>OX388207.1:16306422-17556422 GCA_947578815.1 Epinotia ramella
AAATAAAGAATAATAAGACTGCCTGAGACTTGGTACTACGAAATATCTCTCAACTTTTTACGGTGGAAGAGTTTCGAGACTTGGCCTCTTTTGACATGGAATGTTTTAATGGGATGCAAATTTTCTCGCAGGACATAGCTATATTTTTACCCCGTGGGTTTGTCTGCATACTTTGCTATACGCGGGAGGAACTGGGCAGCTAATAACGTAATAAATAACACATAAATAGCTGCGTATTTTGCTAATATTTCATTTTACAACCTTAAACGAAGGATAGGTAGATTTGAATAAAAAGAATTAGAGGCCGATAGCCTCTCGCCACAATTGACCGACCCATTGATTTGTCCGTCCGTCCCATCGATCGATTGAGTTGGTGTCACCTAAATAGGACGGTTTACCCTACATTCCTTATTCGTTTTGGAAGCAATGTAGGTGAGGCTTGTTGACATTGTCAGTCTGGCAAACGTTATCTAAATTAGTTATATTAAGGGTTTAAAAAACTATTATGGGCTGCAAGACAACATTTAATGGGTTCAGCTAGTGGATAAAGCTAGGAGCAGTAGTTGAAATAGGTACATCAATTAGTAGTGTGTGCGAGTTAGTTTTGGAATATAATTCCGAGTATGGCCTTCTTGTAATAATAATAAAGAAGTAAAATCAAATTCATTCAAATATGTATTAAGGTTACACTTGTCCTCCCACGTCAAGGTTGCTTATCAGTCTTATCACGAAATTTTATCTTTTGTGGTAAGTAGTACCTACACACAATTTAGCAGGTAGGTTATTTTTGCAGGTAGGCAGGTACCTAGGTAGGTAGGTAAACAGTGGTTTTTTCAAGACTTTTGTGACTTATTCAGTAATCACGTACAGGTACAGTACACAGTAATCAGGTACAGTACAGTCACCGGCAAAATATTGGAAGCTCTCGTTTTGTACCGTTAATATTTGGACTTAACCGACATTAATTGGTGCAGGAATTTACCCTTAATATAAGTATTTAGTTAAATCAAACGCCTACTACTAATCTACTCTACGTAGGTACTTTATACAATGTTAATATTATGTATATTATCAGATGAATCAGATCAGGTAATTATATAAATTCTACACCGACTTTTGACTTGACAGTTCCATAAAAAAAACTCCACGTCAGAGTAGGACATTTTTGCACTTAATTTAAAAAAAAATGGGATTTTAGCGTAGGTACCTATTTCTGAACTGTACGAGTAAAAATGTATTAGAAAAATTATATATCTAACTAAACGGTTAGTAATATCAAAGATCCATAGCACCAAATTAACACCGTAGGCCCGCCGTCAAGGTGCATGGTGCAGAGCCCGCCCGTCGCTGCAGTCTCGCCGAGTGCAGTCAAGTCAATATCCCTATAGCTACGTATACTTGTGTTAGTGCACACATTGACACGCCAGACGGAACAACACAACCCTCGTACACCTTCACCACTACACGCACGCTCGCTCATTGTTCACGTTTTGAAATTCTCGAAATCAACCGTGGGAACAATTGCTTCGTAGTTCTGAATGCAACCGGCAAATAGTAATAGGGGTTGTTACCTAACACGTTGCTACAATAGGTTAGTTTTATCCTACGAGGATTAAAATAATAACTATCTGCTGTGGTATTTATTATTATTACAAAACACTTATTCGATTAAGCACAGTAGTAGATTGCTTCTGAAATCCGATATACACATATACCTATGTAATACATAAATATCATTTCAATGTAACTAGATCTATAACTACCTAAATCACTAGGTACCTACATAACGTAGGATATTGGATAGGTTTATTTTTTGTTCTACATAGAAATAAATATCTGTTTTTATTAAGACGGCAAGCAGTTATCGAAGTTTATAAAATGAGTAGCTGCCCACGCGGCCTCGCCCGCGTATCGCAGAGAACGCAGGCTAACTAACGGGTTAGCGGGATAAAAAATTCAAGTCCATTCTACACACTAGTGAAAGATGATTTTTTAAGGATAAATATTAGTATATTTAGTATAAATATAAGTAGAAATTTTCATTTAACTGGCCGAAATAGGTATTGTATATTCAGCTATTTGGCTACTCTTTGATCCACACTTCGCCTTCGCCTCTTTCCTAGTTATATCCTTCTACTCTACCTCAATCAAGCGCACGCCATACTATAGAAATAAACGTACCGACAGGTAGTATCTACATAGGTATATACAACTACTCATTGACGGCAAATTGGCGCCGTTTTAACGGTTTTTAATAGTAATTGCAATTAAATACGCATTAAATGAATTAGAAGTTAGGTTAGAAATTGGCTAGTAGCCGTGCTCCGAATTATAAACAAATCGTTGTTGATAAAACGTAAATATTTAAAAATAATAAGCCGATTGAGAAAGACAAAAATACTACACCACGTGCACGATAGAAAGAGATGGAAAATAATGAAACAAATTCCAAATTGTCCGTTACTACAACACTTACACTTCACATTCACAACATCTCAATAGTAAAAATAAACTTAGTTATGAATTAGAACAATAACATTCACTACTAATATACGCTTTCTACGAAATACATCAACCGTTTTTTATTGATGAGGTGTGTAGTGGAATGGATGAGAACATTTCCCGCCACTTTCGGCGAATGTATTAACATCGTAGCAAATTGACAATGGACTACTAACCCATTTTATTCAGAGAGTTGTAAGTATTTCTATATAAAACAGTAATTATTAGAATATAATTGCTAGAAAATCTACAACAACGAATGACATTAAAAAGAGCGGGACGTGCATGTTAACTATGTTGCATTGGACTTGCCCATTGCCCGTACGTCTTGTTTTTACACTAACAACAGTAAATACCAATGAAAAATCGAAAAAAAATACTCACCGAATATTTCTTTATATAAATATCCTTATGCTCAATAGCAAAATCCTGAATTTCACACATTTACGTATTTAAACACATAAGATTGACAGATATAACACCACTCACTCCATAAAAACCACAATCTGTTTTATTGCTATGTGAAAAGGTACACAAAGAATGGCTCATTTTCCTATTGGAGGGTTTAGCCCACGTGACCAACTGTCGGAGATCCCCATTGGCCGACCGTGTAATACCGATTGACGTCATCAGTCGACCGACGTACTAGCGACATATTTTAGTAGAAAAAAGCTATGAACTTTTAAAGTTAGACTTTCAATAATTATTTTATATTATTTTCATGGTTTGTGACAAGATACATTGCAGTAATGTTATCGTTTTCAGAATACTTACGTACACTTACCGGTTCTCATGGGTCGTCCATTTTGTGCAACATGGCGGTTTGTTTACACCGGCATGATAAGGCGGGAAGTACTTTTGTGGCGTGTGTAAAGCTATACATAAATATGAACATGTATAAATAATTATTAATTGCCAAAGAACATTTTTATTCAAAGATACAATACAACAAACAAATCTTAAAATAAATAAGGCTAAGAGTAAGAGCACATGGGCAATACCATTTTAGTTGTTCACTTGCGCCACCTAGCGGATGTCAAGATTAATTTTAATTCAGACGGCGGGAGGGACAAACTCTTTAGTATTGTCAATTTGCTTTCCAATACCAAGGGATAAAACGATAAATAATTAAAATATTGGAAACTTCCTTAAAATAACATTTAGCAATCAATTCAAAAAAACAAACACTTACAAGCTAGGACTCATTATCTTAATTTTAATTTAGGCAGTTAACAATTGAGTTCTGTTCAGACACTAATATTATAGTTAACTTAATAAACATAATAGGTTTAAGGCACACAATGATTTAGACGAACTTATTTATGCGCTTCATTCTCAATTATATAAACAAAACATTTGGAATGTACGTCTGACGAGACATTGCCACATAAAATGAATGTGATGTCAACAATGGATATTAACAGTCAACTGTAAAAATATGGGTGCATACAATACAACTTACTCATAAGTATGTCCCATAGCTCTTATGTCAGTGGATTAAGGTTTTGGTACATATTTATGAGAAGATTAAATCGATACATGTTTGGGCACTGTACTGAACTATTAAGAGTTCGCAGTAAGCTCGATTCTCCATACAAACGTAGTTACGCTCTCATTTTAAAACTACGTGTTGGATTGTAACGAAACTTTGCATGTCTGGTCTGTAATTAGTTTATGTAGCTTCAGATATCATAGTAAAAAAATACAGCGAATTTTTGTTTTTCATACAAAACTTGTTTTTGCTGTATTTTGTTTGTTTTATAAACTAAAACCATATAAACTAATTACAGATATAGATATACCTCATTTCATTGTATAAGCAAAGTTTTGTCACACTCCAACACGTAGTTTTAAAATGAGACCGAAACTCCGTTTGTATGGGAAGGTGAAATTCGGCCTAGCTTACTGCGGACTCTTAACATTAGTAATTATCGATTTTAAGTCAGCCAGAGGAATTCTAATTCAAATAATAACATTTGATTTTTGCAATCACCACGATGCCAGCGTTTGTTGCCTGACTTTCTGCACAAATTACCTCGCTGCATTGTTTTTCGGAGCTTTCTCAACGATACAGCACAATACACACCTTCATCAGAGTTATTTGCCAGTTATCATTAAAACTTAGACATCTTGTGGTGCATTTGCGTTTTGTACCTATCATAAGTTCCTAGTCGTTTAATCTTTTTCTTTTGCAAATAATTTTCCTTAGAGAACACGACAGGTTCTGCTTCAAATGTGGTGAACTGCGAAAACTTATTAATTCTGAAATTGGTTGTAAAGCCACTGTCGGATGTTGAGGCAGTAGGTATGAAAGGTAATACTTTCGGTTTTTTGATGCGAGATTTTTCATTTTTAGCGATTGGGGACTTCGCATCCAAATAAATGCTTTCTTCTAAGTAGTTTGAGGGTTTGGCTCTCTTTTGTCTTGCATGTTCAACGATGAAATTTGAAGTAGATACAACTTTTGCTGGCTCGATCTTTCTAGGCTTGTCGTCTAGTTGACGTAGAACGCTATCTGGGAGACGCGGTATGTGTACTTCTTGGAAGGAACTGTCCTTTGAAACCTGAAAAAGGGAGTATAAGTTTAAAAAAAGGTTTTTAACAACTCTGTATACTTATATCAACTTTTATAAAATAATAACACTTTACCTTTGATTGCTTGGTCTCGCCGTCTTCGTCTCTCTGTTTTCGCTTTATGTTTTTCTTAGTTTGTGTTCCAGTAGTTTCTGAAAAGAATTATTATATATTATCATCAATATTTAAGGTTCTAAAGTGATGTTAGAAAGGGAGATGTTTTGTAATTATAGATGGGATATTATACTTTACTTATATAAGTTTCAGTAATCGGTCATTTATATTTTATATGCTTAAACATGGTACAAATAGGTGGAAGACATACCATACAACTTCATGTTTAGTCACAAGGACATGCACACATATACAACGTGTTAATAAAATAACGCAAAACCTGAAAACCGTTTGTTCAGAATCGAGCATAGAATGCGAAAAAAATAAAAAATAAAATTTTTGACAAGATTTATTTTTTACATTTGTATGGAGTGTTGGCCGACTGGGGCGACCTGCTCCATACAAATGTAAAAAATAAATCGCGTCAAAAAATTTTTTTTTTATTTTTTTCGCATTCTACTCTCGATTCTGAACAAACGGTTTTCAGGTTTTGCGTTATTTTATTAACACGTTGTATATACATATACTATGCAGAATGTCATGTGTATCGCATGCATAAGTTGCTAATTCTAAGAATGTATGTGCTTAAGATATTCTTGGACGGAGTAATGGGCTTTGGATGCTAAAAAGTTAAATAACGCAGTTTTAAATTTAAATTCTAAAAAAAGTTTGCAAAAAAAGAGTGAATTTGTTTTGTCAAATTCATTATTGCGATTTATATTTTGAAACATTCGTTAATACTTGTTGAAGTTTGAAAGAACATAAAAGTAAACACATGTTTCACTAACACTACTTTAATAAATATATTTCATCTGAGAATTGAAAGGACCAAATTTGAAAAAAAAAAGTCTAAATTCATGGACCTATAATACTCAGGAAGAGCTATGGTAACAATAATACCACGTCCGAGGAAGATGGTAGCATACAAATGTCAATAAGTGTGACAGAAAGGGAAATGTCATTCATTGTCCTTGTCATAGTTCAATTTTTTTGCCGCATTTGATTTAGTATGTGGTGGCGGCCATTAAACCATTACCCGCCCAAATTAAGTAGGTTGTTTATGGTAAGCCATCGCCATTTTAAGATCAATTCTTAATTTTGCTGCATAGGAACCTTTCCGTCCCTCATCAGCTTGTTCAGAGTATTATAGGTCCATATCTAACATACACTTATAAAAATATTTAATCGAGGTATATATTAAAATCTACAAGTAAATTATACTTGCATGCTGACAAAATAAATAAATAAAAATTTAAGGTTACCAGTTGTAGATGCGGCGGTGTCTTGGAAATTAACATCACGATTTTTCTTCTTATCTTTCTTAGGTGGCTTCGATTCATTTGAGCCTGAAACAAAATAATGCAATTGTGTTATTAAAAGTTACATTGCCTGAGATAGCACCATTTGTCATATGACTAAGTGGGTCGATGGTAGGGCTGAGCTGGAGGCTACTACCAGGATCCGCAGGCAGTGGAATGACCATCTGATATGATGGTTAGCTGCGAATATATTCAATAAGCAGTCCCCGACCACGCAGCGGCAATATCAGGTTGTAGTAAAAGTCTTGTAGAAGGGGGTGCGAGCATCTCTATAAAATAGTATCAATCTCTATATGGTCAGTTTGGGTATGTGCGCCACCGGGGAGTGCGCCTCATTCATAATTCAGTCATTTAAATCAATATCAGCACTTACCCCGGGGCGCACTTTCCCCTGTGGCGCACATACCCGAACTGAACTATATATAAAAAACCGGTGACGATTCTGTGACATGTTGAGTAATTGACGCCCTTAAATACCTAAGCAAACCCCCACAGATATAGATATGTATATCTATATCTGTGCAAACCCCTAATGTTAGGCAGACTTGATATTGCTTGACTTGCCATTTTCAAACCATCTAAAATTTGTAGAATGACTAGGCACTGAAAGCTATTTATAAGGCACGGGGCCGCTTTTTTGCATTTTCACCTCTACTTCCCAAAATCCTTTGTAGTCAATAAGACACTGTCGCTTGTCTTCCCTAGTAACGTCAGGCCAGCATTTCTTAAGCCGGATCACATTTGTCTGACGTGACATGTTGTGTCGTTTTATACATTTATTAATTCCTCTAGACAATGGGCCATCACGGCGCAGGACATTGCCGCTGTCATGCGTTGGAAGTATGCGTTTCTCCCTCTAAGGCATAGTTGTGTCATGTATACATGATAGGCCATGATGGCCGATTGTGTAGAGGAGCCTTTACGTGACAGACTCCTGTTGGGGCAGGCGCTAGAGCGCATCAGTCAGAAGCCTTTCCCTTATCTTTCGTTATCAACTGCCACTAGCATTACAGATGAGATATTTTTACCTGACGTGTTGTCTTCGTTATGCGATATCTTCAGTTTTTTATTGCTGCCGACGAATTCATTCACTTCCCCAGACTCAACAACCTCTTGAGCATCTGTCAAGAAACAAGTGTTACTATGAAATTGCGTTTTTTATTACCAGAGCAATTTATATCTGAGTGACGTCAAACTTTAGGACAAACTCAAACACTATAATATTTATCTTGTACTGTGTTGTTATTAGTTTGTAACTGTTTTTTGGGCATCCCCCCAACATGAACTTTCACTTCTTTCCGATTTAGATATTTTTCTTTAATTAATTTACATGTATGCATTAGGTTTCTGGCACTTTCAATGCAGTAATATCTGGGTCAGTCAACTGTTTCTTGTTTTTATTCCGTCCCGGTAAGCCAAGAGAACAATGCCAGTCTCTTTTAAAAAAATAATTTCATAGTGTAGTACGAAATATATTCCTTAGTGGGGCATCTCCTTAACATGATACGGATGCTAAGGAGATGCCCCACTATGGAATGGGTTTACCAATATAGCAAAAACTCGTGTTTAGTAGGTTTTTAACACCATAAAATCATAGTTTTAAAGAGTGACCTAGGAGACTTAACCATAGCAACAATCATAGCTGCGAGCTGTGGTCTGCTATGCTGGGGAATGTATTATAAATCAATCAACAAAAACTAGTTGATTGGCCCATCTGTATGATAAATCACAGGTCAGTCTTAAATAAATAATAGTATATGTGCAAAATGTTGTAACTTAGTTTACCTTCTTGAGAATTTTCGGCATTAGAAGACTTCCGTTTACGTTTCTTAGAGTTGGATGTAACATTTTCTGTATCAGCGCTTCCATCTAAAATATAAGATAAACAGTTGAAAAGTGTGAAAGTGTTTAATTAACACTTTCGCAACCGGACTAAAATGGAACAATTCACCAGAAACCGACAGAATTCGCTAGGCGTGTAAGTTCATACTACTGCCCGCCTAGCGGGCTCAGCCGGCATCTGAGCAAACATTACGAGTGCCCGCTAGGCGGGTTCTTGGTTGCGCCCGTGTTAAAACGTACAACCATTATTCATAAAAACAGTCCAATATTTACCCGACTGGTTGGAAGCAGATAACTTCTTCTTTTTATTTTTATTCTTTTTCTTTGCACTGCCTGTTTCTGCTGATCCACCAACATTTTCTGAAATAGTGCAACATAAAAATGTAGATCATTGATGCTCTATTCGACTATCATGTTCATGCATGAGATTATTATGTGACATGACATCTGTTGCAATTTACGATAGTTGGGGTGCCATTATGTTTTACCGTCACAATCTTTTCGGCCAAGTGTAGTAAGTCCTCTGTGTTTGAGTACTATATGTTGTCAGTTTATTTAGGACTAGCTGCCCGCGCGGCTTCACCCGGGTTTTGCAAAGAACGCATATAAACCCGCGGATAAAAAATATCTTATACCTAACCTAACCATCCGGAAAGTCCATTCTAAACGCAGGTGAAAGAATTTTTGAAATTAGATTACCCATTACATACAAATTTACAAACCTACAATCTCACGCACTTTTCCCCTTTATAATAAACTAGAGACCCGCCCCGGTTTCGCACGGGTACTATATTATACATATAAACCTTCCTCTTGAATAACTATTTAAAAAAACCGCATCAAAATCCGTTGCGTGGTTTTAAAGATCTAAGCATACATAGGGACAGACAGCGGGAAGCGACTTTGTTTTATACTATGTAGTGATAAATAACTAAATATTAGGGGACAATCTTACACAAATCGACCTAGTCCCAAACTAAGAAAAGCTTGTGCTATGGGTACTAGACGACGATAAACAGACTTATATAGATAAATAAATCAAATATTGTTTTTTCATAAACCATTTGTTGTTATGGAAGAGTGGGGTTTCCTGATACAGGTATTCCATACTTAATAGGAAGCCCTAACCTTGTAATCTTTATATCACTTTTCTTACGGAAATAAATATTTTTTCATTTTCATAAATACTTAATACATAGAAAACATCCATGACTCAGGAACACATGTTCGTGCTCATTACACAAGTAAATGCCCTTACCGGGATTCAAACCCTCTTGCTTCGTAGGCAGGGTCACTACCAACTAGGCTAAAGCGGTCGTCAAATAATATTAGTATAGATAACAATACTCTCCAAATCAGGCTCAAAACCAGTGGATATAATTTCACATCTACATTCTTCTTGTATACTTATATAATAAAATCGTAATAGGAATTACCTATGTTTTGTAAATCCACTTCGGACGCCTTTTCGCTTTGGTACGGCGCTTCGTCTGGGGCGCCATCAGAATCTTCGTCGTGAACTGTAAAGAAAAATATCAAATTATCGTCGGTGAGATTGCCAAATCCGTTATGTGCATAATTTACGTCAAAGAAAATAATGCTCTAGTAATTACACATATGGTATTATGTCTCTTAATTCAAACCGTGCACATAACGGATTTGACAATCTCACCGACGTTATATAAGATCGAATAAAAGAAGCGGCATGGTTTATCGACCAGAGATGAACGATGCTGTGTACAAATACACTAGATAACTTAAACACCTCAATCTGTATGAAAACCGACAGTGTCACTTTTTTCTACCTACTGTGACGTCACACGGGCGAATTAGTGATCTGAATTCCCCGTTGTCCGCGGAAAATCGATTCTGCTATAAGGTATTTTTTTAATATTCACGGACAACCGGCTACCACAACAGACGCGCGCGGAATGTAAGTCGGAGTGCCAACTCGGAATCCGAATTCTGACACGCGAAGTACATGCATTTGCGTGATCTATGTATATCTATATCTGTGCAAACCCCTAATGTTAGGCAGACTTGCGTGATCTATGTATATCTGTGATGCTGTGTTTTCACATGCATGGTGCCCCGGGATGATTGATGCGACGATGAACGCGTGTTTTCGAGGTCCTAAAGGCGGAATCAGACGGTTCACTCGGATGAATGTTCCCTCGGGTGATTGATTCTTTTTTCTTTCACTCAATGTTCACACAACTCAGGTAAAATGACATATAAATGAACATTCACTATTCTAGGCGGAATCAGACGGTTCATTTTTCGTTCATTTTTATGTTTCATTCCGCACCTTTCACCCGAAGTGACACGTCTGATCATGAAGTAAACCAAAAGTGCCGCATGAATTCACTAGTGAACGTTCTTTCCGTGTTTAGACCGTTCATTTTTCGGTCATTCGGAGTGCGAGTGAAAGATGCCGAATGAAAATATCAAACATTGTTGGATCGGTTCACTAGTGAATTCATTCGGCACTTTTGGTTCACTTCATGATCAGACGTGTCACTTCGGGTGAAAGGTGCGGAATGAAACATAAAAATGAACGAAAAATGAACCGTCTGACTCCGCCTTAAGGAGTATATTTACATACGTTACAAACTTTGTGTTTTTTTTTTACTCCTTAGGGCCTCAGTTACAGTACCAGTACTAGTACTTATTTGGAATCTTCCCGGGGCACACAATATTTGACATCCTGCTGTAAAATATATGAAAAAACACCTCCGCATGTGTGGCTATTCGCCACTATTCAGCCTAACTCTTACCTCGATCAAAGTGAAGAATTGAAAAATGATTCGCCACGAGCGGGATTTGAACCCAGAGATCCGTGGACAGAGGTTGTGGGTTCAAATCCCGCTGGTGGCGAATCATTTTTAAATTTTCCACTTTGAACGAAATTTAGAATTTCGTTAGCGGACGTTTCTGCTTAATAAACGTTTACTGCTAACTCTTACTTTCTATTCTACCAACAGGTGAAATGATTTAGCTCCTTTGTGTGTAGAATAGAGATACAATATGGGTGGAGATTAAAAATATAGACATTTTAACTCAGAATTAACACAGCTAGCATGTAAGTCCTTTCGGGAAAATAAATAATTGTATTATTTTAAATTGTATTCCTCAAAGCGGAGACCAGAAATAAGGTATTATTTATTTTTATAAAATCATGGTTTATATACCTATGCTTTCCAATTTTTGTTTCTTTTTCTTATCACTCTTTGGTGTTTTGACTGCATTTGAATCTTCAACAGCATTTTCTGCGAAATTAATATATTGATACAATAGAATGACGAAATTAGTAAACAGATATTTATGGATTAAAAAAATGCATACTTATTAATTTAGAGTACTACAGTATTTACTAGTAAAATAAAGATTACAAAATTATATTTATTTTGTAAGTTACAAACCAATATCAACAAATCACAAGGTTTCAAATATCGTCAGCGTTGCTTCCTGACTACTGCAATGTAAGAAAAATACAAAATCTACTCAATTACTACGAATATTGCACTAATTATAAGTGACTTTGTATATAGGATGTGATCTCCGAAACTGCTCATGGTCAATATTTCAGCAATATTTAGAATGGATATTCTGGTGGACACAGATAGGCTACACAAATGATTGCATAGGTGGTCGGCCAGGAAGTCGCAAGTAACAACTGGTAGGTAAACTTCTTACAGATGGATGTTTTCTATGTATTTAAGTATTTATTTATGTATATCGTCATCTAGTACCCATAGCACAAGCTTTGCTTAGTTAGGGACTAGGGTGATGTGTGTAAGATTGTACCCATAGTATATTAATTAATTTATTTTAGATATAACTAGCTCTTTTATTCATATTTTATATTTACTTTGTACACACTTCAGGTTGCGCTGAGGCAATTTTAGGTTTCTGTAACTGTAACTATTGATTTATTCTTTATTGCACAAAAGAAGAACATAATAGTACGTAAGGCAGACTTAATACCGTAAGCATTCTCTACCAGTCAACCTTAGGGCAAAGCAGACAGATTATTGTTACCGTTGAACTCTAATGGCCGGTTCCAATGATCAATCCACCGATAGTTTTCTTTACCGGCAGTTACATTTTGACAGATTACCCATAGAAAATGTGTCAAAATGTAACTGTTGGTAAGGAAAACTATCGGTGGATTGATTATTGGATAAATTACCTTAATACGATTTGTTGTGGTAAACGCGAGGCGGAGACTTGGGGATGGTTAGTTTTATATACTTTATCAAAATAAGTCGAAGACACTAACCTTTATCATCCTGTAGAGTTCCCGCAGTGTCTATGAAAAACAGGTTACCTGTAATTAAATTAGGTAGAACAGTTCAGTATTTTAAAATAATTGAATCCAAATAATCAAAATCAACGTGTACTCTGATTATTATTTAAACTTCTTAAAAAAATATATTATGCTTAGAATATGACACCTAGATCTCTTGCCATAGTGATAATGCATTCAGATTACTATAGTTCGATCGCATAACTCAGGCTCGCTTGGCCGACAGGCGACTATAATTCTCTTTTATTAAGGCGGTGCCTTGATTTGAGTCGAACAAGCCCCCTAGACAGAGACACGCTGATGCCTTCCGCGCACGAGGAAAAGAGATGTAACACTCTTCGGGAATGGCTTTTTTGGACAAATTTCGATAAATACCTAACTTAGTGAAGTTTTATTTAAATTTCATAAAGTGAGATTTTAGATGAGATAAATTACTATAGTATTAACTTGATTGTGTCGTAAAATCATGTATCGTTTGAGTAGGCTGAGTAAAAAAAGGAAAATACAGACCCAACTTGGATTTTTTTTCTATCGAGGAAATTTTAAGCAATCATGTATCGATAAAATCAGATTAACAATCTTAAAGTCAAGAATCATATATCTGAAAATCAGACCTTATTGTTAATTATACGCGATAATTTCCAATGCACAGCCTTAGTCATGAGGCGATTTCGCACAATATTGTATTTATTTACCTTGAGATTCCTCGGCTGAAGGCTCTGATATAGAATGTTTCTTTTTCTTCTTCTCGCTCTTTGGTGTCATGCCTGTAGTTTCTGCGAAATTAAACAGATATTAGGTAGAACCAGACAGACTAAGATGGCTGGATTGCCTCGACGCTTTTCACAGGAATGAGGGAAGCCCTTTAAACATGAGGCGGACTTCGACGACTACCCCTCTCGCTGCAGCGCTGCTAGTTTGTGGCATAATGTATTCTAAAGCCCTCATTCACTTCATAATGTGAAGTGAATGAGTGTGTGTGTGTGTGATTTAGTGAGGTAGGGCACAGCGAAATGTCATCCCGCTCGAATTTGGAGCAGCCCACTGGGGAAGTACCTCCCCTCCGCCTTGCAGAAGACCACAGCCATAGCAAGTATAATAACACTACTACTTGCTCTGTAGAAGTGTTGTGTTCCTGGAGGTGAGCAAGGTCGCCAGAGCTCCCGAGGACGAGTTGTGTTGAGAGCGAGGGAAGGGAATCTGTTCCTTCAGCTGTCAACACGGCGAATCCTCAAACATATCAAGGGTCGGCCACGCCCATGTTACTCCTTTGGAGTTGCATGCGTCTATAGGCTGCGGTGTCCGCTTACCATCAGGCGGCCCGTACGTTTGAATGCCACCGTCGTTGTATTAAAAAAAAAAATGTTTTTGAATAATCATCATCGTCATCATATCAGCCGAAAGACGTCCACTGCTGGACATAGGCCTCCCCCAACAACTACCAAAGTTATCGGTCTTGTGCCACCCGCATCCAGCAGACTCCCGCCACCTTTACCAGGTCATTAGTCAACCTTGGGAGGGGGGGGTTTACCCACGCTGCGCCTTCCGGTACGCGGTCGCCAATGGCGAACCTTTCCGGCCCAACGGCGATCCGTTCTGTGTACAGTGTGTTTCGAATAATATTGATTTTATAGTTAATTACCTGGAGTTTCCTCGGCTGAAGGCTCTGATATAGAATGTTTCTTTTTCTTCTTCTCACTCTTTGGAGCTATGGCGGCATTTCCAATAGTATTTTCTGCGAAATTGAATAGATGTAACTAAGTAATCGTTGAATGGTTACGTATGCTTGCAAAGCAAAACTGAGCTAATACCTTTTTGGCATTATTGCAACGCACAGTATGCCTTTAATTTAATTTAAATATTTATTTCGTAACACAATTGTTTTTACTTGATCTTTTTTCTCTCTGTTTCATTTTTCTGTGTATTTTTTTATTTTGTTATTGGATGTTGCAAAATGCCAAATAAGTGATCTATCTATCTATCTATAAAAATCCACCAATTAAATGATTATGATATTTCCGAATGTTATTGATTTTCTATTTCTTTACCTTGAGATTCCACAAAAGAGGGCTCCGATACAGAGTGTTTCTTCTTCTTCTTCTCGCTCTTTGGTGTGAAGGCAGCATTAGATTCTTCAGCAGTATTTTCTGCCAACACAATAGTAGTATTGATAACTAAACCAAAGTAAAATACCTGTACATTACTACAGAGGCCGGGAAGTAAGGGGTTGCCGGCCGAGTACATATAGACGGCCGAGCGTAGCGAGCTCGGATAGTTATGAGGCCGGCAACACCTTTTCACGCCGAGGTATGTATAGTGCTTTTCTCAAACATGCAATGAAATAAATTAAAAAAACTCCAAGAATTCAAACTTTTTTCATGGCTGAACGCCGTGATCTTGTGCCACAAATTGTGGAATGGAAATTAAAAAATACCATCTTGCAGGCATGCTTTTGTATGAAATGCCATTACGGATCTCTCGTCTCGCTCCGCCAGAAACGTGACACTTCGAGGCCCATTATGAAGAACACAACGTCAGTATTTCATTGCATTGTTTGAGAAAATAAATAAAGTTAATTATACGCGACAAAGTCCTGTTAACTAAGAAAAAATAATGTTTGAGCGTCGCGAAAGTTTAAATCAATATATTTGCTAAATGCTTTATGAAATTGGGCCTATCAACTATATATTGTTGCTTGTTGGCATGGCTACGCTACTAGAAAACTCTTTAAGGGGCTACCCGAGGTTTTCATCGATTTTTGACAAGTTTTGAATCGTATCTACTACTTTTGCACTACAGATAGAATCATAAATCAAACGGCTATCGGTTCTTCAATCTTTTATCTCCATTTTGACAGACCGGATTTTGAAACAAATTAATACTTAATTTTGTATGATTTTTTTAAACATTGTCTAAAAAAACACTTATTTCGCATCTCTATTGACGTGAAAGATCTAACATATACGAAATCTACAAATTTGGGTTCGTCTATGACGTCTCTAAAAACTGGCAGAGGGTTTTAATTTTAAACCAATTAACACAAAAGTTATGGCCAGAAAACCAGTTTTTTGGCCTAAAATTGTTCAACTTTGATGCCAAATATCTCGAAAACAATGAAGTTTGAAGTAAATATGGGATACTATATTGCTTAAAGCCGTTGTTGTTAATATAATAAGCTACAAAAAACATTAGAAAACTAAGGGATTCAGATCGAAGGTCATTGGCGTATGGGAGCCTCTTAAAGCTATGAGTCTATAGGGATCAAATCCACAAACAAGTTCTTGTGTTACTGGTAAACCAATTTTGGTTTGATCTGATTTGTGTATTGTGTATATTGCGGCGTTAATAACTAATATTATCTTATTTTAGAATTGTATGGTTGGGCATCTGCCGAGCATGGCAGGACTCCATATTATACTTATTTTTTAAAGAAACTCTTTTACTATTCTAGCTTACTTGGGTCATACAGAGATTATGTTGTTTTTGTAAAGATTCCTTGAAATGTTTTCTAACATTACAAAAATACGACAGCGATATTTAAGTTGTGACAGCGATGAAGTCGTTACCTTGGGTCTCCTCAACCGAAGGCTCTGATAAAGAATGTTTCTTTTTCTTCTTCATACCACTTTCATTCAGTGAAATGTTAATGTTTAAATTATCTGAAAGCATAAAACACAATAGTTATTAGACGAAACTTTTATTAGTAAGGAATTATAAACATATACATCAAGTAATATGATTAAATACTAAGTGGCTATGCCAGTTTCAATAGAGAAGATTCTGTCCAAATGCAAGTTTTTTTAGACAAGCTTTTATAGTAAATTGTACTTTTTTTGCATAGTCATACCTCATAGTCATACTTATGTTGAGCCCTAAATACCACGGCCATATAATGTACGAGGGTCATGCCAAAACAAATTAGATACTCCATTGTCATTTTATTGATACTGGCAAGTTATACTCCATTGTAAAAGCTGGATATTTGCTATAAATTCAAAAATGGAACACTCGGAAAATATTAGTATTTTTTTTAAAAATACTTTTTTCTGGTTTGAATTTGGGAGAATTTGCCGCAACATTGGAGCTCACTCGACGTGATTTTCGTGTTATGATTTATTATGGTTTAAAACCACAAGTGTTTTGAACTTTTAGTCACGACTTTTGGTGTATCTGCGTGTTCACGTGCAACTATTTTTAATTGGTTTGCTGAATTTAAAACCGGGCGGCAGAGCTTTGAAGATGAGGCGAAGACAGGACGGCCGCCAACCGCAGTCAATCAAGAAAATGTGCAAGCTGTGGAAAAAAATATTCGTGCGAACCGACGAATTACTTAAGTAGAGCTCGAGCGTGAACTGGGCATTGGATCAGCAGCATTGCAAACTATCATTCATGATCAACTGTTCCTTCATTAGCGTTGTTCGAGATGGGTGCCGCAAAAACTCACCGATTTGCAGAAAGACCGTCGCGGGGATTGGTGCAAATTTATGATAAATAAATTCGACGCTGGCGAGAAAAAAAACGTCTATGATAAACTGACAGGTGACGAAACATTGCTATATAACTACGATCCTGAAACAAAGCGACACAGTCCACAGTATGGTGCTTTGAAGATGAGCCGACTCCAACAAAATGTCGCCGAGCACGAAGTACACAGAAACAAATGGTTGCCTCATTTTTCTGCAAGACGGGACATATTGCTACGATAGTACTAGAACATAGTTTCCCAAAGTGGTCCATACCGCCCCCCAGTGGGCGCTGACGAGTTCCAGGGGGGCGGTAGGGGCCTCGGAAGAAACTGGGGGGCATTCATACTGCCCAGGGGGGCGCTCCCACATGTGAGAAAAAACCCTAAAATATTAGTACGAATAAATTTATATTAGCGCAATAAATTGAAAACCTATATTTATACGGTTTGTTTGTGGTAGGTACCTACCTCTCTATCATTGATTATTTTAGTTTATTCGCTAAATATTAGTCTTAACTAGTTGAAAAAGTTATTACCTATACCTGGTCTATCCGTTGTAAGTCTTTGACTATTTACTCAAAACAAGTATCGACAGGAACGCGATGCCGAGGCTTAGGTAAGTAGGGATTGTTTTAAAAACTTGTCATTGCGTGTACAATATTCCTGCCGATACGTGCTGACCTCTCGCATTTTTTCAAGCAGTGATTTAAGTGAAGTTTTGTTTTTATTTTTGTGTTTTGCAACCAAAAGTACAAGTGAGCTCGTTAGGATTTTTATTGCTGTGAATAAGGTAATGTGACCTAGTTAGGTGTAGCTGTTACAATGTCCGAGGCCAAGAAGAAATGCCGCCAATACAGTGTCGAATATTTGAAATATGGCTTCATTCCATCTCCTACCAACCAATCTTTACCTATGTGCTTGACCTGCCAGAAGGTAGGTACTCTCAAATGAAACAATGAAGCCTTCTCGGTTACAAGAGCATTTGACTAAAATGCATCATGCTGACAAAAAAAACAAAGATTAAAAACAAAGATTCAGATATTATTTCGCAATGGGGGGCGATGAAGTTTTTTTTGACACCTAAGTGGGCCCTCGCCCAAATAAGTTTGGGAACCTATGTACTAGAAGATCAAAGGACAGTTAATTCAGAATCGTATGTGACAGTTTGTGCCCCAAGTGTATTAGCTTGGTGTGACAAGCGGCCCAAGTTAGGAACCCAGCACCTGCTCTGGCACCACGACAACGCTGCCCTGCACACTTCTGCTAGAACACTTGACTATTTCAGTTCAAAAAACGTTACTATTCAGCCCCGCCCGCCATATTCCCCTGATTTAGCACCCTGTGATTTTTACCTTTTTCCAAAAAATAAAAGGAAAGCGATTTGAGAACAAAGAATATGCATATAATTATGAAATTTCTGAGGTTTCTAAAGAAGTGGTCATCAGTATTTTCCAAGTAGTTTACTGGATGGAAAAGTGTATACGTGTTCACGGTGAATACTTCGAAAGAATAAAATATGTAACTTTTGAGTATCTAATTTATTTTGGCATGACCCTCGTAAAATACTTGTGTTTAATGAATTACCTTCAAGTTCTTGTGATTCAGCCGCTGTTAAAGAAGCCCTTTGTTTCTTTTTCTTCGAATTGCTTTTATTTAGAATACTCTCATATACGACTTCTTCTGTAAAAATAGTTTTTTTTCTTGTATCAGTATATGTATTCATTCGAACTAATTAAATTGAGATTATTTTTCAATTTTAATATGATTTGGCTTCACCGGCCACACGAAGCTAATAAACAAGCCAGGAGAGCAGCGAAATCAGTGGTGGGGGGAGCCACTAGCTTAAAAAAGTAGAATGGCAAGCTATTAAACTATTCTAGCTTCACACACTAGCTTACTAGCTTTCTCGCTAGCTACTAGCCTGGAAATAAAGTTGGTTTTGCACCCGCGAAGATAGACGCACTAGCTTGCTAGCTAACTAGCACTAGTTTGTTATCATAGCTTGAAAAACTAGCCTCGTGTATCCCGGCCTTTATTTATAATCAATCATAAAGCACTGGAGTACATATTATAACGGTCTTATGTTACTAAAAAACATAAGTTATCTCTTTGGCTTTACTTTAGTTGATAATAAAGAACCTACCTTGTTCATCGTCTGAAGCTGCTGGTCCTATAGAAGAATGTCTCTTCTTATTCTTCTTGCTGCTTTCATTTAGAGTAGTATCCTTCTGGGATGTGTTCATTCCTGGAAAATCACAATAAACAGGTTTCAAACACATCAATGAGTTTGTATACACATACACACGTTTGTTCCAAAGTGTGTTATACGACCTTTAAATGCTTGTAAAGAGAAAATTTCGAATTCGCGAGGACAATAATCACGTAAATTTGGCTGTCAAAAATGAGAGTATACGTATAATGTTGTCCACAATTTTATTACGAGATTTGCGTTGATTACGTGTCATTCTGAGGGTAAAAAGGGACCTTATTATAGTTATTATAGTTGGCACTTATGCCATTATTAACGACGCTCTAATACAAATGCGATGATTCAGGGCGTAATAATGGCACCAGAGCCAACAACAATAAGGTCCCTTTGATCGGACGACAATACATTACAAATTCAAGTGGAATTATAGTCAACTAGTCACTATACTATATTACAAAACTGAATTAGTTAACACAACACGCAACAGAAAACGGTAACAAAATGCTTACCAATACTGTCGCGAAGATTTGTTTTCCCAGGTGACTTTTCAAGTGGAATGAACATATTGTCATCATCAGCTTTGTTCTGCGACATTTGTTCATCATCACTACCATAGTTGTCTTCAGAGAATAACAACTGCAGGTCAATCGAACTAGACGAATCTTCATTATCTGAATCTTGCTTTTTCTCGGAAAGTTTTACTGTTTTTGATTCTGAATCACTTTTCGACTGATCCTTGTTTTTCTTGCATTTTTTAGCCTGGGTTAAATTTAATTGATCAATGATTGGCTCCTTTGTAGATTTCTTCCCCATGTTCAAAGAAGCATTCTTATTGTTCCACTTTGTTTTTCTAACTTTGTTTAATTCATTGAGTACAGAGTCATAATTTTGGAGGAGTTCTTCACTCTCGCTACTATCCGATGTATATTCACAAGCCATTGTAGCTTGTAATGGGTCAGTGCCAGTCTGGACCAGAATATAATTACTTTCGTTCACCTGCACACTCTCGATGTCTTGTTGGACTTGGACAACAGACATGTTTAAATCTTTTTGAGGTGTCTTAGGTTCTTGCTTTATTTGTATTTGTAATGGATCTGCATTTTTAATGGCGCTTTCATTGCATACCGTTATTTCATTTTCATCAACAGCACTTTTGTTGCAAATAGAGTCTTGCATAGATTTGTTCTTTTTCTTCTTCAGCGATGTATTAGTATCTTCTTGAGTAACACTGGTACCAAGCGTAGATTTGTTTTTATTACTTTGGTTCAAGGACACATTGGTTTCTTCTGCTTTAACACTCGTGTCAAGCGTAGAATCTAATCGCATGCGATTGGGTTTCTTTGTTTTAACAACCACTTCTTCATCCGATGCTAATAATGAAGAGTCTATTCTCATTCTACTTTTCTTGCTTTTGGGAGTTGGTGAGTTTTTATCTGAGGTGTTTAGTTTGTGGCGTGATTCAAACATTTCTTTAGATGCATTCTTCTGCTCTTTCAACTTACGGTCATTATACTTCTTTTTGCTTTTCTTGCTCATTGATAGTTCATTATCACTCATAGAAAGGTCGTCTGCAGAGCCAGAAAGTAAGTCATTGTCTTCTGCATCGGAACTTACGACAAATGAATCTTTCTCGTAATCTGTGTCATTAGAGGCATCGTCGTTGGAGGTGAGAGTTTCACCTCGTTCGACGATTTCATTTTCAGCTATATACATTATTTCTTCTTCATCTTGACTGTCTCCAGACTCATAGTCATCACTTGCTTCTTCCGCCTCGTCATCTAAATGTTCATTTTTCTCAACAGAAAGTTCATCATCGCTGTCCTCTTCTGATGAATCTGTGTCATTAATAGATTTGGAAAAATTTGAATTCTTCTTACTCGCGCTTTCTTGCTTTTGTTCTTCTACTTTTGTTTTGATACCCATTTGTTGACTAGCAATAGGAGTACTCGTCTGCATAGTTAATATTTGTACAGAATTATGTTTAGGTGTTCCTTTCACGTCATTCGCGGATAGGTTACCCTTGAATATATTTTTATTACCCTTTTCATTCATGTCTGATTTTGAGAGCACTTCATTTATTAGTGCTGATTTTGGTGACTTATTAAGGTATTCCGATGTGTTTGATACATCTTTTAACTGAGACAATATTAAAGTGCTCTTATTATTATCATTTTTGGATAAATCTGGAGTATCTGCCGTAGAGTTTGAAATTGATGATGTTCTCTTATCATTTTTAGATTGATCAGGAGTATCTGTACCGGTGTTAGATATTGATGATTTCCTTTTCTCATTTATGGATATATCTGGAGTATCTACATCAGCTTTAGACATTGATGATTTCCTTTTATACATTTTGGATTGATCTGGAGTGTCTACAGTAGAGTTAGATATTGATGATTTCCTCTTATCATTTTTGGATTGATCTGGAGTATCTACAGCAGCGTTAGATATTGATGATTTTCTCTTATCATATTTGGAACTATCTGGAGTGTCTACAGTAGAGTTAGATATTGATGATTTCCTCTTATCATTTTTGGATTGATCTGGAGTATCTACAGCAGCGTTAGATATTGATGATTTTCTGTTATCATTTTTGGATCGATCTGGAGTGTCTACAGTAGAGTTAGATATTGATGATTTCCTCTTATCATTTTTGGATTGATCTGGAGTATCTACAGCAGCGTCAGATATTGATGATTTTCTCTTATCATTTTTGGATCGATCTGGAGTGTCTACAGCAGTGTCAGATATTGATGATTTCCTCTTATCACTCTTGGATTGATCTGGAATGTCTACAGCAGAGTTAAATATTGATGATTTTCTCTTATCATTTTTGGATCGATCTGGAGTGACTGCAGCAGGCTCGGAAATTGATGACTTTCTCTTGGAGTTTTCAGTTTCCTCTTTAATGCTTTGTCGTGACGATGATAATGATTGACGACTTGTATTAGTCTGCTCTAATGATTTTTGTAAAATGTCTTCGTGAATAGTTTCATCAATATCCATTGGCTCACAACTGTTATTAACATCATTGCTTACTAGCTGTGAAATACTTACATCAGTGCTAGGAACCTTCTCTTTATCATCAGTAACTTGGTTTGATACAACATTTTTTTCAGCATTGGGAACTACATCGACTTCAGGGACACATTGGTCTTCACTATCAATTTTATTATTCTGGTTGGCTGTCCTTGTGACAACACTGTTCGAGTCTGAATCCTCGTAGTATACAGAAATCTGGACATTGTCTGGCCTGTTTTCAAATAACATTGCGATATCACCAGTAACATGAGTGTTACCCGATTTATCAATTGGAGTTTTTTTGTCACTAGTTTTATTGGCTTTAAGCGTCAGCACTTCCGTCTGAACATCTTTGCGAGGACTTGCATCGTTTTCAATGTTAGTTTCACTTTTCCTCTTCTTTCTTTTTGAAGACGTGTCTAAAAATGATTTAGAAGTATTCGTTTCATGCACAGAAGTATTGGATTTGTTGTTCTTAGAACTATCGTCAGTGGCACTAAAACTTCTATTCGATTTTTCTTTCATTTTCTTAGAGAGCTCGCTTTCACTGAAATTCATACTTTCGTTTGCGATTGATGCCGTGACTACAGGCCAAGATTCTGTTCTATTTCTCTTACTTTTATCATTTCCTGAAGTATCTAAATCTGAAGAGCTTTTGTTGTGATTTAATTTGTTTCTTTTTGATTTAGTTTCAAGTGTATTCAATAAGCTCATATTGGACTCGGAAAGATCGTCATTAGATTCTTTGGACTTAACTGATTTATTTGGTGATGAAAAAGGTGAATGGGATTCTGTTTCTGCGGACACTTTCTCTTTTGCTGTGGAAATGTTCAAGCTTTTGTTTTCTACAGAACTGGAGGTGTCCTGGTCTGTTTTTTGTGATCCACTCCTCCTATTTATTTTTTCTAAAAGGCGTTTACTTTTCCTTGCATTGGGAGATAATTCCTCTGTAGCAGCAGTAGGGGATAACTTCGATTTGTTTACTGCTTTTTGGCCTTCATTTTCAGGTTCTTCTTCAATTATCATTTCTGCTACTGGCAATGGTTTATTCAGAGTGCCGGATTCTGAAAGATGAGCACTTAAATTAAAAAATCACCAAGAAAAACTAATATTTAAAGGTGGTGGGTGCTCAATGACACCACAAGTATTTATTTCCATTAGAGATGTACCGACTAGTCGGGAAAGCCGACTATCCGGCCTCATTTGTAGTCGGCGACTAGTCGGCTAAATGTGCCGATTAGTCGGCACTTTATGGATCACAGGAAAACGAGACATAGAATAAGTAAACTGCCATTAATACTAACAAATACACGGTTCAACTCACGTATTCACTGTCACTACGGGCGACATGTTAAAAATGTGTGTTAATGTGTTAAATTCGTTTAAACTGCCATTTTTTACCATTCGTTTTATATTTTACTCAAATACAGATTTATTATCACATTTGGTACTTTGAACGCATGCAGACAGCGCGACGGCATAGCGAAACGAAGTTTCCCAATTGCACCCGAACTTAGCCGAAGTCCACGATCGGCCTAGTCGACTAGTCGGCCTTCTAGGCGGCCGACTAGTCGGCTAGTCGGCCAAACCCATAGTCGGCCCATCTCTAATTCCCATACTATTTCAATGAAGTTACTAATGTTACCTACATTACCTAAAGTAGTGAGGCAAGAGCGAGCATGTTTAGAGTTAATATAATTATACGGGATTCCCTTGTTTGGCCTATTAACGTTTTGTCAAATTTCAGTTTGTCTAACAACTTTTAGTATAATGCATTCTTGGTATAAAGTCAATTTGGATGTGTGTAATGTAATTTCATTTTTCATAATAATTGTTTGTTCGAAATACGTTTACCTTAAATGTCGATTTTCATAACACTTGTTTTGCCGAATATTATTTTATCTAAAAATCTTTTTGTCTATTCTTATTTTAACTAATCATAACATTGCCGAATAACATTTTTACTCAGATTTTTTTGTCTAATACTGCACCTCACAGCCTTAAGGCGCCGTAGGTTCAGCGAAGTTAAGCGAACAGAGTTTTTGAAACAATATAATACGTCTGTTTATAATAATATGGTTTCAAAAAAATACGAATAGTAATCTTGAGGCTTTTCTGCAGGGAAATCAGTGCTTCGAAACATGATTAAGCAAATTTCGCTCGATAGAAAAAATCATGAACATAGGTCTAAAACACACAAAAATACACTTAAAATATTCGTAACAAATTATGCACAAAAGCTATAAATATTAAAATTGCTTCTAAAAATCGGCAATATCATTTTTTAGGGAAATCAGTGTTTACATTTTTATTTATTTAAACGGCCAAAAAATTAAAATAAAAAAACATGATATCCGCGCTTTCGAGCACGCACTTCCATCTCGCTCACGCTTATGCTCAGTGAGAGGGAGAGAAGACCATGAACCTACGGCGCCTTAAGGCACCTTAAAGGTACCTTATATGCTCAGCGACAGTCAAGCGCCCCTTAAAGCGCTTACGGCGCCGAAAGTGGATTCTAGACTAGTCTATGATGGCGTCCAGGCACTGAACAAGCTTGGAAAGCACAATAAGGTGCAACTAGTTTGGATACCAGGGCACGACGGCTTCATCGGCAACGAAAGAGCGGATGAGCTTGCAAGGGGGGGGGGTCCACAAATCACTTGATCGGCCATACTAGACGCATTTGCTCAAGAATATTGCGGACATGGCCGATAACGCGACTTCGCGTTATATATTTTGATCACGCGAAGACGCGTGATCGGCCATTTGCGACGTATTTTATACGTACATATTGCCCCCATGGCCGATAACGCGAATTGGTGGTTTTTATTCCCAAGAGCTTTTTCTAAATAAACAAATTATTCAAAATGTATTTTTATAATCTTTTATTAGAAGAATCAACATAAACATATTATACACTGCTTGAAGTTATGCAATACTATGTAAAACAATTATACAATTTGAGCAATAATAAACTCTTAGAACTAATTTGAACTAACACTTTGAGCACTTAGATATATTCACTTATTGCTTATTAGTGAAACCAACAAACTTGTGCAGGTCAAAAAAACAATCAATACACAACGGGGGGGAATTGGGGCATTGTTTGCATTCCATAGTAGTATTTACCCGTTTTTTGTTTGAGTAACAATTTCTACAATCTTTTCTGGCTGTAATATTTGCTTATATGCTATTGCTTATATTATGTATGTATATAGGGCGATAAGGCAAACACAAAGCTACTTCAATGGTGGTTTAATAACGACTGAATCAATGGTCAAGCGCGAGCGGCATACCCGCAATCTTTAACATCATAACTTATATCTACCTACGTAGTATGAGAATACACTACACTACCTCCCCCCTTACTGATAAGGTTGATCTTATACATGTTTTACATACACCAGTAGATTAATTGTTTATGTTTACGTATAGTAAGAAGGGACGCGATGTTTACAACCTTAACTGATAACAGTGATAGTGACCATACTAAACTAAAAACACAAGTAACATGGGTAACAACTGAAACAAATTTTAATTTATAATTACGTCATGATATGACATGTATGTACTTTGTGAATGCTAACGATACATGTATCTTTACTCCTCCCCTTTCACATGGTACGTACTTGTAGTACTTACGAGAAACAACTAAACAGGTAAATAAGTAAAGGGCATTTGTTTTCTGTACAAATGTAAAGTGGTATTTAAAAATCATTGGAGTCATTAACTTTATTCTTATTACTATTAGGTATACTATACTAGCCCGTTTTTTTTTTTTTTTTTTTTATCTAGGAATTTATGTTACAATATTAAAATTATGCTAATAAGTATACTCGTATCTTTCCAAATTTTACGGATATATCTCCTCAAACCCGTAACGGATAACCGGCAAGCGCGCGCGAACCGGTCGGGTGGTCGGCGCGGGCGGCGCATCCCGCGGGATCGTGCTGCTGACACCCGCTAGGGGAGACACCTCCACGGCAGCGCCATGTCGTGGCAAGTGTCTGCGGCGTGGCTCGCCCTGATGGCTGGCCTCGTTGGCCGGCATTGCATCCGCACCGCTCGCCGGCGCCGATTCGATAACATGCCGAGCGCGCAATTGATTAGTGTGCCGAGAAATTGTGCCTTCCTCCGTCTGAACCTTGTAGTTATTGTTACCGATTTTCTGTACAACAGTACCCTTAATCCACTTCCTGCCTTTGCGAAAGTCCCTAGCCCATACTAGGTCTCCTAGTTCGATGAACCTACATTTCTGGGGTCCGCGAGCTATCTTTATTTGTTTGTTTTTCTCCACTGTGTCAAACAAACCTGTTCTTAATAAATCAAGCCTAGTTTTTAATTTGCGTCCTAACAATAACACGGCCGGCGACTCATCAGTGGTGCTGTGCTTGGCGTTTCTATAATCTAAGAGGAAACGCTGTAAAAATACGCTGGGGTCAACATTTTCTTTAGTTGACTTTTTTAGACATTTTTTTATAGTTCGTACCGCTATTTCCGCTTCGCCATTGGATGCGGGGTGATAAGGGGCTGACGTCACGTGTGTTATACCATTTGTCAACATAAAATGTGCGAATTGGTCGCTGGAGAAAGGCGGGCCATTGTCCGAGACCAATTTGGATGGAATGCCGAACCGGGCAAATAACTCTCTTAACCTGTCTGTAGTCGACCCGGCCGTCGTGGTTGACATTGGAAAAACCTCAATCCACTTTGAAAAACTGTCAACTACTACTAAATAGGTTTTTGCATTGTACGTCAAAAAATCTATGTGTATTCTGTCAAATGCCTTTTTAGACGTCGTCCAAGGCACGATCGGCACGCGCGGAGGCGCGTCTGCTGTCTCTGCACAGACACGGCATGAATTGCACAGTTGTTCAATGTCCAAATCTATGCTGGGCCACCAAACATAGCTTCGCGCAATGCCCTTGCATTTGACGATGCCCAGGTGTCCGCCGTGCACCTCGGCCAGCACTGCGGCCTGCAGCGCTGCCGGCACCACGACGCGGGTGCCCCAGAGAAGGCAACCACCTTCTATGTTAAGTTCGTCTCGCCTTCTGTAATAGGGTGTGAGCTCGGCTGGCACCCCTGTCATCGGCCATCCGGTTTTGACGTACTGCGACACTAGATTTAATGTTTTGTCGCAAGTAGTTTCCCTCTTGAGGTCGAGCGCACGGATCGGGAAGTTATTCTCTATGAATTGTACGAAGCTACAATCGTCACTCGCGTCACTCGGGTCATCTAAGGGTAGAGGTAAACGAGACAATCCGTCTGCAATGTTGTCTGCGGATTTCACGTACTCTATGTCGTACTGGTAGCCCGACAACAATAGCGCCCATCTAATGAGCCGCCCCGCAGCTGTAGACGGAATGTCTGTTTTTGACCCAAAAATGGTTACAAGCGGCCGATGGTCCGTGCGCAGGGTGAACTGCCGCCCGTATAAGTAGGTATGAAATTTTTTGATGCCAAAAATGATAGCTAATGCTTCACGGTGAATTTGGCTGTAATTACGCTCGGCCGCGCTCAGCGCGCGCGACGCGTAAGCCACGGGCAGCTCCCCCTCCGCCGTGCGGTGCAGGATGACGGCGCCTACTCCCGTCTGGCTCCCGTCGCAGCAAAGTATCAACGGAAGTCTTTCACTATAATGTGTTAAAACGGGGCTATCAGTCAACGCAAGTTTAATTTTATGAAACGCTTCTTTTTGAGGTTGGCCCCACTCCCATTTTTGTCCTTTCTTTAACAACTGATACATGGGTGTTAAAATGTCCGTGAACCCATTTATAAATTTTGAGTAAAAGTTTACCATGCCAAGAAAGGACTTTAACGTGGTCGTATTTTCGGGTGCCGGCGCCTCAAGTATGGGTTTAACCTTATCAGTATCAGCCCTCACCCCATTTTCTGAAATAATGAAGCCTAAGTACTTAACCTCTTTGGCAAAAAAAGTGCATTTTTCTTTACGAAGTGTCAACCCCGCAGCTTCAAAACGTTTTAAGACTTCCTTTAAGTTTTTTATGTGATCGGCTTCATTAATTCCTGTTATAAGGACGTCATCCTGATAGACGGTAACATTAGGTATTCCCGCCACTACTTGTTCTATTACCCGTTGAAAAATCGAAGCAGCTGACGCGACTCCATATACGAGCCTGTTATACATGTACAGTCCGCGGTGCGTGTTTACTACCGTATACTTTTTAGAGTCCTCGCTAAGCTCGATTTGCATGTACGCTTCTTTAAGATCTAGCTTCGAAAATAGTCTACCTCCACTCAAGTTGCTAAATAACTGCTCAGCGCGCGGAAGAGGATACTTATCTACTTCTAAGGCGGGATTAAGAGTGGACTTGTAGTCCCCACAAATTCTGAGACTACCGTTGTTCTTGACAACGACGACCAAACACGAGGCCCAGTCGGAGGAGGGAATCGGCGTGATAATACCTGCGCGCTCCATGCGCTCGAGTTCGGCGTCGACGGGCGCGCGCAGCGCTAGCGGGAGCGGGCGCGCGCGCCGGAACACGGGCCGGGCGCCCGCGCGCACGCGTAGCGTAGCGCGCGCGCTCGTGTGCTTCCCCAGGGAGTCGTTGAATACTTGCTGATGCTCACGCATTATCGCAGACTTGTCCAATGGCTCACCACACTTTTTGTCGTTGTTGTCTATTTTTAATACCGAACTAGAAACGATAACATTCATTTTTAATGCTTTTAACCACTCCCGGCCAAGCAACGGAACACCGCCGTTCACAATAACGTATAAGTTAAGTTCGCGTCGCACTTTTGAATACTGTACGGTCACCCTTATGAAACCTAGAGACCGTATAAGTCCACCGTCGTATCCGCGTAGCTTCACGTTATCTTGTTCTAACCTGTTATGGCGAAACGACGTTTTATACAGTTCTTCATTAATACAGGCGTACGGCGAACCGGTGTCTACATGCATGCGGAGTCCTTTTCCGTCAACCATGACCTCCGCCACAACCGGCTCCCGTCCCGTCAATTCCACGTGGTACAGACCCGCGGCGCCGCCTATCTCGTCTGGCTCCCTGTCCTCGTACCAACTTTCGTCTGAGTCGTTATACTCGTTATCGTGTTCACCAGAATTGATGTCCAAGTGAGAAGTGTAGTTCATGTCACGAGTATTGGGGCATGCTCTCTTTAGATGGCCCCTGTTGAGACATACTTTACAAACATATTCTTTGAACTTGCACGTGGTTTGGTCGTGACCCTGGTCTCCACAGCAGGTGCACGGTTGACGCGTCTGACGTGGCCCCGGGCCGCTCGGGCCGCGCGCGCGCCCCCGGCCGGCCGCCTGCGCCGTCGCACCGCCTCGCCGAGTGAAGCGCGCGCCGCTGCCGCCGGTGCCACGTCCGTACCCCGGCGCCGGGGCGGCGTGTACCGCGTGAAGGTCGTGTCCCATTGCTTTCGACGATACCTGTTCCATAGCAGCAGCGTTTTTAGCGGCGGCTTCCAGTGCGATCGCTACTGTGTAAGCCCGTTTAAAGTCCAAGTTGTTTTCCTCACAAAATAATCGTTGCCGGGTGGTTTCGCTGGTGAGGCCACATATGAACTGGTCCCTCAGATTATCATCTAGGGCGGATTTGAAATCGCACGTTGTTGCTAGGCGCTTTAATGTGGCCGCAAACTGCGCGACCGATTCACCCGCGGCTTGCTTTGTTAAACGAAATTTGTACCGTTCGGCTAGGTAAGAAGGTTTCGGCTGAACATGTGATGCCACCAAGTCGATCAAGTCATCAAATTTAAGATCTTTTGGCTTTTTCGGGCTGCTTAGATCCACCATCAACTCATACGTGGCCGTGCCCACGCTGGCTATCAGTATGGGTACCTTTTTCACCTCCTCAATGTCATTAGCCTGGAAGTATTGTTCCACAATTTCACAGTCAATTGACCACTTGCCCTCGTTTAAATCAAATTCTTTTAGTTTCCCGACAGACATTTTTGTACACTTTCACTACCTATACACAAAATTCGGTATGTAAGTTCGAGACTGCGCCAATTGTTATGTATGTATATAGGGCGATAAGGCAAACACAAAGCTACTTCAATGGTGGTTTAATAACGACTGAATCAATGGTCAAGCGCGAGCGGCATACCCGCAATCTTTAACATCATAACTTATATCTACCTACGTAGTATGAGAATACACTACATTTACCTGTGCTAAAACAACGCTCTTTAGTCTTTTCAATTTTAGTTAGTCTGTGGTTTTCATTTTGCTGCGGTGCCTGCGACTCCTGCAATAATTCTTCGACTTCCACACTATTCAGTCGTTTTTTAGTCGAAATTCGCGATGTACTGGGCCTCGCTGACCTTTTTGTCGGCCGCAAACGATTACTCATTATAAAACTAGGTATTTCTATCCAAAAATACGAAATTTACCGACAAGACAACGAAAGATAACAAAAACAACACACCCGCACAGTACGGCTGCGGCGAGCGAACTGTCAAGTGCTCGTAAAACAATTGCAAGATTGCTACCCACAGGCCACGCCCCCTAGTAAATAGGTAATTCCCTTCCCTAGTGGCCAAAGGAAAAATCAAAAGCAAATACGCAACGGCCGCAATTTTGTGGCTCGGACAATATTGTATTCGATCATCACGCGAACTCGCGTGAGCGGCCACTACGTATACAGCCGCTTCACGCGAGTTCGCGTGATATGGCAACCAACGTGTTAAAGCCTACGCCAAAACCAAACACCAACACGAGTGGAGAAATGAGGCGGGCTTAAGAGTCCGCAGCAAGCTCGATTCTTCATACAAACGTAGTTACGTCCTTACTTTAATATAACATGTCACATTATCATGAAATTCTCTAAATATAATGAGGTAAGATATATCTAGGGCTAAAACTAGTTTATGACTCTTAAAATGTTAATAGAAAGAAAATAGAGCGAGTACAAGTTTTGCATTTTTAGACCCCAGAAAGTTGTTCAGTTCGGCGGCCTACTACGACCAAAATATAGTTTAGATTGAAGTCAAAACCTATTTCCGGTGTCGATTAAACTATGCAGTTTGAAAAGAAAAAAGATTTATCAAAATTGATCTTGTAGTTTTAAAATGAGAGCGTAACTACGAAAACCTTAAAATAAATTACAAAAATTTGATGCGAAACTGCAGCGAATTACTCTAGCGCGGGGAACGGTCCGGGGGGGGGGGCGGCGGTACGCACCGCCCTTATCATAGCTACTCCTTGCCGTGCGCTTAGTTTAGTGACAATAGTGACCCATTTGCTGTGCGCGGGAGCGACGTATTGTTTTGGTGAATTATCTTCCTACGATAATCGCGGTCAATTCACGACTTGGACTGATAAAACGGATTTGATTTTTCTTGGTGATACTGGTGGTGTGTGTGATCATACTGATCATACTGATCATACTGATCGACGATCTGTGGCTTTCTTATGGACTTTGCATTTTTATGTTACAAAAATGGATAAACCGGGTAAGTACCTACTTATATGCATTTTAGTCAAGTTCCAAGTATACAAATAAATTATATACATGTAATATGTACATATTATATTAATGTATATGAGTACCTAGTCATTAATCCTTAGTTGACGTGTTATTTAATTTATTTGGTAGGTAAACAAAATTTTAATCTCACAGTAGGTACTCATTCGGTATTAAATAGGTAGGTACCTACGTAAATATCACTTGGGTACGTCAAATCATTCTGGATATGGCTTTGGTGATATATAGTTTGATTCTTTTATACAGAGTGTTTTTTTTTAATGGGACAGTATGGGGAAATGCGAATCTAAAGGAGATAGAGGAAAAGTGTCCAAGGAGACATTAGGTGTTTTTTGATGTAAACAAATTTGGCTCGTTAAAATTTTTGGTCAAGCGTGAGTTGTTCTTAAAAAATTCTAAAGTAGGTCAATTTTTTTTTTGACGCGGGTCGGCTTTGTTTCATGTAAGGATTATTTCATTGTATGGAAAGAAAAAAATCTGAACAGCAGAAGTTGGTCAAATTTAATGAAAACTAATCTTCATACAGTTGGTTTATTACTTGAGTAAATGTTCGATGTGGCCGCCGTCTTGTCTTATGCAGGTACGAGCACGCTTCAAGACACTTCTAGTTGCATTTAACAGAGACTTATGGTGAATTGTGTTTAAAGTGTTGTAAACAGCATCTTTTAATTCTTGTACGGAGTTGTATCGGGATTCATAAATTCGACCCTTAAGGTAACCCCATAAGAAAAAATCTAATGGCGTTAAGTCGGGCGATCGTGGGGGCCACTTTATCGGCCCATATGTACTCGTACCCATCCAACGGTTTGGAAACTGCTCGTCCAAACACAGTTTACTTGCCCTACTGTTGTGGGCTGGTGCACCATCTTGTTGGTAGATTATCTTACCAAAGTTCCTTAAAAAAATGTTCTTCTCTTGAATCATCTGGAGCTCTTATCGATTATCGAAATTTAAAAATGGAATAATTTTAAATATTTTTTTACACGCCTAGGCACTTGTAACAATATTAAAAGGTGAATACTGCAATTGTATGAAGATTAGTTTTCATTAAATTTGACCAACTTCTGCTGTTCAGATTTTTTTCTTTCCATACAATGAAATAATCCTTACATGAAACAGAGCCGCTCCGCGTCAAAAAAAAAATTGACCAACTTTATAATTTTTTAAGAACAACTCACGCTTGACCAAAAATTTTAACGAGCCAAATTTGTTTACATAAAAAAACACCTAATGTCTCCTTGGACACTTTTCCTCTATCTCCTTTAGATTCGGATTTCCCCATACTGTCCCATTTAAAAAAAAACACTGTATAGCCAAAACAAAATACTTACATAGTTAAAAAATAATAATACGCTATAAATTTAAATAAGACGAGGATGAACGAACGGACTTTATACGAAAACTACCTATCACACATTATTGCTTAGAAATTTTAATTAGTTTACCTAAGTAGGTATGTAAGTTATAGTATAGTATCCTAAAGTATATAGGATAGGTTTTTTCGTCACTCTCTATAGTAATCTACGTACTTCTATACAACGTGTTAATAAAATAACGCAAAACCTGAAAACTGTTTGTTCAGAATCGAGAGTAAAATGCGAAAAAAATAAAAATAAATTTTTTTGACGCGATTTATTTTTTACATTTGTATGGAGCAGGTCGCCCCAGACGGCCAACACTCCATACAAATGTAAAAAATAAATCTTGTCAAATTTTATTTTTTTATTTTTTTCGCATTCTATGCTCGATTCTGAACAAACTGTTTTCAGGTTTTGCGTTATTTTATTAACATGTATATCATAATTATATATAGAAATTGGCACTTACCTACCCTTCCACTTTTTTGATCGAGTGACCTGACAATAACAATACTAGGTAGGTATCTAAATAAAAAAATTACGACGCGACAATAGCAGTTGTTTCTCGGTGCTACTTGAACCTTGGTTGTAGGTATTTATTATTTATGTATGTACTAGGTTCTTACTATATTATGTGCTCAGGTTGGCGCTTGTCCAATTTGTAGATATAAGATGTACAAGGTACATAGGTACATATATTTTTCAACTAAAACTATAAGGGGGCAAACAAGCATACGGTCCACCTGATGGTAAGCGATCACGGGAGCGTATAGACGTTTATAATTACCTATAGTTATTTTTTTTTCTAGAAGCGAAAAGGTGTTCAAAGACAAAATTATGGCTATCGGCTCGAAGGAAGAAAAGAGGACCGGCTCGTCGTCAAAAAGAAAATATAAATCCTAATAGGTAAGTTATAATAAGGCTATAAATTCAAATTTCATTTATTTATGGACCAACTAGGATCATTGTTGTAAGTATGTACTTTTTACCAAAAATAAAAACAATAATGTATGATCTTTTTTTATTTCCTTCAATACACCAAATCTTCAATGTGAATAAATATTTATAGGGTAGGTTCCTAGGAAAAAAGATCTGGATTCTAATTAGTGCGTATTTTTATTGATCATAAGATATTGGGCACCTATTTTAAAAATACACACAACCGAACATAGAACCTCCTGCTTTTTTGAAGTCTGTAAAAATGACGAAGTTATGGCGCGTAGATAATCCGCGTGACTTCACAAACGTATGAACCGTGACGTTACGCGCACTTATAACTTCGACATTTTTTGTTTAGTGACCAAAAGAAAAAATACGTGTCTAATATTTTTGATCATCTATAATACGGATTTTAGAGTTACTTATTTAAAAATAGTTTAAGTACTATCACTGTAATAAGCTTGTTTTGGGAAAAAGACTGACTGTTAAGTTTCTTGCGGCGTTTCTTCTTGACAGTGGTCTCTGCAGAAGCGCTGGTAGGGCCTGACTTATAAAAGTGCCCTTTACTTGGCGGCCTACTTGCAGAATAAATATTAATTTATTTCATTTATAACAAAAATAGTGGTAGTGGTATCTGAAAATCTGCTATGCAATTATGGCACTAGGTTGTTAAAATGACAAAACCTGGTATATTGTATGTTATACTTATGTTACTAGTTACTACTACTTTTGTTGGCACATCAAAACTTGTAGCCTGTACTCTACATTTACGTTTTTATTAGGTTAAATAATCAGTTAAAATTTGCCTAGCCGCACTTACGCACTGTATAAACTGTATTGTTATCTCGCTATGGAGATGTTCTACTGTTATATTTTATTTACCGCAATAATTTCGCCGTTGTATGAAGATATTTTACTGCGATATTTTAACTGCGACATGTATAGCTCCGCCTCCCCGCGCGCTCTCGCTTTACTGCTAGCGCCCTGTCTCCCTCTAGGTGAAACAACAACATTTTAAAGCGTAAGCGCGCGATCTCAACGCGGAGTTGAGCGGACCTTGCTGCGGACTCTTAAGGTACTCTAAGCCCCTTACTCCTTACAGATAACCGTGGCTAGATAACTAGTGGACTGTGAAGATTTTTTTTCCTAGGAGATAACTAGTATTCTCCGAGGATTATATATTCTTCGCAGATAACTATTATTTTTTTAGTTTTCTGAGAGGAAATTGTATTCCTCGGAGATAACTAGCTATCTCCAAGGAATTTAAAATCTTCGCAGATAACTATTTCTTTTTATAGTTTTTTTTGAGGAAAATGTATTCCTCGGAGATAACTAGCTATCTCCAAGGAATTTAAAATCTTCGCAAATAACTGTCTTTTCTAATAGTTATCTGTGAGGAAATTTAAATTGCCCTACTTAGCATAGTGTTTTGTAAACTCCATTTTTGTGGCATGCCGTTTATTATAGGTGGAAGAGTATATATAGAATATGAGGCATTAAGATCTCAATCTAATACGGCGGAAATAAATAATTCTATGGACCCTAAATCCGACCAAATTTAGACTTCATTTCCTAAAAAATGATTTTAGAGTTTTAATCTTATGCTTAAAATGATAAGAGGTTATACTTTCTGCATTACGGCATGCGACAAAAATAGGGTCATGGTTAGATTTATGACAGGATTTTGCTCTTATATAAAATATTGCTACGAGTTATGAACCAGTTTTTATTTTTTAGTTTTTTTAACCATGAAGTATATTATGCTTTGATTGAAGTGTCATTATGTTTTTCTTCACGATTGTCACTCGAAGTTTGAAATCTAAATGACGTAGGTACCTATTGCAAACAATTGAATGTGAAGTGTTATTCAGTCCGTATTTTCCGTACCACGAATGTGTTGTTGGAATCATAATTTCATGAGTTTAAAGTGAATACAATTGTATAATATGGCTGAAAGTTCTCCGTCACCGGTGGAATTCGTTTCTTCTGGGAAAGGAGGCTACGTTTTACTTAGTGACGGTTACCAGTACCACAAGCGAAAGGATTACCAAAACGGTCACCAATTTTGGGCCTGTCGTAATAAGCAATGTTGTGGTAGTATAACCATATCCCGAGAAAAAGCTGTCGTTAAAAAGCATCAACACCAGGAAAACTGCATACCAAATTTACATAAAAATGTGATTAGAAAAGAAATGGACTTATTGCGTACAAAGGTAACTACGGATTTAACACCGATTCCTAAACAATACTTCGACACAATTCATTTAGTAGAGGAGATACCAAAATTCACATCAGTAAAAACAGGATTATACAACGCTAAAAACAATGCACTTAAAATACCGAAAAGTGTGTGCGAAAATCCCGTCGATGTAATCGTACCTGTCATTCATGATCAATTCCTGTTAGCGGACTTCTCCGACGTTAATGACGATTTCAATCGAATATTAGTATTTGCGTCTAACGAGGCAAGAGAGTACATAGCAACACTAAAGCATTTTTATGCGGATGGAACTTTTAAAAGCTGTTGCAAGCCATTTCTACAATTATACGTCTTGTTTGGTGATATTAGCAATGATTCAGAGTGTCCGAATATAATACCACTTGCGTATGCTCTTATGACGACGAAAAAGGAGAACAGTTACAATTTATTATTTCAAATAATAAAATCACAAATCCCACTTTGGAATCCGGAAAAAATGACGATGGACTTCGAAATATCGTCAAGAAACGCTATTAAAAGAGTGTTTCCGAATATTGAAGTAAAAGGATGCTTTTACCACTTCACATCTAGTCTACGAAGAAAAGCAAAATCAGTAGACGGCATGAAATCGAAGATAAACAGACGCCACGTGAGCCTATGTTCAGGCCTTGCCCTTTTACCTACAGATTATATTGACGATGGATGGACATACATCTTGGATGAAAGTCCAAAAAACGAATTCGCACGGGAATTTAATGTGTATATGTATAACTACTGGCTGAATCGACGTGGGTTTCGTGATATATGGTGTTGTTACAATGAAATAAATCGCACTACTAACAAATTAGAAGGTTGGAATTCCCGGTTGAACCGAATTGTGGGTCGCAATAAACCTACCTTGCCTCACTTATTAAATGTACTAAAAGACGACGCAAAATATTATGGGATATCTAAATCTCATCGAAACCAAAATTTCACGGCAACAAAAAAAAAGTTAGAAGTAATAGAGCGCCATGCACGTATTGCAAGAGCAATCCTACAGTTGCTGCAATCGCACATCACCGTTGGGCATTGCTTAGAAATGATATGCCCATATGCTTATTAAAATATTTTTTGACGTGTTTAAAGGAAGACAATTTTAATTTTGGTATTTTTAAGTTTAAAATAAAATTCGTTTATTTGTAGATTTCGGTTTTATTTTAAACGTTTTAAAAATAGTAAGTTGTTAGCATTTTTTAATCTTTGTTTTTCTTTGTGACAATTACTCGCAGATAACTGTTAGAAAAGACAGTTATTTGCGAAGACTTTAAATTCCTTGGAGATAGCTAGTTATCTCCGAGGAATACATTTTCCTCAAAAAAAACTATAAAAAGAAATAGATATCTGCGAAGAATATAAAATCCTTGGAGGTAACCAGTTATCTACAAGGATTGGATTTTCCTCACAGAAAACGGTAAAAAAAAAAATTATCTGCGAAGAATATATAATCCTCGGAGATAACTTGTTATCTCCTAGGAAAAAAAATCTTCACAGTTCACTAGTTATCTAGCCACGGTTATCTGTAAGGAGTAAGGGCTCTAAGCTCTTCATAGAAGGAGTGGACTCGGGCTGGACTAACAAACTCTGGAAATCCAGTAGGACGCAACTCAGAATCATATCTGGGGTGTTCACAGGTCACTTCCGGGTCAAGGATCTCTTGGCTAAGATGGGACTATCGGATAGTTTAGACTGTAGAATGTGTGGCGAGGAGGATGAGACTGGAACACTTATTGTGTGAATCCTACGAGTATAGCGGTATGAAATAGTTGAAGTTGAAACATGTTAAGATATTAATCCGTCATCTACTGCGGACGGGTATTCACGGCAGAATATGTATGTATTCGCAGAAGTTCGGTAGAAGATGGGGTGAAAAAGACAAAGGGCGTTGGGTAACCTTGTATGGAAAATAATGTCGGTTTTATTTTTTGTAGCGGGCAAGAATGTTTTTTTAATGATCGTTTAGAGGACCTCTTAATACGCATATACATGTAAAATTAAACGCGTTAAACAATATCGGAGCCGAGATATTTAAGTTTGAAGTTTTGTTTAATACTTTTTAATATGATCTGTGAAAATATATATTGCAAATATCTCGCGGCTCCGATGCATTTCATAACAAAATATGTTTGTTTTTAGTAGACCTATCATAATCTACCACTTTTACAAATGGCCGCGCATCTAAAAAAATGACAACATTTTTACCCAAACCCCTTTGTAATTGAGAGCAGTAGGAACACCTGAAATAATGTAATTTTATAAGAATTCTTCTACATTGAATAGTGTTCTCACCTTGATTTTCAACACTTGAAGCAGAATCTTTCCTAGTTCTTCTAGTTTGCCTAGCAGGAGTTGCCGGTCCCTCATTGTCACTGCCTGAATTGTGAGTAGTAACACACAAATTAGAATTGTTAATCAAACAAAAACACACTGTTACATACCCAGTTTAATAAAAACATAAAATCACGCTAATTTAATTATCATTATCATATCACAATGACTTATTGACAAAATTAAATGCATCACAATGCTACTTCTATTCAATTGCTGTTGCTGTTCAGATAATAAATAGGAAAGGTGAACTAAGCACATATTTATTAGTGACTTCCAATAAAATCACTTGTTTTTAAAGAAAGAAGAAAGAGGTTTATTAAAACATTGATCTTCTTAATAATCTTTAAGGTGCATACGAATTTAAGCGGCTCAGCCTGAGGCATGCTCGGCTCGTTAGGCGAGCTGCTCGCGAGCCAAATTGTTGCGACGTGCGCGGATGAGGCAGCGTGCTCGTGGCGAGCACACATCGCGCGATTTGTGCGTCGTTCAAAATGGCGTCGGACACGATTACTTTCGTGTCCCACAACCGACTAACAATTATTACACAAGCACGGCTCAGCCACTTGCTGAAATACGTACGCGCCTCGCACACAAACATGTTAGAGGTCTTGTCATTCTGTCCGCGACACGTACAAATTACACGAGGCACGCACACTGAGGCGCCTTTGAGCACGGTCAAAAGACAGACTACGCTCCCGCACAGCGCGGACAAATTTGAGCACAACACGTGAGCCGCGAGTGTCTCAATCGGAGGCTGCTCAAATTGGTACGCACCATTACGTTGTTCATCTTGTCCATCTCAGTAAAGGTATGAAACTATGAATATAAACTTGTCACTAATTAATGTAAATAAGCCCTCAAGGAATCCAAATATAAATATATCACATGAAGGAAAATAGAGCAAGGTTGTGAACTAGGATTAAACCATTCCAGAATAATTCTAAGTCCAACCATATTCTCATGGGACATAAGTTTCTGTCTTGCAGCAAGCCGTTAATGAACAGTGTCAAATGTGAAAAGGTGTAAACAAAAGATACGAACCAGTTTGTGAGTATCTCCTGGCAGCTCTTTTGGCTCTAGGAGAGTCGGTTGCCTGCACCGAGAGAGTGTCTGACACAATGCTAGTATTGGATTTGATTCGGACACTCCGCCTCGATGGAGTGATTGCTTTCTCCTCTGCATCGGTAGCCAAGGACTTCCTTCTGGTATTTCTGGGACTGCTCACTGGGGCTGAAATACGTGGTCAGTGATAATGGGCATTATTCATCATTTATTATTCGAAAAATTGAATGGACAGTATGTATGTATGTAAGCATGTATGGACAGAACCTTTTTTGATTATTATTAATATTTACTAGTCATTTAGTTTATGCAACCAAACTGATGATCACAATAATTACTGTAAATAAAGGTCATGTTTTAAGAGAAATACATCAGATCTAAATATAGCAAGCTAGTTTCCTGATGGGTTTACCGAGGTATCTACTTTTGATGAAACACCAAAATAAAGTTTCTTGTAAAGAATAGGTTACTAATGATGAAACATCTCTCTAAATTTAATATATTAAAACCCCCCTCGTCCTAAGTACAAAAAAAGTTCTATCACAATTAATAACTTGTCTACAGGAAATTACACAATCACAAAATGCCTGCAATATTTTAACTTCATTCAGAATAATTGACTCACTGAATTTACACAGCAGAGGTATTAAGGATAACAGCAATATTGATGGAACCTCTATTGTATGTGTCATTCCCATTTAATGCTGTTTGGTTCAAAAGAAAGGGTTTATTTTGAAATAGGTGAACATAGTGTTACTGAGCATAAGCATTGTACATAATAATTTATAAAACTATTCCGTCAATATGAAACCATTGATAAATGTTATCTTATCACTCAGTATCCTTAGTCAGGGTAGTGAATAATGCCACTATAAATTTCATAAAAGAACATTTCTATTACTCCAAAGAAATACGATAAAAATGCTTTCAATGATTCTGCTGCTGATTGACTGGCCAGGCTATAAATGTATATCCTATAACACTTAAAATTATAAATTAAATTTCTAAGTTTGACTAAGACATGTACACTATACAGGGTGACGGGAAATTCGACGTATTCCTTTCAAGGGGTTATTCTATAGCTCATTTGCAATGATTTAGATCCAGTCAACCGGGGGTCAAAACTCATTGGTTTGCAAGTTATTCGAGTTTTTAGAGTTTTTTTAAGAAAACCCACCTTTTGGCATAAAACTCGTAATTGTGAAAAAACTAATTAAATTTAGACCTCAAAAAAGGATTTATTTAATAGCCAATAAATGACTGATTAAGGAAAATAAAAAAAACATGCCAAAACTTTTCAAGATATTGCAAAGAAAAGCATTTAAAGTCACAAGGTTTTAAATTTTGTTCCAAATTTTGTAACACTTCGAGGCATTATTAAAAAAAAAAGTATGACACTTCGCGTAAAAATTACATAAATTAGTTCCTCAGTTCATAAGCTTTCATGAAAGGTACAATTGGCGATATTTTTGTAATAATTTTTAATAATAATGATAATAATAGCGGAGCAGGTAGGCAGCGTGCCTTCGGCGACGCGACACAAACAAACCAATTAAGGGTCATTAGGTTAATTGTTCATTTTGGTTTTTATGTATTTTTTTCCTTATCTTATTCATTTTCATGAGGTGGGGGAGTACCTGGGAGAGGGACTAAACTAGGCTTGATAATTCTTCATGCATTAAGTAATCAATCAGTTAGTTTCAACTTTCTTTCCAATTCGGACGATTATTGACAACTAAGCTTCCTTTGCAAATGGCTGCTTACGAATTTGCAGAATACGCAGACATCATTTATTGTTACGGACTCTGTGATGGTGACTCCGCTGCAGCTAGAAGAGATTACCAACGTCGTTTCCCTAACCGCCGCTTACCTCACAGAAGTGTGTTTGGGACGACGTATCGACTTATTCGGGAAAAAGGAACAGTTCGACGCAGCCAAGCTGATGCTGGAAGACCTCGAATTTATGATCCTGCTGAAGAGGAACAAATCCTACAGTGTTTCCGAGCAGACGGCACTACCTCGACGAGAATGTTGCTAACCGGCTCGGTATTTCTCAGTGGAAGGTGTGGTTTACCCTGCACTCAGCTCGGCAGTATCCATATCGTTTTGCTCCAGTCCACGCAATTGAAGAGGGAGACCCAGCAAGAAGGGTGGATTTCTGCAGATTTTTAATTAATACTGATGCTGAAGATCCCGATTACCTGAAGAGAATTTTATGGACCGATGAATCCAATTTCGACCGTGACGGAATTACAAACTACCACAATCTGCACTTTTGGGCGCCTAAAGGTCAAAACCCAAGAAAATCCAATGAAGGAGCTCATCAGCAAAGATTTTCTTTGAACGTGTGGATGGGAATCGTGCACGACAATTTGATCGGACCGTTCTTTCTGCCAGCGCGATTAAACGGCATCGCGTACGAACATTTTTCAAGGGAAGAGTTACCCACATTACTGGAGGATGTGCCACTTGCCACAAGATTGAATATGGTTTATCAACACGATGGCTGCCCTGCTCACTTTCACCGAGGTGTGCGAGAATGGATGGATCAGCACTACCCAAGAAGATGGATTGGTCGAGGTGGCCCAAGCCCTTGGCCAGCCAGTCCAGATTTAACTCCATGTGACTTTTACATCTGGGGTCACATGAAGGCGTTGGTTTACGACACACCGATAAATAACGTTGAAGAGTTACGGCAAAAAATTGAAGCAGCTGCACAAACAATGAAAGAAGGGCTTTCGACGCGAGTGACAATCACTGAAGTTTGAAAAAGGCTTCGTGCTTGCATACGAAACCGAGGCAGGCAGTTTGAGCAAGACTTGTGATTTTTAAGAGTTTTTTTAAAGATAATTATTAGGCAGTTTAGTTTTAATTAAGTCTTTCTTTTTACTTTCTTGTATCTAAGGTTAGTGTGACTTTATAAGATACTTATTATGTTGATTTTTTATGATTGATTAAATTATTTTATTTACTAATGAAATTGTTAGTAACTCTTTTCAATCCTTTCCTTGTGACTGTTTAAAGTAAAGAAAATCAAGAGACCATCTAATACATTACTTAAAACACCAAAGGCAACTTTTAGTGACTCCTACCCTAAGAAGATAAGATAAGGAACCGAAGACAAAGCCATTGTAACATGTAAAATACCACTCCTTAATCGGTTTGTTTGTCGCGTCGCCGAAGGCACGCTGCCTACCTGCTCCGCTATTATTATCATTATTATTAAGAATTATTACAAAAATGTCGCCAATTGTACCTTTCATGAAAGCTTATGAACTGAGGAATTAATTTATGTATTTTTTACGCGAAGTGTCATACTTTTTTTTTTAATAATGCCTCGAAGTGTTACAAAATTTGGAACATAATTTAAAAACTTGTGACTTTAAATGCTTTTCTTTGCAATATCTTGAAAAGTTTTGGCATGTTTTTTTATTTTCCTTAATCAGTCATTTATTGGCTATTAAATAAATCCTTTTTTGAGGTCTAAATTTAATTAGTTTTTTCACAATTACGAATTTTAGGCCGACAGGTGGGTTTTCTAAAAAAAAATCTAAAAACTCGAATAACTTGCAAACCAATGAGTTTTGACCCCCGGTTGACTGGATCTAACTCATTGCAAATGAGCTATAGAATAACCCCTTTCAAGGAATACGTCGAATTTCCCGTAACCCTGTATGGTACACAATAATAATATTCTGTATTGCACCATAACATAAGAAAATCATGTTACAAGAGTAAATTAAATAAATAATGGTAACAACAGGTGGTCTTATCATACAATCTCTTCCAGACAACTTTCGGGAAACAATCCATTTTGTCTACAATTTAACTACTTATTCCAAATTTTTAGTGGGACAGGGCCTAGGAGGCTATATCCATGGTAAGTCACAAATTCATGTAATTCAGTTTATCAATCTCATGAAACACATAAATTTGAAAGTTAGAACAGTTTCTCCCAACTTTCAAATTCATGCATTTTTGGCACTGGCCAAAAGGTATCTTCAACAATTTAATTATAACATTTATAACTTACTGTTTTCTTCAATGAGTCCCAGCTGTGGTTTGGCTGCCAGCCTCCCACCTCGCTTCTTGGTTGGTGTGGCCGGCCCCGGTGAACCACCAATACTGCCATCTTCAGATTGTTCTACAGACAGCCGGCGTCTAAGTCTTGTCACTGTTGCTATAAATAATGATAATAATATACTGCTCCATGGGAAGAAGTAACCTCAAAATATTAGTTTACAGATAATGCAGTTTAATTCTCTAGATTAGTAGAATATTACTCGCCTACATTGGGGTATATTATGAAAACCTAACATTGAGCAATAATGCATTTTTTGTAGCTTCTTTGGAAAACATCAACTGAGGATTTTTTAATTTTCTTTACGTTATTCATTTAATCCGATTACATTAAGTGGGTATACTATGTAGTATGTTACTTTATTTTTTAACCATCAAAGGTATTTACGATTTTCGGCAGAGTATTCAGCTGGAGACTAAAGACAGTATTATAAAGAAATGCAGCTGGTGATATTGTTCAGCTGTGTATTTATTGCTAAAACTACGCGTGAAAGCGTGCGTCGCCGAAGTCCAGAAATGAAAGATATAACGTACGCATGTCTAAGATAAGTCGTTGACGCGCATTGTTGATGCACATAACTTTAAACTACGTACCTTTGACACCAACGTCTTCTTCCATTGTACAAATAAACACAAATTCGCTTTTAAATGTAGCGGACTATCTTTTATTCTTCCAATCTTTTAACACGTGCAAACGAACCAACTGATTTCAAATCGGAATGGTGCATGATAGGATAGGAGAAGAAGATTGAATGGTGGGGAGGCGAGGACGCTAAAATTATTCCAAAGCGTCCTATATTACCACCAATCACTGAAGTGCATTACTATAAATGCTGCACAGTGATTGGTTGAAATGGTTCTCGTAGTTTTGACACGGTAAAGGAAAACGGATAAGCTACGCGACGGCTGGCTGGGGCCACGCTCAGCTGTTTCCAGTTGTCAAACTGATACGAGGTCAACTCGAGATGTCGCTACTGTACAAGTAGGCTATTGCTACGATCTAGTCTAGTACGTTTCGTTTGGACCTTAGAGTATATACCTACAGAGGCGACGTAAGTGTCGCCACAATGAGGGACGGCAACAAAGTAGATGATTCCCGTGGGGTGGCCATGTAACTAAAAATTACCCCATCGCTTCCATATGTTTATTTTAAATAATGCGCTTTTATTGTAAGTAGTTTTTACTGAAGCTTTACACACATTCACTGCCTAGCAGGCGCTCAGTTCGCAACCACTAGTAATATTCAGCTTAATAACATGAAATATGATTCTAGTAACAGAACATGACATGTAGGTAATTAATAGTCCTTGTGCAAGCGGCTTACCTGGTAGTTTCTTATCAGCACAGTTATGACAGGACGCCCGCGAGCTGTGTTGCGGCGAGGTAGACTATCCGTCTGTTTAAAATCGTTCTAACTAGAAAGAGACGGACAGTCTACCTCGCCGCGACACAGCTCGCGGAGCGTCCTGTGATAGCCGTGCTGTTCTACTTAATTATTATAAAGCCTGAATCACACTGGCGCGGCCTGCGGTGGCGGTTCATAATAAAATTGACAGTTAGTGTCAAATTTGCTATTGACCGCCACCGCAGGCCGCGCCCGTCTGTGAGAGGCTTAAAGTCTCTCACAGACTGGCGTGGCCTGGCCGCGGCGATCAATGGTAAACTTGTCATTAGCTGTAAAATTTACTATTGACCGCGATGCAGGCTTAAGACGGGAAAAATAATGACACTAAATACCGAAATGAGACACAACCATATTAAAAAACATTTACTATTCAAATATTCAAATTATTACAGATTAATGATAAAGAGCTCTGCTCGGGTAAAAATATGCTGAGAACGATTTTTCCCAGATATGAGACCTAACTAGATCGATTTTTTTTATGAGGCACAGCGTGGGAGGACCCCTACAAGGTTGACTGATGACCTGGCAAATGTCGCGGGAGTCCGCTGGATGCGGATGGCGCAGGACCGGCCATTTCGGCTCATATGATGATGAGATAGATTTTTCGCCCCCATAAACCCCTATACTGCAAATGCCATCAAAATCGTAAGAACTGTTTTCGAGAATGCGATCACAAATATATATATGTAGCCTTAACCCAAATACTACGCGCACGCGCATCCTCATTTAGTGGAAACCTAGAAAAAAAAACATATTATTTTACATCAAATTTTTCAAGCATAGGGCTTATAGAAAATTATGATTAATTCTAAACCGTCGATCGTCTTTACTTATTACTAGCTGTCCACGCGTCTCCTCTCCACCCGCGTAGTAGAAAGAACACAAGCGGAGGCGCAGATGCAGGATTAAATAAAGCCAGATGAAAGAATTTTTGAAATCGGATGAACAGTCCGAGATTACTCGCTACATAAAAGCTTATCTTTATTATGAGTACAGAGTAAATATACGTATATAAGAATAGATCCCATCCATTATATACGAATTGAAAAAGACAGCCTTCGACAGCTGCTTAAATATATATTATTTAGTGGAAAAATCCAAGAAAACAACCAAGCAGCTCAAGTTGATGCAAATATATTGACAAGACTAGAAACAAAATACAAATACGAAAAGGTATAAAAAATAATAGACAAAATATGATATAGTATCAAAAGAGGTTGCGATGCAACCTGCACACGAATGTTAAGTAATAACAAGTACGAGAATTTTGTTAGAGTATAAATTACCCGAGAAATCGGGTATTTTTAAGTTGTATTGGCTGGTATCCCTAAAATGATTGCAAAGAAGCTAAATGGAGAAGACATTCTAACACCTCTCGCAGCTTACCATAAACAATCTACGTAATTTGGGCGGATAATTTGTCAAGAAATATTCTCTTGTACAATGTAAACAATGATGTTATTTCTATTGTAATCGTCAAATTTTACAAGATTTTGAGCGTAATGTAATTTTACCATGCTATTTTTACGTATTGCGTATACAGAAAAGTGAAAGATGTTCTACTTACGTGTGAAAGGTTATATTTTCATCACATTGTTCCGACCGGCTTTTACAGCCAAGCACGCAACAATTAACCATTTTCTTGGCACAGACGGAACACGAGATACCTTATCGTGCGTAAATTACTTTTAGGACACTATTTTATTCACAATAATATTAAATATTTCGGATTCGTATGCAGCCACGCGCGAGCATTGACAGCATTGTATGCCACAACTGTTGTGCCAAATAGAAAAAAAGTGGAACTATGACAAGGATAACGAATGATATATCTCTGTCTGTCACACTTATCGAGATTTGTATGCTACCAGCTCGCTCGCACGTGGTATTATTATTACCATAGCCTGTCCATACTAATTATAGGTTCATGGCTATTCTATTAGCAGCTGTCATAATCAAATGACAGCGCTAATTTGAATGTGACGTTTCTTATTTTAGGCGGTCTATTCAACTTAGTTTAGCTGTCAAAATGCTATTCTAGACATGTCGTTTTTACGCGAAAACACAGAAACGTCAAACTTAATCGACTAATTTTAGCGGCGAATAAAATAGTCCCGATTATAATTTGTTTACGTGTAGTCAAGTGGATAATTCTCATTTTTTATTTTCTATTTGAAATTACATTTTGAAATGGATGAAGAATTCGTCATGCATGGCTGCTGCGGTGGGGTGGCCGACGAGAGGGAGCATGGCGAGGGTGAAAAACTTTATTTAGAGAGGTTGCGTGCCGCAAAAAAAAAAGCATCCAAGCCATTCCACCGATCCGATTTTTATATTTTTATACTATTTCTTTTTTATGAAGCTACGGTAGCCTAGTGGTTCAGGCATGCGGCTGTCAAGCGGCGGTCATGGGTTCGAACCCCGGCTTGTGCCAATGAGTTTTTCGGAATCCCAATAAGGTCTGGTTTTCCCTCTGAGTTGGAAGGTCAGATGGCAGTCGCTTTCGTAAAACTAGTTGCCTATGCTAAATCATGGGATTAGGTGTCAAAGCGGACCCCGGGCTCGTTTAGGGGCACAACTGGGAATAACGCTAGGAGGATGATACTATTTCTTTTTTGTGACGGTCCACCAAGTCACCGCCAAAAACTTGTTATTAAACAATTTAAAAGAAAAGAACACAGACTCTTGCAGGCGGCATAAACCTCAAACAACTTGCATTTTTTTAATCTTGTAAATATTGCCCATTTAAATATGATAAATTATTTTTACCTGATATAAAATGTGAACAACAATATTAAACATAGTATTAAAAGTAAATAATACAATAACACGGATTAAAATATATTAATAATATATTATGTACAATGTAAAAAAAGCACGTTCCCATACTCTTTTTTATAGATTCCATTAATTCATTCACTCACTTATTTTTTTAAAGTAGCAACATTCAATTCAACTTAGAAGTTTTAGATTACGGATAAAATCAGGCTAATTTTAGTCAGCTTGACATTCTGGAATAGCACTTGTAAAATCTGCCGTCTAAATTATGTCTAAAATTTAGAAAAAATAGTTTTAGGCTATTTAAGCGATGTGCCCGTAGAATCGGGTCCATTGCCCATTTAAATATGATAAATTATTTTTACCTGATATAAAATGTGAACAACAATATTAAACATAGTATTAAAAGTAAATAATACAATAACACGGATTAAAATATATTAATAATATATTATGTACAATGTAAAAAAAGCACGTTCCCATACTCTTTTTTATAGATTCCATTCATTCATTCACTCACTTATTTTTTTAAAGTAGCAACATTCAATTCAACTTAGAAGTTTTAGATTACGGATAAAATCAGGCTAATTTTAGTCAGCTTGACATTCTGGAATAGCACTTGTAAAATCTGCCGTCTAAATTATGTCTAAAATTTAGAAAAATTAGTTTTAGGCTATTTAAGCGATGTGCCCGTAGAATCGGGTCCAGTTTGTATTTGTATATAGCCCGCAATTGCGCATACACCAGGCACGGGCACATGAAGACAAAGGAATGCCATAAAACAGGGAAGCAGCTAGAGATTTGTTAAAGTTGGATAGTATAGTAGTTATTCGTTAAATCCCCAGCATACATTAGAGGCCGAAAGCATGTTAGAATGCCGAAGTCTGAGAAAAAAATGTGATGTGAAGTATAATAATTCATAGAGGAAAAATAAGTATGGAGGGCCTCACACATTGTACAAACATAAGTGACAAAGATGAGCATCGACAATAACACAAGTGGGAACACTGAGAACGAGATACAATGACATATTTACTGTCCCTCATCGCGTATAGGTAGGGTAGGTCTTTATTGTTCGTCACCAGCCCCCCTAGCACACTTTCATTTGGCACTGGCATTTGTCCCTCTTGCACTTGCATATTGGCTAGAATGGGACGAATGCTTTATGTCCGACATAAAACTTAGCGTACCTACTAGCCCTCAGCGGCGCTACCACGAACTTCGAGAGTCGAAGTTCGGGTATTTCCATCTCTATCGCACTCCCTTAATCGAGTGACAGGGATGCATGTATTACGAACTTCGACTTTCGAAGTTCGTGGTAGCGCCGCAGCTCATTAGCTATGTTTGTTACCAGAATGTCAAAAATTCAACTGAAACTGGCGTTACATTTACTCAATTATCGATGCATTTCCCATATATACATATTTATATCTACTAGTGATCGCCCCAAGCATTGTTAGTGTGTATTTTTTTTAAGTCCCTATTATTCTGGAGACGATTGTAATATTACCTTCCATTGCACTATGAAATAATAATTACTTACTACCTCTTTATAAAACCACTTTACATAATTAGATAGCAATAGCTCGCCTACTTAGACACTTATTATGAAACAATACTTGTCAATGTCGACTTTCGAAGTTCGTGGTTATAGCTCTTTACCTCCATCCCTTTCGGAAATTCGCTGACTCCATCAAAGAGTAAAGTAAGTATATAGGGACTCCACCAACAAAATCGTCTACTACCTCAGAATAAATAATAGTAGGTACTATGTACAGAATGTCCTCTGTTTTAACAAATTCCCTGCACGTCTATCATGCGACGGCCGCGACATAGGCTCTCGATTTTTCTCGCACTATATCTCTTGTTCTAAGTGTTCTAATAAGGAAGAGACGGATAGTGCGAGAAAAATCGAGAGAGCGAGCGGCGGCGCGACGAAATCACGGAGTGAACCGCCCTTGCTACACTACTTAAAATACTTAAATAGGTACGGCAACGGTATAATTTCTTTGGTTTCATTATAAGGCATTGATTGGGTATTGACGTTTGAAAACCATCAAAGCGTGTCTGTATGTTTGTTTCCCTTTCAGATTTAGCCGCTGAAAGGATTGTGATGATGTATTTTATTTGGTATGGAGATCAGTTTGAGTCCCACAAAACGGGACCTATTGGGTCATTTTTTATGCCGAAAATCATCCCTTATTATCGAAGTTAAATGTCGAATGGAAACTTGTACGAGATTGTGAATTGTGATGAAGGAGTTCTACGAATAGGCAGATGAAGTCGCGGGCAAAAGTTAGCAGGTAGGTGCCTAGTTACTTATTCATATCAACAAAGGTGGGTAGGTAGGGGCGGCTGAGGCCAGCTCGGTTTAAAATAGAGACAACGAATTTTCCAACCTTGAAATTTAAAATACTATTTTGACGGCAGGTTTTTGTTAATATGTGAATATAATATAAATGCATTTAGAAGAAATAGGTAGATAGGTAGGTCTACCTACCTATATCTGCCTAATATTATATCATTTTGTTCTGTAATGTCGAGTAAGCAACAGCCTATGCCTCGCGTTAGGGTTAAGTGGGGCCGCACTTAAAAAGACATCAAGGGTAGAGAAATGGCATTATATCTTCCTGATGACCCTCTTCGGAAATTACGCTCAACGATGTTAGCCCATTCCTCTCGGGGACATCCGACTGACTGTCCTGCCTCTTCTATCATTTACAAGACATTTTTCCTGAACTGTCATCGCGTTTCTAGTGTAACTTGACCCCGGAGTCCGTTTCTACCATGTATTAGGAGACGTCACACATATACCAGTCCGCCTGCGGCAAGAAAACCTTATGTGTTGTGAATAATAGCTGTCCCTTGGCCCCGTTAGTAGGTTTGATTTACCATTGACCAGATGTGTCACTGGCGCGAATAAAATGCTTACGAAAAGAGGCTAACGCGGGACGAAAGGTCAAGACACTGACCAATTTTCAGGCGAGACTCGAAAGGACTTTCCTTAATAACTTTCGTAGACTTTAAATTATGAAAGTTAGATTTTCTGCGTTGTGTACGAGTTTAAACTTCGAAATTATAGCTCTTTCCGCCATGATGCACAACTTATCCCTGCGAATACCTTGCATAATTAATGAAAGAAAGTTGGCTTTAGAATCTTTACAATAAGTAAACTTACTTTTCGGTAAAATTCTGGCGCAAGTTTGAAGTTTCCCGCCTTTATAGATAAATCGCAAATATGAGAACAACGGAAGGAATTACGAACTGGCCAGATTAATCACGAAATTTCTAGCAAACTGTCGTAAATTTTTGTGTGTCTTTGTGGTGGAAAACAAAACTTTTTCCCGGCCAATGCGGGCCGCCTGACAATAGACAGGGGCACAGCGGTGGCCGAAATCAACCTTTTCCCGGGATAAACATTTAACCCGAACTTTATTTCGACGACCGCTTTAGCCTAGCGTGATAGCGTGACCCTGCCTACGAAGCGAGAGGTCCTGGGTTCGAATCCCGGTAAGGGCATTTATTTGTGTGATGAGCACGAAGATTTGTTCCTGAGTCGTGGATGTTTTCTATGTATTTAAGTATTCATTTATTTATCTATACAGTCCGTTTCCGGCAAGCGGGCTTTTTTTCAAATATGGTAAATTAACGGAGTTCTTTAACTTACTTAATCATGACCTTAAAACAGATAATTTACTCCGATCCGATTTATTCCGACTTCATAAATTGTCTAACAAAATTTAAATTGCAAGCAATGTACAGCAAAGTAAAATGACAAGTGAGTGCAAGTGACAACTCTTCATAATTTGTTTAGTACGGCGTCATACACCTAGTCCATTGAAGGTTTGTATTTTGGAAAATTAATTGCGCAGTTAATTTACATAATTATGATTTGCATTTGCATGCAAACAATTGCTAATGGAACATAATATTATTAATTTATTATCAGTTTTAATAAATGCCCGCATGCCGGTAACACACAGAATAAGTATGTTTATCGCCGTCTAGGTAGTACCCATAGTACAAGGTTTGCTTAGTTTTGGACTAGGTCGGTTTGTGTAAGATTGTCCCCCCCTAATATTTATATTATTTATTCTATTCTGTTCAATTTTAGACGAACTGTATTCAGGTAGATTTTTAGAGTAGCGTTATGTTCTGTTTATAAGAACCAATGAAACGGGACCGCATAGAGTTTATTTTACTTTTGTTTTTTAAACATGTAGCTAATAGGGGTGTAGACACTAAATAAAATAATAATGTCATATTTTCTCGAAAAAGGATTAAAAATGTAGTCAAATCGAGAAAAAATCAACGCAAGAAGTTAAATAATCACGAAGTTATAAGTATCCAAAGCTTTAAGAAAGAGTATGTTCTGTCCCTTTTTCGCAAAATGCAACTTCATATGAAACGATGACGTTCGCAGCTAGTGACGTGACTAGAAGACGGCAACGTGCCGGCCGTGCCCCATCGTGCTCGGCGCCGCCGTCGACGCGGCTCGCCGAGCGCGCCACGTGCTCTGCGGCAGCCTCGCATATTGTGACGTCACACACTGTTCGCGTTTTCTCTATCTAACAAGCAATATTTAAACGGTTGTAGCTTCGTAATTCTTTGAGATATCTGAATGGGATTACGTCTAATAAATCTGTCTCATTGTCACCATTGCCCCGCCCAGTGCCAATAAACGTCGAATTGATACCCGTATCTCACGGCATTCTCGCATAATAGCTTCAGTTGGAAGTGTCCTTTCTATGTTCCTTTATTCCCACGCTAATTCCTATTTAAGGCTTTTTGTGCAAAGCGGCTTACAGACTTACTAGTTTGTAGACGCTTTTTCGAAGTTAATCCTATGGTACACGTGTCTCATTAAAAAGAGTCTGACAAGTCAAGACGAGTTGATTCCAAGCTTGCATTGTTCCACATTACTTGTCCAAAGGGTATTTAAATAGTCATCAAAGAAATGTACAGTTTTTCGTCGTAGCGCGTAGCGGTTCTTAGCAGTGGATGTGTTAACACTTTCACTGCCAAGAACCGGCCTAGCTAAAAAAGCTGCTACGGCGTAGAACACGTAGCGTTGCTTGACCTCGAATGGAAAAATAAATTAATTTAATAATAATTACATAAAGACTGTATTTAGTATCTAATGGTATTCCTTAATAAATACAAAAGTGGTTAGTTGATTTCTTCTGCGCTGGTAATTTCCATATCCGGCCTTGTAGACAGAGAGAGGAGCTTGATTGCGGTCAAAAAACTGAGGATAACAGAATGAACCTTGCTGCTTATGCAAATCTTGAAGAATAAAACTTACTTTTGGCCGATGTTGAAAATACACTCAATTGCACTGCCACCAGAAAAGGCTAACAAAATCGCCTCTAGTCGGTGGTGAGACCGGATTCAAATGACTATTCCTCAGAGCCTCCATTTCAGTTTTTTGACCGCAATCAAGCTCCTCTCTCTGTCTACAAGGCCGGATATGGAAATTACCAGCGCAGAAGAAATCAACTAACCACTTTTGTATTTATTAAGGAATACCATTAGATTCTAAATACAGTCTTTATGTAATTATTATTAAATTAATTTATTTTTCTTCTTTTTCTAAAATTAACAATTTAAATTAATTGTGTCAATATTTGATATTCCTTAAAAGACCTACTTTATTTCCCTGAAATTTGAATACCTCTCATCTTGCTGGCAACTCTGAATAATGATCAATTAATCCTATTGGCTACTGATTCTTTTTAATTATATTTGCTAATTACCTAATTATTGCCAGCACTATGAATTAATGTTGTACCTAGAAAATATGTATCTAAGCAAGATCATTTCAGCCAATGACTTTAACGCCGAAATTGTGATAAATTTAGCCCAACGCTATTTACAAAGAAGAAGTGTCAATCAAAATTCTGTCATGTTACAGTTTTAACACATTCACTGGCAAGAATCGCTACGCGCTACGCTCGTAGTTTTCCTTGGTTTTCCCGCAAAGTAGCGCAAAGCGCCTACGGCTAGCTACTCTAGGCGGGTTCTTGGCAGTGAAAGTGTTAACACATCCACTGCTAAGAATCGCTACGCGCTACGCTTGTAATCGATCCCTTGGTTTTCCCGCTAAGTCGCGGAAAGCGCCTACGTTGGCGGGTTCTTGGCAGTAAATGTGTTAACCAGTCGATGTGATGGTCACACTACCTGGTTAAAATCATTGATACTCATAAACTCTCACCAGTGGCTCCTCGTAGCTGTTTGCACACCCCGGACAACCACGTCGACTCGTGGGCCAAACCTGGTAGAGGGGGGTTTGGATGCTTGCATCTAAGCCTTGCGGTCACTCCCCGTATAGTGCATAGTGCCTGCCTTGGGTAATAAATATTAGCAGTTCACCTCCGGTGGCGAGGCAGCTAGGCAGTTGTAAATGGCCTGAAGGGCTGCGATAGGGCTCCTGTTATTGCTGCCCAGACACTGCATCTCTACTCTTCTCCGATTGTAGCGGCTATCCGTTCCATTGGGTCAAGCGGGGTAGAGACGAGAGGGTGCGTCTGTGTTTGCGCGAGCACTTTCGTACCATAATATATCCTGCGCCACGGACTGTATCTGGATATTGGTAACGAGCTCATAAAAGTCCTGTGGCAATGGACCGAGGTAGAGAGGTCCGACTTTGCAAGTCGGGCTTTGTCGAAGATCTGCACACAGGCGGCAGGGGGTGGGTGGTCGTTTTCGCGCTGCATTGGTACAACAGTGCGCCAACCCTAGATAAACACGATGACATCAAAGACCAGTTCTATGAAGAGCTCACCCAAGCGTTATCCAAAATTAAGTTTCGCGGGCAAATACTGCTACTGGGAGACTTCAATGCTAGAGTTGGTCGCGACTTTGAAGCATGTCTACCAAGAACGTTCGGTCTTGGTAGACATGGAATCGGAAATATGAATAGAAATGGACAGCTACTACTTAGTCTATGTGCGCAATTTGACTTATCGATTACTAACACCTTTTTCCGACTTCCAATGAAACACAAGACTACCTGGATACATCCACGATCAAAGCATTGGCATCTCATTGACTATGCTATTGTGAGACACCGAGATATAGGCCTAGTCAGAGTTACGCGTGTCATGAGGGATGCTAACTGCTGGACCGACCACCGTCTGGTGCTGACCAAACATAACATATGTCTGCGTCGCCCTTGCAGGCGGAATGTAGTAAAAACTCTGCGCACTAATGTAGACGAACTTCAGCGCATTCCTATAAGAGAGGCATATGTAAACTTGCAACTTGCACTTGATGTTGAAAACGACTCTCTCCATACAACTTGGCAGACATTGTCCACGCATCTCGTCGAAATAAGCACTCAAGTTTTGGGCTTGAAAACTCATCAACGGGAGGACTGGTTCGACGAGAACGATAAGTCATTCGCTAAAACACTTAAAAAGCACAGGTTGCTGCTCAGGAAACAAAGCATGAGAGATCGTCAAGGTAGTGTACTGGAGAGTGTAAAGGACATCAGTGCAAAGATCCGGAAGCTTACGCGGGAAGCCAAAGACAAACTCGGTCCGATTAAAATCAGTGGATGGTGTTCCACTGACCAGCAAAGACGAAGTAATAAAACGTTGGGTAGAACATTTTAATCATCTACTTAACGTCGATCGGCTAGCTGATCTAGAATTCATTCGTGCACTTCCAGAGTCATTATCACATCCTGAGCTCGTGGCTCCTTTGACGCTCACTGAAACAGCAACTGCCATCAAGCAACTGAAAAATAAAAGGGCAGTAGGTGCCGATAACATCCGCGGCGAATTACTGAAATACGGAGGCGAAAACCTACATAACATAATATGTGGAAGTTATTTGTACGCATTTGGGATGAGGAACAAGTGCCAGAATGTTTTAAAGTCTCCCGCATCTGCTCACTGTACAAAAATAAAGGAAACCGCTCCGACTGTAATTTTTACCGTGGCATATCTTTGCTATCCACTCCGGAGAAAGTATTTGCCAGAATTCTCTTAAATCGTCTGCTGCCTCTATCCGAATCTATTCTTCCTGAAACTCAATTTGGCTTCCGGCCAGATCGAGGGACCTGCGAAGCCATCTTCTCAGTCTGTCAGCTGCTTGAGAAGAGCCGAGAACAAAATCAACCTATGTTTCTTTGTTTTGTTGATCTTGAAAAGGCATTCGACAGTGTCCCTCGTGAAGCCTTTTGGTTGATATTGACTAAGCTGGGTTAAGCAAGGCTGTGTCCTTGCACCAACTCTATTTACGCTGTACTTTGCTGTCGTCGTTCGAGAGTCAAGAGAGAGAATTGGTCAGAGGGTATAAGTATTCGTTTCCGCATGGATGGAGGACTATTAAATATCACAAAGTTCAAATCCCGTACTTAAGTGTTTTATGCACTTATGACCGAGATAATGTACGCGGGTGATCTGTGCTTTGTCTCGAATACTGCGGAAGGTTTTCAAAGCTTAATGTCGAGTCTCGACGATGCTTGCACTAAATTTGGCCTTCAAATAAATGTGAAGAAGACAGAAACCATGACCAACATTGATGTCTATCACAACGCGCTTAGTTCTGGTGTGAGCATTGGTGGAGAAGCTCTGACGCAAGTGGCGAAGTTTAAAAATACCTTGGCAGCACAATAACGTCTAAGTGTGACCTAGAATCTGAAATAAATGGCAGAATAGGCGCTGCGGCTGCTGCCTATGGCAGGCTGCGGTCCAAAGTCTTTCGGTCTCATGACCTTAAACTCTGCACCAAGATAAGTGTCTATATGGCTGTCGTGGTGTCGAATTTTTTGTACTCATCCGAGACATGGGTCCTGTACCGCCAGCACATCCACACACTCGATAGATTCCACCTCAAATGTCTCCGTGACATATTGAACATCAAGTGGTCGGACCGCGTTAGAAACACGTATGTCCTAAGGCGCGCAAATGTTGGAGGCATTGAAGTGTATCTGATGAGGCGACAGCTGCGGTGGTGTGGACACGTGTCTCGCATGTCAGACGTAAGAGTGGCGAAGCGCATCTTCTTTTCAGAGCTCCAAAACGGTAAGCGGAAAATAGGCGGCCAGTACCTTTGCTACAAGAATGTCCTGAAAAGACATATGAAGAGATGCAAGTTAGAACCTTCTGAGTGGGAAGAGAAAGCAGTGCGGCCCGAATGGCGACGACTCATCCATGAGCAGGTCAATGTGTTTGAGACTGAGGGCCGTAACGAGCTTGACATAAAGCGAGACGAGCTCAAGGCTCGTCCACCAGCAGCCATCCGTTACAATTATGTCGGCGGGGTGTTAACCTGCTCAAAGTGCGCCCGTACCTTTGTAAGAAAGGTCGGGTACGCTAGCCACCTGAGAGTAGAACAGCAACACTCCAATAATTCTTAATTATTACAAAAGATACCCAATCCTTACATACAGTCGCTTAGGTCGTAATCGGCCAGGATGCCAACATCATCATCATCATCAGGTTATAACACTGTTAAATCTCCCAAAGTGTTCGAAACCCGCGACATACATCATAAATTGTCTAATTTACTGAAGTTAACAAGTACATAAACAAATCCAGGTTCTAGTTTGATTCAGTAATTTATGTTTTTAGGAAGTTATAAAAGCTTTCTTTTACAAGCAATTATTTAATACCTTAAACTAGTAGAGTTAGTTTAATGTTTCCCTCTAGATAGTGACATGGCTTAAATTCGAATGAAGAAATTCCTCTAGTTCGAAACTAACTCATATTTCTTTGACATAAAGTACCCATGTCATACACTAGTCAAATGTCGAGGACTAAGACGTTAACCTTATTTAAATAAAACTGACCTTAATATAAAGACGTATTTTTGAAAGGGACGACAGAGTTACTTGTCAGTATCCGTTTATATACTCATGGAATGGATCTTCATACAAAATAGCTGACAAGTTGGAGGATTGATGGATGACAAATTGTGTGGTTTATGATTTGCATTTCAAGGGACCCTAAAAAACATAACATCTGCACGTTACGACCGCAACCCGTGTGATTCAACCAGGGGTGAAAACTGGAGGTTGGTATCTACCAAACATTTAATGGCGACAGGAAAAGACGCTGAAAATTTGTTTACGTTATAACAATTTGACTTTTACCTGCTTATAAAATGATGAGTGCAGTGACTAGTGAAGTTTCTACAAGTTTAAAAAAAAAAAAACCAGCCAAGTGCGTGTCGGGCCACGCGCAGTGTAGGGTTCCTTAGTTGCCTGTCTGTCTTAGTTACGTCAAATTTGTACTAAAATTGGCCTTTCCAAGTACACATTAAGTTGGTCGACTATTACTCGGTAACTAGTAATGCCTACTTGTCCGTGATAATTTTCCTTTTAAATTCATTATATGTACTACTACCACGTTTTTTTTTTCATCCCCGGTAGTAGCCATTAAGCCGGGGGGGGGGGGGGACGGGGGGGGACATGACTCGAACAAAAATTAGGGCTGTAAAGCCCAATATCTCGCAAACGAATCTTTGATTTGAAAAATGTTTTTAGGAAACCCATAATATTTTTTGAACGAGCTACTCAACGATACGCCACTATGGGTTTAACGAGAAAAAAATGTTACATCCCCGCTTTAGGTGTAGGGGAGGTACCCTAAAAAATGTTTTTTTCAAGATTTTATTGTACTGTCTTGTTGGCGTGATTGATTTATATACCCATGCCGAATTACAGTTTTCTAGTAGTAATGGTTACGGAGCTAAGCCGAAGACGGACGGACAGACGTATATGGCGAAACTATAAGGGTTCCTTGTTGACTACGGAACCCTAAGAATGACTTCTGCGGGTGCGATTGGTACGTATTATTTTCGTATTGACGAGAGACATATTTAATTCTGTTCTTGACACGTTTTTGTTATTGACCCTGTACATCTCTGACAATATTACATTAATGTTCCTTTTTTTTGTTTTGACGCTTAGAGCCCATATAGGTACATCTCTAAGAACATTAGAATAATTATTAATTGTATTTAGACGCTCAGAGACCTTATACATCTCTGGGATACTAAATGATAGAGATGAATTCTGACACGAATGTAATGGGTAAGTAATATTATGCAATCTAGTTTTGTTTTCATTTAGTGACATTTAGTTTGTTACCCGTTTATAACGGTCCTTAATCTGCATTTGTATCATTTGTGTAAGATTATTATTATTTAATTATTGTAAATTATCGTTCGACATTTAAAAGTGCCCTTGTGGCCTATTTGCAGAATAAATAATTAATTTTCATTTTGATTTTTTGACGACTCGAACGAGTCGTGATGATTTCCGAGACCAAATACATAAGTGTGCAAACTGTCGAACTAAATTTACCTCCAAAAGAGGGACATGCACGTGCAATATGCGCCCGTCCTAGGGAATTTCCGTTACATTTGATTCTGTACGTAAGTATGAGGTGTTATGTATTTTGGCAACGGAAAGGTTCCAAAATTGCGAAGCTTTCCCTTGGACACTTTCTGAAACTTGCAGATCTGTACTAGCAATGAGAAAGGTCGCCAGAGTAAGGATGCGCTGTGTTGGCACAACGAATCCTCAAATCATGGTCTGGAGTAGTCAGAGCCAAAAAAATTCAATCCAGGGAGTATTTATTCTTTCAACTGAAAATTTAATTACCATTAGCCGTGGTGAATGTAACGTTTTTGCTGAAAAGCTCGGATTACGGCGCGCCGTGAATTATCACGTCATCTAAGTGCAGTCCAACTGCAATTTCACGGCGGAGCGCCGCTGACGCGCTCCAACACGAGTTCCTGCAACGATTACTTGGGTTCAACTATAATATAACTAAATACACTTTGCTTCTCAACTTAAAAAAAAAAGTGGACACTCTTACACAAATTGAACTAGCCCAAATATACCATAGGAAGTTCAATAAGGCGTGTTACTGCTTAGTTAGTGTTAATAACGTTTATTAACCTTAATTAACAATATTTATTGCTATTTTTACCAAGATCATCCGTCAACACAAGTCATGCCTCTATGATTTTGGCGGCAGAGCGAAAAAAATGCTTCTACGCGCTACGCCGTAGCACACGTAGCATTGCACGGCTTGCTTAAGCCATGGGGCTTAAGTAAATACAGCTTTGCCATAACTTATAGCATTTTACTACAAAACTCATTATTGTAAAATGTTAATCGTGACCAAGAGGCTAAATATAAAGGATTCTATAAGAACGCATGTTCGTGCTATCTGTAGCGCCTGTAGGAAAAAGTGGCTTTCGAGTAGCAGAAAAAGTGTATTAGCAGCTTGTCGCTTATAATGTGAGTCATTGCGCGCAAAAGGGAAGAGCAAAGGTTTAACCAAACAGAGCCGCCGATGCAGATTTATAGTACAGTCGAGGTCATAAATATGTTTACACTTTTGCACCTTATTACAAGGCAATAAGGTGCAAAAGTGTAAACGTATTTATGACCTCGACCGTACTAGGGGGGTCAGAACATTTTGTGGCCGCACCCAACATTATCGGAAAGACATAAGCTCACCATCCCCACTGTTTCGGTCATGTTGAAAGGATGGAGGAAGATCGGGGTGCCAGACGGGCATATTTGAGGGCATCCAGTAATGTGACGACAGGAATGACGTTGTCGAATCAGACCTGCTCGATCTTCAAGCCTTGGGTTGGTGAGCCATTGAAGTTAGTTAGTTAGAAGGGGGGGGGGGGGGAGTCAGCGGGGTGCGGTGGCTTTTGGGGGAGGCCTATGTCCATCTTTCGGCTGATATGATGATGATGGTGTCGAGTTAGGGGGTTTAACTTTTGTACTTATTAGTCGCGAATTTGCCTTTACGCGCGCCAAGCCTAAAATAAAAGACCAGGACGAGTGAGCGCGTGACAAATCCAAAACTGATTCCAATAGTTGAAAGCCCCAGATGCTGGTGTGGAATTAGCACGTCACCTAAGTGCAGTTGCACTGTAATTTCACGGGCCGGCGCCGCGCCCAGTACAGATTCACGCGATACAACGTAATTAGTCGATTCTACGACCATGTTAAATACTTAGTTAAACTATGTTATGTTTATGGCGAATCAATGGTATAGTAAAATTCAGTTTAATGTTTTCGATGTAAAGAGACGAAGATGGTAAAGTCAATTTTTAATATTTTTTAACAGAGTGGCGAATAATCAATCAGTTAACATTGGGACATTTACCTCATCTACTTTTCAAGACCTGATAAACAGTAGCTCTACAATTAAATTTCTCTTTATGCTTAACAATATTTCGTAAGTAATAAGTAAGTAACATCGCAAAGGCTTACTTTTAGGTCATAAAGATGCTTACTTGACGAATAATCGCAAAATAATCAAACCTTGTATAAGTAGTACAAGTACTCCCAAGTTTGAATTAAACACTCTTTGTAACTCACGAGTTTGCGAAACTTGTGAATTTCGCCGAGTGGCGTAGGTATAAGAATTTTCAAGCTTAAAGCGAGTATTATAATTATCATTCTAGGGATCGTTAACTCATACAACTCGTATTATAACGTAGTTCAGAACTCCCTTAACGGCGTTTCAGAACAGGGCGTTGATCTGATGGATTTTGCATTTCAATTTGATATAATATTCTGTATTGCGTGCTCGTTCATTTTAGCTTGTCGCTTGTGGAAGCGGCCGCCCGAAACACATTGATTATCAAATTGAAAATCGTTAGTGTCTGATCGATCGAACCCTGCTTAATTAAGTGGGGCCAGTTCAGCCAGTCAGAAAGGAAACTTGCGTAGAAGCGTTAACTCGAACGAGGTACATTTTAATCGGGCGCTTTTACACATTGCTTAATAATAAACTCTTTATTTCGGACAAATTATCCATATAGTATTAGTATTGTACGTAACCTTGGTATGTTAGTATTATATTCTAGTTCTACAATTAAATTATAAGTAGGTACTCTATTTGCCCACAAATAGTGCAACAGACTGCCTGACCCAGTGTGACAAGATTGGCAGAGATGCGATTTATTTGAAATACTTCTATTTAAAATGCAAATATAAAATACCTATTTTGTATTTTGCATTTAAATGCCTTTTAGTAAAAAAACATTTTGTATTTTATTTGAAATACCTTTCGAGATGTATTTTGCATTTTTAATATTCATTTGAAAATGCAAAATACTTTGTGATTAAGTTTAGCCAACATTACCAGTCAAACTAAATGAAATGAACGAATCACGCTTGTATTGCCGAATTTGACCGATAGAGGCGCCTGCTAGCCATGCGTGCCCTTTTTTAGGGTTCCGTAGTCAACAAGGAACCCTTATAGTTTCGCCATGTCCGTCTGTCTGTCTGTCCGTCTCTGGCTTAGCTCAGTAAACTAGCTAACTCAGCTACTAGAAAACTGTAATTCGGCATGGGTATATAAATCAATCACGCCGACAAAACAGTACAATAAAATCATGAAAAATATTTTTTTTAGGTGATCTGCCCTACACCTAAAGCGGGGATGTAATTTTTTTTTTCGTTAAACCCATGGTGTGGGGTATCGTTGGATAGCTCGTTCAAAAATATTATGGGTTTTCTAAAACCATTTTTCAAATCCGTGATTAGTTTGCGAGATATTGTTTTGTTCGAGTCATGTGTCTCCAACCCTGTTTATTGGTGCTGGTGATGTGGTTACTGATTTGATTTGATTACCTACTTTTATGATATTGAAGTGTTCTTGTTATCCCTACAATACTCGAACGGCTAGGTATATGATACGCGTACTGATAAATATGACCAAATTGTCATGCATAAGATTCCATTCGGCTCGGCATTGTATCTCTATTCTATTTCTCATGATAAATACCTAAAATAAATAAAATATCATTCGATTTGGTCAAAAGGTATTTTATTTTGAAAAAGTATTTTAAAAATACCTATTTAGCATTTAGCATTTGAAATACAAAACGCAAAACTATTTGGTATTTTGCATTTGAAATAGTAAATCAGAAAAGTATTTTGCATTTTGTATTTAAATGCTTTTTTAAAACCATTTTCTACATCTCTGAAGATTGGGCAGTCATACCGGTCAACAATGACACTCAGAATGCTGTTGGTACTTCCCCTGAGTTGGCCCACGATTTTTTTGCGTAGGATCCACAGATATAGATATTCACTTGATAACTTAAACACCTCAATCTGTATGAAAACGGACCGTGTCACTTTTTTCTACCTACTGTGACGTCACAAGGGAAAATTAGTAATGTGAATTCCCCGTTGTTCCCGCAAAATCGATTCTGCAATAAGGCATTTTCTTAATATTCACGGACAACCGGCTACCACAACAGACGCGCGCGGAATGTCAGTCGGACGGCCAATTCGGAGACCGAGTTCGGACACGCGAAGTAGATGCATTTGCTTGATCTACGTATATCTATATCTGTATCGCTTGAAAGCCGTGCGTGCGGGCCTCGGCGGACATACGCGGGGCGCTACACCACCTAGGCAGTCCCAATAACATCCTGAAGGCATTGTTATATTGAACACGCAGGGCGTTATACGCTCAATACTCAATTTAATTAAACGTTAATGACAACGCCAATTTTTTACATGTTTATTGTGGTTAATTGGGTTGTATAGGTTAAATCTGGTAAATTGATAAACATAATCATAATATCTTTCATTCTGTTCCACTGTTCCATTTACTCCCCAAACTACCCTATTGTGACGTCATCGCGACAAGAGTCCGGAGTAGAATAGAACCAATATTTCTTTATTTTGGTTTTTTGTTATATCGTCTTTCGACTAAATGAAATAGGACTTTGCTTGAATTTAAACTTTCATGAGACATGTTGATATCACTACATAGTATAAAACAAAGTCGCTGCCCACTGTCTGTCCCTATGTATGCTTAGATCTTTAAAACTACGCAACGGATTTTGATGCGGTTTTTTTTAATAGATAGAGTGATTCAAGAGGGAGGTGCGAAGCCGGGGCGGGTCGCTAGTTGTTGATATAATGCTAATAATTATAATTGCACGGTTCAACTCACGTATTATGTCACTACGGGCGACATGTTAAAAATAAAATAGGATTATGGTTGTTATAAATTGATAAATTATCAGCCGATGTTACTGCTACGACGTTATATCACTTTTAAGTCTCTCAAAGTGTTCGAAATCCAAGGCCTAACATACAAAACGTGCGTCGTATCTAAATGCAAGTCGGATATTTTATTATTTTGTGGTCGGTGCAGATATGTACCTTAATTATACATGTAATATTTAGTCATTTATTCAGTTTGGACCATTTTGTTATGTACGTTTAGGTCCAGGATATCATCGGGCAGACTATGCTGCACCGTCAGTCGAGATATATTATGTAACAAAGCTTTATTTATCTTCAAATATTTGTTTACTCGGCGGATCATTTTGAACGAAAAGCTGGAGTTGAGTATCTCATTTTTCTGGCTTCTGACTAGAAAGAATGTGACGATTTAGGGATTACGAGTCTATTCCCCCGAACCCGATACTCTTTTGGATACTTGCCAGCGGCGGCGCGTTAAAGTGTATTCCAAATTTTATTGAAATTCAAAAAGGGTTTATTTTAATATTTTTGTCATTGGACACGCACTGTACACATCACTAAATTAAGTTAGTAATGAGTAAATTAATTGACTAGGTTTGTAAAACACGAAACATTCATAGGATTGCACATGCACTTGCACAGTCGTCCAATCCAATGAGTAAGGATACGAGTGTCCATCCGTGATCAGATCACCTTTAGTTTAGGAGAGTGTTGCACGCGCGCACTCGGCCTCACAGGTATGCCTCACGCTTGCAAACACGGCTTGGAAGCCATCAGAGCTCTACGCGGTACCATTTTGTTTACAGAGGGGCTCAGCAGAACCATGTCGGCAACATTGCCGACGTTATTAACTTAAGACCCCACGTGCGGCTAACTCATGAATCAACCTATTTACAAAAATATTAAATAACGCTCCTGTCCCAAATGACACTCCATTTTATATAATTCGATACAAAAGCCATACAATCAGAATTAACTGGTTGTTAATAACTTGCATCGCAAGCATCCATCGGACTTACAGAGTTATGAATTTCTATGTTTGTTAATCCTAGCTGGAAATTACATAATAGTTTACGTTGCAACCTTGTTGAATTAGATGCACAAGATATTTATGTATGTAGCCCACTTAGTAAATGAAGCTTGTTCTCTACACCTAGAGAGTTTCATGCCCCAAAGAACAATAAGGTAGTAAGATTGTATGCAGGAACTGGAATGTTTATCTTTATCTTTGTAGGGCAGAGTTGGGGTATTCAAATTAAATTACACTCGACGTCGTACATCTTACTGAATTTCAGGCTTAAGATGGTGAACTCGAGATTCTTGTGGGAACGTAAGTAGGTTTGGCTGGCGTGTAGGTGCGTCAGCCTGTCAGTATTGTTACAAATGCTGCAGCTATATTAAACCGCGAGGCAGATAGCGCGCTGCTATTCACAACTTGTCTCACCTCACCACTCACCTCTAGTGTATCTTGACGCAGAGATTCGTAGTAACTTTGCGTAATCGGAGGTCAAAGATATACTGGTTGCTCTAGTGAATTCTTCCAAAAAATCTTGTGTCTCTCGTGTAGTAAATTAGCCGAATAACAATTTGCACGCTGTGCCTCCGATACTTTTTACCCGGCTGAGAGACAGCTAAAACGGGGTTTTGTTTTTGAGGCGTAGGTATATCCATAGCACAGAATTTGATAATACCAATGTGTACTCTTCGTTACGATTAAGTATGTGAGCGTGAGCTAGAGCAAATTATGAGTTAGTGCGTTTCCTATAATAATCCAGTTGGCTGTATGCTGTACCAATGGTAAATCTTCGGCCTGGATAGTGTTTAAAATACAAAAAAGTGTATAAGGGCAATAAGTAATGTTAAGATGGATGAAAGCTGTATTCCACTTTTTAGAAAGTTACACATATTACCATTGCCATGTTTGTACATTCGAGAGGTATGTGTCTTTGTTGACTCTCATCAAGAGTACTTCAGTAGACGAAGCGAAGTCATCCAGAGGCAGTCAAGACCACACAATGTCTCTATTGTACAAACCTCGCTGTCACAAAGACATGTATAAACGAAATGTATATAACATGAGCATTGTACTTTTTAATAAATTGCCGGATGATTTAAAAGCTTTGACAGGCGACATATTTAAGAACAAATTGACCAAATGGCTACAAGAGAAGTTTACAAAATAAAATAAATATTTAAGGGGGCCTCCCATACAACAAACATTTTTTTTTTACTGTTTTTATAGATAATGGTACGGAACCCTTCGTGCGCGAGTCCGACTCGCACTTGGCCGGTTTCTTAAAGTTAGATTCAAATAGTGTTTGTGATCTTATTATTGCATTAATTCGTATAATAAGACGATAAAATATAAATAAATTTAATATATTTTTAATAAAAACTACTTATCAAGCAAATAAACTGTTAAAACATGCACTAATTTGTAAAAAAATAAAAATCGGCATGACTGTTCCTCTTGCCCCATGACTGGGGTAAGAGTATCGTACGTACCTAACTTAAACTAGGTTAGCTCCAGTTGATTTAGGTACGTATTTAGTAACACAGTTGGTAGACGCTGTCAAGAAAATGAATACTTACCTTAAGAAGTTGAAAAACTCTTCAAAATTCTGAGACACTGCGTTTATCCATATTCTGGGGCAATAGTGTCATAGTAGGTGTTATCAGGGGTGACAAACCACCTAATACTTAAATAAACAAAATAATGCTTTGAGTTTTTTAATTCGCTTTGATAACTATACTATTTTCGAGTAGGTATTAGAGTAGTAGCATTTAGGAAGGCACACTATTGTAAAAGCGTGGAGCGCTGGAACAGGAAATACTTTCTTGTAAACAAATACTAATACTAACTTCCTGGCGGCATGAGGTCGCACAAGAGCATAACGTTTAACGTTTAAAGTAGCTTAACTTGATTTCTCAGCAAGTTATACAAAAAGTCTTTCCTGTTCCAGCGCTCCACGCTTTTACAATTAAACATTATAATTAAAAGCACATAGTTTTACACTTCAGCCCAGAAATAGAGACAACTTGAACGATCCAGATTTTTTTTTTTGTTTTTAAGTGAATATAAAAAGCGTGTTTTTCTAGTGTTTTTTATTTGTTTTGTTCGTAATTTTAATTGTGTCACGATATGTTGCGCTGTTGGTTTTCCATGTATCAATAAATAAATAAATAAATATGGTTGATTATTTATGTTTTTGAGTGCTTGAACCCAACATCCGCACCCTACCGCTTTTGAATTATACACGTGCACTTCCACTTATCACAAGTCGTAACCAGTCAAAATGAACCGCGTTTTGTTTCAATATGGCGTGTGAAAGAGACATCTATGATTTGACGATGGAACTAATACACGCCTTTCTGTTTCACCGACAGTACAAAAAGGCGCTCAATTCAAAAGAATTAGCTGGAGAAGCTTTAGACCCTCTTCCCCCGATGTTACTCTTGCCCCGACTCACCTTATACTGTATTCTGACAAAAAAAAAAAGATTTTTATTTTATTTTATTTGAATTTCTATGCTGATGGTCGCGAGTCGCGACTTTCAACGCCAGCGATGAGAAGGTTTTTGTTTGCTGTTGGGTGGCTATAGTAGCTATAGTAGCTTAAGAACATAATAAGCCTTCATTAACAAACTTCGAGGTTTATTTTATTTATACTTTCTGCTGCGACATATCAGATTTATTATAATTTTAGAGAATAAAAAATCAAATCTTTTCTGGAAATTATTGCGCTCCCAAGCAAATGACGTGAAAATTTATGAAGGCCCGGCCCAAGCGCCATTCCGCTGAGCTTCCTGATTTACACCGATATTATTTGGCTTTCTTAATGGCTCTTTGATACAGCATCCTTTTCCAATTCCCTCGAGAGATACAGCTTTTCAGATTTTGTCTAACTTTTCCTTATATTCGGAAGTGTTCGCATCTGGTATGTTAAAAACACCGTTAACAGTTCACGTTAACTTTTACCGACGTCATATATCTTGTCTGAAATCAATAATTGTCTATAGCTGTATGGAATATGTAGTTAATGATCCGGAATTAATCACACTGGTATTTAGGCTGTGCAATGTAATACGTACGTGATAGTTTAAGTAGCTATCACGTTACAGTATTAGTGCATTGAACACTACATACTCGCAAGTAGTTATTGATGCAGCCGTTAGATTAGTTTGGAGTTGCCGACGACGACGAGTACGCGTGATGGACTCGAACAAGTTTGACACGTCTCGGGCCATGCCGTGTAATTTGTGGCCGCCAGTTTCCTCGATGGATATGTAAACCTACGTACACATGTAGTTACAATACTTATACTTACGATAGGGTATTCTATTTACTAGCTAGCTGACGTATTTATTAACATTTATTAATATTCAGTGACGTATTGAGATTAGGTGGTTAATATTTAATTGTTAGTTGGGTGCGCTCTCTGTAGCGCTAGATCAAACCCGAATGACCAAAAACGAGAGCTCACCAACTGCGATTTCATACGAGGGCGACACTGAAAGTTTAGAACTGGCCACTTGTAATAAATATAATAAAAAAATAAGTTCAAAATTTGAAAATGGAACTCTTTCTTAATATTTTTGTGTACGAATTCCACTCGATTGTCATTTGTTTTACGATTTGGCGGCAAATTGAAAATTGTGTGTACTACGTGAGCATGAATTTAACGCGAGAAAATTTTCGAGCAATGATTTTTTACGACTTTCGATGTAATTTAAGTCAACAAGAAAGTTATGATAGACTTCGATTGGCCTTTCACGATGAAGCCCCATCTCGTGCTACTATTTACAACTGGTTTAATGAATTTAAACGTGGCCGCACTAATCTCACTGATGATCTGCGTGAGGGCCGGCCTTCTACGGCGACTACTGAAGATAACATCAGTGTTGTGCGGCGTATGATAGAGACTGACAAAAGAGTAACCTATCAGCAGATTCGTACAAGCTTAGCCATTGGTATGAGTCAAGTCCACAAAATCCTCCATGAACATTTAGCGGTGAGGAAGCTTTGTGCCCGGTGGATACCTCATAATTTGACAGAAGCCCAAAAAGTCCGTCGTGTTGATTGGTGCCGTGAAATGGGTCAAAGATTCAACGGAGGTGACTCAAATGCTGTGTTCGACGTAGTTACGGGTGACGAAAGCTGGATTTACTGTTATGATCCTGAAACTAAAAGACAGTCTGCTGAGTGGGTGTTTCCTTCCGAGGAGTTGCCTACTAAAGTGAAGAGAGGTCGAAGTGTGGGAAAAAAGATGGTGGCCTCGTTCTTCGGAAGGACTGGTCATTACGCAACAATTATTTTAGAGGATCAAAAAACAGTTACTGCGAAGTGGTACACTAACAATTGTTTACCACTTGTCTTGGAAAAAGTTCGAGAAAAACGGCCTCGCAGTAGGATCCTGCTTCACCACGACAACGCCTCATCGCACACCGCCAAGCAAACGATCGACTATTTGGCGACGGCAAACGTGGAATTACTGGGTCACCCACCTTATAGCCCCGACCTTGCACCTTGTGATTTTTATTTATTCCCAAAAATTAAAGAAAAACTTCGAGGAAAACGTTTTATGGACGCCGACGAAGCAGTGGCTGCGTTTCAAAAGGCCGTCGAAGAGACCCCTAAGGACGAGTGGGCAAAGTGCTTTTCTCAGTGGTTCTATTGAATGCAGCGATGTATTGATGTGAAGGGAGACTATTTTGAAAAGATATAATAAAAGTAATAAGTTGCTTGATTGCTCAGTTTTTGATTTTCTAAGAACTTTCAGTTTGACCCTCGTATCATGATCTGTATATACCACACGGCATAATTTGAAGGGTGTCGAACACGGCAATCTATACCAAACCTTACATCGAAGCTGACGCGCCGCAGCGGAACCGTATCTTTTTATAGCCTAAATAGTGTTTTATAAATTAGTAGAGTATGTTAGTCTATAGGTATTTGTAATATGGGTCTTGTTGCCTGAATCAAATTAATACTATATCATTCTGTAGCCATCTATCAAAGAGGCCATATAGACGGTAGGTACTGAAGGTACTATTTATTATTAATTGTAATCAAATTACTTCAATAGTTCTTAGCCGTGACGAGTTGTTAGATAACAAGTCTGGGAGCCCGAGCCGGTGTTTAGTAGATAAATAAGGACCTTGTCATCGTTTTCTAACAATTGGACAAACCCAAGCGGACGAAATTAGGTATGAACCTATACATTAGGTAGGTGCTGGTATTGTTGTGTGTATCTACAATATATGTGAGCGGCATTAGCAAGCGAAAATAGTCATGGAAGTTTACGCGGCTCACAATTTGCGTACGCGATGCGGGCGCAATCCGCCCTTTTATGTGAGAACTTCGCTCATAAATTAGACGCCAAACGCCTTAAGGTAAATACGCAATGGGTTAACATAAAAACAAAACATATAGCTAGTTATAGGATTGTAGTTGCTTTCATATTTTAGTTGAGTGTTCCATAGGGTCTTGTGTTTTAATAGGTATACCGCACATACCTAACAACGGCGTGGGCCAGGTGGCATACAATTTGATTCCAGCCCTTTTACTTACCTTAATTAATATTGTAGAAAAATAAGGCTAAATTAACACCAGTTTGCATACAGATATACAAATATGTTATTTTATGTATTGTATAATGGATATAGTTTTTACGCATAAGAATTTCTTATATTTTATTCTTAATATGGCGGGTTTAGGCAAAGCAGTCTCTAACATATATCTTGCCGAGTTCTGTCGCAGACATGTACCGCTTTAGGGCATTCCATAGCTTGGTGTAATAAACGCCGGCCGCATTTTATACTGTCTTCTTCGTGCCAAGCCAACTAGTTTATGCCATTTGTTTCTCGTCGTGTTGGAATTTAATTTAGTGGTGATAAACATTGTCTTAGTTCGACGTTTTTGTTGAGTTTACGACTGCGTATAATGTTGTTGTAGAATTTTCTGTTTGTCGTTAAGTTTGATCTTGCTTCGAGCGTTCATATTTTTAACCATATACGAGAAGTGTTGTGTAGGTCACCTACACATATAAGTATTTATTAAAAGTGGGTACATACGTTTTTTAGAAGTGCAGGTAGGGTTCCCTCTATTTGGCATAACTTTAATTGTCCGAAAGGTTTTTAGCATAATAGAATTGGGATATTCGGTTTTCGACGAATGTTAATGTGGCAGAAACTTTGTTTGGTATAATTTCTAACGTTCTGAAAATGTGTTAGTCTGAAATTGAATTCGCATACTATTGTATTTACGTATAAGACCGATTATATTTACAAATAATTTTGTTTAGCATAATTATATTCGGCATATTATCGGTTGTTCGAAACTTAGTTGGCATACTTACATGCTCAGCATAAATATTTGTGGCAGTCCAAATCAAAAGGGACCTTATAGCGGAAGGCGCTTCCAACGCACATATTCGCGTTTGTATTAAAGCAACGTCAATAATGGCGTAAGTGGCTACCGCCATAAGGTCCCTTTTGATGTGGACTGCCACATTTTATGGCGAATGCAGAAAGCCAATGTGTCAACAGGTCACTGGGTTAGGTAAGGTTAGAACTGCGATCTTAACAAAAACGAACTGCTACCAGAAAAGTAGGTTAATTTAGAACTGCGACCATAGCAAAAATGAACTGCTGCCAGAAAAGTAGGTTAGGTTAGTACTGCGACCTTAACAAAAACGAACTGCTAGCAGAAATAGAAGTGCGACCACAACAAAATCGAGCTGTTGCCAGAAAAGTAGGTTAGGTTAGGTTAGAACTGTGACCTTAACAAAAACTAACTGCTACCAGCACGTCTATCATGAGACGGCTGCGACTCTCGATTTCCCTCGCACTATACCTCTTGGTCTATGTATTCTAATAAGAGAGAGACGGATAGTGCGAGAAAAATCGATTGTGATAGCCGTGCAAGAAACTCGGTTAAGTTGGAGTGATCACAAATATGTAAGTATTATTAAATGTAAAATTGTGAATAATAAGGGAACCGTGCAGGTATGTATTTGACAGGATCACAGGATAAAACACGTAGTGCCCCGAAATATGAAAATATATTAGGTACTGTAGCATTTATTAAAGAAAAAAAAGCAACAAATAAATGATTGTAATTTTATTAACATAATTTCCTGGAAGTTTTCACGTAAGTACGACACACTTTGTTTCCCGTATTCATACGACAATCGCAGTTGTGCAACGTATATCTAGGTCATATTATAAATAAATAAATAAAATAAAATAAAATAGCCTTTTATTTCTTGCGAGTTTTACATTGTTTGGTGTTTGGAGTTAGTCTTAAGTTAACTTATAATTTTATAATGTTAGTTCTAAAATCATTTTAAATGAATTTTTAATATTTAGCAAGAACCCCGTCTTCGCAGGTGAAGGCCTCCTCCAGAGTTTTCCACTCATCTCTGTCTTGAGCTATTTGCATCCAGTTTTGACCAGCAATATTTTTTATTTCGTCTTCCCATCTAGTAACAGGTTTTCCTATACCCCGTTTTCCTAGTGGCCCTTTCCATGACGTCACATTTTTGGTCCAAATTTTTGTTGTTTGGCGTGTCTAAGCGCGTCTTTGGCCTTTGTTAAGTTTCTTATCTTTGTATGCCTTGTTTTTTGGATTTTTTGATGCCGACCATACGCGCTCCATTCCCCTTTGACAAGTTCTTATTTTGTCTTTGACTTTTTTTGTGAACTTCCATGTTTGGCAACCGTAAATTAGGCCTGGTAGTAGACACGAGTTCATAATTCTAGTTTTTAAGGTAATGGGCATGTTACTCTTGAAGATTTCTTTCAAGTTCCAATATTTGTTCCACGTGCTTTGTATTCTCCTTTCAATTTCCAGTTCATTATTTTTCTTGCTGAAACTTATTTGCTTGCCGAGGTATATATATTGTTTAGTGTAGTTTAAGGGCTTGTTGCCTGCTGTTATTGTTCTCTCTAAACTGTTTGTCATTATCATAGTTTTTGCCAAGTTCATTTCAAGTCCTACTTTTATATTTGCACTATGTAGAGATTCCATCATAATTTGAAGTTGCGAGCCCGTTTTAGCCAGTATGACGAGGTCATCTGCAAAACGGAGGTGGCTTAAATATTTGCCTTTTATATTGATACCGTAGCGCTTCCAGTCTAGCTGCCCCATAATTGAATAATTGACTCTAGGATGGCTATAAATATTTTTGGGGATACAGGGTCTCCCTGTCTTACACCTCTTTTTATTGGGAAACTCAGACCCGTCGTTTCTAGTCTTATTCTACCTGTGCTGTTTTTGTAGAGGCTCTCGAGGAGTTCAATGTATTGGTGTTCTACTCCCTGGTTTTCAAGAGCTTCCCATATGCTTTTGCGTGAGACCGTATCGAAAGCTTTCTGATAATCTACATAGGCAATGTAGAGCGGTCTCCAGCTCTCTTTGTATTTCTATATAAGTAGTTCCAGTGTGTGTATGTGGTCGGTGGTAGAAAACCCTTTCCTGAAGCCCGCTTGTTCTATAGGTTGGTATAATTATAGAGTTGGACTTATTCGTTGATTAATAATTATGGAGAAAAGCTTGTACACGGCTGACAGCAAGCTTATTGGTCTATAATTGGAAATATCTTTTTGGTCTCCTTTCTTAAATATACTAAAATAATGTTTGATTCGGCCCATTGAGAGGGTAATTCTGATGTTCTTAGTATTAGGTTAAACAGATTTGCTAAGGGTAGAGCTAGTATTTTTTGAGCTGTCTTTAGTGCTTCGTTGGTCACTTGATCTGACCCTGGGCTTTTATCTCTTTTCAGACTGGTTAAAGCCTGTATAACGTCTAGTTCTGTGATTTCTTTAAATTCTTGTTTGTTTCGAGATTGTATATTTAGGTCTTGCGTATTGTTTTCCATGACAGACTTTTCACTGTATAGGTCTCTGTAGAATCTGGTTGCCACCTCTATGATCTCGGTGCGGTTGTGTAGAGTCTTCCCAGAAGAATTTAGCCACTCTATCCATGTTTTGCTTGTTGTCAGTTCCTTATAAGCTTTTTTTGTGCTTCCTGACTGCTCTAAGTGTTATGTTATTGTACTTTGTCTGAGCTTAGCATAGTCAATCCTGATGTATTTATTAATTAGTTTATACAGGGCTGCAAGTTCATTCTTTTCACTCCGGGATTTGGTTTTTATTTTATGTAGTTCTCTCCTTCTGTTCATTAGTTGTATGGCACGTGGGGATAGTATTTCATGCATTTTTGGTGCGGAATTTGTTGTAAGTGTTTCCCGTAAGCTTTTAGTGATTGTATTGATGATTATGTTGTACTGAGTTTTTACACTTATCTGTTCATGCTGGCTTGGTTGGTTTGCCATATGGAACATAAGTCGCTCTCTAAATATGTGTACCTCTCGTTCTTTCTTTGATGTTGCTATTTGATTGTTCTTGTAGTTTGCTCTACTTTTTTAAATATTTTTATAGAGTAACGTTGCTCGTACTGGTCTGTGGTCTGACGGGTAGTCAATGTTCAAGACTTCCATATTTTGGAATATATCTGGGCGGTTGGATAGGATAAAGTCTATTTCGTTTTTATGTACCTTGTTGGGTGAGCACAATGTCCATCTGCGGTTTGGTTTTTTCTTGTAGAAGGTGTTTAATATGGACAGTTTGTTTTTGGTAGCGAAGTCGATGAGTTTCTGACCTCGGTCGTTTCTATCTCCATATCCATATAGCATTTCATTATCAGGTATTCGCTTTGCTTTGGTTGGCCTATCTTCGCATTGAAGTCTCCCATCAAAATGTAGTCCTTATGTGCATCTTCTATTGCTTGAATAATTGTTTCATAGAAAATTGTAATCTCTTCTTCTTTTGCAGACTCTGTAGGTGCATATACTTGTATTAGTGAGATCTTTTTAACCATAAAGTTAAGGTTCAGTCTAGCTACCCGTTCTGTAAGTCCGGTGTAGCTTTCTATATATGGCTTCATGGATTTCCTTATTACAAAACCTACTCCATACCTGCCGGGTTTCTGGCCTGTGTAGCATAGTATGTGGTCTTTGTGCTCTTCTATATTAGTCCCAAGGCGCCTCATTTCTGATATTCCCATTATATCATATTTCACCGATTTCATAACTTCAGTTAATTCTATAAAACGCTCATGGGATGAGAGCGTTCTGACGTTGTAGGTTATTATATTCAATTTATTTTCATGGTTGTGTTTTGCACATTTTGATTCAGTGCTATGAGATTTTTTAATTGTATTATTATTTTTAATTTTAGTTGTTTTTGGTTTAATTAAAACTTTCTGGAGGGTGGTGGACTGGTGGTCTGACGTCCCACGGGGACCGGCCGGGTTAGGACCTAATGTTTTGGTTGTTGGTGGTAGTTGCTATGATGAATCTTCCGGCCCGTTTGATGACCGCTGCCTCAGATATTCACTGGAATTTGAGTTAGATCTACCTCTCATCAGGTCAAATGCGTTTGTTTTTATTAATTGATGGGGTAGTGGTTTGCTGATTCTTTGGCTGCGAGTTATTTGATGGGGAAATTGATAGTTCCCTTTTCCTGTTTTCTTTTGTGTTAGTAGCTTCTTTCACTATCAATTTATCATACTTTATGCACGCAACATTTCCTTTTTTCCTCTTTTCCATTAGTTGTGGCATTAATGCCTTCTTTCTTTCTAAAATGTCTTTGGAATAATCTTCAGTGAGCTTTAGTTCTTTGGATTTATTCTTGTTTCTCAGTACTTCTGTCTTTTTCCATCCACTCACAAAAGATAGGAGTGTTGGCCTTGGTTTATCGTCTTTCTTATTTTTGCCGATGCGATAGATTTTGTTGATGTCGAGAGCTTCTAATGATATATTTAACTCTGTCAGGAACTTTTCTTGTACATGATTTATTAGCTCAATTGTAGATTTTTCGCCTTCGCTTAGCTCGTGTATTATTATATTGTTACTGTTCTTCTCTTTCTCCATTAATTCCACTTTTTTCCAACAGATCTACTTTTTTCTTTAATTTATCATTCTCTTCTATTAAGGGCTTTAGTTTTTCGTCAATACTTTCCGTTATTCTAGAGGTTATAGCTTCAGTTTGAGCCTGCATCTCTTTTTGCATTTTTGCGAAATAGAATTCGAATTGGGCTTCCATATTTGTATTTATTATTTTGTTTGCTTAGAATGGAACGTAATGGTAGTAATGAGGTAAACCGATTTTAATTGTTGGCAACACTCGCGATGACACTAGGGCGGATATTTGGCACTGACAGTTAAATCATCCGTTTGTCTATGCTTAGAAACTTAACCTCTAAATCACACAGTTTTCTTTTTCACTAATTTGTGTAGATTTCAATGTTTGCACGGCAACTAATACTTTCACCTCTTTATTTCACTTAGTTTGTCAGTTAGAAGTAAGTTTTCGTGAGAACTAAGGCTAACTACTATTTATTTTTGGAAATGTTTAAGGAGCGACAGTCCAATGATGTTTCCGATTCAAGAGCCGGAAGTGGACTCTACTAGGTTATATTAAACACCATTATACAACAAGAAAATAACGTGTAATCCTGCACTGGGCGCAGTTGCGGCACATAACTGGACTACGTTATGCAAAGCATTAAAACTGGACAGTCAGCTGAATAATACAACTATAAAAGGGGATTCTGGACGTCATGAAATGATGAGTTGATGAGATGAGAATGTATGAGTGATGTTAAAGTAAACGGGGCCAAAATAAATTCCAATAGGTAGTTGTGACAACGTTAGCGATAGAGAGAGAGAGCCTTTTTAAATTTTGAGGGTTTCTACTGGCGAACGATAATCATTGATCCCACTTTAAAGTCGGAGCGTTGTTAAGCTAAGAGCCGCAAAGAACGGTGGATAAACACGACTAATTACACACAAAGATGACGGAAAAACATCGACAGATGGTCAACCCAAGAGTTAACATACGCGGAATTCACGGGAGTCCCAATACACGCGACTTAACTCTTGCCGGCGGCTTCGATGGAGGTTTTCACAATCAGGGACCAGGATGAGTAGATTAGCGGATGATTCCGCTCGCTTCATCTTCTAGCTGGCAGGCTCCGTACAACGGCTTACCGCGCACACGAACCGGTAACATCTGACGATGAGGAGCAAATACCGCGTGCTTCGGCTTGGAGCCTATATCCGGAAGGCTATGAAACAAAATTACCTGGTAAAATCACTCCTTCACTGTCTAGACTACAATCTAGTATCAACCATAACTGACAATGTTTACCTAGTATGCTATTAAAACATGCGGCCTTTGATTAATGCGGGAAAAAAATCCGAAAATGTGTTTGGCCGAATTTAAATTTGCGCATAATTTGGTTTAGCATAATTTTATTCGGCATATTATCGATTGTCCGATACTTCCTAAGCATACTAAAACGGGGTGCGTCTCACGAGATATATCAACAATATAATTGGATTATAATATAGTAGATTAGGTTAGGGCAGCTAGAAAAGGGAGGGACGGGGGGGCAAAGCAGTAAAAAAAGAAAACTAATAATCGTAACAATGGTACCATTAGTAGGTTAGGTTAGGGTCTGCTTGTGTCCCTTAGAGCGGAAATAGGCACCCCGCGAAGGCGGGATTAGGTTAGATTAAAAAAACTGGCGTGTTTAAAAAAAAAAATTCAAACAACCAATACTTATATATTTCTGCGAGGTGTTCGACAAAAAAAAATATGCTCATATATTTTATGCGTGAACATGATTCAGAGTATCAAAATATAACAAAACAGTTTATGCGCAAAGTCAATTACGCCTACATAGATTATGCCAAATAGAATTCTTACTAAAAAAACTGCAGTACCTACGTACTTTACGAAAATATATACTTATCACTATTTAAGTTCTCTGTTTACGAGAAAGTCTCTACAATGGGTATAGGTAAACCAGAACTTTGGGAGTATTGTCAAGAGGGCGCTCGTTTTGAATTTTATATAGCTACAATTTGTATAGTGGGGACAATGGAAATTGGCAGATGATTTTTGTTTTATTCCGACAACTTTAATAAGTGCGAAGTTTGATGTTTGGATATTTCTTCGGTTTTTACGCTATACAATTCGTGAATTTTACGACGTATGACACATAAATCAAAATCATCCAAATCTATTTTCTTTTTTTGTTTTCTTTTTTTTAGGTTTGGTCGTTTATTTCCGCCCTTACGCCCTTCGCTAGCAATTCGTGATACCGATGCATGCGATACACCTAATACACAAATCAAATTATTACAAGACATCAACCAAATCGTGACGACCTGACTATAGTGACATTTGTCCATAAGTTTGAAACTTACCCGTCAATTCAGATGCTAATTTCGTTATGTTTTCTAATGGAAGAAATTTCTCTCCCGCAAGTTTTTTTTCCAATAAATAACTATATACACTATTTTCATTTTTTTTCTTTGTAAAGTCTAAAACTTTCGGCATGGTTATTGCAGTCTAATAATAATTCACACGAAACTAGACAAAGCAATGTTTACATTGTCAATATTGACAACTATCATAGAGGGTAGATGTTGTCTATTATTAAAATTATTGCCATTGCTAGAAATTAGTACCAACAAATTTCCGTAACATGGCGCACCCTCAATAGATCCTGGTTCACCTTTACCTACATTATTTGAAAATTGTAGGTCATTTGCAGATTAAAATTAAATGACATACCTACTATTGTAATTCTTTTTAGTGTCATTACACCTCAGATTAAGTCCTAATTCCAGTTTCGTCAATATATTATCCTTATTGCATAGTCCGCTGGAAGCGGGTGGCGCAGGACCGAACACTTTGGCACTCTTTGGGGGAGGCCTACGTCCAGCAGTGGACGTCTTTCGGCTGATATGATGATGATGATGATATTACATAATGTCTATAACCCTACCAACAATAAATTTGATCTAAATTATTTATGCCTAAGTATTATTGTTTTTACCGATGCGCAATTAGATGATAACAGTAGGTCAGCCAGCCAGAACAAATACGATGTTTACACCCGTACATCCCAGTAGTGGTTGCCTCAAGTGCACTAACATGCACTTGTCTCTCAAATAGTGGCATGACAAATATTAGCTCATGAGTTAGGGTAGTTAAACCAGCGTTACCACGCCTCGCTAATGAGCCGGCATAATGTGCGCAGCTGCTCACAACTTCTCTAAAAGTTAACAACAAATTAGCTAACTTGTTTTGTTAACACCGCTTTAACATTTTTGTGCCTTTAAAATGGTAGATTGCCGAATTTGCTTGCTGCGTGGTGGCGCTAATAAGTTGGAGTACTTAGTGTCATGACAAAACTCAGTTTGAGTTTATTAAATAGGCACTTAAAACTTTTAGAACGAGGTTGAGCTACGAAAAATTTATAGTGAATTTGAAAAACCGCTCTTCGTACATTTCTGTCTTGTGCGATAAAGTTATAAATATTAGAGGACAATCTTACACAAACCAACCTAGTCCCATAGTAAGCTCATTAAGGCTTGTGTTATGGGTACTAGACGATATATATAATAGTTATAAATACATAGAAAACTTCCATGACTCAGAAACAAATATTCATGCTCATCACACAAATATTTGCCCTTACCGGGATTCGAACCCAGGACCTTCAGCTTCGTAGGCAGCGTCACTACCCACTAGGCTAACCGGTCGTCATAGATAAGTTGAAATAAATAAAACCAAATTTTGGTTCACCACCGTAAATCTAGCCCTGTCAATTAATATACCCTGCCATTGGGGGTTTTTCTCTTGTTATTCCCGAGCCTTTAAGTTTATTTTAGATGATTTAAGCATTGCTGTGGAGACATCGGTTTTGCACATTCCAGGCAAACAAAATTACCAATTAGTACTCACTGCTTGAGGTTAGTGAAATAGATAGGCACTTAATCTATCACAATTTTCTTAAATTTTCCCCAGCAACGCCGAACATTATCGCTTCTATAAACAATATCAGCGTTACGGAAATTGACGTCTGTTCAGAAATAATGCTGTAAGAGAGGGTTTGCCTTTGTGCTTAGCATGTAATATTTAATATTGAACATATATGTGATTGGAGGGATAAAGTGCTCTCTGGGTATATATAGTCAGGTGCAGAATAAAGTAACCCCCCAACTAACATCTGTGATGGAGTGTATCACAGACGTTGTATCTATGCTTGTACTGCAAAACGAGAAAGGTACGAGTATCATATAGGGTAACAAATGCTCTTGTAATGTGTGAAAATATTTATTTTTGTTAGAAAACGATGGCCCAAGTCAGGGGTTCCATTCCGAAACGCGCAGCATTTGTTGTATTAGAAAGAGTTTTGCTTAGTGTTACTCGCATCGTTCCGTGCATCAACCAATAAGATTCAAATCTAATCAGAACTGATGAACAAGTCCGGAAATTAAGCACCAAGCCAAATTCTATTTTTAGATTGACAACTGAATTTTTTTTCCCCTAATACAAATCTAATCCAGCGATACGTTAGTATGCAAACTAACTTTACAGACAAACCAAATGTCAAGCGAACAGTCCAAATGCTGCAAACAAGTGTCGGTCGGTGAAACGTGTTCGAAATGCACTCTGTTGCTTACTGCATGAAAATGCATGTATTTTTTCTCCCAGTGCGGCGAACGCGGTCCAGCGGTTTGGCTCTGCCACCGACAGAGGGCGCGGCCGGCGGCCAAAAAACCAAATAAACCATTTTAATGGCACCACCTATTCTACAGCATGCGAAAAATAAAATAATCGAGCGTTTGTCAAGGATGCTGTTAATAAAGTGTGTACAAGAGGGACTCGTGTTGGTGAAATTACAAATGGATTTATTCCAAGTATCTCGTGCTGTGTCAAAGTAGAAATGTATCAGAATCAGAGTATTCAGGGTTGATGTGATGGGATGGTTATTTACACAATTATAAGTACTTATGTCATTTGTTTTGACGCAATCAATTCGCACCAGATGGGTGATCACGTAACTTTTCGCTCGTACGTTAATTAGGAGAACTCAACTGTCATTTTCCCATACAAAAAGTAACATTTAAATCTACCTTTGACATGTAGGTACAATGCGTTATACATGATCGACCTATACTATACGTTGAATAATTGACAAAGTACAAATACGCGATAAATATATCAAACGTTGTCACTAGCATCTTCCGCAGTTTTAAGTGCACGAGCGTTGTGAACCGAAACTTCGAGGTCAATTTAACTCATCTACCGTGCCATCAACCCTCCTTTTAGCTAACTTGCTTATTTTGCTTTTATAGTTTGAGAGCTTGTCAAGCAGAACGGAAATTATGTCAAAAGTATAAATGTCACAGGAATATTTCATTCCTAATATATGCGGAGCGCGAGAAGTATTAGACAATTAATATAACTTGATTATGACTTGTTAAAAGTTATTTAGTCACTTGAATAAGGCATAAAGAGTTGGCAGCGCAACCAACGTAAGTATAAATAAGTACTACGAGTAGATTTATACTTATTTTACTTTACCCACTCTCATAAAAAGTATATTATCTGTACTCATACTCGTAATTGCCTTAACATGTACTTTTTGCATTATTTAGGCAGAAATAGGCTACTCTTAGGTCCTGAGAGAATAAGGGTTTTACCTGGCAGCCTTGTAAGTAAATAAATAAATATTATTGGACAAAATCATACAAATTGAACGAGACTTATAGTAAAGTTATAGTTTTTCCAAAAATCTTTATTCATTTGAAATCGAAGGAAGGTCTCCTAAGACCATTTTCGCCTAGCAACACCGGGATCTGGTAGCTGCCCTCACTGACCCAAAATCTATTTCCACCCTGTATACATAGCCGGGATCGGCTACGAGCGAAGCGCAGCGCGTAGCGATTCTCCGCAGTGAATGTGTCAAACAAAATTCTTAAAAAAAAAAAACTCCAAGTTGCATTTGGGAATCAAGTATTTTCGCTCGTTAGTTGCCACGGTCACCCACGGTTGAGGCTTTTATGGGTTTCAATCCGCCAAACGTAGGTCATTGTTGGTGTTTTAACCCTTATTGTACGAACCAACTCCTTAAACATATTACCCAACAATATTTCTCAGAAACACTGTAATTTTGTCTCCCTGGCTAACGGGACAAAAAAAGAACCAGATATAGTTGATTGACCCATTTACCGCAACCACGTGGTTGAAATTATCAAATTTACTATAGAGATCCTACAATAAGCAACGACATAGACATACATTCACATTATATGAATTGCGTTTGATCCTAGGAATCAAAGTGAAACGGAAACATAAACAAAAGGCGCGCCAGTTCAAAATTCAAAGTAAGTTAATTAAAATGTACCCTGCTACGAAGCTACGGCGCCGTAGCGTTGCGTAGCAGTCGGCCAAGCGCTGAGCAGTGCTACGAGTGTAACGGTGCCCTCGAACTACGGGTATATTTTAAAAGTTTAAACAATTGTCTTATGTCTTATATGTCTTAATTGCATAGTTCGATATCGGTTTCATGATATTTTGTAATTGAGCTTTTATTTATTTTGCACAGTTCGTTCGTAAGTATTTTTACAAATGCATGGTTGAAGTTGAAGCTACTTGCCGTTGATGTTTAACACTTTCAGTGCCAGGAACCCGCCTACGCCTACGCCGTAGTCGCTTTCCGCTACATGCGAGGAAAACCACGGGATCGGCTACGAGCGTAGCGCGTAGCGATTCTTGGCAGTTAATGTTTAGATGTTTGTCACTTTACTCACTCGAAGCTACGAATCGCTACGCATGCTACGCCGTAGCGATGCGTTTGTAGAGACACGACTCATATCTGATTAATTGGCCTTGAATGAGTTTAAGGCTTATTCATAGACATTTGTGAAAACGGTTAGCAGAAATCGTCCATACTGTCAGCTATTTTTAGGAGAGATATAAAATCCGCTTGTCGTGTTGTATGAATAAGGAGTAAGTAGGTACATGTTTAAAATGTATAAGTATACTGTATATGTATAAGTACGATGCTGATACTGACTAACCCGTGGTACTCCGTGTGTTGTCGGGTTAGAATACCACCGCCCCCTTTCTTCCTGTGGGTGTCGTCAGTCGTACTAAAGTAACAGGGTTAAAGTGTGTTGTGGGCGATGAGCTAGCAACCTATCACTGCGATATCACTATTATAACCATATTTATGCTAGAAGTGGCACTGGAACATAAGTTTCATGTGCTCTGCCTACCCCTATTGGGAATGAAGGCGTGAATTAATGTATGTATGTATGTATACTGACTAACTATACCCTTACCTATGCTAGTTAACTTTTATAATACTTTCTGACATATATTTCTTTTGACTTTGCTTAATGTCCTCTTAGCCTTGGGAATATGCATACTTGATTAACTTAGACATTATTACGCCTTGTGAAATACATTTAAGTAACTGAACATTTACCTTTGTTTCCGATATTGAATAGCACTTTCATTTGCGCGTAGTAATAGTTTTAATGGTTAAATAACTAAAGGCTATTAAGCTATACAATTATTTTATACGAACCATTATTTTGTTAATTTAATTACCAATGGCCACGTATGTCTCCATTAACGGTAGTGAATGTTATTTAAAGTTATTCAATGTATATACTGGTATAGTATGGAATGCTTCAAAATATTTTATATCAGGTAAGATTAATCGTATCTGTGAAAACCCTCTCAGAGCAGCACTTTCTTATCTTTTATCATCATTAAGTATGAGTTAAATACAAAACAAAGAAATGTATAAATGTGTCAACTTACGTGAAGATGACAAGGTAATAAAATAATACAGGCATTTTTATTCAACAGCTTAAATCACGTTTAAACGGTCAGTTTTGTGACGAACGCTTACACATCTGACAGTCATCGTCAGTTTAGTGATTAACCGTTAACTAATCAATGATTGAACGAAAATATCATACAGAAAAAAGTTTCAAATGTTTTGTAAAAAGAAAAAAAAAAACAAGATGTTAATTCCCACTGGCGCTCCCTTATTAGGAACCAACTTCCTGCGACGATAATCTAGGTCACTATTAATTACCACAATAGATCAGAAGTCTCGTTTCATATCTTTGGTTACAAAATTAAAATAGAATAAAGTGATTAGTTGCCTCCAACCTGTGACCAAAGTTCAGTACAAAATCGTATTTGAAACTTAAAGTAAAGTTAGACGACTGTGAATAGCGCAACGGTAGACAAGGCACCGCTGCTACTTCAGAATGTCCTATGTATACAGCGATACAAGTGAAAATGTGTCCTTTTAGAATTGTTGCCAATGCACTGCTTCCTAACCCGTGAAATTCAGTTAAAATTCCCGTAGCAAGCGCGCAATGCAGGCCACTTAACAAATGAACTTCCTTGTCTTTGTGATATGAGTTCGAGAGCCCGAGTGAGTTGGGCGAGTCTGGCTCGAGACTCGAGCGATGATAGACATCTGAAGGCCTCCACACACACCGAACGTGGGTCGTGCGCGGCGCGGGTCGGACGGTATCTCTATCTCTTTCGCACAGTAGTGAGAGAGATATTAAATGCGTTGGTAGTGAGAGAGATACCTACCGACCGCGCCGCCCACGACTCACGCCGCGCCCGACCCGACCCGCGCCGCGCCCGACCCGCACCGCGCCCGACCTGCGCTGCGCACGACCCGCGTTCGGAGTGTGGAGGCCTTTATTATGATCGGCTGCAAGTGGCCGGATAGCGGCGAACTTATACGATGCTTATCGACAGAAGAACGATGTTTCAGTGCAGTTGGGGGTAATAATAGGTATACATTATTTATTTTACTTGTCATTGGAATAAACCATTATTGTTTAAGGTTGCGCACTCAACAGCTGGGCTCTTTTTTCCTGTTTTCCATTAACGCCACCTGTCCTAAATTACATTCAAAAGGCAAAATCAAGAATATCCTCGGTGAGTTTTCGCTTAAAACATTTTAAATTGAAAGGATATCGCAAAATGGAGTACCCAATCAGACTCTCGTGCTGTTATTATTTCCGACGACTAAATTTATCTTTGATGATGGCTGTGTGGATAAGTAAGTCTTATCTGACGACCGCTTTAGCCTAGTTGTTAGTGACCCTGCCTACGAAGCAAGAGATCCTGGGTTCGAATCCCGGTAAGGACATTTATTTGTGTGATGAGCGCGATTATTTGTTTCCGAGTCATGGATGTTTTCTATGTATGTAAGTATTTAACGTCTAGTACCCATAATACAAGCTTGGCTTAGTTTGGGGCAAGGCTGATTTGTGGAAGATTGTCCCCTAATATTTATTCATTTATTTTATTTATTTATCTAATAATTGTGGAAGTTTCACCCAAGTTGGTTTATTAAACCTCGAATGATCAGCAAAAAAAAAACATATGTACACATAAGAGGACTTTGCTAAATATACATGTTTGTATAGAGAACTTTATTTACAAGCATCACGAAATAATTGTAAATGCAGAAAACGGAGCTTAAAATAATAGAACGACAAAACAGCTCCTTTTCGGATAAAGCACTGGAGACAGGAATGAAACTGAAATCCGAACGCAGTTTAAATTGTTACATAATTGGAATCTGGAAATGCGCGCTAAATTTCAGCGTGGGCGTGAAATGCAGTACTGCTTGTTCGCTACTCGGCGCTCACCTCTCGGCAGGCCAGGAAAGATTCAAAGCATTTGTGCATTGTGCCCCCTAAACTTTGCTACCAACATTGAAATTTACTACTCACCGACAACTAAACCATGCAACTATCGAAAGGCCATTGAAAGAGCTCTTATCACGAATGCACGCCATTGAACATAAAATAAAGAGTTCCCTACACTTCCTTGTGAATAGAAAATTTAATATCACCTAAAATGTTACGACGGAAAGAATATTCTAGAACAAAGGTGCGGAATATACCTACGAAAAAAACACAATGTTACCTCTCGCTATTGTCGTATAAAAAAGAAAATCTTTGGAATTACTGACACGTTCTCTTACTTTATGTTAGCGTTGGTGGGTTGAACACTCTATTCTATTGATATTATGGGTTATAACATAAAATGAGGAAAAGCCAAATATGAGCGTACAATATAAAGTAGTGATAAGAATATTGATCTCCGTGCGAGGCCTTAAATATCACAAAAAGTAAAGACCACAGCATGTTCCTGTTTGTTGAGGTTTTCTGTTAGTTTTTCAAAGAGCGAGAGTATCCGTTTCATTAGGAAGAAAAACAAATATGATTGTGGACGGCGTTGGGAGCTCATTTCCATCTTATTACGGCGCATCCCAATCTGCATGCTTTGCCGACTGAGACTGCGCTGCAATGTTGACTCCCATCCCGAAACTTATAATTGTTTTTTGAAACAACTAGATGTAACGTGTTTTTGAATAATGAATTTAGTATTGCAAGGCCTTTCAAGAGAAATAATACATCAACAGCAATCATTAATCCACTTTAAATAAATACTACCCGATATTGCATATATTACCATGCAATTTCCTAGGCAACGAGCACCATGGCGGCAGTTTACAGGCCGCATTTGTCGTGGGGCCGTCAATTACTGTCCGCCTCAGCCAGGATTGAGGGCTATCGAGCCGAGCCGCGAGTGACGTGGACCCGAGTGCCCCACGGCCAGTTAAACTTTACTTACCGAGTGGTATCGAGAGAGGCCACTGACCGCGGGCGTCCGCGTCTCTGCTTTTGGCAGTACACCACTCGTCCTACCAATATACCATATCCGATTACTTTAATGAATTGAACCGAAGTCACTACGATACGACAGCGAACATGGAAATACAAATAGCACTCCGCAATGTTAGCCTTTGAATATGTAAAAATAACGCTTACACAATTTTCAATATTCGATATGAATTCAATAAGATTCCGGACAGTTGCTTGGAAGTGGGGCGATACTGTTCACGACATCTGCAACCACTTGCGATGTGCTCTGAATTTGTTCTTATTGAAAGACTTTATTTGCCAAGATTTTCTAGGACGTCGCCGGAATGAGTCGACTGAACATTTTGAAATACAGTCTCAACAGAGATGTGATAGTCAAATCAGCAACCTGTAAATATATGAAACGTTAAAAACGCTCTGTTAGAAAATCGGAACAACCGACGTCACGATTATGTATGGTTAAACACCGTCCGTCTTTTCATCTGTAATTTTTTTTTAAATCATTATATTATATATTTTTTAGTTTGGGACTAGGTCGATTTGTGTAAGAATGTCCCCTAATATTTATTTATTTATTTATATTGTTTAGAGCGTGATTTTATCAAAGTACTTATTTTCGTTATTTTTTTGGTTAAATCTAATGTAAGAATGATTTATTTTACTGTTGTATTCCCAATTATTTATTGTATTTAATTGATGTTTCATAAAACGTAACAGTGTTATTTCGAATAAAGATATTATTTCATCATCAATTCATCATCATTATTATTGGCCTGGTCTCCTGGTTGAAAGGAAATAGGCTAAGCTAGCTAAGCACACTGGCCTATTGTGTGTTGGGAATATCACAAACACCTTTAAATTTCTTCACCGATGTGCATATGTAGGTTTCCTTACGATGATTTATTTTCCCTTAAATCAAATAGTAAATATCAAATGATATCCCGTACATAAAAGCGTGAGAGGAGGCCTGTGCTCAGCAGTGGGGCGTATTTATATTGGCTGATGATGATGATGATTCCGTACACAGGTACATTACGAAAAACTCATCGGTACGAGCCAGGATCCGAACACTACGTTCAATTTCTCATACTACTAGCCCCCAGCTACCGTGAATTCAATATTATTTAGGTACTCTAAAGTAACTGAAGTGAGGCATGAGAGTAATCGAGCGAGAAATCTCTAAAGATAAAGTTTAAAAGTTAACAAGGAAAGCTTCAAGCCATTGCGGAATAAAATTGGTTACGTACAGTAGGATTGCTGTACCAGTGGGTACGGCAGCCGGTTATTGAATATCGTGCAAGTTCAATCGCTGATCGAATGAAATTAAACTGCGCAGTTCCTTTTATTCAAATTGCAAAAACGTGTTAGAAAAAGACCACCCGGAGTGGTACCTATTGCATGAGGTTTTTATTTTGTGCTCCGGTTACGGGTGTTGTTCGGGCTATTTCGCGGCTGGTCAAAGACAATCCAATTATAGCGCCTCCGCTGTAATCAGATTGCCAACATCGATTGTCCAAATGGAGTAAATAGGCGATGGACGCGAAACGGAAGTGCATTTCGAAAGATCAATTTAGATATAACAAATACGTAATACAAAGATGCAACGATTTGATTTAATCTTATCAAGATACTACTTAGCATTTTCCCACAGGTTTTTGTAAAATGCTGGAAGATAGTTTGTAAATGCGCTGGTGCTTTCATAAGTGCCAAAACTATTTGAAAAATAATCTAATGCCATCGATTTCACTGTTTCGATTGTCAAGCCCATTTATAGAAACTATTCATTCCTGGATTCACATTATCCTACACACATATAAATTTATTTTTAATTTATATTATTTTTGCTAGTCAATATTGTTTTGTACAACCTCCCTAGGTACTTCATTATTACACCCCCGCGCATGCTGACTGTGCTAGTTCTATTTAAAATGCATTAACCGTGACGTCTCATGAGTGGGCTTCGCAAGCTGCCGTGCCAGCGGAGGTATACGCCACGAGTATCGCGTCATGGAAGCCAACAAACGGTGACGGGCGCGAGGGAACAGTTTCATTTCCTTTCGCACATATTCACGAGGCGACGAACAATATCTCAGTAACAATGGCTTCGTAATTTGGACGAGATGGCGCCTGCGGGACAATGCGTCAAGTGACTCATTATTGTGGAAAACTGCTCCGGGCAGAAAATCATTCTACTTGCCTCGCGCGTATCGCGGCGAACAATATGCGCGGCGTGCGTGTGAATAGAGAGCGCACGCGACAGACGTTATTTCGTCAATCGAAAACTAAAAACTTGCGAAAATCACCCTTATACCATCGATTTAGAGGCTGTCCTACTGTAAACAGGGTGTCTGAGAGAATGCCTTTCGGGTCGAGTCGTATTGAGAGCCGGGTCTAAGCGAGTTTTTCTCGTCTGGTGCGACCTTTTGTTCAACGTGGCTTGTTCAAAAATGCTGTTATTCTTAGTAGCCATTGTTCATGGCATATGCACTTAGGTAGGTTATTTCGTTTCCACGCGAACTCGTTGGATAAACTGACCCGCTCAGTACTTTTGGAACAAAGCAAATTTTCGCAGCAGTTATTGGCAATAATTTAGTTAGATACGTTATCAATTAAAATACAGAGTGATAAAAAACATAGATTGCAACCATCGTTCGACTTTTATAGTGAGTTCCGTCTTCCTGTTATTAGCCTGGTTCTCCCGCTGCGACAACGCGTCCTACGCGGCAGGTAGTCTATGCCAGCGAACAGACGTTCCTGTAATTAGCTACTCATGTAACCGTCACTAAAAACGGGAGCGCGGAGACGCTCTCTCATATTTACGTCGAAGCGAAAATACAGCCGCGATTTCACTTCACCCTAGTGTACTACTTACGCCTTTTCATGCCGAATAAACCGTAGACATCAAATGGATGAGAAATTACTACCTGTGCAGGATACGTAGGCAGATCCAAGAGCTCCATTATGCCTTCGACAAATGGGTTTCTATTTCAGCGCCGCAAAAATGTACCGAATGCGCTGTACACTTGTTTTGCCCTCGTCAAAGTGAATATTTTCATCAGTGCAGTAGAATTATCTCGATTTACGGACAGTCGAAACGCGGGCCGTTTGTGAGCACATTCGCAAAACGAATAACGCAGCATTTATCAGGGCACCGCTGCTTTTGGACAAAAATATTGTGAATCGCTCTGGTGTTGCATTGAAAAAAGACGTGTTATTGAATTTCAATAGATTTTTTTAGGCGGAAAAGATTTGAATGATTGTTTGTGTCATTTCCATGTATACGCTGGGGATTCGGTTCGTTTTAGCGGCTCAATTTAATCCGTAGGTGTTACAGCAGATTTATACAAAAAAACCTTGGGTTTTTTATGCTGTATCCCATGGTTCTCGTACAAAAGCATCATGATTTTTTGACTGCCAAAAAATAAATTAAAATATTCACGCTGAACCGGCGAATTTCGGGAGGTGAGGTGAATGTGCTTCATTAGTGTGCTCTTTTAGCAGATGTTAAATGACCATGTCATGTCTAGAGGCGAGCAATTTTCATTTAGCGATTTTTATTTCCTTTTTTTTAGGCTTTGGCAGTAGGTTAAGATATTTTTGTCAAACATGGCGGAAAAGATTACTTTAATGGTTAACAATCAGGACGTGAAGTACATAGTTTACGGTCAGTCAAAAATATAAAAATAAAATACCTTGCCGGCTCGATTTTGCTCGACACAGTACAGTACACTTTTGAAAAAGTTGAACCGGCCATTTAAAAAAAGGCATAGATCCTAAATAGCCGAAACGGAAGATCAGTAGCTGCGACTTATTGGCAATTTTTAGTTGTCACAAATAACTTATGGCGTTTTCGGAAGAAAACTACACTTCTAATTTATTACAAAAAAATAATAATAACAAGGCGGTTAAAGTTACTCAGTTTTTACATACACGGTGCTCGCGAGGAATCCAAAAGATTTTAACCACACATTTCTGAGGTCAATAGGAGTAGAAAAAATATAAACCAAGTCAAATGCAGCAAAAATTCATTCATTCAGCATTTTATAAAATGTTTATGACAACTATTGCTTGTCTAATGTCTATGAAACATATCCCTTTTTAATAAAATGTTGCCGATTATTTTTCCAAAAAAGGATGAATTTAGTGTGTGGTAGCTGTCACTTTGATGTCTGTCAATAGCGACGCTAAACTTAACAACATAGGTGGCAACATCGCGATCAAAAGAGCTTTTATACACTTAGCAAACACAATTATAAATAGTTTACATGAAAATGTATAATATCTTCAAAACTAAGCCGGTTTTGACTCCGGTTCTTATATATTTTTTAATCCTAATGACCCAAGGAATGCGAGGTTAAAATCTTTTGGATAGTGTGGCTAGTTGGTTTTTCGGAAACTATTGAAAATTGACGTGAAAATGAGTTCTAGTTCGAGTGACGAGGATAAGGAATATACGCCTCCAGATTTAAAAGAAGCTGCAAGTTCAGTTATTGATAATTTGTTCCCGGTAAAGTCAAAAGACAAATATCTAAAGGTGTACGACAATTTCATGAAGTGGCGAGAAGAAAAGCATGAATTCAGAAAGTATACGATGTTTTCTTGCACAATTTTTGAGAAAAGCAATATATTTGTCTCAGCCGGAAGGGCGGGCAATTGCTGGCTTCGTATTAAATTATATGGACTCCCAAGGTTCGTTTAAAAGTAATACTCAGCCAGCAATTGCCTACTTCCCTTGCTTCGACAATAATGTTCTATAACACAGCGGTGGCTTTTGTCCGGCATGTTACTGGGTTATTCAAATTACTTAAATAATAATGTTTTACCTTTCACTTCGGTTACTCAAATAATTTCTCTAGATACCTAAAAAAGATTTGTTTTAAGCCCGATGATGCAAAATTCGTTTTCACTTCTCATACTCGAAAATTGTGTCATATTAGGCTTAGATAGCGGGGCTAAAGTAGCAAATTTAGCCCCTAGGGAAAATATATGTAAACATACTCTTTTAATACAAACCTATAAAGCGCTTGAAGAGTGCATTATCAATTACTGTTTTACCTCCTCGGGTGGGGCTGCTAAGACACACTTAATAGAACTAGAACGAGCCCAACGAGCACTTTTGAAAGTTACATTAAGTCTACCATTCCGTTATCCCACTTTCGACTTGTACCGCATATCTATGGTCCCCTCGGTTCGGAAGTTGTACATCATGCAATGCCTAAAAAGATCTCACCGTAAAGTAATTCCCTCGTTACCTGAATCAAATAAACGTATTGATCGTTGTCCTATTCCTACATGCAAAACCATTTTGCGCGATGAAATTTCATTACACTGCCCCTTTAATATACAATAAAATTAAACTAGATTATAAAGCTATCAAATCCTTCTCTAACCACTCCTTTAAAAAGACAGTATGGTCCTGGTAGAGTGATATGAGCTATGATGAGACTGAAAAAAAAAACTTCTAGGTCGGGGTTGATCCTGCAGGGTCTCATAAGTAATGTCTCTTATCTTAAGATACTCATACACACGCACGCACACACACACACACACACCCCCTCACGCACACAAACACACACGCACGCACACATGCACTCACACACACGCGCACGCACACTAGTGTACAAACGCATAGTTCTCTTGAACATGTTACAACTTACTCTTATTAACGTGTAATGTAAATGTAATACCTATAGTTACTTCATTACCATTATTATAAGTCTGGATGTTTTTATCACCAATCTCTGACCATGTAATTGGGCTTTCACTGGGGGCTGCAACACAGTGCAAACTAACGCAGGCGCCAGGGCTCCAAACTGTATCATGTATTATAATTATGAACAATAAATATTTTTATTATTATTATTTGTGTGTTTTTTCCATATCTCAGGACCATGGGTTCCCGCACTTTTGGAAGGCATGCGTGGGGCCGAAGCCAACAGCGCACAGGCCCTTTAAAACAAATATAATATAAAGCGAGGGATACACATGGCGGATACCATCTTCGAGCGCACACCCGGTGATGGTTCCCGCCAGGTGCAAAGACTATTGCAGTGCAACACTGTGCTGCGATGGATACTAAGGTCATGGGTTATTGGGTTGAATGGTGGGTGGTCTGGAAAATGGGTTATGGGAGGAGACTAGCGGACACCTGCCGTGACAATTAGTCTCAAAATTGTGAGAAGGCAGGCGGTGACTCGCCAACTCGCTAAGTGGGCCCCACAAACAGTCGCACGCGCAGTGCGACAATTGAGCAACACATCTGCGCGGCTATGAGGTTGTCGAGAGGTGAGTCTGCGGTGCGCCAGATCCCGGTAATCCGTTCAAGGGCCGCCGGCGTTATGACATTTTACACTTCCAACCTGGATCATAGGTTCCGCTGCGCTCTTGCGTCTCTACTCTGGCCGGCCGGTTAAGGCAAGCACAGAGGCGAGGGCCAGATCACTCGGGCCCTCTGGAGGTTAAGGGTCCGCGGTATCGCCACTCACCGTCAGCTCGCCACAAGCTGCCCACGCGGGTATTAATATTATTATATTTATGATTTTAATTTGACCAATCAAAACACTTCAACGTATTAAATCCACCAATTACAACTGTTTAAAAAACCATTTGTATTTGCTATCAACTAATCAGAATACAGCTATACATATATTAAAATCGACCAATCAGGAAACAGAATTCAATTCAAACATTAGGTGTTGTTATTCCTTAACAATAATTTAAAAAAATAGACGCCTCTGACTAACTATAGCCGCCTCCAAACGTTCAAGCGTGGTTGGCTGCATACATGGCATAAGCTATGAGATGGAGCGGGATAGACTGCTGTCTATCTCGCTTTATCATATGCACCGTATGCTGTCCCCCGGGGCTCGGCCGTTTGAACGCACTTATAGATAGTCAGTGGCGTTTAATTAGTTGTGTCAATATTTGGAATCTATTTCAAACAGTTTATAAAAAAAAACATAAAATAATAAATAAAAATAAATAATAGTGCACAATCTTACACAAATCGACCTAGTCCCATAGTAAGCTAGGGTACTAGCCGACGATATATATAATAGATATAAATACTTAAATACATAGAAAACTTCCATGACTCAGAAACAAATATTCATGCTCATCACACAAATATTTGCCCTTACCGGGATTCGAACCCAGGACCTTCAGCTTCGTAGGCATCGTCACTACCCACTAGGCTAACCGGTCGTAACATGCCGCCAAAGGCCAAATTGAACATACCCTTCGCCGCCGTGGAATTTATTATTGATTTTGGATGGATAATCTTTGTTTTTACTATTTTCTCGTAGTCGAAGTGAAAAGTATTAGAGTGTATAACTCTGGTCTAAAAGCCATATTACTTACCCCTCGAACAATTTTCCCTCACTTCGCTCGGGAAAATAACCATCTCGTGGTAATATGGCTTATTTTAGACCCTTGTCAAACAATCTACTATTATAGGTTGATATCTTTATTAAAGAATATTATTCTTGAGTAAACCATCTACATTTGTTACTATTGCTCACCTAAGGCTAAGTCTGCATTTCATGGTATACTGGCAGGGCACATGCACAAGGCAGTTAATACCTGAGGTAGGGTTGTTACTCTGCATTCCTATTGACATAAACAAGATTCCAAGATTCTCTTGTTGAATCATCACCTAGGTACCATACGTAGGGTGGACAGGGTAAGTTCTTTTATATTACATTTACGCTTGTCTAAATAATTACATTGCTTATAAGTCTTCATATGTATGACTTTATCATAACTGACTTTTCCGTAGATTTTCATATGTAGGTATAAGGCTCTAAAATGTACGCATCGGGTACCTACTGCCCTACTGCCTTTGCGACTGCTTGAAGTCTTGTCTAACAAATGTCAGTTCTCCCACAAACACAACCATCTAGACGTTTTTGTTAGAATATATGCACCAGGGGGATAAAGAAAACTAGTTTATATAATATAAGAACCGAATGGGTTTTTATTTAGTTTTTATGATACACGCTATTCATTCATCATGACATCGGTTAGTTTAGTTGCATACCTACTTTAACTCCCTTCCTCAACAAAAAACTAACGGTTAAGATATCAAGAAACAAAAAACACACAATCTTAACAAAAATATTAACACTGAGGTACATCTGCTACCTAATACACTATTCTAACAATAGACACGTAAAACCATTGACTATGCAACGTTCAGACCAATTTTAAAACACAATTTCTGGAATTGGTCTTTGCCTAACCCCTTAGTAAACAAATCAGCTAACTGCTCGTTAGTTGGTATATACTCTAACAGTAAGAGCCCCTCGCTAATCTTTCGTTTAACAAAATGGTGCTTTAAATCGATATGTTTTAATCTCTTATTTTCACAGTTCTTAGCAACTTGAATGGCTGATTGATTGTCAACATATATTTTAAAATTTGCGTTATGCAGCTTAAGCTCTGAGAGTAGGTTTTGTACCCAACATGCCTCAGCAACCCCTTTCCCCAAAGCTACATATTATATTCTGACTCCGTTGATGAAAGTGATATGCACTGCTGTTCGCGCAACACATGACACAGTGCATCCGTACACTTTCATAACAAATCCAGAAGTGGACTTCCTATCTGTTTTTTTACCTGCCCAATCAGCATCGGTTTATACCGACCGAGAATTATGAAGACACTCCACTGTTGGGTTATCCCAACAGTGGACTGTCGTCATAATTCTGGAAAATCAATTGGTAATCGATGGTACCCTTTAAGTATCTCAAGATACGTTTTAGCGCCTTCCACAAGCCTTCACTTGGCGTAGACTGAAATCTTGACAGATAATTCAAGGCATAACATATATCCGGCCTAGTCCCTAACATGGCGTACATAAGGCTACCAAACAATCCTCTACACTTTTTAATTAAATTCTCGTTATTTGACGTCTCCGAGCTAAGTTCAATCCCTAATTCGATAGGTGTCGCTATTGTATTGCAATCTTGCATATTATATTTTCTCAATATGACTTCTATACCTATACCGTTTCTGGTTCGGCTCTATAGTATCGTTCTTCTTTACTATATTTATACCCAGATATTTAAGATCTTTCTCGCCGAGACATTTCATTTCAAACTTTGATTCCAAAGCCATCTGTAAACGCCTTAAATGCTCTGGATTTTTTCCCAATATAAGTATGTCATCTACATACACAAGCACATACAACTTTTCATTGCTCTTAAAGTATAAACAGCAGTCCGCTTCACTTCGGTAAAACCCTTCCTTAACCATGAAGTCGTTAAATTTATTGTTCCACATCTTTGGTGACCTGTTCAATCCATATAATGATCTCTGTAGTTTAAGTACTCTATGAGAACTAAAAATTTCTTTCATACCTTCTGGCATTTTAAGATACACCTCTTCTTCAATATTGCCATAGAGAAAGGCACTCTTTACATCCATTTGTAGCATGCTCAATTCGTGTTTGCAAGCCATGGCCAAAAGTATTCGTAAGGTGGTCAGTTTCGCCACTGGTGCGTATATTTCCGAGTGGTCGAACGTATCCTCTTGTTGAAAACCTCGGACCACAAGTCTTGCCTTATACTGCTGTTGACCATTCTCTCCTCTTTTTATTTTAAAAACCCATTTCGTATCAATAGTCTTCTTCCCCGCTGGTAAGTCTGTCTCAATCCAAGTTCTATTTCTTTCTAGTGCATCGTGTTCAGCGTTTATAGCTTCTTGCCACTTGTGGGTGTCACTTCCTTCAGTTGCCATTCTATATGTAATCTCACTATCTTCATTGACTGCTGTAAATCCCGTGTAATAATCTTCAAAACGCTTAGGTATAACAATTTTTCTAGTTCTTGTACTTACTCCTTGTCCTGTTTCAGTATTTTCAACGTTAGCGTTTGAAGTTGACTCGTGTCCGGCTTCAGTATGTCTCATTGACTTTTGCTCTACATGGTCTTCATCTGGTGTTTCAAATCCAATTTTTCCGTATCTTTTTGTGGTTGTGACTCAATTTCCTCTTCCTCGTTCACTGACATCCGAACAGTATCAAATTTCTTTGTGCTTCATTTCGATACGCTCTAGACAACCGAAATAAATTTGAAAATAGAACTTCGTATTTCAATAATGTGTCCTTGTTTAAGGACACTCGATCCGATACAAGATTGCCAATCTATGGCGTTTCAGAACGTAGCAGCGTCGCGTCATCTGTCAAAAATCTACTTGAACTTGCTGCTGTATCCAGGGCATAAAAATTAAAAAAAAACTACGCTTTGTGATTGGCTAGTATTTAGACAATCACAGCACAGTACTGCAACATTACGGACGCCGGTGGTGTGATGTGATAAATTTTCTTTTCAAAGTTAAACTTAAAATGTTAAAATAAAAACTAAGAAAATGAGTAGTGACAGTGACGAAACATCTTTAAGGGAGCGACCACACCGCTGCTCAAAATACGCTAACGCACCGTAAACGCAGCAAAATGTATGAAGAATACGTGACGCATACGACACGTCAACGCGTATACGCAGCGTTAAGCACCGGTGTGCTCGCTCCTTAACTCCTCAAGAAATAACTAATATGGCAGAGGAAGCCACACTTACCTTGCTAACTGAAAAGTCAAAGTACCTTTACAATAGTCGAACTAGACAATATAGTACCTACTTACGATATTTAGTTTTCTTATATACTCGTATTAATGACTTAAATTATTAATTTTAATGAACTCGTACAAAAAGTATTGTTCACAATAGTGTCATAATCAAGCTTTTTAATCTCGTACCTTACTTAGGCCGGTACTAAACACGGTACTCGACTATAAAGCTCTCTAACACGATTGTGAAAAATACTATTTTGGTAAAGCTTGTGTTGCCAATCGTACTTTTATTGCGCATTCATCAACTACTCATTGAGAGAATTCTAACGAGCTCAAAAACGACGCGTTTTTCTTTTGCAATCGACGAGTTCCTATGGCCACCTTCCATCTCCATCCACCAGCTTTATGCAGCGGTAGTATATGATTGTCATCTGGCATATACAATGAATTATACACAATTTCAACTCGATTGGACTGGTGGAAGTTGGTCTTTAATTTAATGTGTTTGACAATTTCCTTCATAAATCGACATTTTATTAATGTAATAAAAAAGAAAAACGATTTCAGAATGTGCAACTTATGCCCTTTCACACACGCATATGATCTATAAACAGACTGAATTTTTATAAGCTTTAGGTATATTTATTATTTTAACTTCCCCTGTTAGTATGGGACAAATCTTGCAAGTCAAATTTGACCCACTTCCCGGTGACCGATTGAGCTGAAATTTTGGGTATAAGTATAGTTTGGATGACAATTCAATATTATGGTACCATCGAGCTGATCTGATGATGAAGACAGAAGGTGGCCATGGGAATTCAGTACTTAACCGACGTAACCCCGTTGAGTTTGGGTTCGTTAGAATCGTCTCAATGAGTAGTTGATGATGGTATACGGAACAGTACAGTCTGCAATAAAAGCTTGTACCAAAAATTACATTTTTGACAGAAACTTATTACCCCTCTCATATTGGTCATTTTGGTATACCTAAGTAGTTGAAATTTTCCATTTTTTATACACGTTATTATTTCAAATTTAAAATTGATAGCAAAAGTACATAATGAATGAATGAATGATCTTTATTTCGTGTAACCATGGACACATATTTTATTGTTAGTTGGCACATTTAAAACAAAACAACACTGACAGGGGAGTGCAATCCCTCGCAGTGCGACATGTAGGGACATTCAACCCTGTCCGCTATCATGCGAATCAGAATGCTGTTGGGACTGCGGCGCGCGTACATGCTCGTATGGAAATAATCCACGCGCGCCGCCGCGAACATCCCTGATGCGCTACAGACACGAGGCAGTCCCATCAACACCCGGAACGCATTATTATACTGGACCCTGAGGGCCCCTTAGGCCCGTTGCGCATACTGCGCCCACAGATTGCAGACACAGTTCGTGAAATATTTGATATAGTTGTGTGTCACAGACGGACAGGGTCGCACTATAAGGGTTCCTTTTTTACCTTTTTAGTACGGAACGAAGCCCTAAAAAGCTTATAATATGGGACGACACGGCTAGTAAATAATACTATTTATGTCTGCGAAATTTGTTACATTTGTCGTTTTAGAAAAATATTTAGATTGGAAAATAAAGTGCACATTACAAGACAGCACTGAACCAAATTTTAGTGGCATTCCTAAGCTCACACAAGCAAAAGCGACAACAACGTCGTCTGTCGCAGTTACATCATACTCGTTTGTACTCGTGAAACGGGCAACGGCCTGGAAACTGCCAACATGGATGCGATGCGAGTAACAAGGTACTTAGATAAACTTTCATATATTATGTCAGAATGTTAGGGGTAGTCATTTCACGTACCTAATTAGGTTAGTTAAGGTCTAAACATAAGTTGATATAGCGAACTAAGAAAACTACTAAATGGTTACACAAAGTTCTTACACAACATAAAGTTCGCTCCATGGCAAATCGAATCCCCAATACCGCAAATCAGCCTGGCTATATCTCCCTACCATTGACTTGAACTGGTTTCCATCTCAGCTCTTAGTTTTGTCGCACACTGGGTTACTCACTGGTGATGTAGGTAGGGTAGGTCGTGTCCTAGCTACAAATTTTAAAACATATCGAAACCGGATAAAAAAAATACCCATCTAATCGTACATTGAATTTTCGACACACGGGCCATCAAGCGACTATGGAATCGCTAACGCCTGTATATTCATGTTTTCATGAACACTCCTAAGCAACGCCATATTATATTTGTTTGGGATTTCTGACGTGGGGTCCGTGCCGCTGCACGCGCAGAAACACGGCTTAATAGTTTTTCCTCTTGTGGTCAGGTGACAGGGAGATTTTTCTAGTAGGTACATATACGAACAAAACCCGCTCCCTGGCAGCAAACTTTTTGCTTTGTTTCGCTGCCTGTCATCGGCATGTCCCGAAGGTAACCCCACGCAACTCATCCTCTGGCTCGGCTGTTGTGAGGCGGCTTTCGGAAAAACTCCAAACTAGGCTGCACTGTCGGATGCAGTTGCAATGTGATGTTTAGTATAGGTTTTGGTTAGCTTTGATCGAAATTACATTTCTTTTTTATATGTCCACGTGGATAATGGAACTTCGGACAGAGAAAAAACCTTTTATTCCAATGAAAATTTAACACCATTGGTGTGTATAACATTAATAGTTTTTTAATTTGCTTGATTGAAGTGTTTAAGCAGAGAGTTCAGTAAGTTGAATGTAACACATAGTTATCAACATCAACCTATATCCATCCATCTGCTATACTACCTCCAATGGATGACAGCCCCTACGCTGGCCCAGTCTGGGTTCTGGCCTATGAATATCAAACCGTATTGCGTATATAAATTCTGAAATTAATTGGTAGTTAGGTTTCGAACCTACCAACTTGTTCAAAAGTCGCAAACCCCAAAACAATAGCTTTGTTTATGCAACCACATACTATCTACCTCCAGTTTGCCTACCTCCATTCCACTCCACGTCGTTCAATACGATACTTAAGCTCGTTAACAATAGCAGTGATAAATGCTCTCGGAGCATATTTGTTTCAAACCAGTATGTTCCTCAATGGGTATCATTGTCATTTCGCCGCGAAAAAATATGCGGGGAATATACAGACGTAATATGTTCGGCAATATCTGAAATGCCAAGTCGCGCGATATGAAAGGACGACGGGAATGTGTTAGGAAATAGGTTTGCGGCAGATTGATGGAGGGCTTTTTCTGTCACGACAACGCGTCGCGGTATACAGATGAGACTTGAAAGTTGATTTTTAGGGTTCCGCAACGGAAATTAGAGGGGCTCGTTGGAAAGGGGTGAGTCTAAAAGGAGGTTATGGGTATAGCGGTTTACGTCTGGAGCAGGTAAATGAAAAGAGAAAGTGTCTGTGTCATAAAAGCTGCTGATGTTGGGGGCAGCGTAGGCGTGATAGTGACCATTACTTTGGCCTCGTTGGTAGCGATTCTGCCTAAGCCGGCCTGGGTTCTAATTCCGATAAAAGCATGTTTTAAATTTGTATGTGACCCTTGGATGTCTACATATTTGAGTATTTAATAAGTAGTTTTAATGTTAAATAAGTAGGTATAACTTTCAAATTGTATTTAGCTGTGAATACAGTTTGGCGAATTAAAATCTGTCCTATAAGTTATTTAAGTATTTTGAGTTCAATAAAATAAATAAAAAATAATTGATTTATCTCGATAACTTCTTATCTATCAAGTCAAGTATAGTATCATAGTAAAAGCAAAGCGTTTAAAGCGTTCTCAATTGTATTATTATCATGCGGTCGGAAAGGATATTATTATGCACTTTTAATATGCCAAAGCTGGCTAAGATGCTAGTAACTATTTTACCGTCACGTTACGCTCGTGCCGCTAAGCCGCAGTCCGTAGCAGCTTAAACTCAATATGCGAATTAAATAGTGCTTGTAAAGCTTTGATGCACATGCATCAGGAAACCTCAATGGGTTATTGTGGGATTTAATTGCAAGCGCTTTAATTTTGGTTTTCAGGTCTATTTAAATATAGTTTCATTAATTAAAATAAGTTAAAGCAATCAGCGTCAATCGACAGAACGAACACATGCGTCAGAGCGCTACGTGCACTTTGTGCTACTAATATATGTATACATTAAAACGTTCACTGCCAGGAACGACGCCTACGTCACAGACTCTTTCCGCTACATACGAGGAAAGCCCCGGGATCGTTGATTCTTGGCAGTGAATGGTTTATGCGGCTACGGACTACACCGTAGCGCTAGGAGCGTAGCGTGTTGGCCAATATGTTAGTAAATGAAGTAAATAGACATTATTCTTAAAATGGGCTAAAATGTATCTTAATCCTAGATTATACAGCTAAATTGGTTTAGAAAGCAAAATATACTAAACCATGCATAAAACATGCTCGTTACAGAACCATGGTCGTGGTGGATATTTTTCACTTATCTATTTCCCTGGTCCGGTTTTTAACCGGAAGCCGGTGATCCGTTGCTAGGACTATGACACGCGCTAACTGACGATGTCTGTATTTACCGATTTATGGACTGAGTAGGGTTGGCAGCTAGGTGAATCACATTTTTGTTGGAAATACATCTGTCGCGCTGATGTGTGTTTGAAACGGCCAAATCCGGGTTTCTATTTTGAATGGTGTTTTCAACACAGGATTAATGCTAGGAACTAGATTAAGTGACAACTTATACCTTATTGTATTGTTTATTGATAACGAGTGTAAAACGCATCACTTATCCTTTGTTTAACCCATTCAAGGCCAATGGCCCACATATGAGTCATACCTCGGCGAGCTATTTCCGCTACAGAGCGGAAAAACGCTGCTACGCACTGCGTCGTGCCACACGTAGCGAATGGGTTAACTATACAATAGGATCAGTGATTTAATTGACTTTTATTGGCAGTAATAATTTACATTTACAACCCCTCTATATATGCAATCAATACGTCAATCTGCTTTATCGAACTTGTGAAACTTTATTTTAAAACCATTAACTGCCCAATTACGCTTTCGCTTCGGGGGACCATAGGGCTGGCGCTTACCTCTCGCAAAGTATTTTATTTGCAATACAGAGAGGTAACGCCGCCACTGCCTATGGCTCCATGCTGCAGACGAAACTGCTGGACGGAGTCTTCTTTTTTATGAATGGGCAACGTAGGTTAATTTGGTTTTTAATTAATTTATAAATATTTGTTTTTTGTTGATTTTATTTATTATGTTGTTATCTTGTTCTTTGTTTCTAAAATAATGTTTAAACCGTAAATATAAAATAAAAGCAAGAATAAAATATTAAAATTAGGCATTATTGTTAGTTTTGAACTTTTTAAGTAAAAGTAATACCTGTGTTAAGGAGAAACGATCTTCCATATGCAGGTATCGAGTAGTACAATGGTAAGTTACAAAGGTAAGTTATTAGTTCAAATTAATTATTACTTAATTAAGTTCTACATAAGTGCTAGGAATAAACAATTTCAGGAGTCTGTAATAGAAGGTGGGTATAATATATATGTTTAGTGCAAGAGTGTGTGTGTGTGTGATCGATGTGTTCATGTGGTAATTAAACTTATAATCATAATCATCATTTATTTTCAGATGACTAAGGATCCATCATGTGACATGTCTCAAAAAAGAAAAAAATAATAAACAATATGTTAGTAGTAATAATAAGCTAGAGTAAATTAAATTAAATTACATAAAAAATGTCAGCAACTTTAAAAATAACAATACAATAAACTAAGCAGGGACGTGTTAGTATTAAATTGCAATAATTAGGTACTCAAATATATATGGTGTAATTTTTTTTTATTGAGATAGTATTCAGTCTTTCCTGTGGACACTAAAAAGTTTTGCCTTTAGCGGTAAAATTTTTGCGCCGGTCTCATACAGGTACCGGTACCGGTTATGTAAATCGTCTTTGCGACGGTTGGCTTGTATGATCGGAATATATTGTACCTATATGACCCTAAGCCGTTAACAAAAAAGACGCCTAGTTTCGGTTCCCGATTTTGACCCATCAGCAGGTCGATCACGTAACGCATTGTACGTACGTTAGGTAGATCTAAACGTCAATTTCTTAATGGAAGAATGACAGTTGAATTGTCCTAACACGCGTTCGAACGCGCGTTCGAACGTGATTACCCCTCTGACTTCATTTATTGGTTGCTTTGTCTGTCATTGTCTGTCATTCTAGTCTAGCTTGACAGAACTGGCTTCCCACGATTAATCACAAAACGTTTTCCATGACATAACTCAACTATTTAATGAATCATCCGACAAGTAAAAATACACGATTTAAAATTACTTGTAATGACCATTCCACGAACTGAATTGTCGACGAAATGAAAATACATGAAACGTTGACTTTGAAGTGAAATTCGACGATTATTATTTAAAATTAAAATAGTTGGCATACACAGTTATCTATGGTAATTATTTTCACCTAACCTAACCGCCAGCGTGTCGACGTCACCCCGCTTCGCGGGGTGCCTATTTTCGCTCTGAGGGACACAAGTGAACCCAAACCTAATCTACTTATAATACAATTGTTACGGTTGTTTGTTTTTGTAATGTTGTAATAAAATTTCGAACAAATGAAATTCGTTGTTTTGTTATTCTACCATTTAAAAATCATACAAAACGAATTATTTGTCAAATAATATTCCCTGAACAGTTATTCTATGAAATAATAGAAATTGGAGTGATCTGGTTATGAAATAAAATTAGACCAAACAATAATTCGTGAACTATATGTTACTTGACACGTTTTCGATTAAATAAAATTCGATGAAAAGTTTGTCGACAAAACAAGGGACACCCGTTAGGTACCTTTGTCTACATGCGGATACGCTGCATTGCAGTGTTTCTGACATCCGCAACATAGGTATTAGGTAAGGAAGTCCTTTAACGCAATAAACTTGGACATAAATTGAGCAAATGTCCATGTAAGGCCAGATAAATGCTTAAAAATCAAAACTTTATCACTGCAATGCATTTGCTCTGTGCAATAAACTTGAAAATTGAGTCAAACAACAATCCACTCAGTTGCCGTCCGAGAAAATAACCTTTTCCAACTGGAAAAGGTTCTCATCTCAGATTGTTCCGTCCTTTCATTGATTACTATCACTATTGGGTTCAATGCACTTTGTATCATTACTAATTTGACGACCGGTTAGCCTAGTGGGTAGTGACGCTGCCTACGAAGCTGAAGGTCCTGGGTTCGAATCCCGGTAAGGGCAAATATTTGTGTGATGAGCATGAATATTTGTTTCGGAGTCATGGAAGTTTTCTATGTATTTAAGTATTTATATCTATTATATATATCGTCGTCTAGTACCCATAACACAAGCCTTAATGAGCTTACTATGGGACTAGGTCGATTTGTGTAAGATTGTCCCCTAATATTTATTTATTTATATTTATTTATAATGATTACTACCAGACTCTCTTTGGTTGCATTGAAAATCTGGTCAACCATAACAAATTAAATACGTTTCTTTTTTAATTTTATTTTGTATTCGAAACTTTTGCCAGCGTTTTTATGGAACTGTGTAAGATCTCGTCCTTTACTATTATTTAGTCTATCTATGATATAAAAATAAAAGCCAATAACATCGAGATTCACGTTTGAATTACGGTGGGAGCGGGAGTAATTCCCTGCTCGCATTCTAATGGCGCGATATCTATATTGAGCATATTTTTCGATTTGCTCGCGTGTTGGCTCAGTCAATGTGATTTATGAATAAAGTGGTGCAGCCATTTGTGTGAGAGGCATCTGATATAGAGGGCGCTGTGCGCGCGTTAAATTCACCTACAAGTCATTTATCAGGGGCTTTTGATGGGCTCTGATCCTGCCGCGGCCCGCCATTTATACACGGTTTATCCTTTTTTATTTATTTACCGCTGCTTATGTTTTCATGAAAAGGTCTGATAATTTAACGCCCGATTTCAACATATTTCGTTAATACAGGAAAATATTATTTCACATTTTAAGTAAATCATAGAACACTCTTCGGGAGTGACCTTTTTAGACAAATGACGACAAATATCTAAATTTGTAAAGAATTATTCATAAAAATGAAGTAAGTAAGCTTTAGTTTTTAGCTGAAGGGAATAACGTTCATTTTAACTTGATTATGTCGTTAAAGAATGTATTGTTTGAGTTAGCTGAAGTAAAAAAAAAATATTAAGGACCCAACTTTAGATTTGTTCCATCGAGAATTTGTTAAGGAAGGTTTTGGGCTCTATTAAAAAAACAATTATAATAATTATGTAGATAGTGAAGATATGTTGTTTTCTAGTTCAAGTACCTAGTATTTATTGCTTTTGAAAAATCACACATAATTTAGCAATGCATTTTTTTGGCTACGGCGACGGGGCAGCTCTACCCAACGTCGCCACCTAACCCCCCCTCTACATACTGTCCGTCCTTTTTTTTATAATTTTATTTCAATTATGTGTTGTTTTGATTTTGTCTCAAATAAATATTTCTTTACTAATTTAGCAATGCATTCCCTCAAATTCGTCTAATATCAAAATACATATAATTGTATATAAGTAGAAAGTGTCGATTATATTTAGAAAACAACTTCGTTTACTTTTGAAACAAGCCGCACTACTGAGACTGAATTTCAAACGAATTTCGACACTTTCTATTTGGAATAAAGAACCGATACTCTAAAATATTTCACCAAAGCACTTGAAACTAAGTGAAAATATATCGAATACGCTATCACAGCAAATATGATATCACGGCAGACGCTGTATAGAATCGGGTCAACTTGGCTTTCAGCAGATTGAAAGTAAACTCGCCTATTTCTCGGCAGTAGCACTGAAATATTTTTTCATCATTTACTCGCAAGTCCCGCAACCAAACAGGCGTGTTTCAAAGCAAATAATAAAGCCAACGTTATTCCTATGGCTTGCCAGTATTGTTTTACGAACAAAACTGCGTGTTATTTCATACTGCGAGCATTTCATCTAGCTATTGTCTTCGTCGTGGGTGATGAAAATTCGGCTGACTCGGGAATGTTTACTTACCGCTCCAGATTGTTTGGTACATGCTAGCAACTACAGCTCTGGCTGCCGGCTCACTTACCTCATCAGTTACCTGTTACTTTCCAATCGTTTTTGTCGAAAAAAATGCTATTCAATTCAATTTAAATCATTTTTTCAGGCGTGCATCCATATCCATGGTTATTAACAATAAAGACAATATAAGACTTATTAAACCAAATGTTAGTGGGCGCAATTACAAATAATGAATAACGATTTATTGAAAAAAATATCCTGAAGGTAGATGAAGGTTTTCATTTAAATTTGCCTGCACCACGTGTAACTATTTTGCCCAATGCATTGCATTAAGTCCGCCATTTGTACTTTATCTTGTATTGTGCAATAAAAAAATAAATAAAATAAGGTGCCACTGGTATCAGATGTTAGCACAGCGTAGCAAGGTCACATTTTAGAAACAATCTAGAATGTATGCAAACAATTTAAAGACGGTTAATCAGACGTACAACGTATGCGCTGTACACTAGCTGGCTGTGACTAGAGATTGATAGATAACTTCTTTTTTGGATTCTGTCACAATCCTGCGGGTCAATCTGAGACAATATTTTGCATTCCAATTTGCTTTTAATATCGTTTTGACATGTTGGCACGCGGCGCGGGTGGATTCTATTCGTACTTAGAAATATATATTGAAGATTGACTTCCTGCCTCCTGGCGCCACTCTTAAGAAAGTTACAAGTGTAGGAACTCGTAATTTGGGGTGTCGTGTAATTAAGTAACGGGCAAGTAATAACTGCTTTTCGTCTCGGAACTCGACTTAAGGACGGGCGCCGTCTTCTGTTTGCGGTAATTAGATAAGTTCGCGCGTACAGCTGTCCTGCCCTTCGTGGTGTAACATGACTACTCGAGTTACAATATTCCTTCATATTTGTTGAAGGCTGAAATCTGAAGATTCAAAGGCAGTCAATCCGACACCATATAGGTACTTAGTATTCATACACATTTTTTCTAAGATTATAAACTGTTTTGACTTGACTTGACATTGAACTTCTACTGTATTTACTGTACCTGGTCAGGAGCGATTTCTGACCAGTCGTAAGGAATCGCTTCCAGCTGGTCGATTACGTAACGCATACGTTGTACGTGATTTAGGATTTAGGTAGATCTAAATGTCACTTTTTGTATGGGAAAGTATAGTAAAAATAAATACATTCCTAATCTTCTGCAGTTTTTATAACGTAAAGTAGTTGTCTAGTCACACTCTTTATTCGTTCCCGCGGTGTAGCGTTGCAACTTTTAGCTTCAGCATAATAATAATAATAATAAATCAGCCTATATATGTCCCACTGCTGGGCACAGGCCTCCTCTCATGGATGAGAGGGAACGGGCAGTAGTCCCCGCGCTGGCCCAGGCATAGTTAATAAAAAAGGATAAAAAATCAACATGAAAAATACTGCGATCGGGTCTATACTCGATTCGTAACCAGCTTTTTTCAGGTTTTCTCTTAATTTACACGGTGTACGGTTACGCCATGCTAGGGTTGGCATGTTGTAGATACCTATACAAGTGGTTCGGAAAGTCATTGAAGGACTGACTGATTCAAAATTGGAAACATTTTGTCATCGTCGATCATGCGAATATCATTACATTTCGTCATTTAGCTTCTAATTTGGCTTCTCACCACGAATGGTTAGGGACTTTAGATGAGAGAAGAGTGATGTATATTGATATATATTAAGTGTCTGTAATAATTACTTCTTTACTTGCGGATTATAAAACCTAATTAGGCTCCCGTGTTTTATATGATAAAGTGGCGATTGCTTCATGGAGCGGTGTGTTTAAAGGCGCCGGTTTATACGCAACGCGAATGCAAGTCACGTAGCAAAGTTCCGCGGTCCACGAGCGAAACTCACCCGAACCAGTGTCTCCGACGCCGCCGCCTGACCCACTGTGCACTTTTATTTGCTCATCTTTGTGTTATTTTTACTAAACGGAACTTAATCGCGTGTAATTAACTTATTTATTTACCACTTTGAGGTCTCCCGACGTTTAAGGTCTGTCGCAACATCCATGGTCTTGGGCATGGCTGGCTTGAGCGGGTATCAACATCTCCTTGCTGCGCGGGTTTTCCGCACTTAGTCTTTATTAACCACTTGTACACTAGGGTTGTCACCCTGCCGACACACCACACTAATAATGCCTGGTGATATAACGGACGATATTTTTTGATGCTGGCATCTACTTATGATTGGATCCGCGAAGATGAAATATTGAAATTGAAACCGTCATCCCGGTTGAAATTATGATGTTTTCTTATTTCAACTGCTTCACGTATTTTCCTACTATAGAAATATGACGTTCCCGGGACGTCATTCATCGTTGACGTTGATGTATGAAAATCGTGAAAGTTTAAATCAATACATCTTTGTATTCATATAAATAGGTAGACCGTTTAACTCCGCTGCCCAGGCGAGGACTGATATAAACGGTCTACCTATTCCCAAGAAAATATTAAACCGTTTGTATAAACGCCGCGGAAAAACTAAAATAACACTTATATGATAGCACATTTTTTTTGTTAATTTAGGTAGTTATGCTCTCCTTCAATACACAGACCATTTAATAAATACTCAGAAACCTTTTTTCCACCAAGTTAATGTCGAATTGACAGCGAAAATACCATTCATAATTGCATGAGACTTTTTAGATGTTCCAATAACTTTTGTTTGATACATACATACATTCAAGTGGTTGCTATCTGTTGTCTGTAATGCATGTCTGAAGCCTATTTATGTCTATAAATTTAGTAAATATTTCTCTGTTTTATTGACAACAAATTAAATCAACCGGCAATCCGTGTACCGTAATTTTATTAATTCCGTACGGTTATTGGCAGTTTTGTTTGTTTAGGTCACCGGGAATTTCATATGCGCTGAACTGTATCACTGAAATTTGTGATTTAGTTAAACAGGTATTTTTACAACTGAATATATTATGTTGTATTTAATGATAATAACATATTATTTTAATTGCTGTACTTATATTATTATTTTGGTTTGGATTTGAAGCGTTGGTCATACATTATCATACATTTCTACGTAAATAAAAAACCCGTACGTAATAAATTAAGTATATGCAGGTTTCCTGGTCTTATGCCTATAGTACTTTAGAAATAATAACGTAGATGTCGAAGAATATGATATTCGCACATCGATATTCTTTGATTAATTTATACTCCTTATAACAGACATCAAAAGCACTATCAATATGAAAATGAAGCGATCCTCACGCGTCGGGCTGCTGAGGATTCCATACACGTCCCGCCAACTTCGGGAACTCGGCGTTGCGCGCAAACTTCGCAGATCTTTGTCAGCGACAGCGAGCCGCTCTATATAAATACCCTGTTCCCCACCCATATACTTTCCAATCTACGGCATAAAATCAAAAAAATATGTGCTCACTATGAAAACTAAATTTAATATGCACTTTTGATAAAATTGCTTGACAATTTTGGACGAGGCTATTGCGGATTCCGTAAACGTCCCTCGGTAACCATGCCGCCCGAGCCACGGAGATATTCCTAAGCGCTACTTTACCCCATTATCGAGTAACTCTTTGATGAGCCCTTTAGAATGTTGAAAGTTTTGTTTTGGAAACGAAATTAACATTTAACCAGTCATTAATCGGTATTTAATGGAAGTGCTTTCAAAATAAATATATGGAATTTATATACCCTACGAAGTTGTATACCTACCTTTAATCGTAATTTTGAACATAAAAGATGTGCCCAGGCAGCGTCAGTTAATGTATACTATTTTTTTTTAAGATTAGAATTATCTGTCAAACGGGTAAACAAAGAAGCAGTGGTCGTAAACTTTCCTTCTTCGATTTCGACCGATACCACTGAATTTCTCGGAACTTATGTACATACGAGTACATATCATTTGATATTTACCGATAGCTGAACGCATAATTTTCACATTTATTACTAATTTGTTGGCAAAACTGTAAGTTATAAGTGCTTACAGCAATAGAAATCACAACCGACTCAACCGACTACAATATGAACTCCAACACAGTTGACAGTGACGTTTAAAAATAGACCATTGTGTGAGAACTCTGCCTCTTTAGGTTTTTTAATGTACAACCTTTCCATGAAAAATTGCAAACGCAATTTATTAAAATTCTTATCTTTTCATCTTAGAATATAAATTAACTAATATTACGTTTCTTATCTGTTCACAACACTGAGTAATGTATGTATTAATAAAATTAACATGATAATAAATACGTGAAATTTATTAATTCGTATTCACCGTTCGATCCGCAGAATGTGCCCGATAAAAAACCTTATATCTCGTTCTGCAAAGGTCTCTCTAATGCTAAAAAAAACATAGTATAGGTCGAGGCAATATCTATGGATCATCATCAGCGATCAATAAGACAATGTGAACACTTTTTAATCTATTCACTTATTCCATATTTTTGCACGGTCGGGTAAGCACCTACCAATGTAAATCGTGTAAAGCACTCGTTCATACAGTCGGAACTCATCGAAGAGCAGTGCCGCGAGAAGTTGTGCTCGCGGCGCGGCGCGGGCCAACTCCCACGACTGTTTCATTTATGCAGAACATCATACAAATTTAATTAAACTGAGTCTCTTATATTGCATTGCCCATGAACTTTTTACATTTATTCCAAAAAGATCGTTAGGGGATTCGTGTTGTTCCGAAGTTTAACGTTTACGCTTGTTTGTTGCGATTCCTTTTTATGTTTTTGCTTTTGATATTTTTAAACTTTTATGCCTTGTCGAGAATTGTTCGCGTAAACAATATTATAAACAAGTTTGCGAAATGGCTAACTTGGGCTAACGTTTCATACTTATGTCTTCTACATGGATAACCTACAATGGCAAATAGAACACTCCATCTCTTGGGCTCATTTTGAAGTAAGGCCATCTGAACGTAGAACAACCACTATACGGAATTCCATAAAATTTGTAATCTTTAGGAAATTAATGTTATTAATTTATTCAAATTTACGAAATTACCTAAACGTAGCAATTTTAGTCATAGACTTTATGCTACGTAAGATAGTGTTCATTGCTTTGTTTTTAAAAACAATGTTTCTAAAAATGAATACTCGTATCTCAGTCTGTAAACATGCCAATGTTTCGAAGAGGCCGCCACATGTCTACCTTCTTTATAAGGGCACAGGAAACTAAAGAAAGCGATTTACTGTTTCAGAATATAAAACAGAATTTTCCTTGACTTTCGAATACTAACTTTTGGGCTCAGACACGTAGAATAATGTTGTACGCACACCATTAATCTATGTAAATTCTTCAAAATCTTTTCCGCTGTGTTATTATTTTTTAATAATTTTATTTACATCATTTTTAGGTAGGTACCTGGTACATTTGAGTGTTTTTAGTAACTTTTTTGAATCTCTTATTTCGAGTAGGTAGATGCCGTAGGTAGCCGATTTGATCTATTAATTTCCCCTTTTAATTGGGTGTGGTTGACACTTTTTTACTGTTCCGTACCCAAAGGGTATAAACGGGACCCTATTACTAAGACTTCGCTGTCCGTCTGTCACCAGGCTGTATCTGAAGAACCGCGATAGCTAGACAGTTGAAATTTTCACAGATTTTGTATTTCTGTTGCCGCTATAACAACAAATACTAAAAACAAAATAAAATAAATATTTAATGGGGGCCCCCATACAACAAACGTTTTTTTTTTCAGGCTGTATCTCAAGAACCACGATAGCTACACAGTTGAAATTTTCACAAATTTTGTATTTCTGTTGCCGCTATAACAACAAATACTAAAAGCAAAATAAAATAAATATTTAAGGGGGCCTCCCATACAACAAACTTTTTTTTTAACTGTTTTTATAGATGATAATGGTACGGAACCCTTCGTGCGCTCGCACTTGGCCGGTTTTTTAAATTTAATTACAATCGAATACCAGCGCCATTCTCCGTCATACTGCCGAATTAGAGGTCTCATTAATCTAATATAAGTTGTAGGTACTAATGCTGTTTGGACTACAAGTTCATAATTCCTAAGCATAACCTAGTAATATTATAAATGTCAAAGTTTGGCTGTTTAGATGTTTGAATCACGCTTAAACGGGTCAACCGATAGGATATAAGTATTAAGTAGTAAAAAAGTATTCGGTTCTGGCGCATCGCCGGCCGCTGCCGCTGCACGCTCGCTTCGCTCGCTCGGCTCGCGCGCTGTAGGGTCGCGGTTCTTCCTTAAACTCCTCCTCGCTTCGCTACCTACACCCTTCTCTCGTCACACAAACTTGGATCCGCTGTCTCTTAATATTTTTTAAGATTTTAATAATTTAATGAAAATACAAAGGTGTGTTTTTTATTCTATCGCAGTTTATACTCGTACATTTTTGACACCGATCAAGTAACGTATTGTACGTACGTAAGGCAGATCTAAACGTCAATTTCTATAAGGAATAATGACAGCTGGATCTTTACGCGCGTTAAAATTGCGTGATTAGTTGATTACCGCTCAGGTCATTTTAGTACTTAAATATTTTAGGCATTTTGGTAGTTGTTGTTCCAATAAAAAATGTAGTTCTTGATGATTGATTTAATTGAATTATAAAAAGAATGAGTACATAGGTTTGAAGATTAATCAGCTTTAAAAGGACGCAAGTAACGTGCGTGCGCGTCAGAGGTCTATGAGGTCTGGACGCTCTGGCCGCTGTCCGCCGAGCGGTGGGGATCGGTTCCGATGAATCCCGAACACATTTCAAGTGTAGAAATACCAATATTAGTCCAGACATATTTTATGGCATATAATAATAGGCGTAATAAATAAGTTTTAGCCATTTCGATTTTCGAGTATTAGGAGGAATGAGAATTGGGAAAATAACCATTATTAAAAAAAAGATTATGTTAACGTAAAGTATACCATTCAACGTTATGCCAAAAATGTTCGGCCAAAATATTTTAAGACAATCATTATTAACCACACAACCCATGGCGGATCCCAATGTGTACCTATACAGTCTCATGTTATGTCAGCACGCCGTTTTAAAATGAGAGCCAAACTACGCTTGTATGGGGAGCCTACTTATCTCGTGCGTGCTGGGAACTCTAACGACGAAGATGGCAAAAACGTCCACTGCTGGACATAGGCCTCCCCCAAAGAGTGCCAAAGCGATACAATTGCCAGTATATATATTAGTAGTTACGCGTCTTGAAATAACAGCAGTCAAACAACTCTGTACCTATATGTGAAGAGACACACTCAGAAATGCCTTTTGCCAAAGCTCCCTATGGCCTACCGCTGGGTCAAGCTGGACTAGCCCTAACGTCTTCAGTTACTAGGTTTGTAGATCCAATGCCTGTCTCAGCAGTTAAGAAAACAGTCGTATATTGAAATTCAAATAAGCCCGTCTCGTAACAGTATCTAAACGCAAGGGAATGAAGAGCTCCCTTGTCAACTCGTCCTTTCAATTCAATTCGCATATATGTTTTTTTGTTACTGGCACACAATGTAAGAGGGTTAGATGTGTACTTGTGTATCGAGCTTGTCCCTAGACATTGAATTGCCTCAAGAATTTGGATCATAAGCCTTGGATTTTGTTGGAAGAAGTAATCAACAGGTTAATATCAAGACGATGCTTTCCACTCATTCCGCCGATACTGATACTCTTGATTACTTATTTTAATAACTGAATAGCCATATTTTTACATCAGGTATTTTAATTGAAACTGAATACGTGTACATAAGTATACAGGGTTATACATCGTAACGAAACAAATTATTTTATTAAATATTTTTTGTTTGGTATTATTTTTAACGAGGAAGTTACCCCGATCATATTTTAAACGATATGATACAGAGAGAAAGAATATAATGGAAAAATAAACCATCTTTGTCTGTAGCCCCCGATAAGACTCGAACCTGCGATCTTTCTATTAACGCTAGAGTGATTTGACCACTAAGCTACAAGGACAGTGACTGAATTCGCGTATCTTATGAACTATATTCCCGCTACGAATAGCGACCTCTCTGTATTCTCTTGAAAGGCTCACAGTCTTCTAGGACGACTAGGACCACTCTAATGGGCAAGCTATACGCTCGCTACATCCTAATCGAAGCACATCAGGTAGTTTCAGATTACCGAGAGAGATGGCGCTGATGGACATTATACATCGAAACAAAAACAAATATTTTATTCAATATTTTTTGTTTCGTGTTATTCTAACGAGGAAGTTACCCCGATCATATTTTAAACGATATGATACAAAGAGAAAGAATATATAAAGGAAAAATAAACCATCTTTGTCTGTAGCCCCCGACAGGACTCGAACCTGCGATCTCCCTATTAACGCTAGAGTGCTTTGACAAAGATGGTTTATTTTTCCATTGTATTCTTTCTCTCTGTATCATATCGTTTATATACAGGGGTATTGCTAATTCAACGTATTCCTGATGTGGGGGGTTGTGCCGTACTTTCCTTCATATATGTATTTATGAGTAATTTTTTTTTATTGTTTATTATTTGGTCTTGTACAGTCGACTACAAAGAGATCGATACGGCCAAAGTTACAAAAATATGTATACACGACTGTATTGCCTTGACATTAAGGTCGTGTATATATATTTTTGTAACATTGGCCGTATAGATCTCTCTGTAGTCGACTGTACTACTTAGGTACAAATAAAAATAGAGAATTCAACAACCAGTTTTTGAAGTGAAAACTTCTTTAGCGGCGCTGAGCACTTTTTGGGGGGGGGGGGGGGGGAAGGGGAACGATGCCGTAGTGGCGATGCGGCGCTTACCCGTTCGGCCGACACACAATAAGTTCTCACGCGCTAATTTGCAAGTGAAATAGTTTACTTCTCTTGCTACGGTATTCGTTGATTCGAAATGTCGAAATATTCAAGTTTTCACTTCTGCCGGCACTCCCGGAGTGCGACCCGGTCTTTTTTTATATAAAAAACTTAGTGGCTGAGCTGTCTAGGACAATCTTATAAGTGAAATACCTTGAAAATGGTCTCTTTTGTCAAAAAAGTTGCAATCAACCGCCCCTAAAACCCCTTAAAACCCTTCAGCTGTGGTCATCCCTCTGTGGGCTTCATATTTTTTCCTGCAGGTCGGTGGAGCCCCCCTCGGAGGGGCGCGTTGGCTGTGCTTACTTTCTTAGAAATAAAACCGCCATTCGTGTATTGATCTCGGTTTAATCCATTGAAACGTATAGCCAATGAAGCGAGACAGCTAACAAGCGACAATTTCAATGGCCATTGGAGGAAAATTTTGAATTTGATCGGTAGTCTAAAACTGCCACTGGCGCGTTAACCACGGTCGAGTTTCGCGAGTGAGTTTTAATGGTTTTAGTGCGAATTTTCGTTGCCAGAAGGAGATATCTTGGAGAAAAGTAAATAATCCTTCGTTTTCTGTTAAAAAAATATAGTTTTTAGTTGATTAACGATAATAAACTTGTGGCTAACACACCATACCTACTCATGGTCAAAATTTGCCTACAGGTTTTTTAGCGCTTTTCTACTAATTTAGAATTACTAACAGTTATTAATATTACCGCTATTTATCGTAAATTTATTTAAAATGTTGGAAATGGACTAACAATCGCCCGAAAGTAGATTAATAGATCGAAATTGGTAATGGTCATAACATAGCCCTCAGAGGGATGGTAACCGTCAAGGAACTTCCATCCGAGGGATGCTCACATGAGACCTCGTGACGTCACTTACTCAGCGCACCAGCGCGATTTCATAATATGGATACGCCATGGATTAATTGTCTTGCAACGTTCGTAATTCGTATCTATTAACGGAAAAGTTGGATCTTGTGTTGTGCTCGCGATTTGTTGCTATTGTCTAGCTTTATGTCGGTGAACTAACATTAGATAAATACTTAGTGCTTGTGTATGTGCCTAATGTGCTTATCAATATTAATATTAATAAATATTCAGGTGTGTCTTTAGTGCTCGTTCGGACTCTTCGGACTAATCAAGTGAGTGAGTGGCGCTTTCGATTGTAAGCACGAATACGATGGTTCATGTGCTATCATAGTTTCAATAAGTGTTAACTGAGCTGTGTGCTGTGTTATTTAGGTGCTTGTACAATCTACGAAGAACCATCGTAAGTAAGAACTAATTTCTACACAGACGAGAGACCACTCAGAAATCACCACTATTCCTTCATGTTCATCAGGTTGTACCGCTACTACAAACTCATGGTGTGGGTAAGGGTATATCCATACTAAGCAAACCATTTTTTTTCGAAATGGTCTTGATTTTCATTGTTTTAATGTTCATGTTTTACGTGTTTTTTGTTTAACTGGTATTAATGTTGTAATTTTAATTGAAAGGATATTTAATCAAGATGCTTCCAACCAAATTTGTTTGGTTTAAAGCCCATGGTTGCTGTGATAATTGCAGTCGTTTGATTACATACAGTATAAAACACTCCAGATATAAACATGTAAATCGAAGCCCACACGAGCAACTTCTGAGTGTAGGCATTATATTGGTAGAATATTTCAAATGGTCTAGTGTAAAAAAAAATACTCATGAGCCTCCCATTTTATGTTTTTCGAATAAGTATTACACTAATTTCTTCAAATTAAGCCCATTAAACACCCCCAATTTATTATATTTAAAATGAACAAAATATGTCGTAAACTTCGGTGACCTGATGACGAGGTCAGCTAGATAGCCTTAATACGACTTTAATGTAACGATGATATATCGTTGCAGTTAGATAATTTAATATAGATCGAGTTTCATCCAAAATCCTGGCTGTGATTATATAAAAAACGAAAGAAAATTTAATTTTACCAAATCACTTCGCCCCACAAACCTTGGAGGTGGAGGACTCAGAGGGTGCCACAGACGTGGGTAAGCAGCCATGTTTTTTCGCCACAGCTGAAGGGTTAACACGAATACGATGAATTACACATAACCAAGTTAAGTATAACCACAAAATAACAATATATTAAGTAGGTATATATATTTTTATACAAATCAAAGTTCTTCACAAAAAAAATTACCTACTTAGGTACATAAAATATTTAGGTACCTAACCCCTCCTCAGGGGCAGCGATCTAGGAGAGAAACTTAATAAATTAGTTTAGTGGCTAGGTACTACCTACCCACTGAACTAATTTATTAAGTTTCTCTCCTAGATCGCTGCCCCTGAGGAGGGGTGCTCATTAGGATTTTTTTTACATGAGGGAAGATCTAATTACAAGTACGATAATAGGTACATTTACGAAGTGCAAGCAAACATTAGATGTGTATTGCTATTGTTACTTATCTTAAGCTACCGAATAAAATATTTTTATATATATATATTTTTTTTATTACGGAGAGCGGCACGTGGCGTTCCACCGATTGACAAAAGTTGCAGCAAGGTCCTCTGACGACACCCACTCAGGATGTGCCTGTTGCAGACAAATGGCAATTAATAGTAGTTTATGCAACTTATACATAATCAGAGTCCTTAAAATACGAGTGTGGTTTTATGAAACGAGCGCCAGCGAGTTTCATAATAGGATCACACGAGTGTTTTAAGGCTAAATTATGTACAGTTGCATACACTACTTTATCTACACACATATCATAAGTACTCTAAAATGGGTTCAGAAGCCGTAGGAAAATGACCCGCATTGCTACTATAGTGCTACCTGTAAAATATCTTTGTTGCAATCGTGGTTGCATTTACGATATCCGGCGGAGTGTGCATATCGTTTTCGGAGTCACTACTACTCATATTTTCAACTAAAATGTGAATTACTAACAACTTTTCACAATTCTACTTTCATAACAGCAAAAACCAACAAAGAAATGACAACAGTAATGGCGGCAATTCGATCCTACGTCAAGAAGAATGTTTTTTTAAATCATAGACAAACGAATGAAGTCCCTATTCTCATGTCACTCTTGATCAAATGTCGTGCGGTTTATATTAAAAAACATACTGAATTGACGTTTCGCATCGATAACTGTTTTAATATCTATGGATACTAGAATAGAGACCCATTTGAGTTTTGATAGCTGTTCCAAATTTGAACTCATAACCTTACAAAAATCTGTACTGTAATAACATTACAGTACAGATTTTACCTACTACCACAGACAAGAAAGTTCTTATAGTAAAATTGGTTGTAATAATGCTGGTCATTTCCTACGGTTTCTGAACGCATTTTAGAGCACTAATGATATGTGCGTAGATAAAATAATATACCCACGCAATCCACTGTAAATTTAATATAGTAAAGAAAGATTATAATATCGGCTTAAGTACTTAATACTAATAATTACACGGTTAAACTCACGTATTAAATCAGGGGACGTGTTTCTAACTCTTCGGGAGTTCTTCTTCAGGATTAGTGTTTTCTCGGCAGGTTGAATCATTGTTGTCGTTTAAATTATATATTGGTTTACTAACACGGAAAGCATGTAAATAAATATGTATACCTACCTCTATATAGTATTGTCCAGTTCTCGTTAACCCGTTATGTTATTGCTATCTAAGCCCTGGAGCCGGGCCAGTAGCAGCGCCTCGAGGCGGCGCGTGCTGCCAAAAGCCGACTGATCGATGGCGACACCAATTTGCAGCAGGATATGTGAATGTAAATCCGAATGCTTGCTTACCCGCTTAACTCATAGCTTTTTTATGGAGTACAAATGACTTCCGCGTTGACCGTAATCCTATCTTCTAGGTATTTTTCGAACGAGCGAGCGAAGCGAACGAAGTTCTATGCTTCAGCTTGGGCCGAAAATCGTTTGCAGCTGCCCGCTGTTCTCCTCAGTTTTTTTGTTTGAGCAGGTTCGTTAATTTTATAGAATATTTTGTCGATTCACTTTTGAAAAGTAAATAAAAAAACCGGCCAAGTGCCATTATCTATGAAAACAGTAAAAAAGAAAAAGTTTGTTGTATGGGAGCCCCCCTTAAATATTTATTTTATTTTGTTTTTAGTATTTGTTGTTACAGCGGCAACAGAAATACATAAACTGTGAAAATTTTAACTGTCTAGCTATCGCGGTTCTTGAGATACAGCCTGGCGACCGACTAAACGGCAAAAAAAACACGTTTGTTGTATGGGAGCCCCCCTTAAATATTTATTTTATTTTGTTTTAGTATGTGTTGTTATAGCAGCAACAGAAATACATAATCTGTGAAAATTTCAACTGTCTAGCTATCGCGGTTCTTGAGATACAGCCTGGTGACAGACAGACAGACGGACTGCGAAGTCTTAGTAATAGGGTCCCGTTTTTACCCTTTGGGTACGGAACCCTAAAAAAGACTGGCTCGTAAGTTCTACAGTTCACAGACCCACTAGTATATATTTGAACGTGAGAGCGATACGAACGAAGATCCCTGTTTCAGCTTGGGCCAACATCCTTTCGCATGTCCGAATGTCCAGCTGTCCGGCTATTCTCCTGAGGCTCTAGTAGAAGTTTTACCGAAACAAAACTTTACGATCGCGTTTACGTTTTACCCTCAATTTATATGGAATTTGACAGCTAAACGCAAACGCGTTCATAACGTTTTGTTTCGATAAAACTTATAGGCTAATTCCGGGGTAGATGGCCATAAGGGGGAGATGGCCCATCGAAATATTTCATGGAACCAGTGACTTAATTTCGTAAGTTTTTGTTTATTTCGCTTCGCTTAGTGTGTGGGAGCACGGGTGCAATTAACAATTAGGCGAAAAAACACAAAGTAAGTAAAATCGTCTTTGATTGTTTAGACTAGTGTCAATATTTTTTGGAGAGGTCATGTTTTGCCCGTTAATGATGTTAGTTTCTCAAAATAATGCTGTTTTTTGTATTTGTTGCAAAGTATACGAGTGTCTCATTGTTCTAAGGTCAGATTTTGGCAAATCGTGTCACGACTTGTTTTTATTTTTCGTGTGGTCATCTCTCCCGCAAGAAAAGTAGAGATGGCCACTGGCTAGTTTTAGTCGGTATGCCATATGATGCTGAATGTGTGTCACAGAAGATATAGTATATAAAAGGAGAGGATAAAACAATCCAGGAAAGCTAACAAGAAAAAAATATCCAAAACTGCTAGCTTGGTGTGTCAACGAAAGAAACTATCGCGGCTGTGGGGATAATTGCCTGTTATAAGTTAGCTTCTTCGAAGACTGGTTTCAGTGTAGTTTTGGCTACCTAAGAATTGCACCGAATTCGAGGACACGTGCTTAAGAATATTTTTTTTAACGAAAAACATACAAACTGAGAGAGTCAAGTTATGGCCATCTTTCCTGTAAAGGTATGGTCATCACACCCGTACACCTTGGGAGAGATGGCCAGAGATGTACAAAATACTTTTAAAAAAGTATTTAAATACAAAATACAAATACTTTTCTAATTTAGTATTTCAAATGCAAAATACTTTTGCTTTTTGTATTTAAATACTAAATACAAAATAGGTATTTTCAAAATACTTTATTCAAATAAAATAATTTCAAAAAGTAATCGAAACAAAATCGAAGTCAATCTCGGTAAAAAGCGAAGCGTAACGTCATGTTTCACAGATAATAACGTTCATTTTAACTGTCATTTTGCACATTGACTTTCAAAGTTGCAGCGTCTCTAGTGGCCTTTTGCCGATTCGCTGACCCATTCACTTGAAAATTTGAGTGGTAAAGGTAATACTTTTGAAACTTAGCAGTAATAAAGTATTTTATATTTGACAAAATATGAAATACATTTCGAAAAGTATTTCAAATAAAATACAAAATACTTAAAAAAAAAGTATTTAAGTACAAAATATAAAATACGTATTTTGTATTTGCATTTTAAATACAAGTATTTCAAATAAGTCACAACTCTGGAGATGGCCAATCGTGATTTTTTTTCAACAGTTTTTTTTCGAGGTGATTTATATTGATATTATACTTTTTTTGTGTAATAATCGAAAGTTAATTAACCAAAGTTTAATAAAACATAAAAAATGTATTCGTGATGTGTAAGCTTTTATTTTAACAGTGTTCCAAAAAAACTATGGCCAACTACCCCGGACTTACAGGGCCTCAGGACGCATTTCTAAACCGATTCTCGTGGAAGTGTGTGAACAGGTTCAATAATTATATGGGTTTTTTTCGTCAATTCAGTTTTTCAATATGAAAATATGTATCTTTTTAAATGACAGGTTTTCGAGCTCTACAGCTCATAAAGCCACTAGTTTTTATTATGAACGCGAAAGGTTGTTAGGATGTGTATTACTCTTCCACGCATACACTACCGAGCTGATGAACCTTCAAGCTGATCATTTATGCAATTAGGTAGTTACAAAGTCAGAACTCCCAGAGAATAAGATAAATTTGAAATCTATGAGCAGGACCGTATGAAAAATATTTCCGTGCATAACTATCCCCATGCGCTTAGCGACCCGATTATAAGTTTAATAATTTATGTGTCTGCATTACGAGTGTTAACTAATGCCTCAAAAACTCCAAGTTGAATTTCTAGGCGACTACCTGAAAGTTTGATTTCAAAGCGCTCAAGCCGAGTGAGTCAAATAAATGGGGAAAGAACCTAAATCCAGCTAATCAGATTTTACTCAGTTGATACAGTATTCGAGTTCGTTTTCCTAATAGATTTTGTATAAACTCTGATAATGTTTTAGAAGTTAAACAACATTTTTGAATTTTTTTTATGCTATTTGGGTCGATTCTGCATATGCAGAAATGTACAAAATACTTTTAAAAAAGTATTTAAATACAAAATACAAATACTTTTCTAATTTGATATTTCAAATGCAAAATACAAAATACTTTTGCTTTTTGTATTTAAATACAAAATACAAAATAGGTATTTTCAAAATACTTTATTCAGATAAAATACTTTCAAAAAGTAATCGAAACAAAATCGAAGTCATTCTCGTTAAAAAGCGAAGCGTAACATCATGTTTCACAGATAATAACGTTCACTGTTTTAACTGTCATTTTGCACATAGACTTTCAAAGTTGCAGCGCCTCTAGTCGCCATTTGCCGAATCGCTGACCCATTCACTTGAAAATTTGAGTGGTAAAGGTAATACTTTCGAAACTTAGCAGTAAAAAAGTATTTTGTATTAGACAAATATAAAATACATTTCGAAAAGTATTTCAAATAAAATACAAAATACTTGAAAAAAAAAAAGTATTTAAGTACAAAATATAAAATACGTATTTTGTATTTTGTATTTGCATTTTAAATACAAGTATTTCAAATAAGTCACAACTCTGTCCATATGTAACTGAGAGACGTTTTTTTTTGCAATTCAGCTTGTTTAACATTATTTGATACGGCTTAAATGGGTAAGTAATACGAGGTATAACAACTTATAATATAACGGTCATAAAATATACGCTCAGTGTGTATAAGCTTGTTTAGTATAACGTTCATTGCACATAATGAACGAAAGGTATAATTAAATACCCTTATCACGAAACAAATTATTTTAATTAAATATTTTGTTTTCGTGTTATTTTTAACGAGGAAATATTTAATTAAAATAATTTGTTTCGTGCTAAGGGTATTTAAATGTACACCAGCGCCATCTCTCTCGCTTGTCCGAAACTACCTGATGTGGTTCGATGAGAATGGAGTGAGCATAAGCTCGCCCATTAGAGGTGTGCCAAGGCTGTGAAACAAGTCTATAACACGATACAGAGGGCGCTAGTCTTAGCGGGAATGTAATGCAGAAATACACAGCGTAAGTCAATGTCCACGTAGCTCAGTTGGTAGAGCAGTCTAGCGTTAATAGAAAGGTCGCAGGTTCGAGTCCTGTCGGGGGCTACAGACGAAGATGGTTTATTTTTCCATTATATTCTTTCTCTGTATCATATCGATTATGAAAGGTATAATGTCAAAATATATATTTTCGTAAAGTATAACGTACTTTAGATATAATATCAATTGATATATCGATTAAAGCGTATAATATTCATAACACATAAGGAATTGAAAGATTAAAATTAAATATTTTTTTGAACAGGTTTTTTAACACGTTAATTAACCTAACTGCCAGCTGCATTTCCGCTTTAAGGGACGCAGGATAACCCTAACCTGACCTACAAATAATACCATTGTTAAGAGCATTTATTGCTTCTTACTGCGGGGGGCTTTGCCCCCCGAGCCCCTTTTGTGGGGGGCTCCACCCCCCGTCACCCCTTTTTCTAGCTGCCCTAACTTTATTTTCTGTATTATATCCCTTATACGAAAATATACTATGTGTTTATGATCTTTATACGTTATGTATGTTATACGAAATGAAATTAGTCAATTTGAGTGTTATAGAAAAAAATGTTACATATATGAATATTATGTCAATTGACCGTTATTCCTTATAAAAGTATTGGTTTTCTTGTTATAGCTAACGTTCATTATATCTTGTGAACGTTATTAATATGAAATTATATATATTGTTGTTATATCTCGTGGGAAGCACCCGGCTTAAATAGTATGAATTGAATGTTATTTAGCAATTCTTTTTTTTATTACCCTATCGAAAAAATTGCGTGCTTTCTTTCTTTCTAATTGTACACGCTATATCACTAATTAAGTACCTAGCTGTCTCGGTGGGTAATATTATTGGTTAGCCATTATTGCTATATTCAAAAATATGTTATTGAAACAGGAATAGGTGAGTGGTAAGACGCGTAAATTGTCTGATACGGATTTGAATTTGAATTAGGAAGACATTGTTAGAGAGGCTTATTAACCGACAGGGAGCGGGTAGTTGCTAGCCCGAGATGATGAATGTACGCCAGTTAATACTACCTATTTCACCGAGAGATAACTTCCGGAGCTCACATTTGTGTGCCCAAGGATTTACAGGGTTTATCTGTTGTTCCTTTGTGTCTTATTTGGCTTTCGGGGCCCTCAGACGAGCACGGGCCGGTTCCACGACGCACTGCTCGGATGCGAGCGTGGCGCTTGATTCCGCTGATTGTTGTCGCGGATTATCCTGCATGCGGTTGAGTATGACAGATTTTACTTCGCGATTGGAAAGAGGGATTTTGTTTGAAAAGGCTTCTGTTTGTTTACAATGTCGTTTAAAAGGTTTTACTTGGAACACGAACTTTGAACTTTTAATTGTTCAAGAGTTCAAGACATTTATCTGCCCCTGGCGTACAAAATTGTTTAGGCACGGAGTTATTCAAAATTAACTTAGAATTTTGACTGAATGACAAGTTGTTCTTAGTTAAAGGAGACAAAAATGTGATCTGGGTCTCAAGATGCTGGAGCAGGTACAGAGGTTTATGAGTTAATTACAATGTTTCCCGTGACAAATAGGTGTAAGCTTTCATTTACTTAAACTGTTTAAAAAATGAGATTAAATTTCGACAAAATTCATGCTGTTAGCGTGCTCATTGAAGGCCATCAACGTCTCTTCCGAGCTTGTAAAATGAATTGTGCTTGCTATTAATTAACACCGAGACGTAAATGCATAGACGCAAGCACCATGTAGTTAGGAGTCTCATTTCACAATGCCATTGAGTGCACGTACACTAAACAGGAGAATCGGTTTGGTTGTGATTCGGTTACCTAGCTTGGTCTGCTAATTATTTTCAACAACATACCCACTCAAAAAGGTTTCCATAAACAATAGGTAATTAACCTCAGTCGGGGGGATGTTTCCAAACGACTACTGACAAAACATCAACATAAATTTCAAAACGAGGATTAAAAGTTTAAACGAGTGCTGAACGAAACCGAGGGTAAATAATGGAGGTAGCCAAAAATGGTAAATTTCAGCCGGGAATAGTTTTAAGCAGCGACTCTGCTCTCATTTTCTGCTCGATAAAAGCGTTCCGAGTCAATTTAGCCGTCCCGTTCTCCCTATACTTTAGAGCCCTGTGAAACACATTAGTGAACTTTATGCTGATTCTGATTCGATCTGACTCAATTCCGAATGTATACGAGTGGTCATTAGTTACTGCTTAACTTCCACCGATGTTGTGTGTGACGAGTACTGAGTGGACCGCAATGTGGGAGCGTATTAAAGTTAAATACTTTCATTAACTATAACATTTGGCATTTATGTAGTTTATAATTGAACTACCTGTTGCCCGCGACTTCGTCCGCGTAGAACTTGTTACCGCCTTGGAAAAATGATTGCTATTAAATGTGTAGGCGGAACCTTAATTATCGCCGGCACAAACAAAGTTCTACCATCTTAAGGGATGATTTCCGAGATAAAAACTATCCTATATCCTTCCAAGGGTCTCAAATTATCTGTACGGAAAATTTCATCTAAATCCGTTCAGGGATTAAGCGAAAAAGGTAACATTGCGATGACTTCATTAGTTTAAATTGCCAAATTTAAATTGCGAACTCTGTTTTTACAAATAAAAATATCTTAAGAATCATCAACAGACGTTTCTGCTTAAATTGTATATTATTTCTTAATGTATTAAAGAGAGCTACATTACTGGATTTTTTTTATGCCTAAATCCGCCCAGTAGTTTTACTCACGTTAGTCCGGGCTACCTGTATAGTTTTGAAAGCAAACTTATCTTAATGCTAAGAGACGTAGAACTTTCCATCTCCATCCGCCTTCCCCATTGGACGATGTTAGAGAATAAATTATTTTGATTATCCAAAATAAACTTTTTAAGTTTAAAAAATAATCCGCAGGTTAAATGAAACATTACCTTCTTTTCGGTTCTGGGAGCATCGCAGTTCTAACCTAACCTACATTTCTGGTAGCTGTTCGGTTCTGTAAGGGTCGTGGTTCTAACTGAACCTAACCTACTTTTCTGCTAGCAGTCGGATTATGTATTTTGACAAATGAAAGGCTTACCATATAAGTAGTATATTGTATTTTGATTTATGTGCGTGTATGTGTTGTTGTCATGAATAAATTTTATTATATTCTATTCTATTCCATATGTATGACCTAAAATTCCCTTACTTCACATATTGGCTGTTGTCCACGTTAATCCCCTAGCCTGATCCCCCAGGGGAAAAAAACGGTTAGGTTGTTAGTTGAACTGCGACCCTACAGCGCGCGAGCCGAGCGAGCGAAGCGAGCGTGACGCGGTAGCGTCCGGCGAAGCGCCATAACCGAACATTATCATTTTTTCCTAGTTGAATATAAAATAATTGCCGCTAATTCCCCTGGGGGATCAGGCTAGGGGATTAACGTGGATAACGTGAAATATTGCTTGTTCGTCTTACATAGGTACTTCCAACCCTTTTTAACCTCCTTAGAGGATGAATTTTAAGAAACACTGTAATTAGGTTCCTAGTTTTTAACCGAAGTTACAGATCCCTTACTTTAAAATTGTCTTGTTCCTCGTACAAAACAAACATCCAACTCCTTTTAGCCCATTTAGGGGATGAATATTTTTAAGCCCTTATGGAATCAATTTCAAACAGTCTAAAACAGAAGTTAGAAATCTCTTTATTCAGAAATTTCTTGCTCCCCGTACTAACTTTAAACCCTCCTTTGACCCCTATAGCGGATGGATTTCAAAAAACTCTGAAATCAGTTTTATAATTAGAAGTTACAAATCTCTTACTATAACATTTTCTTGGTCACCATATAAACCTTGAATCCCGTTTCAATCCCCTTAGGAGTGGAATTTTTCCAAAACACTGAAAGAACTGGTTTTTATTCTGATAAGAAATCTTTATACCAGGATCCAGTTTAAAAATTAGTGTTTCACATCCAAACCTTACCCTATTTAACCCCCTTAGGGATAGAATTTCCAGAAATCCCGTCTTATCCCTTGCCTACGTCATAAAAGGAAGTTTTGGTGTAAATTTCAAGTTTCTAGTCCCAGTAGTTTCGGCTGTGCGTTGATGATCTGTCAGGAAGTCTTCTTTTGTATACATAGATTATCAAATCTTTGAGTGGGTTCATTGAAAAGAGAAAATATGTATAATGAATTTGAATAACGCAGTCATTAAAACCTACTCAAGTACCTATCCAAGCCAGCAAATCATAATGCACGCGACATTTTGACAAATTGTGTTATTCAAACAAATTCGCCGAATAACATTAAAGAAAGTGAAGTGCTTTAATGGCTTTTGTTTAAATTATGGTCATTTACTTCTTTATTGAATTACAAATAATAAAAATTTATTTGACGAACGAGCGCGTAGGTACTTTGTGACCGCCACAAAATTAGGGGCTTATCCCAGATTACGTAGAACATTGAGCACCGCTGTCGCCCGCTGCTGGGGGCCTGCTTCTTTACATTATGAAGCGGCGCATAAAACTGTATTCTTAAAAAAATCTCTGTTGGGAAAACCAGTTATAATAAGGACATTTACTGCAAACATTATTCAGGAACTGAAGTGCTCCTGCTTTAACTTGACTTTGACGAACCCTCTTTAACAATATTACCTACGTTCATAAAATATCGATCTTCTCAGTACAGTCAGCATCATATAGTTCGCTTAGTAGCAACCAAAGTAGCCACATATATCGGAACACGTCTTTATAACTAAAGGAGTAAGGACCTGTTACGATATATATGGCTACTTTGGCTGCTACTAACTATATGATGCTGACTGTACATAATGTCGCTTATGCGATATATACTTAAATGAGTTCTCCTACGGTAAGTTCTATTGTCGTTCTCCAAAGCGGGCTCAAAGATTATTGCTAAAGTGCCTACATATTAGGGTACCGAGGAAAATTGAGTTATTGCCAGATGAAAGCGTTAAATAGGAGTGCCGTTATTAGGTATCTGCTAAAGCAATCAGTGACAGCCAGAGGCGTTTTACGTTTTAGAGCTATAACCCAACGGCGGGTTTGGAGCTTAGATTACACTTAGAATTCCACTTTTGATCCTCTTAGTGGCGACGGACGGATAGTTTGGCGTAGTCGCAACCGGAGGAGTCCTGAGCGCGAACATTGTGTTCTTTTGGACCGAAAACGATATTTCCCGAACAGGAAATTATGAACACTCATTAAAAGCGCTGCTAAAACGCTTGAATTAACATGATTACAATTTGGTCCCCGAAGCGGTAATTATCTAAAAATGTGTCGTGTTACAGTGTGTCCCGGCGCTTAATCAAAGCGACGTAAAGTAATTAGCGAGGCTCCTTGGACCTCTTGATTGCTTTTGACACGTCGTCGTCGCGCTATGTCTGTTCTATATACTTCCGTGAATTACTTGTTAAAATATTACTGTTGGGAATATCACGCCACGCTCGCGATATTTAGCACCGGCGAAACGCTCTTCAGCAACACGTTTCGAGGCGCGGCTCTTACTTAAATGAGAACGGATTATTTTAGTCAAATTATATGTATGCTGTTGTATGCAGGTTTTAAAACGAGTTAATAGTTTTACATTGTAAGTTAGAGAGTACCTACATAAGAGGTCGGTTACTTGGGAATTACAAGAAGGTATTCATTAATCTATACAATGATGCATGTTTACATAATTATAGTCTCAATATGTGTTGTTTTCTTATGATCTATTTATTTATCCACTCACTTGCTTGTGGTAACCACAGTTGCCAATTTCGCGGACCCCTAATCTGATGGTGGCAACTGTGGTTGCCAATCGAAGTATTGGCTGCTTTGATAATTAACAATTTGAAGCAATTTAGGCTACCTTTTTTAAAATCCGGAATCAAGTGAGCGGTTATAATAATATTCCGAAAGAAATGGTAATGAATGATTGCTTCCTCTGCTTGACAAAAGTACTCGTATAGTTAATCATCCCCCTTGGAAATAATGTTCCTATTTATGCCGCAAAACCTGGCAAGATGAAAATTTACTGCAGATTGAATAGCAGAAAAAATGCTGAGTTCCATAAAAAAATAATTTCGCTTTCGTTATATCAAATGGCTGAGCTTAGCTAACAGAGTTGAGCTAAGAGGATTGGTCTGTGTCTGTGCTGAGAAGACTTCATACTTCTATGGCTGGCACCCTTATAGGTACACTAAAAAAAAAAAAAAAAATTATACTGTTTATTTCAATAAAAAGTCTACAGATTTGCCCTTATACTTAGCCTAATCTCCATTGTGATAGATTGTATGCTAAGCTTAATTTTATTATATCTAACAATATGTTTTCTTGTATTTTATTTATATTTATATCTTTCTTCTTAGGTAATTTATATAATAATAAAAATGCATTTGTAACTTAAGGATTAAGTCAGTGCTTTTTTAACATTATTTTAACTAGCTGATGCCCGCGGCTTCGCCCGCGTGGTTATAGGAAAATGTAACATTATTAAATTTTCCCGTGAGAATTATATGTTTTCCCGCTAGAAAAAGTAGCCTATGTCACTCTCCAGCTTCTAAACTACCTTCATACAAAAAATCACATCAATACGACGCTCCGTTGCGACGTGAAAGAAGGACAAACATACAAACACACACACACTTTCGCATTTATAAAATTAGTAGGTACATATATATACGACGACCTCTGTAGCCTAGTTGGTAGTGACCCTGCCTACGAAGCCGGAGGTCCCGGGTTCGAATCCCGGTAAGCGCTTTTATTTGTGTGATTTGCACGAATATTTGTTCCTGAGTCAGGGGTGTTTTCTATGTATTTAAGTATTTATTTACCTATATAAGTATGTATATCGTCGTCTAGTACCCATATTACAACCTTAGCTTAGTTTGGGACTAGGTCGATTTGTGTAATATTGTCCCCAGACATAAATACAATATAATTCTGTGCCAAAACCAGGAATATACACCGCAAAAGGAAACTCCAATAAATAGGACACTAAAAAGGACTTTTAAATTCCACACAGACAAGGCTAATGAACACGTAAATACAATGGCACAAATATTATTTAGGGGTTGGATATTGCCAGTTTTTATTGGAAACAGTGTAAATTGATATCAACGCAGTTTTAATTTAATTTAGTTAATGCAAACCAGATTAAAATACACATTTTGTTTTATAATACCCGCATTCCACGGGTCGGCCGTCAGGCGACACAACAGCTGCAGCTACACTGCGGCTCGCTGTCTTTGCCATTTTACGGAATATTATATGGAATCACAACGGTATAAAAATGTCGCCAGCTTGCCAACTGCATATAAAACAGATCCGATTTCAACGAACCAGGGCTGGAAAATAACTACTTGTTAAATATTCAAATTACGCTCCTTTTGTATATTTCCCTCGGTTTTAGCGCATAAACTTTTGTACTTAATGGCATTGGAAAAGCGGATTAGCGAAGTAATGTGTTCAATCCCTTTTAGACATGGCTCAATATTCAAATAAGTTGTTTATAAAATAAAATTAAAAAAAAACATGTTTAGTGCCTACTTACCTACAAGTCGTACCCAGAAAGCAGTCAGAGTGCGAGTCATTGGCGGCCATTACACGGTGAGTATTATAATGTCATTTTTCTACAGCTAGAAAAATACCACGATAATACTCACCGTGTAGTGGTCGTCATTGTTATAAATCCGTGTGAATTGTAAGACTTGCAGCCATTGAAGGGTTCAACCTTCTGGCTCCAACATCAGATAATTATATCATGCTGTCATATACACAGGTTGTATCGAAAATGGGGTGTGAACCGATCAAGGGCACATTTGGTAGCGCATTTGTTTATGTTTATAATTTTTTGTTTATTTTTGTTAACGTTAATATTTTTGTTTTTGTTTACATTACAGTCTTTGTTTTTGTTGACAGGCGTGTCTATTATAACATTCCCCCGTGAGGGTGAAGGGTGGGAGGGTTTATTTCTTTTTAACAACTGCACGCACAGCTGTGTTATGAAAACAAATGTGTTGTGTATGTTTTTTTGACAAGCAGGTGTGACAGCTTTTACGTTTTTGATGTCATACACAAGCAATGGAAACAACAAAAAAACTTAAATGAAAACATAAACAAACTTTTAAATGTAAACAAAAAGAACACCTTTGATACACCCTGTAAATACAAGCTTTCGCTCGTGACTTCGTCTGCGTGGACCCGGGATAAAAACTATCCTATATTTTAATCCAGGTTTTAAAAATCGGTTGAGCCGTTTAAGCGTGATTGAGTAACAAACACCCAAACATCTAAACATCTAAACATCCAAACATCCGAACCATCGCATTTATAATATTAGTAGGATATAGTTAGTAGGATATTATTATTGAAAAGTTTCGAATCGATGCGATTAATGGATGCGGGTGAAAATCGACCTACATTCATAGTACCAGGTGTTAATTTGTTACTGCATGTATTATTTACAGCTGCATATTGAATGTGTAGGTAACGTATTGTCACTTTTTTACCGGATGTCAGGTGGGGTTCGTAATAAAATAAACACGGGGTACGGAATATATTCTACTGTGATTCACAACCCGTCTCGATTGATGTCACCACTCGCGTCTAGTATCACTTGACGCTGAGATCCGTATAACTAGGCATACGATGAGGTCATAATACGGTATTTGACTAATATCAAATCAGCTTCTTTTTATGAAACGTCAAAAACGCTCAGTTAGTATGGACTTTGTACGGATTACTTGCTTGTGACTCACAATCAAGCTACGTCCTTATTGTTTGCTTTTTTGAATTTAAACATCTTAAAATAGCAAAAAATAAGTGAAAGACTGATCCTTTTTGAGTATTTTCGCAATATTTATCTGTTGCTAAAGAATAAACATTTTATTTTTACTGTTGTCAAATATCCTATTAGATGGGTCTAGCTTAGGCGAATTACCGGTGAGCATTGTTATTAGCCCTGTGTTACATGCACCGTAAAAGGCTAGGCTTCACGTCGTATTGTAGATGGATGGTGGAGGTAACTCTTCCGCTGAGCTATTGATCAGCGAGTTTTACTGGCGTGTCGACTTTGATGGCTGATCACCCGCTCGATAGCATACACCCTGTGTGCTTTGTTTGAACGTACAGAAAGGCCAATTATCATTCGAATTCATACCCTTAGGCATGTGGAATTGGATGTCCGTACTCTTCGCTATAGCTTTGAAATTGAATATAAATTGGTATGACCATATTTCCACATACTTGGCGCCCAATATCATTGCGTTCTGAGACAGGTTTCAATGTTTCTGCAACGGATTCCGTTATGTTTCTAGTACCATTGTATAAGTTAGTTGCAAACATTTTAAATGGTTATCTCATGTTTAGTTTTTACTTTCTTATGTCAATCCAACTTCTGATAGGAATGTATAAATAGTTATTTGTGCAACAAGAGAGCAAAGTTTTCTTTGCTGCAAGTGCTGATTTTGAGTCCAAAGGAAGCGAAAGATTCTAAAATTCGAAGCGCTGATTCAAAGCATGAATCTTTAGCGCAGCGAGGGACTCAAAAGCACGTGATGCAAATACTTTGCCCTCGAGTAACCCGTACAAAGTTTCACCTCAGCAGTGAGAACATGTTCACATAAAATAATATATATATATATAAAATAATAGTATCACGTAACTATTCGTCTCGTGATTATTCAGAAAGAAAACTTAACTAGGCGTTCGTTACCACTTGTTTTAACTCCTACGCGCCGCGCCGTTTGTAGGTACTAGAAAGGCGAGACAAGGCGCGAGAAACCAAAAGATATTTTAGTAGGTATATATAATCTATAAGTCTCACGTGACACTAACACATAACTAAAACTAACCGTATTATTTTTTTAAATTCGCAGATTTTGCTCATATTTTCTCCAAATAAATTCCTTTGTATAGTTATATATTGGTAATTTAAACTTGTTAATTTGATAGTTTTTAAACGTGTTACTCGTCTCGCGATTTTTTGTCTCACGGCGTGAGCAAAATCGCATTTTGCACACTGTCTTCACGCAGCAATATATGCTTTTTCGAGCTGCTGATGTGAAAAAGAAATTCCCGAATTATATCTATGTAAGTTTACCTTGTTCATGAGTTATAATATACTGTGGAAGTACATGAGTAAAACTAAGCCTCATTGAGAATCACGGTCCAGTTATGTGTAAGCAGTTATAAGTAATACATATTAATCCGAATTGTAGGCGACGCAAATGTTTTTTAGAGTATAAATTAGTATAGGTTCTCTGAAAAAGTATATTTTGATATATGTAATGCCATCTCGTGTCACATATAGATATTAAAGATTGATAAAAACGTTGGTGGGTAGCGAGCGCAAGTCATGCGCAACACATATAGTATACCACGAGTCAGTGCATTAAAAAAATATAAAACCGTATTCGCCGCGTTGGCTACTCGCTCGCACCATAGTTTTGCCTTGTAATTCAATTATTACGTGTTTTCTTTATCCCGTCACCTACAATAAAAGTGGTCCTTCGAACCGGATCTTTACTAAAAGTGATGTACAGAACTCCGACGCAGCCTAAAACGCGTAAACAACATCGGGAATTCGAGCGCACGAAATTGCAAATGGCGAGCGCTTCCAACAACGCACCGGCGGAACCTATAGTTAAAATGCCAAACCTCGGCACCGATAGTGATAAACAGCCGAAGGATTTGGAACAAGTGAAAATGGAAACACCTAAATCTATACGTGGCTCAATTACGTCAGGAAAATCGAAGCGATCGACATCGTCATCCATTGCCAGACGTAAGCAACTGGAATTTGAAGCCGCTCAAGCCAAGGCGCAGATTGAGCTAGCGCTCATTGATAAAAAGCTGGAAGCTGAACTAGCCCAAGTTGACGCCGAGGAGATGGAAAGTGAACACGGCAGTGAAGTTAGTGCGGCCGCACTTAGCAACCGATCGCGAGCTAACGTCGAACAATGGTTAGGCCAAGGTCACGACGAAACTACTTACATGCCTCAGCTGCAAGTACCGCACCTAGCACCACCAGTCAACAGTGCACCCGTCAACGTTGTCCAGCAACCCAACCTTCCTAGTGACAGCATTCAACAACTGGCACTGACCTTGAAGGACATCATGACGGCCTCGTCAGACCAGCGCGAGGACCGCCTACTCAGTCGCCTGTCTACACCGCGAGACTTACCAATTTTCAGCGGTGATAGTGTTGAATGGTTGCACTTTAAGAGGTCATATATAGAGTCTACCAAAATGTGTGATTTCAGTGATTCTGAGAACCTGGAAAGACTACGCAAAGCACTGCGAGGCGACGCTAAGGACACGGTTACCGCCCTTCTCATCGGTAACACCCCGCCCGCAGATGTGATGAAAGCCCTTGAGTTAAGGTATGGCCGATCAGACGTTATCATCATGAACCTTACGACGCAGCTGAAGAAGCTACCATCGTTACCCACGTCGTACCAGAATGACCTCATTGATTTTTCACTAAAGGTAAACAACTGCGTAGCAACAATACGTGCCCTAAATCAGCACGATTACCTACGTAGCCCCGAGCTCGCGTCAGCTGTTTTGAGCAAGTTACCGAGCACCCTAATTGGTAGATGGACTGATTTTGCCTACCAAAGGTTAGTCGAAAACCAACCAAAGTTGACCTTGATTGCAGCATTTCTCGAACAGGAAGCACAAATGTTATCATTAGTTGGAATAACACAGGTACGAGAACAAAATAAAACGAGTGATATAAAAACAACAGCAAGATATGCAAGTGATAACAAATTCCGACTTAATCGACCTATATTTACTACTAGTAGTGTCGCCGAGGAAAACAAGGTCTGCAAATTTTGTTCGAAAGGACTTCACCCGCTGCCCGAGTGCCGTGTGTTCAAACGTGCAATGCGCCGTGATAAATGGAGGTTCATAAAATCTCAAGGACTATGTTACTGTTGTCTGACGTCACGGCACGACAGAAATGCATGCTCGGCGCCCGTGTGCGACATAGATGGTTGTGGTCTCGCACACCACAAAATGCTACACTGGAAGAAGCCTACGAGTACGTCATCACAATCAGCTGATCCTGACGCGGTCATCGACCCGACGCCCGAGCCGGCCCCGGCGCCGGCACCCTTGGCTCCCGATACCGTGGCACACGTCGCATCGGGTCATAATAAACTTTCATCCACGGACCACGTTATGTTAAAGGTAGTGTCGGTGCAGTTGCGAGGACCTAAAGGTGTTGTGAGTACTTACGCCCTTTTAGACGATGGAGCTTCGGTCTCAATCATAGACTCTGACCTAGCAACCGAGTTAGGTCTCAAATGTGAACAGTCGAGTGCTATAAAATTCATCGACGCTTTTGGACTCGAAGTGTATCAATCTGATGCGCCTACTGTCACCGCTCAGATAAGTGGACAAAATAATAATAACAACATAAGTTACGACATTAAGTTACGGAAAGTGTCTCAGTTAAATTTACCAGAACAAAATTTATCTGTTATTAACAGTTTGAATTGCCAGCATTTATCTCATGTTAAAAGTTATGTTTGTAAAAGTTGTGTAAAACCACGCATTCTTATTGGGGAAGATAATTATTTCTTAATTGCTCCGATCGAAATTATTAATGGTAATAAACATGAACCGTATGCATCTCGATGCAAGTTGGGCTGGTCAATTCATGGTTATTGTGGTCGCACTCACTCTAACGCTGCCGGTGTGTTTCACCTCATTCATACCGATGACAACAATATTAGCGAATTAAATGATTTAATTAAGCATTCTTTTTCCTTAGATTCTATAGGAATTTCAAACTTACGGCGTGAGAATAGTGATCATTTAAGAGCGTTGCAAATATTAGACGATACATCGCGCCTTATCGGAAATCAATGGGAGGTTGGCCTGCCGTTTAAGAACGACGTATGCGCTATGCCAGATACACGCGAAGCTGCCCTTTCGCGACTCCAGTCTTTAATGCGAAAATTCATTAAAGATAACGCGTACGCAGATCGTTACCGACAAGAGGTAAACAAACTGTTTGCTTCTGGCTATGCACGTGAGTTAAGGGAAAATGAACTCTCAGCAGACCAAATATGGTACATTCCACATTTTGGAGTTCAAAATCCGAACAAACCCGGTAAGTTGAGACTTGTATTTGATTTTTCGGCAAAAGTAAATGGAACATGTCTAAATAACTACTTATTAACGGGACCGGACTTATATAATTCGCTGTTGGGAATTATGCTCAGGTTTCGCGAAAATAAAATAGTTATCATTGGCGATATTAAGGACATGTTTTTAAGGGTGAAAATAAGGCAGCAAGATCAACACGTACTGCGTTTTTTATGGCAGGAATCGCCTGGCGCACCCATAAAAACATGTGTTATGCAAAGTTTACCGTTTGGCGGGACTTGTTCTCCCTTTATTGCGCAATATATTAAAAACAGAAATGCGTCAAAGTATGAGGATTTGTATCCAGAAGCTGTACAAGTGATTGTAAACAGTCATTATATGGATGATTGTTTATATTCTACTAACAGCGTGGAAAATGCAGTTAAGTTAATTGAACAAATAACGCAAATCCACATAAGCGGTGGATTTGAAATTCGAGGTTGGTCGAGTAACAATAAGGAGGTATTAAAGAATATACCTATCGATGCGCTCGCGCAAACAGCTGTCCAGTTCAAGGACGGAGCCTTGAATACAACTGAACGCACATTAGGGTTAATGTTTTATCCATCGGATGATACTTTTGGGTTTAAAATCTCTTTTCATCGGGTCCCACAAGAGATATTGAATGGAGCTGAGGCTCCTACGAAGGCAAAGATGTTGAGTCTTATCATGTCTATTTACGACATTCATGGTTTTTTGTCGCCTTTTATTATAAAGAGCAAAATAATATTCCAGAGCGTGCATCGTAGTGGCGTGGACTGGAACTGCCGCATCCAACCGGGTGAACATGCGAGCTGGGTAAGGTGGCTCGACGAGCTTAAGCTTCTAGCATCGCTGCGCATACCACGACACTATGCTGACTCCGGCGCATGGACGCGGTGTTATGATGACGCGACGGATGGGGTAAGCGACCCTATAATTATAAATACCGAACTGCACGCCTTTTGTGACTCGAGTAGTAAGGCCTTTGCGGCTGTCATCTATTGGCGTTTCACCCGCTCGGATGGAACCGTCAATGTGTGTTTTGTGGCAAGTAAGAGTCGAGTCACCCCACTTCGTCCGGTTTCGATACCGAGACTCGAACTTCAGGGAGCCTTACTTTCAGCACGCCTCGTTGCTACTATTCAGCACGAACACAAAGACATTAAGGCAAATAAAAGGTATTTTTGGACGGATTCCAATACTGTACTCCAGTGGATACGTAGTGATCCTAGGGATTATAAGCCGTACGTCGCTCACCGGCTTGGTGAGATTGATGAGTTGACCACTGCGTCAGAGTGGCGTCACGTACCGTCCTCTCAAAACGCAGCCGATGTCGCAACTCGTGACAACGCACCGCCGCTGCAGTACGACAGTGTATGGTTCCAGGGGCCCAACTTTTTACGCGAGCGTGAAATTGAGTGGCCGAAGGATATTAAGAGTTTTAAAAAACTCGATGAAGCGATCTGTGAGCGTAAGGTTGTTAACGTTTTATCGTCTGCTGACTGTACTAGCTCGTTGCCAGTACCTAACGAGAATAACTTCTCGTCGTGGATTCGATTGCTTATGACTACTTCACGGGTTTTGTTGTTTGTAAAAAAATGTAGACGGCAATGCAATCGACTCGACAGCGAGCTATTGAAGTCAGCAGAAGAATTGTTGATTAAGAAATGTCAACATGATTCCTTTTTATACACAGATATTGAATGTTTACGACAAAATAAGCCGTTACCAAAGGATAGCCGGCTACTTCAATTAACACCTTATCTTGACGATACGGGCTTGCTACGCGTAGGGGGCCGTATCGACAAGACTGTCGGAATCGAGGAGTCTACCAAGAGACCCCTGATTCTCGATGGCAAGCACAGGATCACGAGGCTGCTTGTGGAGTATTACCACAGACGAGCACTGCACGGGGCGCAAGAACTGGTAGTAAATGAATTAAGGCAGCGCTACTGGATTCTGAAACTGCGTCCTACCGTGCGCGCGGTTGCAGCACATTGCCTATTATGTAGGTATCGACGCGCCGCACCGCAGCCGCAGCGCATGGCTGATTTGCCCCCAGCTCGGCTGCAGCACAACAGACGTCCGTTTTCTTTCACTGGCATTGATTTTTTTGGTCCAATGGAGGTGACAATAGGTCGTGGCAGGCAGAAACGTTACGGCATGCTATTTACGTGTCTGACAGTTCGTGCCGTCCACATAGAAATAACGGAAAGCCTAACCACCGACGCCACCATCATGGGTTTAAGACGGATGATGGCCCGCAGAGGAGTCCCTAGTGTCATTTATTCTGACAACGGGACGAATCTGAGAGGCTCAGACACGGAACTTAAACGCAGCATTGCTGAATTAGACACTGAAGCACTACGTCAAGATGGGCTTTTGCGAGGTATTGAGTGGCGATTTATACCTCCCGGAGCACCAGAAATGGGTGGAGCGTGGGAGCGCATGGTGCGCACCGTGAAATCAGCCCTGCGAGCTGTACTAAAGGAACGCGCACCTCGCCCAGAGACTCTGTCAACCTTGTTAGCTGAGGTGGAGGCCCTTGTAAACAGTCGTCCAATCACATATGTATCGACAGACCCGAACTCCCCAGAAGCCCTGACGCCTAATCATTTCTTGATTGGCACGTCATCTAATGGACCAGCTTTTGGAAGGTATAACAACGAAGATCTCCAGCTAAAACGGCAATGGCGGATAGCTCAGCGTCTCACAGACATGTTTTGGTCACGTTGGCTTAAGGAGTATTTGCCAACACTTATTCCGCGGCAGAAATGGATACGCGAACAGCGTAATTTACGGGTAGGAGATTTCGTTCTTTTAGTGGAACCTAACTTAGAGCGTGGCTCATGGCGGCACGGAGTGGTGAGTGCGACCCTCCCCGGGGGTGACGGGCGCGTCCGCGTAGTTGACGTGCGCACTCGCACGGGTACCCTTCGTCGACCGGTCACACGCGTCGCCTTACTTGCACCAGAGATGGCTCGTGATGACTAGTCATCACTAAGGGGGTGGGATTGTAGGCGACGCAAATGTTTTTTAGAGTATAAATTAGTATAGGTTCTCTGAAAAAGTATATTTTGATATATGTAATGCCATCTCGTGTCACATATAGATATTAAAGATTGATAAAAACGTTGGTGGGTAGCGAGCGCAAGTCATGCGCAACACATATAGTATACCACGAGTCAGTGCATTAAAAAAATATAAAACCGTATTCGCCGCGTTGGCTACTCGCTCGCACCATAGTTTTGCCTTGTAATTCAATTATTACGTGTTTTCTTTATCCCGTCACCTACACGAATTATTTTCTCCATTTTGTAATCAATGAGCTATACGATACATTATGAGAAAATTGGAGGCGGTAAAGCCGTTTTAATTAAAATTTGAAACAAATGCAGTAAATTAGCTTTCTATCAAGAGCTGACGAGGGGAGCGGGTCCCGACTTAAAATAACGGAGTAAAGAGAAGCTATACCTACACTGCATTTCAAACGCAATTTGACTATTGATTTACTGTGAGTATTTTATAGCAAGCTGTAAGCTCAAAACAGAAAACCTATAGTTATCGGGCTACCACCACTTTAGTTCAGTAAATTAGTATTAAAATGAGAAAGCGAGCAATGTTAGTTCTAATAAAGCCCTATAAAAAGTATTTATTTTTAAAGATAAGTTGCCTGACTGTAATAGACTAGACAGGCATGATTTAGATTTAGCACTATTTAGTTACTTACCCCCTTATTCATAAAACTTAAAATGCCTCGGCTAAATAAAATGTGCTTTGTCCCTTTCTTACACTGGGGTTAAAATTCGTTTGTCCTTATCGGTCACTTTGACATTTGTATTCGAATGTCAAAGTGACCGATAAGGACAAACTAATTTTAACCCCATTTTAGTTAAAACAGGCTTGTAGGACGTTTATGAATACGGCCGTTAGTGTTACAAAAGGGGACTACCCCTACCTTTTTTACGTAACTATATTACCTTACGTATATTACCTACTTTTTGTTCCGGAAATCATTCTCTAGTGACATTAAGTTGCGAGTCGCCTTACTTCTCGCACCTTTTAAAATCCTTGCATATAGCCTTGAGCTGAGGAGAGGATGCGATAGCAAGCCTACGAAGCCTTTTATTATCCATGCTTTACAACGAGGACATTCTATTGAACGCCACGATGGAGGCAGACAAAGCATGAAAGCGACCATCATACGCAGCTCCATGGCTATATTAGAATGGAAAATTTGCATATCACACGTGGCAAGACATAGTGCCAGTCGTGTATCAACTTTACCACATCGCCTTATCGAGGCAATACCCGACGGAAGTTGAAAAAAAATATTGTGGCCGGGTATTCGATTTAGACCAGCATTTCATTATATAAATAGCGTATACACTTTCAGGCAACCGCTGCTTCAATCGGCTGCCTGGCGAAAAAAAAATATTTTTCCATATTTTTTTTCTATTTCCGCCCCAGTCCAAGTTGGCTCAGTTCGGGTTGCAAAGGGCAGTTCCACAACAATTCGGGAGCTCAAATACTGCGAGCCATTCGGTTGCCTCTTGGACACCGAATTACGCGTCATTGCTCTGAATATTATATTTTTAACTATAGGTATCGGCCGTTTTCATCAACGTTCAACGTTAGTCTTGGTCTGGGAAAATTAAATCCCACTAATGACGTAAATATAAAAAACTGAGTTCTCATATGCTGTTTATAGAATTATCTAAAAACCAAGTTAAAATTTTTCATTTAAACCAAGTTAAAAAATGTACTTTGAGAACTAACTTGGCAGGTACAAAAAGACTTAAACACAATTAATTTTTCAGTTCCCATAGAAACGCGGTTTATAAAAGGCAGTTACTTCTAAAACTTCCTTCCTTTAACCTTGTTACCGAAGAACTCCCCGGCGCATCTTAGCAACTTGCACGTCCTGGTTTAAAGAGAAAAAAATATAATAACAGCCGAGAATGCATCTATCCGTATATCCTCTATATGCATAAGCATATCATGTGTTATGATGGAGCTGAGGATAGCCAGTGAACTGAAGGATTTGATTTTGAAAAATGTAAAAGCGGGAGCGGAGTTTGAGGCGAAGTTTTCTTGTTTGAGTCGCATAATGAGATTCGGCTGTTGTCTGCGAGTTGGTGCCTTTGTCCCGGTCGAGCCAGCCGCTTGCGCCGGGTTCACTTGCTTCTGTAAAAGGCGACTCCGATACGCTAACGATATTTGGATCCTCGGCTATTCAGTGTGCATATGCGGGATATTAGGAGAGGAAAGTGGCGAACGCGGCTGTTCAAACAAGTTTCAATAACAAATGACTGACAAAGTACATAATATTATAAAGAGTGATAGTCGGTGAGATTGTAGCTTTCTAAAGGTGCTCTTACACGAGCGATAAAAATTGCAATTGCCGGAAATTCGGGGCAATTTTGACGTCAGGGCCACTTCAAGCGATTCGAATATTGCTCAAAATGGAGCGATTATTGCTCCATATGGAGCGATTATTGCTCCATATGGCGCCATTCTAGGCAATACGTTCATACACGAGAAATTCAGTGGAGCAAATTGTAGTCGGCGATATGGAGCAACACGGAAGTGAATGGAGCAATATGGGGCAATATTTCCGAAATATTGCCCCATATTGCTCCATTAATTTCGGCAACGTGTCGCCGGACAATAATTGCCCGAAAAATCGCCCGTGTAAGAGCGCCTTAAGTTGGTATGTTTTGGGTAATCGCTGGAACCGCTTATCCGACTACAAAAAAATCTTTCACCTGCTTGTAGAATGGACTTTATGGTCTATAAATTTAATAGCCTATATTTTATCCCGCGGGTATTTGCAATACGCGGGTGACGCCGCGCCGGCAGATAGTATAATGAATGTAAAACCCGTGACATCGCTGATTCTGATATCACGTACATACAATATGTCCACATCATCTGTTTATGAGTTGCATTCCATTATCAAAATTTGTCATCGCCGTGCAACAGTTGAAGGTGTTGGATTCGATTTTCACTATATTTGTAAGTAAGTGTTGAATTCGATGTTGTCGACGCCACGACGCTCCGCAGAGGGCGCGCTAGCCGACACAGTCTCCTGGCCGTCGAGGCAGACAGATGGGACAGCGCCCTAATCAGGCACTGGACTTCCCAGCACTAAAGTTTAGGTACTAACGTAGTTATTTAAGTTTAATTGTGTTACTAACATTTATGGATTACTTTGAATTAAATGCTTTTTATTTCAGCTACGTTGTTTATGCATGCACTCTTGTTGGCTTATGCAATGAACTCTCCATAGCACATGCGGATGAGACGACGTGCTAAAAATTTCATTGCCAATATAATAAGAGGTTGTGCGGATGCTTTTCCGCACTTCGCCCGCGCGGACTTGAGCTGCTTACTATATATATCGTTATTATTGCTGAGAACTGTAGCGATGGTATGAATTCGATTTTTAAAAATAATTATCTTAATAAAAATCCAAGCGAAACAAAGCAACATACCCTTATTTGAATCATACTAAACTACTTAAGGTCTTAAGCTTACGTAGGTAACTATTCCTCTAAAACTCAACCTGCATGTTAATGGATTTTTATTCTACTTTTTCAGACTTTTAGTACATAGGGGTATCCGTAACCTGCAAAGCGTCAGTTATCTAAACAAGCAAGGTTGCAATTTATTGAGTAGTTTGTGGTGTCTATTTTCCCTGCGCTAATATATTGCATCAGCATCGTTACAGTTTGCAGTCACATCGTTACTGGGAAAAACCAGGTATTAATTGCGCAGAGCACCCGCTGGGCTCACTAGCACCACGCCCTAGGGTGTTATTCTATTCGCTCTAATGCGCCTCACCCCACCCGTCCCGCCTAACGATACTAGACCTCTACCCATGGCCTACACGTAGTTACTATAGTACGAATCGCGGCCTCAAGATATATTTGTGGGTGACCTTTGAGGTGAACTTAAAACAAGTTACAGAATAGCGGGGCTGCCTTGCCCAGTCTGAGCACGTACTGGCCCGTGTAGGTGAATCAAATCTATTTACTCAACTGGTTTCAATGGCCTCAGGTGTCCGAAAAATAGTATAAATATTGTTGGGCAGTCAGCCTTGACACTAAAACCTTCTGAGAGCGTTGCAGTCATCTCTTCCGCTCGCACTATCATGGGTTAATGTCTGGCTTACTCTGTCTGTTGCGCGTTAAGTTATGCATGTAGTTTGGTATCCGGGAAAAGACAATGGACACTTTTTATCCCATAAGGTTGCATGGGTGTAGGAAAGCGAGTGCGTGGGTGCGAGTGAGTCTACATGGACGAAGTCGCGGACTAGTTCTATTAAATCTTTTTGACACATTATCGTAAGTAACGTGAACGTTAGTTTACAATTCAAAGAATTTAAGGTGACAAGCAGGAATTAGGGTGTCAAACATTGGGACGTTTACTTAATCTATTTAAGAAAATGATTTTTTTTATGTTGCTGCCTATCTCAAAACTCCGTACCTATCTAATTATCTGAAATCTTGAAGTGTCTTGAACTCCCTAAATGGACCCACTGCCCATTTCTGTACTATGAGTGATCACACAGACAAACTGTTCCGACACTTTTGTGGCTGTTGTCCACGTTAATCCCCTAGCCTGATCCTCCAGGGGGAAAAAACGGTTAGGTTGTTAGGTGAACTGCGACCCTACAGCGCACGAGCCGAGCGAGCGAAGCGAGCGTCACGCGGTAGCGTCCGGCAAAGCGCCATAACCGAACATAATCATTTATTCCTATTTGAATATAAAATAATTGCCGCTAAATCCCCTGGGTGATCGGAGTCAGGTGATTTACGTGGATAACGTGGTTTTGTGGGACCCTGTTAATTATGTCCAGTTAATTTGGTTGACATACTTAACTCAGCAAGCTCAGCACCACCAATTAACGGCCAATCACAGACTAATTACCGATACCGTTTGAACACCAATCGTGACGATGCCGTTGTAACCCATCAAGCTCTATGCAAGTTACCGGTACACCCAGCGACAATAAGCCGTGTCAAATTACGACCGTACTGTTTGGGCCATACAATATCAGATTGGATCAGAGATGTGGCTCGTTAGTATATTTCTTGAGGATTGCCTTTGTGATCGTATTACTAATCGAGCCTTTAATAAGGCTATGTTGCCAGTATACGCAATGGTTAAGTCAAACTGTCGAAGTCGAACTAATTCTATTTAAATAAGTTTGATTAAAAGTAATGCAAGTGGACGCGTGTAAACTATTCGTTTTTCATCCTAGCTCAACTTATCGCTACGATAATTTGATTGATGCTTCAGGTTAAGTGCTTTGCTACGAGTGTCAATCGCATGCTACGAACACAAGTAATATCGCTAGGGCGTAGCATGAGGGGCCTATTCAGACAGGTAGTGGTTTGGAATTGATTTTGCAGTAGTCGCGCGCACTTAATTGTCCGCGCGGGCGTAGCAGAGCAATAACAATTCAATATTTTTAGTTAGTAATACTCAGCACCTACCAAAAGTATTGTGTACAAAAATCAAGAGATAGGCGCTATTAATTTTTAAGTCATATTTATAATCGTATCAAAATCAATACCTATATGAAAGTAGTAACTACATGAGTTATGAATAAGCGGCTATTAAACCGCCAAGGAGCTGGTTAACCCCCCGAATGTATCCGGAGTTGACTAAATAGCCCGTAAATCTCGCATTACGGAGATCGCTCTCCACAATAGATAAACGGCCCAAGGCATAGTTTACTCAGGTTATGCTTAGCCGACATATCTTTTTTACGGCGTGTGGAATGGGTCGTTTATTTAAATTATAGCTTAAAACGGGTCCCTTTAGATGCAATAGTGGTGACTAAAAGAGTTGGGTCACACTTTTATTTTCAGACATTTTTGATGCGTCTTTACTTGTAGTCTCAAATCACTTGTCTGTCCGTGATTTTGACATTGCTGTCCAGTTTACTGACCGCCACCGCAGGCCGTGCCAGTGCGATTTAGAATCTGAATCAAACTGGCGCGGCCTGCGGTGGCGGTCAATAGTAAATTTGACAGCTATTGACAAGTGTACTATTGACCGCAGCGGCCAGGCCGCGCCGGTCTGTTAGAGGCCTTAGGCCTAACAATTTTTGGGGGCGTAGGGTGCTCGTAGCATTTATTGTCATATTCGAGCACCCTACGCCCCCAAAAATTGTTGTCAAAAGCGGTCGTAAAAGACAACTTGCGCTGCATGCGCCATTATTCGAAAATGATATGTCATAGAACCTAATCCGGATAATTGTGCAGCGGGCCTTAACAACTAACAAGGCTGCATAACCTTAAGTGAAACCTAATGAAATACAAAATCCCACCAAAAACATTACATGTAAAGTGATGCCAAGACTCCATAGCTCATAAAGCTTTCAGCGTGAAAAAGATATCAGATCGCAATTAGCGCCAAGCTTCCACGCTCTACAAATTCTATATCTTGGCTAAAAAGTATAGCTTTGTTGGGCACATCCCGGTAGCCGCATAGACTTTCAAGCCCAATGAATTTATGATGATATTAATAAGTGACGGGTCTATACTTTTTAGCCAAGATATAGAATTTGTAGAGCGTGGAAGCTTGGCGCTAATTGCGATCTGATATCTTTTTCACGCTGAAAGCTTTATGAGCTATGGAGTCTTGGCATCACTTTACATGTAATGTTTTTGGTGGGATCTCATTCCTTTTTGTAAGGTAATTTCTAAAGAAGTGAATGGGAAAACCCATACAAACTTCCATCCCCTCATTTAAAGAGTGGGGGGTGATTTACTAAAAATCCTGAAATACATATCTTATTATTTATAGCAAGGATAACAAGGACCTTCTAGCATCAAAATTTGCGGAAGTCTCATACAAACTTTCACCCCCTAGTTTAAGGGGTTGGGGGGGTAAAAGTTTCAAGTTTTAAGATTTTTTCGTTGTTTGTATACTATTACTAGCTTACATACCAAATTTCAGCTTTCTAGGACTTCAGGAAGAACCTTAAGAATATTGATGATCATCAGTGAGTCAGTGACGAAATCGGGGTATTTTAGATATCAATAAAATCTAAAGTATAAGAGCTATGCAATTGAAACTTTATAGTTTTAATAAGTCAACCACTGATATCATATCCCGAAAATTTTGTTTAAATGGTATAATCCGAACCCAAGTTACGAAGGTTCAAAAATACGACGAAGCGCTTCGAGAAAAGGTAGGTAGTGCCCTTGCGCTTCGCTTGGCTCGTCTTGGCGGGGGCACTACCGTGCCCCCAGATGAGGCTGAAATACAGCAATTCCAGCCTCAGAAACAAAAATTATTGTGAATACGTTAGATCTTTTTATAATCCGTTTTAAGAGCGTCCGCACATTGAGCCACTACTGGTCACCACATGATGCGAACGAGTTCTTTCTAACATCTTGTACAGCATCGGCGCACACCGAGCGTTTGAGTGGCCGCGTCCGAGCCATAAGCTGCGGGAGTCGATCGCGCTCGCTACTAATGTCGGCCAATACGTAGTGGCCATAATGTGCGACAGAGTGGCCGCGTTTAGTGGCGGCTACTAGTTTTTAACGTTTAATTGCTCTTACAATTTGGACTTTTAACATTGAAAATGTTATTTAAATCGCTTCGGTATAGCCCGTATGACCCAGTGAAAGTGAGACATCGCCCTGGCCCCTATTTCACCAACTTGACAATTGTCACCTGACACTTACAATTCGCCATACATTGCTTGTTCTAGAAGTTAAGGTGGTTGCTAGGTTACTTGTGGAACCAGCAATCTACGGAGAATTGTCGTTGTCAGGTGACAATTGTCAAATTGGTGAAATAGGGGCCTGGTCACGTGAGTTTTAGGGCTACGTGGATGATTGAGATGTCAAAAGATGCCCCTTGGCAAGGACTACAAAATGTAAAAAAAATAATTGAAAAAAATTATAGCGTTTTGTAAAATTGCAAAAATAATAATAGAGGTAGTGAATGTGCAGATATTCTTTATAATCTAATGTTATGAAATATTGGCATTTTCTTTTTTTTTATTATTTCAAGAAATCTCTGAAAATGAAAATATATTTATTAAAGCCTTCCCACCCTTGATATCATTGCGTTTTTTTTAAATAAATACTGCGTTTAATTATTTGGACTGACTTTTTTGCACGGCTGACTGTTTTCGTAAGACAGAATGAAACTTTTTAATGATAAAATTTAATTATTGATATGTTTTATAACTATTGTTCATTTTTTTAAACAACACAGTAAAAGAATTCAGAATATCAACAATATTATGAACTAAACGCAGCATTCTAACTTTTCCGCACTAACCTTGTCGCTACTTTTTTTATGTGTATCATGAGCTTCTTGGTTTCTTTAAGCCTGCATCACACTGGCGCGGCCTGACCGCGGCGGACATTAGTAAAATTGTCATTAGCTGTCAAATTTACTATTGTCCGCCACCGCAGGCCGCGCCAGTGTGTTGCAGGCCTTATACTGCCAACGGTGCTGACCTTTTTATTAATTTAGAAATAATTTGCAAACACTAATAATTAAAACAATTAGTCGTATGCATATTAAAAAGTATACTTCAAATAAGAATATATTTGAAATAAAATAGCGTTCAAGATTATTAACTATCTTTTTAAATACATTTACAACCTCATTGCCCTCACATCCTTAGTTTTTCTATAGGTTGGTGACGCATGATACGTAGGTAATAGGAATTACATAGATACTTGCTAACTGGACAATTATTGATTCCAAGTTTAAAATCTCGCGTTTTACTGGACACTTCTAATAAGTCTTCGGTATGTTCCACTTACTGGTATTTGAGGTTTCTGTTTTTATTTGTGATTATAATATAATATGTCGAGTGTCGACGCGCGAACAATATTTAAAACAAATACTGAAATACGTAATATACTGTAATATGCGTTATCGATAGTTACATAGGTATTATACTTTGGCAAAAAACTAAAGGAATGTTAGAGACCATCATAAGTTTGTGTCAAGTGGTTGTTTATGGCGACGGATACACTTGTGGATCTGGATGTGTTCTCGATTGTGAAGCGAGCGGTAGAGACTCATAAATTGCATGATAATTGTTAACGTCTCAAAAGGATATTAGTCATGAATCAATAGTAAGTATATTGTTAAAATAAGTTGAGAGCATGATAAAGATGGGACTTTATTGTTCATAGAGTTGCTTACGGCAATATTACAAATAATGGTATATGAAAAGGGTGGCACAGAGGCTAATATTTTCTTCATAACGCAATCGACGATGAGTAAATTTTGTCTTGTTGAATTCATTAAATTCATTTTCAATATACCAGAAGGTCGTGAAAGGCACGAGATCTGTGATTTTTTTTACATCGAACTCGAACAATATTCCTGTCAAATATTGTAGTTCCCGTAGAACTCCCGGGAACTGGGCTGAATTAAATTCAATCTGTCAAAGTAAACTATAGTTATGGAACAATTCCTGGAATGCATTATGGTAGAGTTATATACAGCTATTCTGGCAATTGGTTTATATTGTTCTGGCAATTGCCTTAACCAAGTGTTCTCGCAGACACGGCATTCATCGAAGCGAAAATCATAAGTATTTCAAAATGGCAAGTTTATAGCTCAACATTTACCTCAGGTTATTTTACATGAAACGAATCAACTAACCTCAACTATTCCAGGAGACATACACGATAATTTGTTAGGTAGCCTCGAAATTACTGCGTACCTACCGTATATGCCAAGTAACTGATATGGGCTCATCTAACCTAACAGTAAGAAGTGTGATCAATATACAGCGAGTAAACCCTTGATCTAGGACCGCCTTAAACCCTCGACCTCCGTCCGTTGGCACACGCGCCCACGTTAATACAGGTAAGTATTTATTACAACGAGACTACGTGCGCCGGTTTCCGAGTCCGCTGTCCGCCATTTTCTTTGTCACAGATGAATCTCGGTAGATTCAGCCAGGCCCTCTCTCGCAATTCTCTAAATGTTCCACGCTTTACGACCACCGCTATATCCCGCCACTATTGTTACAACCTAACTGGAATTTTATCTCCCAGTTATTAATCTAGGAAATTAAAAGAGTCCACGAATTGACAAGAAATATTAAAAGACATTTCTTCCTCGCTTTTATTTTTCTCTGAGGCATTGTGCTTTATATTACTTAAACGTGATATTTTAGATAGGTGTTCAGTGATAGGCAGTTATGTATGATTGAATAAGTGCTCAAACATATCTACCTAAACTCTGTCAGATATTTTAGCGTCCTTTGTCTTGTCAGATATTGATTTAGGTGACTGTACCTATTTTAAAATGAGTCCTAAAATTAAATTTGGCATCGTGAAAGGCACTTAAGATTGATCCTACAAACTGCCGATATTATGATGAAAATTATTAAAAATAAACAGAAACCGAAACTTAGTTTAAATTGGGTTTTCTCGATGTGAGTTAACCACGCCTCCGTAAAAGAGACACTCTTACGTCTTCCGCGCACGAAGAAACGAGATGCAACACTTTTCGGGACCGGCTTTTTTGATACAATTTAGACAAATGCCTAACTTAATGATAATGAAGTTTTCTTAAAATTTACATAAGTGGGATTTCACATGGGGTGAAATGCTACAATTTAAGCTTTTTTGTGTCAATTTATAAAATACTACTGTTAGGAGTAGTCTGAGATAAAAAAGGAACAAAAAAAATACCTGTGGTTTTTTTTCCATCGAGGAAATTTTAAGCAATCGTGTTTCGGTTAAATCAGATAAATAATCTTAATAAGGCACGTGAGGGTAATATGGATGGACAAGTTTGACGCTTTGACGCTCTTTAAAAAATAAAGTCAGGGCAGGTTGTGGATAAAAAATACACGGTTATTTAAATCAACTAATATAGGTACTTACTATTAAAACATTACTTACAAAAAACCTTTGGTAATGTTTAGAAAATTAAAAAAATCCACTTCAAAAAGAAAGTATTAAATGATAATGTTACGACGGCGGAGTCAATAACAGTTTGTTGCCGAAATGACACGCCGTCAAGGTATTTCAAAATTCGCTGTGTTGTCACAAGACACAGTTAGACCAGTGGTACAGACTGCGGCCATAGGGCCGATGTACCCGGGTTCGAGATCAGCGACCGACATGCACTGTTTGTATGTTTTAAATTCATAGTTGAGTACATTTTCAAAACGCCGAGTAACATGGAATGTCTAGAGAAAGTAAGCAAATAGAACATTCGATGCTTACGAAAATTTATAGACAGATTATATTCGAGAAACGTGGACGCAGCACGTTTATCTGGAAAAGCCCATGCTACTCAAAACGAATGAGAAGTGAAATGAACATCGGAATGAATATCGAAATTAAGGACTAGAAACTTCGGAAAGGAGTATATAACTGGACCACGTTCGCGTTACGAGTGAGGCTTAAGTCAGTCTTGAGTTAGTGATGACACAACTTTCCTGCATTAATGGATTTCTGCATACCTAAAGCTATGTATTATTGTGTGATTGCCAAGTCACAAAATTTTATTTAGCAAGCAAATAAAGATTAAAGAATGCCTGAGACTTAATTGGCTCTACGAAATATCTCACTACTTTTTACGGTGGAAGAGTTTCGAGACTTGACCTCTTTTTTACATGGATTTTTTTTTTATGGGATCTCACTTCTTTTTGTAAGTTATTGTGTTATCAATATATACGAATTATGAATGCAGTCCCAGTAGTTTGGTTGGGCTCTTGTTTTCTAATCAGGGTCACCAGGTACTCCAGATCTTCGATTATCCCTGTTTTGATAGTTTTCCCTTTATGTGGCCATTAAATCCTAACTCTGTACCAAATTTCAGCTCTCTGAGTTTATGGGAAGTACTAGTTCTATTTTGATGATCGTGAGTGAGTGAGTGAGTGAGTGTCATAAATGCGAAACTTTGCTTTCGCCTAACTTCGGAACTAAATGACCTACTGCCTTAAAATTTTGGATTTTAAGTATGTGGTTATAGCTTACTGGATGACGAAAATTTCTGCGTTCTGGTCTTATCCAGAGGTTCTCAAATAGGGGCCTGAAAATGCGGCGAAATGGTTCCAGTAATGGATGGTACGGCAGTGTTTGCTTCGCGCTCGACTTGGCGGGGGCACTGCAGTGCCCCCAGATAAATTCAACAACGTATTCTTTTACAATTTTAGCTTTTAATTCAATCAAACCAGTAAACATACTATCAAAATTAACAGCCGGCGTGATACCTACATTTTTTCGGGTCGTTGGATCTCAGAGTAATGGCGAATGATAAAAGAAAAATAAATTTTCTCGTCTTTCTGCACTGATTGCGCTGGCTCACTGGTAATCTTTACGCTATTTTAAATTTTTGGTCGCTGTTTCTTAAACATTGCAATTTGGTCGGAATTTAGTCTGAGCTATTTTAAAAGTTTTCAATTCAGGTACCTACTATGTGCAGAGATCTGCATAATACATGTCTGCACGAGTTAGAAGTGACTGAAGACAAAGTTCTTTGGCAAAGTCTGTTGGGTTCATTCAATCGTTCGCATTCTTTAAATGCATCTTTGGCTCTTACAGACGTTGAGACTTCGTTCAAAACCTATGTGTTGGATTTCTAGAAGGCATATAAAATATTTAGGCAGTGTACAGAAATATTGAAAAGTGTAATCACAATAAGTATTTACTGACCGAATTTAGGGTCATACTTAGCAATTTTTATAGTTAAGTATAGGCTTAAAACCATTCGTTCATACCTGTGTCGGACACTTACCTCACCCTAGCCTGTAGATATTTTAGCGTACAATATTCCTAATGAAACCTGTGAAAAACTAATCAAAGTTACGTTCACCTAATACCTATTTAAAACATTTTGTAGCGTTGCCAAATCGAGAATCATCAACAATAACGCGTTAGACGATACAGTAAAGTTTTAGGGTAAGAGTTATGGCGCCAATTACCAAGTATGTGGTTGCCACCAATAAAGCAGTTGACGTACTGGTAGTTGTGTGGCGCTAGGCGTGCAAAGGACAATAACAATCTCAGTATATTGCTTTTATAAATTCCATGTTCTCTGTGAGCGCAAGATCCTTTTAATGCGTACTTAAATCATTTTTATTAACTTGAAAAGGTTAGATTTATGCGGGAGGCCTGCTGGTTGTAATTTGCGAGCATCGCTGAAAAATTAGGACCCCCTAAGTTTGCAATATTCGAACGTCAAATGGTTCTTAAGACTCGAAATTCTGTTCAGTTAATGTTGGAATAAGAAGATAATGGGAAACTTTTATTATTAAGAATTAAGGCCTGCTCGAAATTATTACAATTTTGTTTAGGAGAAATCCAACCAGTAAGGGCGCTTCGGGCACGTAAGCCAACGAAACGGTATTACTTTGTTTCGTTTGTTTAGTTCCATCAATATTGAAGCACCGGGTGGTCTCTTTTTCGGAACCTCCTCAATTGGGGTTCCAGTTTCCTCCCTAACGTGTTCATATGTAGGTAATTAATGTCGGCCGAGGCACGTGAGCCGGTCGGAAAAATCGTGCAGGGTTGTGTACACGTTATTACGCCGCCATGTTTCAATCGCGTAATCCCTCCCGTGGCTCTATGTACGTGTACAAAGAGTTTTGTTTCACCCAAATACACTGAGCTGAAATCAGTGCTCGCTCTAAAAAAACTGGCCAGTCTACAAATGGATTACATGTTAACTGCTCTTTTTTCGTCCGAATGTTTATTTTGATTTCATTCTATCTACAAACTGGAATATTTACCAGTATAATGGTCGGTACGGTAGGTACTATGTTGTAATAAAGCTTATGGAGCTATAAAAATACCACTAAGCCACTCGAAGCCCTGATAAAGCAAGTTAATTAAACGCATCGGCTCGTCGATGTTTTATGCACGCTTACAAATTATTTAATAAGACACCTGGAATTCCACTCCGCCGAGAAATTCCTACATTAAGCCGCTTTGTTTCCCTAACACAAATCCTATTATGCAAATACGTACCTTCTAATACAAAAGTTTGCCAAATAAAGGCGTCCCGATGTTTTTACAACAGATTTCGCCGCTGCAATACGTAGTCGAGACCGGCGCGGTCCAATCGAATTACCACTTATTACACCTTTACGGGGGCCGTGAAAACGGGACAAAATGCAAATTAAATATCATTTTCCTAAAGTTTCATGGTAATATCTTTCGTAGCTAAAGCTCCAGTAATAAATCTTTAAAGTATTATCCTTCATAATTAAACTGTGATACAGTGCAATAAATTACGTCACCAAGGACGGAGTCGGGGACAAAATAGAGTAGGTAGATAATTTTTAAAAGACAATCTTTATCGTGGCTGTGTTCATAAAATAGAACCTCGCTCCGCCCGGCGGTCCGGGCACTTATAAAAAATATACTGTCATCGCCATGCGATGTAAACTGAAAGTCGCTCCTCAAGTCATATACCTAAGTATATAATATACTTACTTGCAAGCGACAAAGTTTATTGTATTAAAATTAACAAAAAAATAGCACTGGAACTTGGGTTACCGATAGCGGGTGAAGTATCTTTCTTGTCTAACAGAAATAAAGAAGTAAATCCCCCAGTGCCCGACCGAAGGCGATTATTTTCTGTAAAAGCGGAAGCCGAGCCAAGTTTGATACTTTTTCAATAATTAACTTAGCTTCACTATAAGAGTAAGAACCGCTAGTTTTCTTATCATCCGTCACAGTGCTTTCTCTTTAGTTTTCGTAAGCGGAAGCATATAATAAGCTCAGAGTTATTTTCAATAAGCATGCTCAGTTTTTAACCGACTTCAAAAAAAAAGATTCAATTCGGTAGTATTTTTTTTCATTTTTATCCTTATCTTTTTTTTTAATGTTTGTTATCTCAGAACTCCGTCATTTATGAACCCATCCCATTCTTTTAAAAAATCCAGTTGGATGATGGGATCCATGAAAAATTGAGGGAACTCCTCAAATAGGTATATTAGGCCCACATGTAGTAATTTCAGTATTTTCTATTACACCTCGCGTATTTACACCCGGAAATCACAAATGTGGTGAGTGGAACTGATGGTGAAGACCACAGATGCCCCATGATGTACTTAAAGCTATGAAAGTACGTCACAGGTTCTGATATGATTCCGTTGAAATAGCAACTAATAAAGTGCCAAGGGTCTCAGAATCACCTTCCTTGATGAATCGACGGAACTCCTTAAATATTATCGGCCCACATACCTACAGCAATATCGTTTTTTTCTGTAATAATCAATGTTCTTGTGGCAAAGTGGAAAGGAAATGTAGAAATGTTCATGTGACTTGGCGGAGTAGGTACTGAATTGAAGAAGTAGAAAAATTCCGACTTGTAGGTAGGCGATAATTTCGTCAGGCTCGTGAAAGTGAAAGTTATCTATATCTACATCACTTGTTTATCGCTGTCATAGGGATAAGACACTGTATCTTTTCTCGATTTCGCTCATGAATGTAACAAGAGCTCATGAATTTTATTGCGCTCGTCTGTGGAAGGCTGGCTTGTGGCACCGCGGGCTGGGCTAGTCATAATTGAATTACAAATCGTCGGTGCCGGCGAGGTAGTGATGCCGGTGGCAGGCCGCGGCGGCGGTGCAGGTGGTCGGCGCGGCGACAGTCCGTCATTTCGCAATCTAGGCCAATATCGCCCCGAAATTCTGATTATTGCACGCTCCATTCGTGACAATTCGTAGCCACAAATTGTGAACGTGCCTATCCTACGTACGACTAATACAAGGAACAAATGACCGAGGAAACGATACGAGTACTTGCCCCTGATTTCGATTGAATACTCGATCAAATAACTGGCGATGTGTACGAGTACGGAGTTTAGGTAGATCAATCGAGGTCGGCCGTACGTAAGACCGATGGATAAGATATTTTGTGTGATGTTTTATCCATTGTCCTGGTTGGTGGTCCTTAAATGGGTAAATAAAAATTTACAGCATATAAGGTATTTTACTATACAGCGTGTATCTGACTTAGGGGCTTTAAATGTAAGGCTAGAATCTACTCACCAAACTAAGCAACTTTTGTTTTACAATTTCTTAAAAAAATGCTATTTGTTAATTTAATTATTTTCATACAAAGTAAATGTGATGTTCAATGTACATCATCCATTAGTTAGTTTTCATACTTGTCAGTGTCATGGATGTCAAATAATGAGGCCGTGTTTGCAATACATTGATGGTACAGTTAAAGTTCAAACGCGAATAAATTATAGAAATAATAGTTATTTTACAAAGTTGCGGAACAAAAGTGGTTCAGTTTCAGGACCGTAATGGACATTTGCATTTAAAGCCCCTAAGTCAGAGACACGCTGTATAACTAATTTAATTACTTACACATACCTAATTCCTAGGCGTTTCTATATTTAATTATTTTAACCTCAGTTGAAATCATATACATAAGCTTCCATGACTATCGTATGCTGGTGAATAGGTATTATGGCAAATTATTTTATTAAGGTAACGGCGGTACGTTGCTTTCAACATTGGTTCGATTCGTTTGACATTAAGGATGTGGGTTTTTGTAGTTTTTCGTTACTTAGTTGGAGAGCAAACAGGGATAAAAATACATAAGTAATAACAACTTCTAATCTACTTTACCAGTGAGCATGCATAAAAACCCTCAACATAATTACATAAGAATATAAACGTAGTCCTGCGCCACACGCATGCAAGAACTCTCGCGACCTTTACCAGGTCGTCAGTCCACCGGAACGATCAATTTGGCACTCTTTGGGGGAGGCTTATGTCCAGCATTGGACGTCTATCGGCTGATGTGATTATGATGATGATGACCCCAAGGACACCCGACGTAGGTATACCTTTATGACATGAACACTACATTGGTGTACGAGTAGGTATGTAAGGTGATTTGGGGTATACTTATTCGATATATTTTTGGGAGAGTTGAGAGCATGTTCGTGTTTGGACTTGAAAGTCACGATCTAAGAATTATTCCTTACGAGCGATGGCATTTTTGTGTAATTGGATATATTGATCAACGCGTACAAATTCCCGCGTGTCTAGGGTACAAATTCCTTTTTCGTTCTAATTTACCCTTTTAAAATATCTCATTGATTTAAGTTGATTTAAGTTTTAACAAAGACGTTGTCTTTATATTTTTCATTTCATTTTCGAAAATACCCCATGTCTTGTAACTCAGAAACCTGACATGTTAAATCATAGTATGATTTATATAACGTTAGATTGTGTTTTTAACGCATTGTTTAGTAAGTCATAACGGTCTAACTGAAGTGTTTAACTGATGAATTTTCGAAAAAGTACCTACATATTTTCGAATTTTACCCGTGGGGTAAAGTCGAATGCTTCTTTTAAACTTCAGTTAGACCGTTATGACTTACTCAACAATGCGTTAAAAATGACAATCTAACGTTAAAGCAATCAGACAATTATGAAACTTATCAGGTTCCTGAGTTAAATGACACGGGGTAATTTCAAAAGTCCTCAAGAGACACAAAAGTGGAGTAGACTCGGAAATTTGTTCGAAGCACACGTACTTACCTATTTCCACAGCTACTGACCGAAGCGAACAGTAGCGGGGGGACAGATAAACATGGCGTCTTGGCAAGTGCTGCCAGAGTTTAAATTGCTTTTACTTTTAGTAAATATTTGTGATTTGCGACTTAACCCCATTTTCGAGATCACCCCAATGCACCTTACCTAAGTATGACAACGTTTCACAGCCCGTGCAATATTTTATCCTGAACGGATACCTACACTAAATCCAAAAATATTATTTCTGTTGTGTAATAATATTAAGTCATGAACATAATAGATTTTACAGGCCGAATAAAAATAAATCCTTATCGATAATAGTTTTTATAGTTCATGAATTCTTAGATTTTAAATATTGATTACGAGTACCTGACTAACTTAAGTAGGTGTATGTAAATAAACTTGTCAATTGCTATTGCTGCGCCCTAACAGGGCTTATATTGTACTAATTAATATTCTAGTAACTCAAATTGAGAACTTTTTATTCATTTACTTATTGCATTTATGTGTTATAAAGGTCTTATGCAATAAATAAATGAATAAAAAGTTCACAATTTGAGTTACTAGAATATCCGAATAGATTCGAAAGATCGAATAAAAAGTTATCAATTTGAATTAACCGAATATACGAATGTGTTTTATTGATCTTTGTAATGCATTGATGCGGATTATATAGTCGACGTCAAAGACATGTGTACTTTATTCGCCTTATTTTATTACAATGAGATAAGGTCCATAAGTGTGAACAAAATGTTTGACGTCGCCTGTAGGTACGGGGTAGATTTGGTGTATTTAATGTCATATTCCTACGATGTTTGGGATCGTTCACAAAATTACTACGAACCTTAGAATCGATAGAAAAAAAAACAAAAATAATCGAAGTTAAAGTCCCATAGTACTAATAATAATAGAAGAGGTATGACATTTTCATTACGCTACGAACTATTGAGCATTGCATTCGCGGTCGAGCTGGTTAATTAGATGGCCGTATACCTAATTTGATTGCTATCGAGTGACCGGCAGACCGTCCCAACTGTCCGCATATTTGCCTGCTTTGAGCGTTCGTTCGAACGCCAATCAAATAGATTCCCAAACGAAATCCACGCCAAAATGTTGATACACTCACTCGTTTTGTAGTCACATGCATTATTGGCTCGGAGTGTATGGTGGTGTACAATGGAATACCGATGTACTTTAAAGCGCGAGGATGCATGGAGCAATAAGCGCTCACTTAATAAACGGTTTGGGCAGACGGGAACAGGGCAGTACCTAACAGTACGTTGTTTTGAGAACTTGATTATGTTACGTAACTGCTCTAGCAGCTAGAGGATCTCTTGCAGTTCAGGTGGCAGTGGAACATTGTGTTTTAAAACAAACTTACTCTGACTTTTGAGTACTTAGTTTAGGCTTATGTGGAACATTACGTACGCAATTAACAATTTCAAAGTAGCAAGAGGTACTTCCATTGTCTCATTCTAGAGAGCCAGCACTCTGCTGCAAAATTTACAAAGGGCTTAGCTTGCAATCTGCGTCGCAGCAAGTTGAGGCTAACACGCCATTCGCTAAAGTATTTCGTACCGTCCTCGCTTGTATTGGCAAAATTTATGGACACTAAAGTTTTCATACGCTTTTATGTTTTCGGGAGATTACGCCAGCAGCAGCGGCCGACGCCGATGTTTATAAGAGTCCTTACCCTTCTGAAGGGACGCGCGAAATTGCGTCTTTTCCTTAGCAATGTTTAACTCGTAAAGTGCCCCACAGAAATCACTTTGGTAAGTTTGGGATAATCGTCAGCGTAAAAAAAACATCTCCAACAAAATTTTCGAGTAATTTCCTGTTGGTTGGAGAAAAGGAATTGTGCTTTGTATATGTCACAGGGAAATGGCCAAAACAGAGATTTGAACAAATCTCTAAGGGATATGACCAAATCACGCAGGATGTTAAAATGGCGAATCCATTTTATCATTTGCCTAGAAAAATTCAGTCATTTGATCAAATCCCTGAATCTGTTTAGTGAAATTATGAAATCAGCCAAAAAAGGCAACTCGTTTTTTCTTTTCATCAGATTTGTTTAGTGATTTGATAAAATCCCTGAAAAACGTCAGTGAGTTGTCAAAACGAACTCGCAAAGCCAACTCGTTTTATCATTTCACTATAGACACTTTTAGTGATATGATAAAGTCTCTATTGTACCGTGGTACAGGTGAGCTGATTTGATCAAATCTCTGAAGTGGTTCAGAGTTACTCCACACCTCAAATCTCTCACATCATCATCGTATCAGCCGAAAGACATCCACTGCTGGACATAGGCCTCCCCCAAAGAGTGTTAAAGTGACCGGTCCTGCGCCACCCGCATCCAGCGGACTCCAGCAACCTTTACCAGATCATCAGTCCACCTCGCCGCGCCTTCCGGTACGTGGTTGCCACTCGAGAACCTTTCCGCCCTAACGGCCATCGGTTCTACGAAACCAAGGAAGGTTCCAAAGTAACCGACAGCCCTCCGAATCGCTAAACTTAAGTGGCAGTGGGCGGGGCACATAGCACGTAGAATCTCTCACATGATTTAGTGAAATGGTAAAACAAAATGTCAAAAGTAGGTATCACAATTGTTTCTTAAACAGTTTTTTTATAGGTGGTTGTAAACCGGTATACAATAATTTTAACGGGTTCGAACATATAATCTTACAAATAAGAGAACCTTTCCGGCCCAACGGCCATCGGTTCTACGTGCTATGTGCCCCGCCCACTGCCAGTTTAGTTTAGCGATACGGAGGACTATATCGGTTACCTTGGTTCTGCCGCGGATAGCCTCATTTCTGATGCGATCACGCAGAGAAACTCCTAAGTGCAAGGCCTGAATGGACGCCCCGCTCAGTACTCCAGGCAAAATACGGTTTTGAAAAACATCAATTTATAATAGCGTTTTTTTTGTTGATTCCATTTGAAAATGTTATTCCAAGATGATTTAGTCAAGAATCCGACAACCTTTCCACCCGGAAGTAATTATGTAGATTTAAATGAAGCATGCATTATCTTTTTTTGTACGATTTATCTTGAATATTATAGAGCAAATGTAAATGAACCAAAATAAAGACAAAAACATTTATTAATATTTTTACTTGCTTTTTAGAAGCCAGTTAACTTATCATTTTTTCGATGTCTGAAATTTTGTCGGATTCTGTCGCTGGGTAACTATTTAATTGATAATATATCCGTTATACAAAAAAATAAGCTATTATAAATTATTTCCAAAATTGTAATTTTTTCCATACGAGTTGTCAGTTCATTGCCTGGACTACAGAGCGGGGCGTCGAGCGTCCATATAAATGGCATTTGTTTTATATGGACGCTGCACGCCCCGCTCCGAGCGGGGCGTCCACTCAGGCCTTGCACTAACATAGCCCTCTCCAGCCCTTTGGGTGACTTTGAACCTTCTTATGAGGCCCATAGTAAGCGACAACGTTTCAGTGCCATATGTCATCACTGGCAACACACACTGGTCAACTCTCGTCTTAAAACACTGCGGAATATATTGGACGAAATGATGTGCCGTAGCTTCCCGAACGCTGCCCACAGCCGAGTCGGATTCGACGATTGACCTCTTTCTCGAAGTTGGTCCTACCTAACTGGATAGTCTGTCCTAGTATACATAATCGTCTACCACTTCGAGCGTAGTGTCCGATTGTAATGGGAGTTGGTACTACATGGACATTTGGCATGATCTTATTTTTTTTTTTTTTTTTTATCCATGTTCAGCCAAAATTACTATATCGTCAGCAAACCGAACGTGAGTGATGTAGTCGCCGTTGATGTTGATGCCTAGCCTTCTCCAGTCCAGAGTATTGAAAACGTCCTCCAGTGCAGTTTTGGAGAAATAAAATCTCCTTGCCTGACTCCCCGCTGCTACGTACAGTGTTTGTAACTTTGTACGAGAACGCCACTATGTCAGTCCGATTTCTTATTTTCTTATGTTCAATCCCGTTACAATTATTATATTCCGGTACAACCACCTATTCTTGTATTCGATTAAAAAAGCTAATTTAAGAAATAATTTTAATACCTACTTTTGACATATTATTTTACCTTTTCACTAAATCATGTGAGAGATTTGATAAAATTGATTGTAGAGTAACGTTGAACCAGTTCAAATCACCTATATACCATGTTACAGTAGAGACTTTATCCTATCACTAAACGTGTCTAGTGATATGATGAAACGAGTTGACTTTGCTTTGCGAGTTCGTTTTGTCAACTCACTGACGTGTTTCAGGGATTTTATCAAATCACTAAACAAATCTGGTGAAATGAAAAAACGAGTTGCCTTTTTTGGCTGATTTCATCATTACACTAAACAGATTCAGGGATTTGATCAAAATTACTGAATTTTTCTAGTCAAATATAAAATGGATTCACCATTTTAACATCCTGCGTGATTTGGTCAAATCCCTTAGATATTTGTTCAAATCTCTGTTTTGTTCATTTCCCTGCGACATATATATACTATGTATGTTCAATGTTTCACTTGAACATTTTAACAATGAATGTAGGTAATTTAAACTTTAAAATCACATGAATTATTAAAATGTAGTATCAGAATATAAAAGAAAATATTAATGATCAGCGAGTTGTGTAGTAGAAAAAGACATGACACAAACATAGTTTTTGTGTCTTTGAAGTAGGTAAGTGTTGAAGATACCTAAGTATTCGTTTTGATTTCTGAGGTTAGGTATCTAGGCTGATTAATTTTACTACATCGTATTATCTAAGTACCTATGTCTACTAACTACGTCAACTACTCGTGACGGGAACGACGGAATCTCATAACTTGTAAAAATTGCGTCTCATCCTACAACAAAGACCAACCTCCGTTTGGTCAACGTGTGTGTTATCACTTTTATATTATAGGTGCCTACCCTACCCCGTGAAGAACAAACGAAAGGAATGAGTTTAGTTTAATACACGCCAAAACTATTGTACTCCGGGTAGAAAAACAATGCGAATTCATTTAAATAACTACCCGTTTACCTGTCGTCACAAAAGTAACCCCGAAACTGGAATAGGGAATAAAGTTGGACAGCGGCGGGGCGCCAACTCGCTCGCTTTCCGCTCAATAAACGCCTGTAAGTCGCAAGTTTCGTCCTCAGCCGCACTCCCACGTACAATAACAACTTTCATCGCAACTTTTCACCAGGGGCGGCCGTGCACTCATGCACAAATTTCTGTCCAATATGGGTTTGTGATTAAAGGAGAATCTTCCGCGATGAAACTCCGCCGTGCGTTCCGGCTATTACTTACATGATCATAATCCGGCATTTAAAGTTAAAGGCTTTTAGTTTTAAAAACGCTTTTAACTGTGTACCTACTTATCTCTATTGAGTGGCTTTCAGTTAAAGTTGTTTGTGTAACTTTAAATATAAAAAAGTATATTGTGTAGCTTTGAGTTTCAAATAAGCTTACCTACATTCACTAATGTAACTAACTTGCGAAACAGACCGTGAAATAGAAACTTTGATAAGTATGTCTCGATTTTCTTTTTGTACTTTGATTACCAATAATCTCATCTGTATTTCGCTCATATTAGATTGAATTCGCAAATTACACATGCAAGAAATTTCATGCAAGTTTTACTACATTGCGGAGTTTGATAGATAAAACTCAGTGTATAAATACCTCGGCAACCAGCATTTTTTTTTCTCTTTATTTAAGGAGCTTGTCACACAGATGATCGTATCGCTCCGTTATAATCAACATGACATATTTTTCTTAATTTCGAGTTATTCTATTGTTAACACACTTTCGAGCTAACTGCAATAGGGCTGTGGCCGCGTCTGACAACGGGGTAGCCAGGGCACTATTGCAGGCCCTGATATCATAGCTGGTGTTAAATGCCAGACGTCTCCTGACAGCTTCGTTTCGGACTCATTCCATTATAACATGGTATACAATATCTTCTAGTACATCACATTCATTACAATTCGGAGATCCCACTTTTCCCATCAAATGGCCAAACTTGTCCGGACCGCAGTCTCATCATCAATACTAAGTCGCGTCTACTTACGAACAATATATCCAAGAAGGTATCTGAGGATGAGGCTGAATGGGTGAAAAATGGTGTAGGCAATCGGGAGACCTCGAAAATTCGAGGTGCACCGAGCCACGTGATGGAGCGCCCTCATGGAGTCCGATGAAATAACACATAACACTTATCGCAATCTATTGATTGAATGTAAGACAGGGCCTCGGCGATGGCAATTAACTCTGCATGCATGATATAAATTTTACTATTTATGTGTAGTGATGTGTTCGACTGTGGATCATAAAACGCAGCACCTAAGGCGCTTTTTTCTTTTGAACCGTCTGTGTATATACAATAAAGACCGGAATAATGTGATTGCAAAAAATCATCTACTGTATTTTTTAGGACGATTTTGTTGTATGTACGCTTTGATTTATTGATTGACGTAATGTTAAACTTAATAACTTTAGACATATTCAACTTATTCATCCATCGATCCAAAGTAAACATTTAGAGTAACTTGCTAGAATGCAGTGGGGTTAATCTGTACCTATTATGTAAGGAGAAGCGGTTTTTTCTTTCGCAACGTATCCAGTATCTGCATGGAATTGTTTAATGTAATGTAATGAAACTTGCATGCAATATCTTGCATGTGTAAATTGCGCTTTAGATGTTAGGTAAATCCCTTATCCATATAAAATAATTGACCTATATTGTTAGTTTAGAAGCATAACAAGTCCTGAACTCAATTATAGTAAATTATAACGTGAATATGTAATCAGTGTCTCTCGCTGTGTGAATTAGTGTCATAATACACTAATTGATTGACTGAGGCGCGACGCGGTTAATTTGCCTACACCCGTAATGTAAAGCCCGCCTGTTATTTGCCGTACTATTTTACCTTCGCAAATAGGTAGGTTTTCACACATGAAAGGTACCTATTACCTATACATAGAGTAGGCACTAGGTATACCTAATTAAAGTAAATAATATTTTTACAAACTTGTACAATAAGTAAAAGATTAGGTAGGTAAGTAGTTCTTTAAGTAGGTAGTTTCAGTAACAACTTTTTTATTCATTTCTAAATTTAAAGGTACTTTACTATGATAATAGGTACCTACTACATAGATATATATCCATAAAAATACGGTATAACGACGTTTTTAATAGCATTTGAGCAAAGTTGATATAGGTACATTCCAATAAAGGACGAGCAACCTACTTACATATTCGGGAGTAAGGGCTTGGACCTAGCATCGTTAACAGTCTCTTATTTGTCCCCAGAGCGTCGTCCCCTCCCTGTGCTTATAAGTACGGACTCCATAGATACCTAAGAGACGTTAAGATAATTTTCTCAAACATGCAATAAAATATTGACGTTGTGTTCTTCATAATGGGCTTCGAAGTGTCACGTTTCGGCTCAGCGAGACGAGAGACCCGTACTGGCATTTCGTACAAAATTGGAGGCCTAGGCCAGCAAGATGGTCTTTTTTAATTTCCATTCCACAATTTGAGGCACAGGATCACGGCGTTCAGCCATGAAAACTAAAGTTTGATTTCTTGGAGTTTATTTAAGTATCTATTTCATTGCATGTTTGAGAAAAGCACTATTACATACCTCGGCGTGAAAAGGGCTTGCCAGTCTCATAACTATCCGACCTCGCTACGCTCGGCCGTCTATATGTACTCGGCCGGCAACCCCTTACTTCCCGGCCTCTGTAGTAATGTACTATTAAAATGCTTTTCTCAAACATGCAATGAAATATTGACGTTGTGTTCTTCATAATGGGCGTCGAAGTGTCACATTTCGGGCAAAGCGTGACGAGAGATCGGTAATGGCATTTCATACAAAATTGGAGGCCTAGGATTGCAAGATGGTATTTTTTAATTTCCATTACACAATTTGTGGCACGGGATCACGGCGTTCAGCCATGAAAATCAGTTTGATTTCTCGGAGTTTTTTAAATTTATGCCATTGCATGTTTGAGAAAAGCACTATACATACCTCATAACTAGCCTACTCTATCTCGCTACGCTCGGCCGTCTATATATACTCGGCCGGCAACCCCTTACTTCCCAGCCTCTGTAGTAGATAATGTATTATTATACAGCCGCGATTCCCCTAATTTAGTTACTTAATCGACTCCAATTTATGTACCGGCGTAAATAAGCAGAGCAATTCAAACGTGACCCTATTCCAGCCGCGAATCTCTGAATCGAGTAAATTTGCGCGCCGTGCAGGCGGCAGGCGTTTGTGAGTATCCATTCAAAAAGATGTGAAGATGCCACTGATTTATGCTCAGCCATTATTCTTACTTACACCGACATAAACACATGCCGTTCAGTCGACAGAGCGCCGCGCTAACTCCGCCATTATAAATGGAAATGATCAAATGCAATGCTCACGTTTCTATATAAACATACATTTCTTATATAAATGTTTTTGTTACAAAAATCATCATAAACGAGTCTTCGCTAGCGGGGCCGACTTGGCAACACAAATAGTAATAAGCTGGAGAAGTCGCTCAAACTCAACTCGAGGCTTTCAGAGTCTTGGCAAATATTACGACAAAGCGACACAAACTTAGATATTGTTTGTGGGACATCTGTCTACAGTAGATTGCGCAAGACAAGGTTTCCGTTCCGTCTCCTAAGGGCTGCCGGCTAGGCGGCTACCGGCTAACGGAGCTATGCGACAGTTGAGCCGTAGTGGTTTGCCGTTTGCCATTTAAGTCGCCTCTGAAAACGGACGAGAAGTCTCAATTCGACAGTAAATACTTTTATGATTATACATTTGAACTGAAGTATGTCATAATTTGCGGTTGAATTTGTATTTGAAATCCATGAACATCCATTCTTGAATTAAATTAAAAATAGTCTTTATTGCTATAAACCTAACATTACATTTTCAATGTTATTATCAGTAATAAGAAGAGCTTGCATCATATTTTTTTTACGGAATTCAAATTTGTAGGAACCTACTCCTTTATCGATCGTGTCTACCCGATTCCGATCTAGGTTAATATTTCATGAATGCAAAGGTAAATAAAATACCTTCTGACGATAATTCAACTGGGGGTAGTATCCAATTAACGGCACTTAGGATATATATCTAACCTATTTGAACTACGAACGAACAATACATTGATTTCTATGCATACGAGCCGTAACTCATTATATTTGCACAGCTAGGATAACATACAACGCCATTTCCATTTCAAATACGGTTATCAATTTATTACTTTAGTTGGTATATACCAATAGATACCTAGTCGTCGATTTGTGCACCAAAAGGCATTAACATTCCAGGCGGGTGAATCAGAAAATGATAGAAGCGAACCCCGAGGGAGCTCATCAAAATCGCGTTATCAGCTGCACTCACAAATCAGGAGCACCCTGGAAGCGGCACGACACCTACTTATACCGAATGTAGTCGGAGTTTAGACGCGTGACTCGTATTATCAAACCGTAGAGTTGCATATACGAACGAGTTTAGATTTAGGAACAACATCATTACTCCGGTCTTTGTGTAATAAAGCGAGCTACCGGCGTCACGTCATAAAACCAAATATCTCGTTGCACCCCGAGTAGCTCCGGTAGAATATCCAGGCTCCATCTTATAAATGGGTGATGCAAATGCGCTCCCCTGCTCCCAAGACATTTTTATTACGGGGAGAGTTAATATCATCTTATGTAAAACGGTCTAATTTCATTTTCTACCAGGTTGATTACCTAACGTTTGAGTATCTAAGTTATTGCGAGGAATATAGAATCATATCGTAATTTATAATAGTCTGTGTGCATGAGAATAGAGCGCACCTATTTTTGACTCTATAATTTACCTATTTTGGTACCTTTTGTAATGATGTCGTTCGCGAACACTCGGCAAAGTATCGTCTTCTTCACAAAGGATTTATGTATGAAAACAATTAAATCAATCAAAAAGTGACCGACACATGAGTGGGCGCTCTCAAACATATTAGTTTGTCGAGTTCGTGTCCTGTTTTCATGTCGCGCCACTGAGTCGCATGAACGTGTACACTACCTAATTGCTTTCTGAAAACACAGCCAGCTATAAAACCTAATGGATCCTATTTGCTGGCGTTTGCACAACAACATTTCAACTTGTCAATTTGCCGATAGTTGCCGTGACGAGGCACATCAACCGACCCTTAATCGCAGATAAATGAATTAGGACGCGGCGTCATCCATCACTGTCGGTAATTTTAAGATAAAGCCCATAATGCGCGCAGGTTGCTCGCTCGGAACCCTACCACGCGCCCTACCATGGCAATGCATCCGCAGACTGTATAAGACAAATTTGTATTACATAGCTTAACATATGAAAACCACAAATTTATTGAAATCCTAAAGGAGAAAATTCGAACGAGATAAACTAACTGAGAGATACTTACTGCCTAAATTAGTAGTATTTAAACAAAACTTACGTAGGTATTTTGTTTAAATTGTAAGGAATTGTATTATTTATCTATCATCATCCTCCTAGCGTTATTCCCGGTTGTGCCCTAAAGCGCGGGTCTGCTTTGACACCTAATCCCAAGATTTGGTCTATGCACTAGTTTTACGAAAGCGAATGCCATCTGACCTTCCAACCCAGAGAGAAAACTAGACCTTGTTGGGATTAGACCAGTTTTCTCTCGATGTTTTCCTTCATCGAAAAGCTAACGGTAACGGTAGCTAATTTAAATGATACGTATGATGATGATGGATATTCCGATAGCCTTCTAAAGTCAATCAAGGTGCTCATAGTGGTAGCGAATTGGAAATCGACCCTTCTATTCCGCGCGTCGCAGCGAAGGGCTGACTCATTAGCGTTGCCACTCGGGTGGAAACGGAGCAGTTTTGACATCGAGACACAAGGCCCGTGGTAAGGGTGGCTCTTCCCGTTTCCTTCCTGACGTTATCGACGCCGCCAATTCAATTATATTCATTGAATGCAAATTTCTTGCGAGTCCCCACGGCTAAGATTTTTTATACATTTTCCTAGTAAAGTACTCGTGAAATAGGTCAAGTGAGAGACGCGAGTGGTAAGATAAAGCTAGATAGGAATCTGAAGCCTAGAGCATAGTGCATGTGTCTATAGAACTAAAAATATAATAAATCCTTTAAACGAAGATCAAACACGAAAAAAATATCGACCTGGCAGGATTTCAACCCGCATCCCTGTTGTCGTAAGTTTTATTAGGGGATCATTTTATACAGACCGAACTAGCACTATAGCAAGCTCAATAAGGCTAGTGTTATTGATACTAGAGGACTAACTACGAATTAGTTAAGTACCCACTTTCTAGGAAGTTTGGCGATTATCAATGCTGCTCCTCGTCAATCCAGTTGATCTAAATAGAGCCCGATATTAGCTCAGCTACCTAATCCCGAGAATTGGCGTTGGCCTCTAATATGGGCCTCCATTTTTCAACTAATAGTCTCATTTCTCGCAACTTAAAAACCAGTTGACATCATTTGATAGATGCAAGCACAATTTAACGTCTGTACGAGTTAAAACTCGTAGTTATGGCAGCGACATACAACAAATGAGCAAGGAATCGTGTAAATTGCACTGGCCTTCTGATGTATAAGAGATGTCGGCCATAAAGCTAACCGCACCTTGTTTCCGATGCACCTATAAAACGGGAACTTATAGCCGCATGTAAAGCATTTCCGAATGGAACCGTATCGAACAATACGGTGCAAGCGATGGTTATACATTTTTCAAGACGGTGGGCTCGAGTTAGATTGCATTTCTCCAGAATTGCATTCTCCTTGGAATGGCTACACGTATTGTCGTACAATGTATGATCACATTATGCCATGGCAATATAAAATCAGAGGCAAGGCTTGCGAAAAAGGTAGGAATTGGAATTTCTCGCCTGCGACCAACAATATAACACATCGTACAGTCAGCAACATACGAGGGGAGGTCCAAAAGTCCGCGGAATGAAGTAGAAGGAGGTAAAATTGTACAATACCTCTTTGCTTATCTGGTATGAAAACTCTTTAGAAAAAAAAAATATAAATGTCAAACACACAAAGGTGATGGCTACGATTTTTTGGGATTCAACAGGAATTCTTATGATCGACTACAAGGACAAGGGTGTTACTATAACTGGGACATATTATGCAATGCTATTAGAAAGACTACGTGTAGCCATTAAAGAAAAAAAAGCGGGGAAAACTGTCAAAGGGTGTGTTGCTGTTGCACGACAATGCACCGGTTCACAAGAGCCATGTTGCGACTGCTGCTCTTAACAGGTGCGGCTTCGAATCGCTGGTTCACCCACCCTAAAGCCCGGATCTGGCCCCCAGCGATTATTATTTGTTCCTAAATTTAAAAAAAGAACTACGAGGAAAAAAAAATGTGACGAATAATTGAAGGAGGCTATTTCGGCTCATTTTGAAGGCAAAGATAAAAAATATTTTTTTTATGGTCTACATAAATTAAATAGTCCATCTGAAAAATGCATTATAGGCAAATATATTGAAAAGGAAAATTACTTATGTTGTTTTATTTAATTTGCAAATACTTCATTCCGCGAATTTTTGAACCTCCCCGCGTATAGTTAGTAGCATCCAAAGTAGCCTAAAATATCGCAACACGTCTTAATACTATGGAAGTAAAAATGTGTTAAGATATATTTGGCTACTTTGGCTGTTACTATATGATTCTGACTGTACCTACCCACTACTGGGATGCCTTCAGGATTCGTTTTTGATAATTTTTATAACGGTGACGTTAATGTAAACGGAATCTGAAGAACTTTTTACGGACTAAAGGAGCAGACTTGCCGTAATATTAATAAAACGTCAAGTTACATTTCGCAATAATTAGACTACAGGAAATTGGTAAGAAAGGCGTGCACAAGCAGGTGTTCCGTATCAAAAAGGCGTAACTAGGAATCTTTAGTAGGAACTCACGGCATTTAAAATACGTGCGTCTTTTTTTTTACAAGCCTCACCTATATAAATTTCATCTGTATGTAACAATGTAATCAAAGCTGGCGAGTAAATTTTCACTCGCTTCCATTATTCGTATTGACTTGTCACTTGCCAGTATGTAAGTATAATAATAAGATGACAATACCTACACTAATTGATATCATTACGTTGAGTCAGAACCCTTCAATTGCTTAAAGTAAGGCTCCTACAAAAATTATATACCTAGAATGTATTTTTTTATGAAAAACTCATTACATCCTACTAATATTTTAAATGCGAAAGATTGGATGTTTGTTTCTCAATCACGCTTAAACGGCTCAACCGATTTGGATGAAATTTTGCACGAAGATAGTTTATAGCCTGGATTGAAATATAGGATAGTTTTTTATGGAAGCGGGCGGAAGCTAGTTATAATATAAGACTAATCGTTTCTGAGTAAAACCGCTAGGACGGTTGCGATATCGCTATATAGATGTGCTTCGTTTTTGCTTTTTTGGCCATGTAGCCCTGAAGAACTTAAAGCTGTTTCGGTTTAAGGTGAAGTCACTTGAGATGTGTTTGGCACTAGGCTGTCAAGACAGCGAGGTGTCAAATATATGACAACACATCATCTGGTGGATATTTTACCCCTTAGAGGAATAATACTTATCTACTAATATTCCACGGAATTCTCACGCAGTGCATGTATATTCTATTAGTAAATTGTATGTATCCTTCCGACGACTTGTGCTATTTGATATAGCTGGGCTCTATGTACTTATATTATATGATCATTAGGCTAGGGACTTTTGGATGCTCGCCGTGGTTCTAGAATCCACGGAGTCGCCATTATGTTAAAATATTTTTGTCGAAGTCAAAGTCAAAGTGTAAAAATAAAACATTACATTAGATGTATGCTGTTATATCGGTAATAAATACGTAAGGAGTTAAAATAATATGAAAAAAGGCTTGTATATTTTTTCTTTAAGTGATGTAGGTAGGTAGGTACTTATATTTCAAATCAGAAAAAAATATAATTATTGTTAACCATGTTAAAGTTTATCCCATCAAAATAACTGTAGACAACAAAAAATTACAATTTTACTGTAAATTATTTGTAAAATAGTTGTCAGTAGTCTGTCCCAACAAAATTATAAAAGAGGATGCTTAATTAAGTAAATCATATATACCTACCTATGCATATCGCGTCACCTGTGAACTGTGACTCGTGTGTATAAATATCAGATTTATGATAAAATTAATTGCAGTCATAATAACGTGTTTATTACCGATATACTTAACAGCATAAATCGTGACATCTAATATAATGTTTTATTTTTACACTTTATCTTCGACTTTGAAAAAAATATTGTAACATAATGGCGACTCCGTGGTCCGGCGAGCATCCAAAAGTCCCAAGCCTACTGATCATATCATATATCAGTTTGTCCTTATGTCGATTAGTAGATAATGGGTAAGGCCGCCGACATTGTCAGTTTTGGTCGGAACAAAACTTTCCAGCACGTTTTCTCCAAATATGTAAGCACTACTGCCGTTGTTGTTAGTTGATTCTATAAAGCAATTATTGAGCTTGTTTCCCCATTTCGCAAACTGAATAAAAGTTGTTGTTTCTATAAAATACTTGCATTTATGTTCATCAAACCCCCCTAATTTTGGTCGAAAATGACGTGTCGCTTTTTTCCGAGTACTTTTCAACTACGAATTATTTTCATATTTAAACATTTAGAAAAAAACGTTTAAATACATTTGAAAGGTGAGACACATTACTTTCTGTAAAACCAAGAACGGTGTTTAAATACTTTGTTTTGCGTACTTTATAGGTCTTTAGATTAGTGGGCAGAGTTTTGGCTTTCGTAACACAAATTTTTGTGTTATGCATAATTACCCCTAAATATTAACAGAAAACTGGGGAAAAATGTATTTTGGCACAGCAACACCGTAAGCTGTCAATCAATGTTAAAAAAAAGAAACTGCCATTTTTAGTTTGTCTATGAGAAAAATTGAAAGTGAGTCGCATATTTTCGTCAGAATTTGTGTTGATGAATATCTCAAGTAAGTAAGCGTTTCAGAAGTTCACTTTACTATGGTTGTTTTCGTTTATGTTTAAAGCTTACATGAAACATGTACATTTGCGTCTAGTTTGACTTAATTTGGTTTTATAACCTAAAACGCTTGTAAAAAACTGGTTTTGTGTTATATTATGGCGTTTTGTGTTAGTTTTGTGTTATGCATAACACAAGTTTTTGTGTTCAGTAACACAAAACAAGTGTAAAGAGTCATGCAGATTGAGAATACTGTAATAGTAAAGAAAATCATTTTCATATTATCGTGAGATTTATTCGAATTGTTATTTTGAATAGTACTTACAGTCTAAACGTATTATTCTTACAGTATGGTCGTCGGGTGACAACCAAAACTCACTATTTAGTGCATTTGCAAAAAAAAACCAATATCAACTGTGTTAACGTAGAAATAAGGTCGAGTTTTCATGTACCTACTATTACGTGTAATTAGACAGTTTAGGTTCTCACCGGACGATGTACACCAGTGATGCCGCATTCGATCAAACTTGAATTAGGTCTTCTATTATATAATTCGTGAATCGCGGCTATCGCAGCCGCGCGCGTTCTATTGATTGAACTTATGAATCATTTAGTTTCTACTTGAAATATATTTTTAAATTCTTTTATGTTTGCGAGAATTCTTTAAACTAAGACGCCATGCTCAATTGCCTTTGATGAATGTGATTTTTATTAAATAAATAAATAAAATAAAATAAAATTCGTTTATTTCAGACAACCACGTGAACTTATTAAATGAATCATTTAGTTTCTACTTGAAATATATTTTTAAATTCTTTTATGTTTGCAATAATTCTGAAAACTTTTTTGTTTCCTAGGAATAATGCTCAATTTGTCGTATTTTTTTATGATGATCTGTTTTTTATACAGAAAAGGAAATTATCTTTTTTTTATAAAAACAGATCATCATAAAAAATACTGATTTAGTCAAATACCGATCGATCACGTATTCTAAAATGTTTTCATTATAAATATATTAACATACGTAAAAAAAAATGATATTTTTTCCTTACCCTTTATTTTAATACTATTATGAAACAACCTTTACAAAAAATAGTGTTACTTTTGTGTTATATTTGTGTTACGGTATCACAAAAGTGATTGTGTTATTTTTGTGTTATAAGTGATAATCTCAACGGCCTTACCCTAATGTCAACTTGCGATTCGATCAAATACTGTAAAATAAAATAGAATTGGATTGGCGTGTGGTGAATTCCCCTGATTTGCCTAAGCATTACGTAAGGCACCAAGTGAATTTCGTAACTCTCGAGCACATCTAAACCTCGAATAGAATTCGTGAATACGTTAAAATCCGGAAGTACTACAGAGTACGGATTCCGTGATCTTTTGTCCATTCAATAATAATATGATTATCTCTTTTAGGGAAAGTAAATTTATATCACGTCTACATTCTGAATTATTAAATGAGGGAAATAGGTCACAGTGCTGGGTCAGGTTAAGATAAAACAATTAACAATTAAATTAGATTCAAATCATTTATTAAAATAAGTGATGTATTAATTCCTTATGAAGAACACATTTTAAGAGCAGTCTGCTGTATCTTTAAAATATTTATACATAATAAAAATAACAACTATAATTTATAATGAAACGAATTTGATTATGTGGACAAGTTGAAGTTTAATGTTTTATTGCCAAGCAAACAACCGTTCCCAAGGAACATCCACCACGTCAGCTGGCGACGCATCCCCTTTTGTCACAATATAAAAAAATCGAAACATCAGATTAGATAATACTTGTTAAGATGGGTTTCTAACAAACGAACGGATATTCCATGTTGTAATCTTAATTTTTGTGTTACTTATGATAGCATCCAGTAACAACTTGAGAGTCCACCTAGCTTTTACGCTCGCTTTTTTGGCCTTTCAATAATTTTTCTTGTACTTTTTTTCGGACTCGTGCACTACCCGACCCCCAACATTATCAAACTTTTAAAAAGTTATATAAATATTCTGATGTTGAGGTATTCTCGAATATTAAGAAATAGGGAATGAGCCGCACCTCCTACATACATAAACATGTCAATAGCAACACCACAATAGAATCATGACAGGTTTCATAGCTCGCCTCTAACACGGTAAGGTCAGCCCATCTTCTACATAACACACAACTTCACAACATTAAGAACATCGGAAGTGTAGACATACATTTTAAAATGTATAAAGCATTTTTTTGTAAAATGTACTTAGATATCCATAACAAAAAACTAATTTCGTTAACATTAAATGCTCTATTTAAATCAATTTAATAGTTATCATTTTAAAGTCTATTTTATTACTTATATGAAACAATTTTTTTTTACAAGTTTTAGTGCCGACCTCTAATATAAATCAATTATTATTTTCTAAGAAAATGTTGTAAAAAGATGTCAATTTCACTGTCGGTCTCTTCTCTTACCAAGTTTCCTCGCCGATAAATTCATGAATATCAAAATATATACCAAGTACTTTTTATATGTATTCATTCCTTGCGTTAGTCATTATCATTGATATCAATTATTTAAAATACAACGCATTTTGTTTAATTCCTATAAAGATCGCTTAATGGCTAACTGTACGAGTGGGTAACTATACGGGAACCGGATAAAATAAGTTTATGTTACAAATGTTCCAAATAAATTACCTTGGGCTGAAATTGACAAAAAAAATTGTGATTTGATTGAAATATCACTTATTATAAGACTAGTGTTTTGTTCTAGAGAAACGAACGATTGTGACTATAAAAATAATTTAAGTAATAGATGTTAGTGCCGTTCTCTTTAATATAGACTGTATGGCACAGATAGACGTCGACATCGGTAATTGATCTAATATTCGATATGAAAGTGTAAAATTAATTACAAATATACAAATCGTGTCAGGTACTTAAAGTTACGATTTAAGAAAATCAACCGTTGTGCGATATAATGGAATGACAACGTATACTTCTGAAGCAAAAATACCAGTATGGGCTGTGAAAATACTAAAACGCAGCACTATGCTGTACTTGAGGTACCTTTAAAATTGCAAAAAACGATAAAAATTACTTAAGCTCGCTTTGTGGATCGCTGCAAGCTAAGAGTTGCATCTTACGGGACCATTGGATATAAACTAAGCATATTGTATAGTATTGTTCAATACTTAAAATAGCACCTAAACCGACTATTCGTCGAAAATTGCCGGATTATACAACATAATTAAGGCTAAAATATAATTCAGGCAAGTAATTTTAAACAACTCATTGAGAACTCAATATTATGTACTAACCACCTTAAAGTAATAGGAGATAGATATAAATAATCTCACGAAAAAAATCTTCGACGTCTCAATTGTAGAGATCGAGAACATTAAGTCGTTTATAATATCACTCTTTAAAATATTATATTACAAGTTTGATAGACAAAGATATTTTCAACAATGATACTCTCACACTGAAACACTTGAAAACATTGTTTGCAACCTTTCGGACAGCCCCACCGAGTCAGGGCCCGGTCGTCACACAGACTTTGATCAAGCCGTGAAGTATCTTGTCTCGTGCCAACCTTTTAGGTTGAGAGATATGCTATCCATTAGACGATAGCTCGTCTTTGAGCCACTGCGGGACCGGACGACCCAGCCTGACCAGCAGTTTTGACAAAGCCGTGTTGTGGGGCGTGTAGTATCGCTTTAGGAATTTGGCCGACCTTTCCTCCATGGGCGGGTAAACGCGGCCCTTAGATTTACCGAGACATTTCGTCCGCTCATTGCTCACGGCCTGGCAGAAAAATCCCTTCTTCGGGTCGTACCTGTTGAACAGAAAAGATTAATTACTTAATGACCCATCGACGGATAGTTCCTAAACTAAATTTATTGTGTGCTTTGGGGATTGAGCTCGATAAACTACTTCAGATAGAGCGTAATAGTAATAACACTCGGCGACACGGTAATATATCTGTGTAGTCATAAAATTTATTTCACTCCGGGGTTCCGAAAGGACTCAAAAATCTTCAACGTCGGGATCGTGATAAACAACGGGCACATCAAAGTGAGGGTAGGAATATGTGCGAGTGCTAGGCAGAAGGTTCTCTATTTTTAGATAGGCTATTGAGCATTATTATGCAGCATTGTGTGAAATGCAACTTTTTATATTTAATAAGAAAGTTTATAAATTACATTGTAATGCAATTTTCAGTCTGTAGCACATTGGACGGGACGAGGTTATTACGGAAGTTTGAGTAATAAAATTGGTCTCAAATTGTATAGTGTACGAAAATCGTTCTATTGTTGATTGAATAAAAATTGTAACTGAAGTACTAGGATAGCAAGGGGACCACTTTCAGCCATGACTAGAAGCCTGCTGCCAAGCAGTGGGACGTGTGTAAATTGTTTATGATGGTGGTACGGCACTACGGCAGGCTGTGCGATATTGGACAAGTGGAATTTTCTCAACGGCATGAGCGCGGTCACGGCCTAAGACTTTAGCGATTCCAAAACTCACAAGCGTGTTGCCGACTCTTTATCCTGTGGGCTTGATACTCACTTGAGCAGCCTGTTATAGTCGAGCTGCGGGATCTTGAGGAACTTCTGCAGCGGCGTGAGCGCGGCGGCGGGCTCGGCGCGGAGCAGCGAGCCGTCCAGGATGTGCAGCTGGTGCGCGCTGAACTCGGCCAGCCAGCGCTCCAGGAAGTGGCTGTACTTGCCCGGGTTGAGGCACCGGTTCCTGAACAAACACATTCGTTGCTTGGTTGTGGGGATGCTCGGACCAGACAAACACATGCACTGTCAGAAACCCGCCTAGGTGCCCACGCCGTAGGCGCTTTCAGCTAGCTAGCGAGAAAACCACAGGACGAGCCTAGCGGGTAGCGATTCTTGGCAGTGAATGTGTTAGCTAACTAATTATTGTGATGATTAGGGAAACAGAGAGAGGAAGTTTCTGGCTATCCGCACCGTATCCAGAAGTAACGCCTTCTGTATCGGACCTGTAACCGAGCCATCTAGCGAGATTATCTTAAGGTCGAGACTCTTCGCTATTAGACCGTTCGCCGAAACGACTTGGACAAAGATCGTCGAAAAATCGCCAGAGCTGTATTCTTGTCAAACAAAGTGTATGTTCAGTGAATCTTCTGTGCTCACACATGTGTTTATTCTGTGGCTCTCATTATAGTTAATCAAACCTAACAGCCAATGTTAGTTAAAAATTAATAGAATGTCAGTTCGACATAAAATGATTAAACGATAAATGGCGGCGTCACATTAACGTTTGAGTTGTAAATTGAATATGTCGCTGATGCAAGCCGCAATAATTTTACATGTTTAAGTAATCTCTAGGGTGCCCTACTTCATATTAGCCCTACCAAACAACACCATTATATATATAGAGGGCTTCATGCTAAAGGGGCGTATAAGCAAGAACCCTATTATTGCTTATACGCCCCTTTAGCATGAAGTACACATGTACACATGCAGCAGCCATGTGAGAAAATTGTCTTTGACAGATCGACAGACGTAGAGATCACATATAAGTGTCCGTTGGCCCAATTTTGAAACACTAAAAACGCGAACAAAGCTTTCTCATTTAAACGTAAAAAGGTTTATCAATCGATGCAACTGGCGGTTACAATTAATTGTTTCGAATTAATTAGTGTGCTGGCGCTAATATACTAGTTTTTTTTACAGATAAAATAAATATTTGATAATTACAGACCTATATTATAATTAGATACAGTTATTATTTATAATTAGATACAGAAAAGGTTTCAAAATGAGCACATTACCGACTATTATGGCCGCGTCCGAGATTAGAACGGGAAATGCGAAGGCTATTATAATTATATACACGACGTGAATGTTATTACGACTGTGTTATTTATAATTTCCTAAATAATATGAAAGGAAGCACGCTCGTATTGCTATTTTATTATTAACTTCATGTTTAATCTCCACCGATTTCCTAGTGTTTATAGATAATTCTATTACAAAACTAACCACATGACTCGAACAAAAATTAGGGCTTTGAAGCTCAATATCTCGCAAACGAATCACTGATTTGAAAAATGGATTAAGAAAACCCATTATAGTTTTTAACGAGCTATCCAACGATACCCACACTATGGGTTTAATGAGAAAAAAGAAATGCATCCCCGCTTTAGGTGTAGGGGGTACCCTAAAAAAAAAAATTTTTTTCAAGATTTTATTGTACTGTTCTGTCGGCGTGATTGATTTATATACCCATGCCGAATTACAGTTTTCTAGTAGAAATGGTTACTGAGCTAAGCCGAAGACGGACAGACAGACGGACGGACATGGCGAAACTATAAGGGTTCCTTGTTGACTACGGAACCCTAAAAAAAACAACTTAGAAAAGTTGAAAAACCCCCGACATTTTAATTTCAAAGTCCAATATCTCAAAAACGACTGAACAGATTTTCATGAAACATAGCTAAGAACACTCGGGATAAAATGATCTACGACACAAAAAAACCGCATTCAAATCGGTCCATCCGTTTGGGAGCTACGATGATACAGAGACAGACACGTTCAACTTGCAACAACCCTGCGTCACCCGGAGCATTATTTTTGACCCCTCATTTATCAAAATCCGTTCAGTATCTCAAACGCTACGGTAGAACACACGTGAATACAAACATCGAGTGTTAAAAACATACCCCTTCCTTTGGGCTCTGCCGAAATCGGGCAAAAAGAGGCACCAAGTAACGTGTAACCTTACCTTAAGTCTTTGAGGGGCTTTGGTGCAGAGTCGTTGGCCGTTATGACGGTATGGAAGGTGTAGTTGTTAGCCACGGGGTCGCCGTGCGAGCGGATGTGCTGGTACCAGGAATACGCCCTGTGTAAACAATAGGGGTGTAGACACTAAATAAAATCAATAATGCCATATTTTCTCGAAAAAGGATTAAAAATGTAGTCAAATGGAGAAAAAATCAACGCAAGAGGGTAAATAATCACGAAGTTATAAGAGTCCTAAGTTTTAAGAAGGGGTATGTTCTGTTCCTTTTTCGCAAAACGCAACTTCATATGAAACGATGACGCTTGTAGATTGTGACGTCACTAATAGACGGCAACGTGCCGCGCCCCATCATGTTCGGCGCCGCCATCGACGCGCCTTGCCGCGCGCGCGACGCGCTCTGCGGCAGCCTCGCAGATTGTGACGTCACAAACTGTTTGCGTTTTCTCTCTCTAACAAGCAATATTAAAACGGTTGTAGCTTCGTAATTCTTTGAGATATCTGAATGGGATTTTCGTCACTAGGCATATTTTTTTGCCTTCTTTCTTTTGGAGTAATAGTAGATTACTGCAGAGGCCGTGAAGTAAGGGATTGATGGACGAGATTGGGGTAGACGGCCGAGTCGTAGACGAGGCCGAATACAACGAGTCCAGCAATCCCTGTTCCGGCCGAGGATTGTATAGTACTTTTCTCAAACGATGTGAGGAAATATTAAAATTAAAATAAATACTAGGTAATCAATTAAATAATAGGTCATTTGCGCCTTTTTTATTTTTTAAACATGCCATTTGAACAAGCCGTTCGAGCACCATGTTTAACCGCACATAAAGTATAGTACCATAGATTATTTTTATTTTTTTTATGAAGCAAGTATGCTTACAGTGTCTAGTGGTGGTTGGCAGTATGTAAATTTTCCTTTGTCAGTTTAATATTAGTAAGCAAATTTAAAAAATTAGAGTAGCGGACAATAATGGTTTTACTTAGGGTTTTCATACATTACTTCTTGGCCTAAGGCCAAGAAGTAATGTAGGGAGCCATAAACAAGAAACTTCACGTCTTCATTTCGTGATATTAACGCGTACATTTCCGAGCATGTTTGAGAAATAATAATTTTCGAGTCTATACCCGTATTTATCATGCTGAAACTATACGCCAAAACTTGAAGCAACAGTTCGCTGTAATTATACAGCGCATGCCTTGTAACGTTTAAATGCAAATATCGGTTGTACTCCTACAGAGTCCAGTTTATGATTCTAACGATTAAAATTCCTTATCAAAACTATGCTAGAATTTAAACGTTGGTGACAAAATATAACAGCTTCAGCGGAACCAATCCTTGTTTTATTTAATTTCCAGTTCATTCGGGCTGTATTAAATTAGATCCGTCAGTGTCTAAATCAAATCAATGCAAATGTAACAAAACGTCATGTTAACCTTACCATTAAGCGGTTCATTCAGAACAAAGAAGAGTCTACAATAGGTAGTCTGCATCGTATATTTAGTAGCAGCCAAAGTAGCCAAATGTATCGTAACAACAGCCTTATTCTTACAGTAATAAAGACGTGTACCGACTGTACTATGAACAGTATTCGTTGGATTATAATAAAACAAGGTATGAACCACAATCAAGTCCTAACTATGCGGCAGACTTGGCAATAATACTGAACGACTCCCAGCAGATCAGTAGGCAAAGTTTTAAACAAAGTTCCCGTGAAAACCATGTTAGATTTTTCCATTTTCCCAGATACGCTTTTCTGATCTATAAAAATATCGAACAAATGGAGAGTACCGTTCGTAATACCGATTTAATAATGCACAATGAAAATTCTGGAAACCTATTGAGTTGAACTAGCGTAGAGTCTGCTAATGGACTGCCGATGTTTGGTTAAGATATTGACTTTCATTTTGTAATTCATTGTCTACTAAAATTAATCTCAAAGGTCGACTTTAAATTAACTACAGAATTTATACTCTATGGCGATTTTCATTATTTGAACCGAAGTTATTTCAATTAAGATATCTACAATTTGGAGATTACATTTCGCTACTCGGATCAACTTCAATTAAAATTGTTTTTGGCCTGCGAACGACTGATAAAAAGTTATTTCGCTTCTACAAGATCAAAGATAAGAAACAGCTTATAAGATTTTCAATGACTGCATTGATTGACTACTCCTAATAAAATAATAAATGACAGGGCGAAAAGGTATTTATAAGCAGTTTATGGTTGAAATATGAATGTCATCAGCTAAGCGGACCATATCTCTGGTGTCTGATAGTCTGATTACATTAGTAATTACAAATCTATGAGTCATATTATACTATACTGGAGTCATCAGACAAGTGTTGATCGGTTTGACAAAGGACCTCGGATTAGGCAATCAAGTGCATGTCTCGTTGTCGACAAAGGAACGTTTTGTGGGGTAAAGCGACGCTGAAGGTGAAGTGTAATTTAAGCTGCAGTGCGGTAGATCATTATCCATTTGGAAGCCAAAACACCTTAACGTGTTCAGTGCTATCATAACCGCGTTGCCAACAATTACTGTAGCTTTGGCGTACAGTTGTCACTGAAACCGACATGCTTGGGCCGCGGTCTAGATGTCAATTCGCTCGTGACCCCGCTGCCCGCTGGTGTCCAGACCTTGAAATTTTTATATTCACTCTTTTGTAGGAAAAATGTAGTCGTCTAAAACCTCTTACCGCTTCTACTCCAGCAATGAATATTTAGATAACTAACTAGACTATATTGATTTTTTCTATATTTTTTTGTTTAAGTGGATGCAATTATTCAATGTGAATGTAATGTAATGTAATGAAACATATTGAATTTTTGCATGCCTACATGGCAGAACATTTTAACACCTTAAATGTAAGATCGATGTATCACTTGTGTTCTTGCAAATAAAAATCAGGAATCTGAAATCTTTACAGAAACCAGGCAGTCTGTTAGAGGCTTAAGTGTTATTTCTTGCGTGATCAATGTCGTGCAAAGGTGGCTGAAAAGAAAACGTTGTTATCTTCACTTACCGTTTGGAAGGTGATATGAGTATGGCAATGATCTTGGCGTTCGGCAGCAGCGCGTGCGCGCGCCGCGGCGCCTGCTCGCCGTCGAAGTACGTGGCGGACTTCTCAAACGTCATCTGCGTGCCGTTGCTGATGCTCGGGGGGAAGAAGTTTAAGTACCTGCGTCAAATACACGGTACAGTCTCTTAGAACAGTCCTTAGGTTCGGGTGAAATGGTTTTTTTTTAATCTGTAAGACCCGCGCAGGCTGCTATTCTTATATACTTACCTATATATTGCGAGTGTAACCTAAAACTATACGACATATCACCCTAAAATCTATTGGAGCAAACCTGACTCTCGGTCTTCGGAGTTTCGAGACTTGGCCTCTTTTTTACATGGAATATTTTGTATGGGATTCTAAATTAACGGAAACTCTTAAAAAAGCTTTATTATTCAAGCAAATATCAAAAAATCTGATAGTTCTAAACTAAGCATCAATACACAGCATAAGCAGATTATCATATATCGGGATCCCAAAGGGAGCGACGCCGCGAGATGTTGTCGGTATAATAATTTCATCTGCAAATTTGCTTGGCAACTGATGCTTGGGATCTCCCAGACGCTCGCATACGAGTTTAGTTGCTAAAATAATATTTATTTGCCGCCTCACTTTAATATTCTCCTTTATTGCGAACACTTCAGCTGCTGTGTTCGTAACAAAAAAGGAATAAAAATACATTGTTCTGTCAGTTATCGTGGAGGCCCTGTCAATTCGAATAAATAATATTTTAAGAATTCAATGAATGCAATGTTAAGAAATGTCCAACGAGAGGTATGGTATTTAGTGTTACTGCGACGTACCTACTATAATTTATTATATAACTGGCCCGAAACCATTTGAGATTACAGTGTACAAGTTAGGGGATAAGTTCAGTAGAATGTTTTTGACGTATTGAAATGATTTGCGAATCGTCTTGGCTTCTGCGCTCCCTCTAACGTAAGCACACAGCCACATGGTATACGCGCGCGAAGCACTCATATTGAGACGGGATTGGAATTAAATGGTGAGTTACAGAATCGAGGCCAAGGTCATTTACATACACTGAAGTAAATTACATTTGGTCAGCTAACAGATGAGGTACTAACTAAATATAGCGAACAACGTACTCGTATATATGTGTACGCAATTGCTATTTGATTGAACCGGGATAGAGTAATTTACACTAGAACTCGGGCATTTCACCTTTACTGTCGCAGCTCGATTCCAATTACTGGTAAGAGTACGTCGGAGAAATGCTCGGGTTTCAAGAAATGTTATAGCAACAAAGTTATTTATTGTTAATTTCGCATTTACTTTGTTGGTGCGGCGAGAGCACCTTTCCGTATTGGGTAACAAAGGGTGCATACAAATAACCTCGCTACCTGTTCTGTGTAGCTATTTATATCATCAGACACGTTTACTTATCAGCGTTGGTATAATTTAGCCGGCGTCTTAACGTTGTATTGTTGCTTGTGAAGACATTGTCATCACGTAAGTGGAGGTCTTTAGGCACGGCTAATAAGTAATGACACGCGTCAGATAACTACGCGAATGCCGACACCCAAATAATGGTGTTTCCTCTCATGAATGTCGTTTGTAGTAAAGTATAGTGGGGCATGCAAGTATGTATAGATCAGATAGTAGTCCAGGGTATGTTCTAATTCATCGCATCAACTAGCATTAAGGACATTTTTATTCAACTTACGCTGTCAGGCGCAACTTTAGTTGTACATTCATCGTATAACTAATTACCTACTCACTGAAAATGCCCATAATGCAATCTTTATAATATAGTACTTCTCGAATATTTAGAGTTGCTTTAGTAGTTGATAATTTGGCTTTTCAACATAGTGCTGACTTCTATCGTACATTTTCTATAGTTTCCTTAGATTTGGTATCTAAATTTCATCAAAACGGTTAAAATAAAATAAAAAAGCCTTTTATTTCTTGCCAATACTTGTACAATGTCAATAATTTATTTATTTATTTATTTATAAAAACATTTTATGACATTACAGTTATAAACCTATGCATCACAAAACTTAAATTAACAATAAAAGGTTCACAATAAAAGATAAACAAACAGCTTAATTTGGAACAGTAGAGCACCTAGTATCCATCGCCTCACAGGATCTCAGGCATTCACTACACACTGCCGCCCATCGCCACGCAAACAAGTCACACTCGGGTGTCGATGTCAGGAGCGCATTGAGAAGTGAGAGGGCGCGGGGCAACGGCGAATTCCTGAGCGACACGGTCCTCGACGACGGCACGGCCAACAAGTCGCGCTGTCGAGGTCTCAGGGCTATCCTCGGGACATCAGGGACATACAGTCGCACCAGACGCTCTACAATCTCGGGACAGTCCGACTCACCACGCAAGGCCTGACATGCCGAGATCATCAGACGACAATTCCGCCTGACCTCCAAGGAGTTGTACCCGAGGGAGCCGAGAAGGTACTTTGTTGGGTACAGATACGGATAAAATCCGGATATTTTTTTATAGAGGAACCTTAAAAACGCTTTCTGAACCTTCTCAAGGAGTAAGGCATACGTCGATTCATAGGGGTTCCATATGATCGACGAAGTCTCCAGCTTACTCCTTACTAAGGCATTGTAAACCATTTTTATGGCCACCAGATCATGAAAGTGGCGAAGGTTTCGGATCACAAAACCCAGTCTCCGAAAGCAGCTAGTGGCAAGAGAAGAAATATGCTTCTATAATAATAATTAATGTCAGATGTTTGTTAATGTCATTGTTATTAATTATTAAACTATTTATTATTATTATTATTAATGTCGCAAGAAATCCTTCTCGGGTGAAGGCCTCCTCCAGAGCAAAGCTGGTTTTCCACCGGAGGGGCAAGACGAGACGAGACGATGCGAGAATTGAAATCGTATGGGACTTACTACCTATTTCCACCGCGCGCTCGCTCGGTGCTAATAGGTAGTAAGGCCCATACGAATTTCAATTCTCGCATCGTCTTGTCTCGTCTCGCCCCTCCGGTGGAAAACCAGCTTAAGCCAGTTAGTTCTGCGTTGTGCATTTTCCGTCCAGTTTGTGCCTGATATTTTTCTTATTTCGTCTGACCATCGCATATAGGGTCTTCCTTTCTTACGTTTGCCTGATGGTTCGGCGCGGCGACTTGTCACATTTTTAGTCCACCTTTTATCTTGCATCCTGGCGACGTGTCCTGCCCAGTTCCATTTTAGTTTCATCGCATATGTGACTGCATCTATCACATTTGTTTTGTTTCGGATTATGCTATGGCATATCTTTTGGGTCTTTTTTAAATATTTGTTATGCTGCGCTCCATACTTCTCTTAGATGTTTTAATTTTATTCCTCATTTTGAGTGTAAATTTCCATGTTTGAGCTGCATATGTTAGTGATGAAAGCAGGCACGAATCGATGATTCGTTTTTTGAAATGAATAGGTAATGTGCTCTTTAATAAATAATCTCTATCTTTAAAAAATACTTAAATAAAATATATATAGATACACCAGTACTGAATAATAATATTAGTAAATATACTGGGATAATATAAATAATTAATTCGCAACTGATTATTGCAAATAAGCCTAATTGAGGCTTCAGTAAGAATACAGTATAAGCAGCATAAGTTTATTTTTTGAATAAATACAAGTAAAAAAATATCTCCTTATGACTCCAAAATGTGTTCCACGTATTCAAAACGGTTAATTAAGGTTAATTATTAACACTAACTAATCACTACGATAGGCATTCATTACGATGATATTGAAGTGGAGTTAGTACCTACTGGAGCTCGCGAGTGCCACATGTATTAGGCAAATTAGTCAAATCTATCTATGTATATACATAACACAAACTCGTCTTAGTTACACCATTTATAACTCAAGAGCGACTAGGCGATTTTTTATGATATCGGGTTGTTGGATTTGTCTCTGCTCCGTATAGTAGAATGACTTAAAAGATGAAAAAAAGGACCGGGTTGCACTCCGGGAGTGCCGGCAGAAGTGAAAACTTGAATATTTTGACATTTCGAATCGACGAATACCGTAGTAACAGAAGTAAGCTATTTCACTTGCAAATTAGCGCGTGAGAACTTATTGTGTATCGGCCGAACGGGTAAGCACCTCATCGCCACTACGGCATCGGTCCCCCCCCCCCAAGCATCGTCCCGAATCTCTCACCATTTACGGTCACGTGTCACCTGTCGCGAGTTTAACAATTTTTCCGCATCCCAAAAAGTGCACAGCGCCGCTAAAGAAGTTTTTACTTCAAAAATGTTAATATAAAAATCATGGACGCGTCATTGCTGTGTGTGGTTTGATCTGGTAGTGGGACGCGTCGAAGCTCGCCGGGCCGACGCCGATGGCCCGCCGCTCGCCCCGCGCCGTTCTCCAACGTCGCCGCCGCCAACCAATTTGTTTTTGCCATTGCTAAATATTTTTCAAAGCTTTATGTTCTAAGGAATAACGTCCAAATTCGAACTATTCAAATTTTCTCAATAGCAAAACGGTGAAGGACGCGTGGACAAAATTACAAATTAATTTGCAGAATATGCTATTGCAAAAAGTGTTTAACGGCTTTATACTCCTACGAATAGCGTTCAGATTTGAATGAAGTCGAATCGGCTAGCAGCAAAATATAAAAGTGTGACCTCCTTCACATCTGACGTCACATAAATCTGTCAAAAAGTGCTCAGCGCCGCTAAAGAAGTTTCACTTCAAAAACTCATTCATTTTGTATGGCGGAACGAAGTTCGCGGGGACAGCTAGTCTACATCTACACTAATATTATAAAGAGGAAAGATTTGATTGTTTGTTTGTTTGTATTGAATAGGCTCCGAAACTACAGGACCGATTTGAAAAATTCTTTTACCATTAGAAGCCGACATTATCCCTGATGAACATAGACTTTTTACCGCGGGAAAATGCTTCATTCCTACGGGAAAACGGGTAATCCGTGCGAAGCCGGGCCGGGCAGCTAGTAATTAATAAAATAATAGCTGGTGTTTGTATTTATAGCTCAATGATATAAATATGAGTTCAAAGAATAGTAAAACTAAATACAACAAAACTCACCAGTCCAATCCCTTCATGTAATTGTTATTATTGAAGAACTGCAACTCCTCGTAGGTGGTCGCGCTCGGCAGGTTCGGCACGAGCGACGGATGCATGGCGAGGAAGGTATACAGCGCCGTGCTGCCCGTCTTCTGTGGCCCGATGACCAACACTTTGGGCAGCGTACCGCACCATTTGCTCTTCGACCATATCCGACGGTGGCGGATGTCGTCACATGGATTCTGACAAAGCAAATGCAGAGATATAGAACGAAAACACAACACATTTATGACGACCTTTACTATTTTTAGTAGAAACTAGATTATATTTATGGCTTTACTTTGAGTCATACATGTCTTTACCATCAACCAGTTATATCGAAAACAAATCTGAGAACGAGTTCCTCCGCAACACAAATCGAAATAGTTGTGACACGTTTGTAAAGTTGAATGGTCTATTGTGCAATCGAAATTAAGTACATATTCTTATTAATATATCATTAGTTAGCGTGTCTTCATAAGGATTATTTAAATCTGGATAACGCAAGCGAAGCTTATGAATTTTCAAAGAAATTTGAGTACAACTTAAGGAAAAAGCGTGCCTTTTACCTGAATAAAGAAGGCTTAGCTTTATCGAAATCTACTTTCGATATAAAACGTTCTTTAACGAATTTCCTTCTTACAGGACATTATAGACCGTGAACGATTACATTTGACAAATATTTCAACGGCTTGGCAATAAAATATGGCTGCCATTTATTATGACGACAATAACAAATGAGTTTCAGCACTCACATTTACTACAATTTCTATTTATTATAAGTACATATATACATAGAACGAAAGCCAACTTGAATCTAAGGCAACAAGTAATGTCCTATGGCCCTGTATATTAGGTACAGGCGAACGGTGCCTTGACCAAGCATGGTATCGGGTTCAAACCAGCGATCGAAAAAACTATAGAATGCCAGCTCCTTACAAATTTCTACCCAAACACGTGCCAAATACCCGGTATGCGCATGTTTGGACTAAACGGCTGCCTGGCATCTTCAAAACGATGCCCCGCCCCCATCTCCGCATAATGGCAATGGGGCCATTCTGTGGGGCCATTTTGCGGCGCTACTCAGACTTCTATATGGTATTTCGTTCGCTGGTTCAACTCTTACGAAAAGACCTAACTAATTATTTGGATGAAAGAGTTACTTAGTTATTCATATTGTTAAATTATTATTCAGTTCTCGGATTTCTCCGAGTCCTCTAATCCACTTAAACTGACATCTTGTTTAATTGTCACTTCTATAGTAAGGCTCGATATATTATATAACTACATACGTAGAGAACAAATGACACAGGCCCGCGATATTATTTGGACGAAAACCTCGAAAGCGCACGCTAACAATGCCGGAGGGTTGGCGCTCTAGGCTTCACATCAATATTTACTTTTTGTAACCAAATATTTGCAACCGAAAACATGTCTGTTAGAATAAATGTTTGTATACTATCTCTGAAAAACACGAATTTTCAATCGATATTGTTATAACAGAACGGTTTTGTGTTTGAATTCGTCAAAAAAAGCGGATTACCTCGCAGCGAAAAAACGTATGCACACAACCTCCAAAATACATCATCAAATTTACCCCATGAGTTATAACGACGAAACTATCATGTTTCAAATCCCGGACTCGGATCTATATGCAATTTCCTTTTCATATTTCAACGATACTTTACATATCTCGCAGGTCGGTAAAATATTAATACATGCGCCATAAATATTGTTTTTGCAAGGCAAATTTGCTCAGAGTCGAATATGCCACTCTTGGTACAGTATTGATGTGTTTCCGTTTAATGTATCAACATATGTATATTTTATTCAATGTTCTATGTGTAGTAAATAACATTTTCGGGTGAAATTTTGGGAGGGAACAATAAAGTGAAAAGCTCTGTTTAATTATGTAGGTACTATCATTACATGAACTGACAAATTTATTTGAATGTGCAGTTTAAATCAACTTTTCAGGTCTTTCGTAAAATATTTCGTTTTCATGCATTGAATAAAACGGGTTTGCATATATTATTGGTGTGGTCATTGATATTGGTAACTAAAATATCGTTTTTCTTTTTTACAAGGAGGATATTACCCCGGGGGGTAATAGAGATGATGACTAAGATTTTTTTGTGACGTCATTCGAACCAGTTTTTGGAGAGGAACAAATGTATGTATGGGAGCAACTACAATTAAAGAACATAAATACCTAAAAAATTGAGACAAAGATTGACCTCGCTGGCGGCAGCGCAAAACGCTTCATACTGTGTATCTATACAAGTATGACGTCACATTTGTATATTTGTACTAATCGTAGTATGGAAAATCAGGTAAATTGTTGTTTCTGTCGCGAAATACTGCGTTTAAGTACATAGTTGTCATACAATTTTGTTTCTAGAAAAGCATAAGGATTCTATTGGTAGCTTTTAATTTACTCTTGGACAATAAAAAAAAATGCATATTTTTTCTAAACTTCATATCATAAGGTTCATATCTTTTTATGATTTTAATTATATTTTATAATTTATACTTTATTACGATAATTTGATGGTTTACTATCCATTTAGCATCACTATGTTATCAATTTGAACATGAGGCATCATGCCTATTACCCGACAATTTTTTACTATGTACATAAAACGTACATATTAAAATGCTTGTGGAGGAGAAAAAAATAAATTCGAAATCGAATCAGTAATATGCACTAGCCATACCATCTTGGGTTATATGAGCAAAGGAGCAGGTGAAGTGGCGTGAAAATGAAGAGGCATTTGCTAGGCAGTGGGTGGATGTAGGCTGAAATTGATTAATTGATTGATACCACGCATCGTGAATAGTCCTGTAAGGTAACTCGAGTCAGGTGGTATTTGCAATGTAAGGAGTTGATTTACTTCATTGGTCCTAAATATGTAATATACGGTGTTTTTTAACCGTCTTAGAGCCGAAGTTAATTTAATGTACATTACAAAGAACCTAAAAAAAGGTTTTTTTTTTGTTTTTCTTTTTAAATGTATTAATATTGTTTTTGTTTGTATTAATATTAATTTTAATCATCCAGCCGAGTGACCGCAGTGACCGCTAGCCGTCATCTTATGTAGATAGGTACGAACTCTAACCCGGTGAATGAACTTTGCACCGCGCGCCATACAGGATTTTTCAAACTTAATTACCTTTTATTACTAAAAACTTAATTAATACATTATTTTTTCACGTATTAGGCACGTGTTTGGGTAGAAATTTGTAAGGAGCTGGCATTCTATGGTTTTTTCGTTGGCTGGTTCTAATGTTTTTTTAATATATACGTTTTGGATACTTTAAGTGGGCTTCGGCTCTCAGACGGTTTAAAAAACACGTTATATACTCGTATCCTACTAATATTATAAATGCGAAAGTTTAGATGTTTATCACACTTAAGAGGCTCCCATACGCCAATGACCTTCGATCTGAATCCCTTAGTTTTCTAATGTTTTTTGTAGCTTATTATATTAACAACAACTGCTTTAAGCAATATAGTATCCCATATTTACTTCAAACTTCATTGTTTTCGAGATACTTGGCATCAAGTTGAACAATTTTAGGCCAAAAAACTGGTTTTCTGGCCATAACTTTTGTGTTAATTGGTTTAAAATTAAAACCCTTTGCCAGTTTTTAGAGACGTCATAGACGAACCCAAATTTGTAGATTTCGTATATGTTAGATCTTTCACGTCAATAGAGATGCGAAATAAGTGTTTTTTTAGACAATGTTTAAAAAAATCATACAAAATTAAGTATTAATTTGTTTCAAAATCCGGTCTGTCAAAATGGAGATAAAAGATTGAAGAACCGATAGCCGTTTGATTTATGATTCTATCTGTAGTGCAAAAGTAGTAGATACGATTCAAAACTTGTCAAAAATCGATGAAAACCTCGGGTAGCCCCTTAAGGGGCTCCCATACGCCAATGACCTTCGATCTGAATCCCTTGGTTTTCTAATGTTTTTTGTAGCTTATTATTTTAACAACAACGACTTTAAGCAATATAGTATCCCATATTTACTTCAAAGTTCATTGTTTTCGAAATATTTGGCATCAAAGTTGAACAATTTTAGGCCAAAAAACTGCTTTTCTGGCCATAACTTTTGTGTTAATTGGTTTAAAATGAAAACCCTGGACCAGTTTTTAGAGACGTCACAGACGAACCCAAATATGTAGATTTCGTACATGTTAGATCTTTCACGTCAATAGAGATACGAAATAAGTGTTTTTTTAGACAATGTTTAAAAAAATCATACAAAATTAAGTATTCATTTTTTTCAAAATCTGGTGGACCAAAATGGAGATAAAAGATTGAAGAAGCGATAGCCGTTTGATTTATAATTCTATCTGTAGTGCAAAAGTAGGAGATACGATTCAAATCCTTTCAAAAATCGATGAAAACCTCGGGTAGCCCCTTAAACGGCTTAAACGAAATGGATGAAATTTTGCACGAATATAGTTTATAGCCTGGATAAAATATAGAATAGTTTTTATCCCGGGTCCACGCAGACAAAGACGCGGGCGGAAGCTTAGTAATAAAATAAAATAAACAAATTAATGAATTTTAAACTTATATAGGTAGGTAGGTATAAGGCTGTGGTTGCACACAAATATTTGCCCTTACCGTGATTTTATTCAACCCAGGACAGACGGCTTCGTATAATGTCCGGGAATAAAGAAACCTCATTTATATGTTGAGCGATAACTTTGTTTGCATACACGCAAATTTGACTAGGCACAGGCACGGACGTTAAATTCGAACCAACACTCGGTGCAACCGCGAGTGAAGGTAATAAATCATAAAAGTTGTTTATATATCACCCATCGTGCTCCCAAACATATATCCAAGTTTTTTCGCGAATTTCCAGCCCCCTATCAGCAGCGAAGCGGAAAGGCGGATGAGAGATTAGACTAGAGTGCGCCCGTAATACATATTGATTCATACGCCGAAACGGTTCCGATACTATCCTGTACCTAATATTTAACGTAAGAATAATCATGTATCGGAGATGTTTGGAATATTAAAATAGCATGCGTGTGCTGGAGGAAAAACGTTCCAGTAACACACATGTCTACTTCAAGTCGACTCGTATTTAAAGATGGATATGAATTTGTTTATTTTATGTTGAGTAAGTAATTTTAGGAAAGGCTTTTAACGTTATACCTACCTTTTTGTAAGCAGAGATTTGTAGGGCAAATATGCGGTAATTAAACATAATACTGTGTGTAGGTACCTATATGTATATGGAGTGCGTTACGAGTACTTACTAGAACCTAAGCTTTTTCGGGTATCTGGCTACAATTTATGGCATTAGCAGAAACTTACAGCAAATCATAACTATTAAATTTTTCTCAGTATTACAATCTTCATTTCTCACTTTCAATGTGGTGGGCGTAAAGCGTAATTATCGTGATCACTCCTAAAGGCGGTTGAAAATAAGAGCTAATTACAAAACTATGTATTGTTGGCCTTATCGTTCTTTCGGGTTATAAAGTTAAATTCTGTGTTGTTATAACGCGCGCAGATAAAGAATGTATCTGAAAATGGCCGTCCTCTCGCATGCTATCTCGCTCACACCCTATCGCTGTCTATACTCACACTTTAACTGTGTCTGCGCGCGTTATAAGTAATTTTTCAAACCACATGCTCGACAATGCCGAATTATAGGTCATGTAAACCCTACCGAAAGCAAGACATTAAATCCCTTGGTATTAGCCGGGTTATAATGTTGTACTGAATTTCATTATAACCCGCTGGTTAATAATATGATTTCACTTTTCATAATTCTTATTACTATATGCATAAAGTTTAATTTTGCTAAACACAATTTGTCCTAGGCCATGGCCTACTTGATTTGACAAAATAAATGAAGTTTGCCTCCGTGCGAACCCCGGTCCGGAGGAGCGCGGTGTTCGAAATTCGAATTTCGAATCTAGGACCACGGCTTGTGCTTTCGAATTTGGAACGTCGCGCGCCTTCATTTGTTCACGCGTGACGAACAAATCGAGTTCTTGTAGGTGCCTATAGAAGATTTAATTTCAAAAATAATATTGAAAATGTCGAGTGATGAAAGTGTTTTGACTCCTGAGTTTATCAAATTAGATGCCATAGGCATTGTCAACAATCTGCTGCCAGAGAAGTCAAAGGAAAAATACCTAAAAGCCTACAACGATTTTGACAAATGGAAAGCTGTAAAAGGCGTAAAGTCTGTGTCTGAATCAGTGCTTCTGGTCTATTTTGAATATTTGTCAGCTACAAAGAAGCCAAGTAGCCTGTGGTGTATATATTCGATGCTGAGGGCAACAATAAGTGTCAAACATGACATACAAATTAATACATATGCCAAGTTATTGGCCTTTTTAAAAAGGAAATCGGATGGACATCGAGCAAAGAAATCAAACATTATTTATCTACTGAGCCTGTTTTTTTGTCTCGCATAAGGTGTGAAAAGTAGAGTATACACCTCGGGGATAAGACTGTTTTAGTCTTGGGCGGTTGAACCCCTCACTGCACTCAGGACTCAGTCTTAATTCCCTCGCTTCGCTCAGGAATTAACTTATAACTCCCTCGCTACGCTCAGGAGTTAAATTATGAGTCCTTCGTTACGTTCGGGATTCAATTCGCTCCCGTGACATAAAACAGTGCTTTATCCCCTTAGTGTATAATCTACTATTATCTACGCACACATCTTTAGTGATCTAAAATGCGTTCAGAAACCGTAGGAAATTACCAGCATTATTACAACCAATTTTACTATGAGAGCTTTCTTGTCTGTGGTAAGGTAAAATCTGTACTTTATAATGTTATAAGCAGTGATCGGTTATTTGGATTCTCCCTCGCGGGATATCAAGTAGAAAAGTTAATATAGATACGACAGTTTTCCGCGATACCGAACAAACCGTACAAAAATAAAACAATTTAAATTATCTCTAAGGAATTTTTTACTCTTACATGCCAACCAGTTGAGACATAAACTTCTATTCTTTTCCTAATCTCTACACTTTATTTTAAGCAAAATATATTATTAGCTTATATATCTATCATGATGGAGAAAATACTTCAAAATCTTGACATTGACATTTCATATTAGGCATTTGTATAATATTAGGTCACAGGTTATCGTGTAAGTGCAAATACATAGATCTTATAGCTCAAAGGCGATCCAATAAATAAGTATCCACGTTAAGTTCGCAAACTATGATTTATGGTTCAATTTTCATTTTATCGACTTGTTTCTGAGATTATCTTTTACGACAACTGTGGCTTACTCTAATTGAACTTTTGATTCGCGTATGATTGGAATATTCTCGGGGAGTACTAGACCGTAAGGCAGTGTTACATACTAGTTGGCATGCCGCGAAAACCTAATTCTTTCCCTAAGGATGAAACTATTCTAAGTTGGATCGAGCCCCACGTTGACTTGATGTATGAAGCCCGGATTCCCGGGGCATATCCATACTAACATAATGATTGAGGTCATTCACCCCATGTCGAATCCAAAAAACCGATCACTGGTTATAAGTTATAACAGTATAGATTTCTGTAACGTTGAGTTTAAATTTGGAACAGCTGTCAAAACTCAAGTGGGGTCTCTATTCTAGTTAGTATCCATAGATATGAAATCAGTTATCGATACGAAACGTCAATGCAGTATGTTTTTTTTTAATATAAACCGCACGACATTTGATCTCGAGTGACATGAGAATAGGGACTTCATTCGTTTGTCTATGTTTTTTTTAAACATTCGTCTTGACGGAGGATCGAATTGCCGCCATTACTGTTGTCATTTGTTGGTTAATTCTTTGCTGTTACGAAAGTAGAGTCTTGATGATGACTGGTTTGTTGATTGGTCACGATCTAGCCAGCTTAAAGGTATGCATTACGCTGAACTCCAGGACAGAATTCCTGTAAGACCTTGGTTTTTTTCGATTCCGTGCATTGAGCTATTATTACTAACGTATAGAGAAGACATCGCCCATCACTACTGTGTTCCGTTCAACTGCGGTCGGCCGGCCGCACGTCACTCAGTCGCTTGCGAGTTCTAAAGCGCCGCAGTCGTAATGTTTTAAAACGAAACAGAGTAAAAACTCGTTAAATATGCCCTCGTGTGTGCTGCGATATTGCACTAATAATTCAAGCAATACGTCGAAGTGCAAAGGAGTAACTTTCCATCGGTAAGTAACTATATAATCATTTCTATCATTTCATTTCATTTAAATCTTAATTTGAGCAAAATGTTTAGTGGGCTCCATGTTCCGTCATTTGTCATAGAATAAAAATTAAGAGATGTGAAATTGTGTGGATAGTAAAAGGTGATGTTTCTTTTTAAAGCGGAATATAATTTATAAGGTTTTCCATGCCCCCTGAACCAGTTAATATATGTACAGTCACCATCATATATATCGGAGCGGCCACTGTGCTCAAAAATATCTGAACATGCACTCTAACGCCATGACAATAAAAGCCTGCTCAGATGTTTGTGAGCACCCTGGCCGCTCCGATATATCTGATGGTGACTGTACATACCTCAGAGGTAAGTGTAATACACTAACCTAATTAAAATTGACCATTTATTTTTTATAAACAAAAAATAAACAGACAATATTAATATAACTTAATATTAAATATATCATCCACGTTCCCGTAGGTGCCTAATTAAATAGGCAGAATATAAACAAGTGTCGCGTCTGCGACGGTGACATCGCATGACTAGTTAGCCGCCCTCCCCGCGCCCCGCACTGCCGTGCTTGCTACCCACATTTTCTTCGTGCCGTCTGTTCTATGTACGTAGTACATTATACTTCAATGATTCCGTGAGGCAAGCAAAAAAGTAACGTCCACAATTTGTAGACTGCGCTTGGGTCATTCGTGTACTCCCGTATTTCTGCACAAAATCCGAGTTAGATTATTCGCTGTGTGAATGTGGTTTGGATGAGGGTACTTTAGATCATATTCTTTTCGAATGCTGTAGACTATCTTCTTCCTTAAGTATATGATATTCTTCCTCCCTATATTCCTTGCCCTGTTATCTCTAAATCTTTACTTCGTTTAGTTTTCACTCCATTCATCGCCATTTTATGTGACTTCTTTAGTTTTAATAACATTAGATTGTAGTTTAGTAGATCATTTTATGTTGGCAACTTAACAGTAAAATTGGTATTTTTGTTTGGTATTTTTCTATATAAACTTAACTTGCTTCTGGTCAGTTTTCCCGATTTTTTTTTTCTCTCTCGTTAATATGTTAAACGTCAAATCAGACGTCAAAACTGTCTTTGGAAAAGGCCCCTGAGGCTGCCACTTCACTATTAACTAACTAACTAACTACGAAAGTAGAATTGTGAACCCATCTTAGAGATGTGTGTAGATAAAGTAGGGCTTGTCCATAAATTACGTCATTTCAAAATAGGGGGGGGGGAAGTCATTTTATTACGCGGGTATTAAAAATCGACAAAAAAACGATGAAGTATGGACAAGCCCATAATTAAGCCTTAAAACACTCGTGTGATCCTATTAACCACACTCGTCATTATTTTTCAGTTGCATAAACTACTATTACCAAATCGTATTCGATAATCTAAAATGACTATGGTCTGTTCAGGTTTCCACCGACTGTCTAAATTGAAACCCTTACTGGACCAATCCATTGTTCTCGTAGAAGCGTGTCTGTTTTATTATTGACATGCGACGCCCGAGTGACAGCGCCCAATCGATATTAGTCAATATCTAATATCCGGGTACACAATATAGCATGGGGCACGAAAACCTGGCGCCTGCAGGCTCGTTAGGGCGTCTCAGGCTGAAAATACAGCAATTACTACGCATCGACACTTTCGAGTTACTATAGGAAACAACATAATATATAATATAGACACTGCAAATCTCGCAAATGTAGTTTCGTATACATATGTGGAAGTATATATAGTATATACCACAACGTTGGTAAACCAGTACCCACGGCCTGCCTGATTGTAAGCATACGCTTGCTATTTTTGGAACCTTGGCCCTAAGAGTGATTTGAAGATTTTCTTTGTGTTTTGACAGCTAGAAAAAATGCAAGTTGCAAGGCGCATTGTCGGGATCTCCGGCGTAATCTTGAATTAAAACTAACGGGTCTACTCGTACACAAAACCAGTGTCACATATTTTTAGATTAAGTATACTGCTAAAAATAAAATATGGGCCATTACATTTTTCTATTTTGTTATTAATTATTGGACATAAACTAATTGATAAGTGGCTAATTAATGATGGCCCACATCCTTCAGAATCCAACCTCTTTCATGCCGGTGTTTAAGTCTAATAGCTGCTAAAATACATATTACTGTTTAAATATAATTTTCACGAAACGATCACCATAGTGGCCCTTATTTTCTTTTGAGTATTATGTATAGGTACGCACAGACTCCTACCTTACCTACCTTCATATAGCGCTAACGCTATGCAATGATAGTCTGGCTGAGACTACAAAGGAGCGGCAAATTAAAAAAAAACAGCGTATTGCTACACCGTGTATAACGCCATAAAATAATAATGATACTTGAACAATTATTATTTTTCTTCAATACACACAATGCATCAAGGAGAATAAAGTGTAAAATAAAACTTAACTTACATTCTACTTTAATTTTAAGAAGAATAATCAAAACCACTCACAAAAATTTCAATTTTGACGACATATAATAATTGAACTTTTTATGATATATGTGAATTGTCGAACTCTTTAATTTTCTTAAAAATCACAAGCGGCCAAGTGCGGGTCGGCCACGCGCAGGGTAGGGTTCCGTAGTTGCCCGTCTTTCACAGAATGCGGACTTAAAGGGGCTCTTAAAAGCAACTACTGTCCACGGTAAAAGGTTCAAATTCCAATGACAATGTATATGCACCCGAAATTAAAGTGCATTTCTTACCAGTTAACTAGTTATGTCTATCGTTGACTAGTTATGTCTACTTAACTGTGATAGTTTTTATTTTAAATTCATTATATGTACTACTGCCACGATTTTTTTCACGTCCCCAGTAGTAGCCATTTAGCCGGCAGGGGGGGGGGGGGGGGGGGGGGGGGGACATGACTCGAACAAAAATTAGGGCTTTAAATCCCATTATCTCGCAAACACATAACTAAGTTGAAAAATAGTTTTAGAAAACCCATAATATTTTTGAACAAGCTATCCAACGATACCCCACAGTATAGGTTTAACAAGAAAAAGAAATATATTACATCACCAATTTACATGTAGGCTCCCCTACACGTAAATTGGTGATGTAATTGATGTGTGTATTTTTTCTTACCCTAAAAATTTTTTTTTTTCAGAATTTTTTTCTGCTGTTTTGTCGGCGTGATTAGTTTATATACCCACGCCGAAGCAGCGTTCTAGTTGAGAGGGTTACTGAGCTAAGCCGAAGACGGACAGACAGACAGACAGACGGACGGACATGGCGAAACTATAAGGGGTCCTTGTTGACTACGGAACCCTCAAAAGATTAGAATATCAAACAAAAAGACATTTGACACATTTCACAATTATATTACCGTTGACATATAACAAGTTTAAATAAACCTCAGGCTCATCTTTCACCAGCCAGACACTAGTACATAAATTCGATTATTGTGATTAATTTGTCTAACGGGAGATATTGACCATACGTCGACATTGTCGCAGTTATTTCGGAAGCTACGACTATGTTTCCAATACCTGTGCACAACACAGATAAGGGAACGGCGAGAGGAAATGAACAAGCAGGTTGAGACAATTTATTTACAGGATATTGCGGGAGCATAGCTGCGGTTGTGGTCCGATATCGTATGCACGCGATAAGACGACGATGCAATTCTGTTGTGTCAATACCGTTGGGATATTGTATTTGAGATATGACTTCCATTTACGGCAGCGTATAGATTTTTAACCTAGATGGAGGTAAAAATACAAAGAAGAGGAGATATCTAAATTCTAAGGAGTGCCTAGAGCAACGGTAAGTAATAAGTGTATTTGATAAAGTAAATGTGATTTTCTCTTTAATACCTTTCCTTTATACGAACACTTATAAGGATTGGAACGGAAATAATTGATTGAAATGCGATTCCGAATACGAGTTTCGTTGCGCAGGAATGACTGTCGAAAAAAAAAAAAAAAAAAATCTTACAAATACTAGGACCTTTTCCCGTGTTTCTTTAGGATGCTACCGGGATAAAACTAATATGAGAAGAACATGGAATCACCTTCCACAAATAGGATTAGCTAGTCAGGTCTCAGCTGGAAGTAAGTCTCGGCGAGCGTGAGCGGCGGCGCGGAGGCCAGTCTCAATGTTGGTCCAACAGAGTAGATCTTCATCACTGACTTTAATGTTCTGTCAACATGTAAGTAACTCACCCCCCACAACGGGCTGAGCTCGTCCGGCCTCAGCTGGAAGTAAGTCTCGGCGAGCGCGAGCGGCGGCGCGGAGGCCAGTCTCAATGTTGGTCCAACAGAGTAGATCTTCATCACTGACTTTAATGTTCTGTCAACATGTAAGTAACTCACCCCCCACAACGGGCTGAGCTCGTCCGGCCTCAGCTGGAAGTAAGTCTCGGCGAGCGCGAGCGGCGGCGCGGAGGCCAGTCTCAATGTTGTTCCAACAGAGTAGATCTTCATCACTGACTTTAATGTTCTGTCAACATGTAAGTAACTCACCCCCCACAACGGGCTGAGCTCGTCCGGCCTCAGCTGGAAGTAAGTCTCGGCGAGCGCGAGCGGCGGCGCGGAGGCCAGTCTCAATGTTGTTCCAACAGAGTAGATCTTCATCACTGACTTTAATGTTCTGTCAACATGTAAGTAACTCACCCCCCACAACGGGCTGAGCTCGTCCGGCCTCAGCTGGAAGTAAGTTTCGGCGAGCGCGAGCGGCGGCGCGGAGGCCAGTCTCACGTTGGTCCAACACCGGAGGAACTTCACCACCGACTCGAACGTGTAAAGAGCGAGCCGGTCGTTCCCGTAGTTAGACATGTGGGTCATGAATATGTTGATCTGTGGACAAGTATTCAAATTAAACATATTTTCGACGGGTCTATATCGGATGGCATAATTTTTAAATTGTTCGATTTTCGTGTCGCATAACATCTTTTTGTTTACAAACTTTTGGCCTAATAATTGTTGTACATATAGGATTGTTTCGCCGAAATCGTTACGCATTATATCGATTTTCCTAATAATTGCATGAACACTACGTGTGCATAACTTTACAATTCCAAATATTAGATGTACTAAAGCTGTTGGGACCACAATTCATAATTCCTAAACATATTCTCAATTGAGAAATAAGTATCTACGGCCTGCCATCAAGTCGACGAAGCTCCTAACTTTCCGCTTTGAGGGACGGATATACTACATAACAAACATAACGTTTTGCAAATTGTACATACTATATACTGCACTGTATTATCACTTATCACTGCACGTTCGACCTGTACCTAATTACGAAATTTGACTAACTACATCTTAATTGCAATCAGAACCGTTTAATTTGGCAATAATCTTAACATAATTAATATTTACAGTGTAGTTAATGAAACATAAATATACGTGCTCGAGGATGTCGCCAAAATCGAAATAAATAACCTATTTTTCTGTACGTTTTAAAAGCATGCAACGGACCTATATACACTCCAACGACAAAAACGAAGTAATGAATACAAGATTAAATTGGGGTCTCGAGTCTTTTTGTGAGATTTGCTACCAAATATATATTTACTCAAACCTAAAAAAGTTTCCCATTAATCTGTAGGTAGGTAAACCTTGACGTATTATTTGACAATGTTAATTTCTTAACGTTTCATTATAGCGACGTATTTTCCACACGATTATATCGACATTAGCTCCTAGGTGAATCAAAAACCATTAGCCGCTAAACACACAAGGCGTTTCAGCACCGCGCTCTGTCGTGTTGCGCGGACTGCGTGAACGTGCGTTTATATATATTGGCATAGTAAAGGTTAAAAACTCGCGAACGTGCAACACCGCTTTGCACGGTGCCAAAACGCCTCGTATGTTCTGCGCCGTGGTAAAACAATGTAAGTAAACAAAATTTTGTTGTTTCTCAGAAATAATATTTCGTGAAATCAAAGCTTTTAGGGCTAAGTTCGAAAATAACCGTAAGAGGAGATCCAAAAAATAAATGATAAGCGCCAAAAAATTGTCACATCCATCAATCATTAATACACGTAACTTATTCATGTACGTGGCAGTAATATCGACATTAACATATGTCATCGGCCAAAATAACGATAACAGTTCTTATGTCGCTATAATAATAATGTTTACGGTACCGGCGATACGAGGTCGGCAGTAAAATCAGAATGACTGCTCGTACAGTGCTATTTATATTGATGTCTGGGAACTTTGTTTCATTCATACAATACCAATGATAGTGACTACTACTTTCCGTCTGAGCGAGGCTGAGAGTAAAGCCAAGATTTAATTTAAAAGCTTACAAAGTTGTTAGGGAATAAAAATGTCTTATTTTGTTCTGTCCGAGTTTAATAAGTGAATGGTTTCTTTCACGCAGAAATCGAACAGAATACGAATGAATTTTAGCTGTATTCAAGCTACTAAATACTAACTATAGTAGACGTCAACTAATCCTGGTTTACTAATTGCTTTCGAAAACACTTTCAGAAACTAAACGTCTAACTTTAGGCTAGCTAGTTGGATGATTTTTGCTCGAAGTTCAACAGTTTTGCCACGGCCTAAATTGATGTAGTACAGAGATAGTTTACCTAAATTATTGTGCGATAAAATCTTCACAAAATCGATGTAAAAATACCCATGATTATATTGCGTAATACATCAAATCAGATTACATCGTTCTTCAATAAGCTTGAGCGCATAAAACACGCCGGTCAGTAGCAAGGCAGACGCATTCTGGTTTTTATTTAAAAGCCAGTATATTTCTGGCTTCTCTTTATTATGCTTCACCGTATAGTATCAGGGGAAAACCGCATTACATTTACCCTTCGGAATATTAGAGTATTGCTTCAATAAAATATTACCGCTGACCCGACCTTGCAATACATTGTCATATTCAAAACTAATTATGTATTCAAAGATGTCCGTGAAGTCCCCAATCCGCACTGGGAAAAAGTGGGTACTACTGCCCGTTCTGTCTCATGAGAGGAGGCCTGAGGCTCTAGTATAAGTTTTACCGAAACAAAACGTTGCGACTGCGTTTGCGTTTAGCTGTCAAATCCCATACAAGTTGAGGGTGAAACGCAAACGCGATCGTAAAGTTTTGTTTCGGTAAAACTTATACTAGAGCCTCTAAGCCCAGCAGTGAGACATGTGTATTGTGTAGGCTGATGATGATGATGTATTTAGAATAAATTTTCTATAAATGTAAACGGCCGTGCCCCCAGATTTACAGCTCATCTATGAAGTCGGCGTAAGTAATCATTTGTTTTCTCTCATCCGAATTATTAGGAACGGATACAGAACGTAGAAAAAAGTATTCGTTAAGCCATCGTAATCTGTTTCGACCTTCTATCCATTCCTATAATAATGAATAATGATATCCGTGCAACATCATGATAGATATTTATGGGATTCGATGGTTCTCGGAATCGAGGGACAAATGATTTAATCTCACTAAGAGGACCAACACAATCATGACGCATCTGTTTACTGCAGATCGCCGGTTTAGTGACGATAATGGTTATTAGTTTGAAGCGACTAATACAAGAGAGTATAATGTGTTTATAGTATAATGTGTTTTCATAATCATAACACAACGACATAAAGTGATTTTTTTTTGTGGTATTTAGCATTGCACTGCCAGATGGTACTAAACTAGACTTTTACTTTAATTCTGTCCATGAAACTGCTATTTCGACTAAAGTTTTCCTGCGATTTCCGATTTGCGATAAAAAATAAAGTATAAAATAGCACCCGAGTGATATATACCTAGTAAGCAGTTCAATCGGTTGGATAAAGAGCAGTTCACTGCGAGATGCATCGACATCCGACAGGTGGTTACCGTTCGGAGCTCCGTGTCGTTCCAAACGCGCGGTATAATCCATCAGGCGGGCCGTACGCTTGTTTGCCGCCGTCGTTGTATAAAAATAAAAGTTTAGTTACGTTACCGGGTTGTTGATGAGAGTCTGGAAGAGCTCCCCACCCTGTATGGAGCGGTCGAGGCGCGCGCGGCCGCCGGGGTAGCGCTCGAGCAACAGCGTGTGAGTGAACAGCCCGCAGGTCTGCCGCGGGAGCACCATCACTCCTCTATGTTTGAAGCCTCGCCGTAACCTGTCAAATTGTTTTTTTAATGGTGAATTCACTTTCCCCACACTAATTTGAATTTTTGACTGTACATAATCATCATCATATCAGCCGAAAGACGTCCACTGATGCGTCATAGGCCTCCCCCAAAGAGTGCCAAAGTGACCGGTACTGCGCCACGTGCATCCAGCGGACTCCCGCAACCTTTACCAGGTCATCAGTCCACCTTGTGGGGGGCCTCTACCCACGCCGCGCCTTCCGGTAGGTGGTCGCCACTCGAGAACCTTACCGCCCTAACGGCCATCGGTTCTACGTGCTATGTGACTATACATGGTTGAGGTGGTTCACCCCCACTTAACCTAATATCATTAGTGCTAATTTCATTACACCTACCAACGTTCGATATAATTTTCATTAGCCCTAATATTCGGATAACTAATCTTATATGGCATAATTATTCGCTGATACTAAACATCAAGTGTGCTAATATATTGGAAACTAATAATTATTTTTCCTAATGACTATTAAGCAAGCCTAATGATTAATGTGCCTAATGATTACTATGTTTAATGTTCACTACACCTAATTTCGTAACACCTATCTATCACTTGACCTATTAACTTTTGCTCTAATGTTTCACTAGACCTAATTAATTCATATTTCTTCGAAACAGTGATATTTTCGGGTTTTCTTTGAATATCATCAAATAGAAGTCATTCTGTAGATTTGTTACTATTTAAGAAGAAATAAAATAATGTCAGAAAACCTACTGTTTTTCCTAGCGGAGAAATGTGTCGTTTTCGGGCAAAATAAACCATATTGAGGTTTCATATAAATTTCCATGGACGGACGGCATCAGTACGTGTATTTTAACGAGATTTTGACACACTTGTGCGCGTTTTTTTTACGTGTTGATATTGGTAACGTCATGATGATGTTCTTTAGGTAAGTTTTTAATCAATTACGTTTATTTAATATATAATAAACGTATGTTCGTATTTTCGGCTTTTCTACTACTGACACAGCTGGTGGACGGACTATGTAAGTTATGAAGTAACACCTAATCTCGTCAAAATGGGAGCCAATAATGCACGGCCAAATCCACAAAAGTGAACACGGATTATCGGGCCGTACATATCAGGGCGGACAAAAATGGCTTGTCATAAGCGAATTAGCGAACTCTGTCTTAGGTCGGTTAGGTTAGGGTTCACTTGTGTTTCTCAGACCAGAAATAGACACCCCGCGCAGCGGAGTGGCGTCGACTCGCTGCACGGCTATCACAAGACGGCGCGCGAGCTCTCACGATTTTTCTAGCACTATACTTCTCTTTCTAAGTTTTCTAATAAGAGAGAGACATATTGACATCAGATTACCCCTATTCTACTCTAAGGCGGGTTAAGTGTAAGTACGACGACGAGCGAAGCGAGGAGGAGTGTTAGGTAGAACTGCGACCCTATACAGCGCACGAGCCGAGCGAGCGTAGCGAGCGTGCCGCGGAAGCAGCCGGTGAAGCGCCAGAACCGACATAATAAGAAAAAAGAAAAAATCGGTGATATAAAATTAGTATTACTGACTATTCGGTCATGACACATTAGACATTATGAAAATTCGGGATAATGACATTAGGGCTAAAATACATAAATTCAAATTCAATTCAATTTTTCGATTTTCCACTATGATCGAAATTTGGAATTTCGTTAGCGGACGTTTCTGCTTAATAAACATTTACTGTTAAAATACATAGTTAGGCAAAATGAAGATTCGGGTTAGTGATTTTAGAGACATTGATAATAAGGTGTAGTCATTATTAGGCATTGCAATATTAGGCCTAGGAAAAAATCGGTTAAATAAAATTAGTCTTAGTTAGAATACAATATTTCTACCTAAATAACTCACTATGATAGCCATAAAATCTATGCATATTACCAAATAAAGTATAATGATGCCAAATTTACAAGTGTTACCAAAACCCGAATCAACGCACCCCACTTCCACGTGGTCTTGTCTGTCCTCTCCCTAGAGTGTATATAAAAGCCCGCGGAGCCAGAAGCTCGCGAAGGAGGTCCTGAATTGAACGGGGTGCTCGAGGGCGAAGCGAAGCGAGTGGGGGAAGGTGGCGAGCGAAAGGAGCCGGCGACCACCCAGCGGAGCGTAGGTCGAGTGCGCACGTGAAACGAAGGGCCGGCGAAGCGAGTTTCTGGCGGGAGCCCAGGCGGAGGGCGGGAGACTGAGTCCCATAAACGAAAGCGGGGCTCCGTCGAATTTAGGAAATTCTGTTACTATTTTTGGGTTAGCAATGATTTATTAAGATAGCATTTTCTTTCATAGGATAGTAAGATGTTATAATTTGGGTTATTATTTCACATTAAAATGGAGATTAAACTTTGGTGATCATTTACTATTTTCGGCAGTAAAAAGTGTTTTTTTGGCGTTATATTACACTATATCTGGTGATCCGTTAAACATATGCCTATGCATAGTATATAGTATGGATGGATAATCACCTGATTCAAAATCAAATGTCCAGGCTTGCTGGTTATATACTGTTATCCCGTTATATATACCGTTTCGCCTTATAAAATATAAGTTATACATAACATAAGTCACGTCACGACTCATCATAATCATGTAAGCACGACGTATATCCGCGGGTACAAAAAAGTGTTAATACATGTATATAAAGGAAACACCAAAACAATGTCCAAATCCCATGAGTGCATAAAAAATGTCACGTGCGAACAGCTAATGTTTTTTAAGTGTGTTGGCACGGCTTAGCCCGACTTGTCTCCGTAATGCAAAATATTATAAAGTCAAATAAAATGTACGGTGGTATTTTTAAAGGTCGACAGGCAGGTAAGATTACCCTTTGTATCAAAATATATCAAACGTAAGCCCAGAAACACTAACAAGGGTGAAAGGTTTAGCAGTTTCAGCGAAAAAATAAAATGGGTCGTCGGCGCACTCAACAAAGTCTCTTTTATACAACAACGGTATATTTTGAGGGATAACAAATTGGGAGCGTTACACAACAAAGCAATGGCGAATGAATGACGATGACGTAAATCATTCCTGTAGTACCAAATGCATAAACAATAGGGGAACTCGATTTAATAATAGATCAGACAAGCAGCAATTTTATTATAATTTGTTTGGGTCATTATGATGCAATAGTCATCCAGACGTCTTATCCTTACACCGCCCTTCGTTGTTCACGCAATATAAATTCAATGAGTCAGCCAGTCTACATGGCCATCAGCTAAATAGGATAACTCCACGTGAGTGTTTACGTTTTGTCGGCATGTAAATTTGGACTTCCCGTAGTTTGGAATCTTAGTGATGATTTCATTGCTGTGATGACACTGATGACCTCTTTCTGTAAGTATTTAGATAACTTCTATCTTACAAATGTTACAATAGCCGCAAGGCAAACAATTTTCAAGACAATATAAGTTAATCTAATGCTGCCAATTTTTCTTTATTGATAGATTCCTAATAATAAAGGAGACGTGACGTGGCTTGACGTTTTAATTTCATGTCAGCAGCGTGGAAAATTAAGACAATTAATAGTTTGGTTTGAGCACAACAAGAAGTCTTATACGCACCTACGCATTTATATCATAATGTGCATTTGAATATTGTTACTCTATTTGTCGAACAAGTGAAATCAAAAGATTGTTCAACAAGCCCAAATTACTGTCTGGTCTTCAGTGACGCTTGCAAGATTAAAACGAATCGATTTACGTATGATTCATTAAAATCTAGCGTTTGATCTCTAGAGTCCCACAAAGGAAATGAACAAGCATACATACATAGACTGATAACCATATTACCCTCCTTTTCGTTGTGCAGTCGGGTAAAAAAGGGGCAACACCTTCATTCGCCACTTTTCCTGCGGGCGATTACCTACAGATAAGCCCTGTAGATATAATGCAACAACGGTTCAACCAACTTACCTAGCCGGCCTTAAATGTGGGTATTCCTCCGTGCTGGTGACCTTGACGTCCCACACCTTCCTCCACGCTTCGTAGAGGGGCTCGTGCACCGGGTACACGCCCGAGTGGTGCGGGGACACGGAGTAGCACGAGTTGGTCGGGATGCCGTGGGTCATGGCGAACTGTTTGTTGAGCATCATCTCGGATTCCAGCTGCGACACGTTGTTGTAGAGGTGCGGCTGCTGGTGGTTCCACATGTGGCAAAACCTGAGAACAATGGCAAACGTACGACCCTGATTGATATAGAAACTAAATGTAACATTTTGATTTTTACATTACGCAGCGTGACTATATTAAGCGTGACTCTATTTCTGTAAAAATCTAACTCTCTCACTCACTCTACATATGGCGCCCATTTTTTGCTTGTTCAATTAAAGATGTGTGATATCTTTAGCTTGGTGCTTCATTCAGACTACCTATTCAATCTTCTTTGATCCACCTGGCACATTGCGACGCCAGGTTTGATGGTTATCGTTTTCCTTGGGGGATTTCAACTCATTGCTTTTTTTAGCTCTACGGCCTACACTGGCAATAAATAACATAAATCCAGTAATTTTTAAAGCCGTGGAACAAATGTTGCCCTATTTCAGTAGTATAATCGATACTGTGATTTATACCCCCAAGCTCCAGACACGCTGTACAGTCGCTGTGGCGTATTCTAGAGAAGGTAATAAGTACAGCTGACCCGACTACGAAAACGCCTACCATGGGTATAGCGACCTTCGTTTCAGTACTCGCAGTTTACTACACTATCGATCCTATATATTATTTTAGGTTCAGGTTTTATAAATATTTGTGAGTTATGTTACTGATAACAAAACTAAGCCAAATACGCACAGTTACCAAATTACAACATTTGAAAATAAATAAAAATGCCTGTATTAGCTTATAAGAAATTGAAACCTGCCATCGTCAATTTATCAAAGGGTTGGCATGAAAACGTACTTCCAATTTAGAACGAGACTGTGGATTTTCGTAAATAAGTCAAGTCAAGGATGAATCTCCGTCATGTATACCGCGTTACGAGTATCCTTGGAATATAGAGTACGTAGTTCTGTCTCGTCGTTCATGCCAAACCTTCGCATCTGATAAGCTGCTTTAAGCCAATTAATGCACATTTACATGAAAATACATTCCTAAGTGCGCATGCTTGACGTTATAAACACTTGTTTACATGTTGCACACTAAGGACGAGCGTGTGTTTCAGGACTCGGAACATCATAAGAGTGTCTACTGTATATTACGGAAAGCAATTTCGCCATTCGGAATTTTTACCACTTTGTTTTTTCTCAATAGCTTCTTTTCTCGAAAGCATTTCTAATATTTTTCCAGTTTTCCTTTTACTACACTTCTTCTCCTACCTAACCTACTAGACCTAGAACCCATTTAAATGGGCTAAGGGCAAGCGGCTGATGGATGACTTGCCAAATATGGACACCGTTTATGTAAAACTCTACTTTTCAATGATGAATAAGTACCTGCTAGATTATTTCTTATAGAAATGAAGATATTATTTTCGTACGGTGGGAAATACCAAATGTTGAACAACCTAGTAATTATCGTTGAATATCATAAATAGCACGTCATTAAGGTAATTAATCGGGCCACGAAGGTGGAAATGGAAAATGATTGTACTGTAATAATTAAAATTAACTTTTAGGGCGGGGTGCACCAACTTAGGATTACAGACCGAGCAACGTTAAATATGGCGCCGGCAGCTGTCATTTCATAGAAACTTGTCAAACTTTGCATACATTCAGATTTTAACGAACACTGCTTACGATTAAAGACGTTTAATAATCACAAGATGTTAATAACATTATAATACAGTGGATTCATGTTAATAAAAACGAGTTAATAATAATGCAAAATTACACTAAACAAATTGTTGTGAAGTTTTTGCGGTCACCCGCGGTCCGCCTAAACCACTCTGAGAAATAAATAAGGTTTTTGCGTCCTGAAAAGTTAGCAACGATAAATCAAAATGACCGTAGTGACGCAAAAGTGTCACAGGCTAGGTTTAGTTTACTTCGTTGGTGGTTTTTGCCGCGGTTTGGCTGTAGTTTCGTGCTCGTTCCAACTTTTGTTGCGGTATTGTTTTATTTTGTAGTATACTGAATGTACGTATGTTTTTGTATGCGGGCATCACACAGCACGGCACTGCAAACACAGGGATACAACGTTCAAATTCATCATTCGTGTCATCTCCTCTATTGTTCCTACTTGTTTGACTACCCTTTACATCATTTTCGCTCGATTGTGCAAAGGTTATCTGCATAAGATCCCTCGAAAGGATAATTTTGTCTTTGTATGTTACATTATTACCTAGGTATACCGTAATCTTCAGTATCGATATCAAAAGGTTAAACTAAACCACCATTAAGGCCGGTATTATTGACAGCACGGCTATCACGCGACGGCGCGCGAGCTCTCTCAATTTTTCTCGCACTATCCGTCTCTTTCTTATTAGAACACTTAGAACAAGAGGTATAGTCCGAGAAAAATCGAGAGTATGTCACGGCCGTCCCATGATAGACGTGCAGATAGGACTCGCAATGTGATCAAGGGTCGCAGCAGCTTAACTTTAAGTTAAAAATGGTTTACTTTCTAATTAAAAGCGGAAATTAGTGCAAATCGAATTAGGTAATCACCATTTAAAGGCAGCATCTTTTATTGAGACACGTGTTGGACTACTGTTTTCTAAACCCTAATCAACATTTATGTGTTAATAAGGTTAGAGGTGTTTTGTATTCCCGGACGTACCAGTATAAACCATAAAAATAGCTTCCGTGTTAGAAAGATCTGAGCATTTCTGAAGCCTATACTGGTAAAGAGGTATTTTATCGTTCAGAAATATTGCCAACGCCATTCCATCCAAGCGACCTCATTTGTTCTAAACCAAGGCACGGATGGAATGCACCGGCACTTCAACTATTTCTTACCGATAAAAGAATTGCCAAGCGCCAGGTTTTTATCAATGATAAAGTTGAAAATGCATAAAATAACATAATTTTTATGAGCGTAAGATGCGTGATACTATAACATTTATCGTTGATTTAAAAGCAACTTAGCATAATGTTTTCACATTTATCTAAATTATACATCTAGCGCGTGTGTTCAGTAAATAACAGAACACATTTTGCATGAATGACGAATTAATAATTTTTGTTCTTAATTTTATAATGTGATTTTGTTGTATGTTTGATTTTATTTTAAATTATTATTGTTACTTTATTTTTATTTTGTAGTTTTCCCTAAGCAATATACTGGGTGGAACAGATCGATGGACTTTTAAGCAAATGGGATATAGATCAGGTTTAGTGCTTTACTTCTCACCTAGTAACCATATTAATATTTCTAACGGTTACCGAGATACAACTTGTTAAACTTTGGTGAAAAAACTGTATGTTTCAACCCTATCCAGCAGATTCAATGAAGTCAGCAAGATTCTTTGACTTGTGACATGTGTCAATTTCAAATGAAAATAATAACTATGTATAGTATTAGGGTTGTCACTAAGATAAAATATTTCGATTTTTATGTTTTTTTTTTTCTTTTAAATCCAGCTTAACATTTATAATAGATCGTTTGTACGTCACTTATATAACACTGTCCTTTCAGCTTAGTCTAAGGAAATGTTCCTCCCTGTATATCCCTTCAGCTGTGGTCATCCCTCTGTGGGCTTCATATTTTTTCCTGCAGGTCGGTGGAGCCGCCCTCGGAGGGGCGCAATGGCTTTGCTTACTTTCTTAGAAATAAAACTGACATTCATGTATCGATCTCGCTTTAATCCATTGAAACGTATAGCCAATGAAGCGAGACAGCTAGCAAGCGAAAACTTCAATGGCCAATGGAGGAAAAAATAAATTTGGTCGTTAGTCTAAAACAGTCAGTGGCGCGTCTGACACGGTCGGTATTCGCGAGTGAAAATTAGTGCTGAATTTTAGTGCCAGAAGGACAGTTTTGGTAGACATGTAAGTAAAGATAAAAACAAGTGTTATTTTAACGGGTTAACTGTAATAAACCCGTGACTAACACAACATACCTATTCATGGTCAAAATTTGGCAACACGTTTTTTAACGCTTTTCTAATAATTTAATATTACTTTTACCTATTAACATTACCGTTAGTTATCATACATTTGTTTAAATCGTACTTAAATGGATTAACAATGGCCCGAAAGTAAATAAATCGATTGCAATTGGTAACGATCATAACAAACCCCTCAGAGGGTGGTTAACAGACCAGGAATTTCCCTTCGAGGGATGCCCACATAATACCTCGTGACGTCACTACGATCCGCACTCTATACTAATCATGACCTTGATTTATATTGTTTTTAGATCATGTTTTGATGTGATTTTTGTTTAACTGATGGTTATGTTATAATTTAAACTAAAAGTATACTTAATGGGAATATTAAGAAATCTAATTTGTCTGGTTCAAAACATATAGTTGCTGTGATAATTGCAGTCGTTTGGAAGAGGTTATTTTGTATGAAAGTAGACATACTTTCATTTTACTCTCACATAAAACCTGCTGCACTTACAATAAAAAAAGTTTCGGTTACACCTAGTTGATGATCCAAATGTATTGTTTAGGCATGAATTTGATTACATACAGTATAAAACACTTCAGATATAAACATGTAAATCGAAGCCCACACGAGCAACTTTTGAGTGTAGGCATTATTTTGGTAGAATATTTTAAATGGTCTAGGGTAAAAAAAATACTCATGAGCCTGCCATTTTATGTTTTTCGAATGAGTGTAACACTCATTTCTTCAAATTAAGGCCATTAAACACCCCAAAAAACCAATTTATTATATTTAAAATAACCAAAATATGTCGTAAACTTCGGTGACCTGGTGACGAGGTCAGCTAGATAGCCTTAATACGACTATAATGTAATGATGATATATCGTTGCAGATAGATAATTTAATATAGATTGAGTTTCATCCAAAATCCTGACTGTGATTATGTAAAAAACTAAAGAAAATGTAACTTTACCAAATCACTTCACCCCACAAACCTTGTCGGTGGAGCGCCCCTCAGAGGGTGCCACAGGCGTGGGTAAGCCATGTTTTTCGCCACAGCTGAAGGGTTAAATATTTTCATATTTGGCACGGCATATATTTAATTTATCTTTTGTCTTTTTAGTCTGCTTGTTAGTGTGTCACGAATAAATGTTTGACTCTGAATAAAATCGAGGAAAGGTTACCAGTTGAAGTGTTCCCTGCTCTTGAGAAGAGCGTCGTCGCCCCGGTTCTCGAGCGCAGTGCCGTGGTGGTAGTACTTAGCACTAAAGCCGAGGTTGAACCGGAACCCAGGCACCAGGCGTTGAAGGGCAGCCTGAGACGCTAGAAGCGCTTCCACGTCTTCTTCGTGAAGGCGAGTACCTGAATAAAATATATTTCATTATTAACTGAGATTGAAAAAGGAGGTTAATAATTGGTCGTCATGATCATTTACAGATGCGTCTCTAGCCCATGTAGCGCCCGTGTACAAACATTACTCTAGCGCCCCCTAGTAAGCGCGCGGTCAAAATGGAATGGTTACAAAGTACGGCTCGGCGCTCCCTACGACCGCTGCGCCCGTGTGCAACGCACACCCTGCACCATAGGTAAAGACGCCTCTGATCATTTAAATTAACTTCAACGATATTTTTCACCAGGTGTAGTCCGATTATAATATGGGTAAGGCCGTTTTTTCTTGTTCCTGATTAAGCAGTTTAAATCGTCTACATTTTAATCTCTTCCAGTGTGTTACGCCAATTAGCCATATAAACCCCCCCCCCCCCCCTGGTGCGCCGGGTGCGGGACAGTCCCAATAGCATTCTTAAAATGATAGTGGATAAGCCTGACTGTGCTATCCTGGTACACTGTGCGGGGCTGCACTCTCCCACCAGTGTCATACGATGGTAGTCCATTAGTTTTAATTTATTTATTTTTTATTCTATGTACCTAAATATGTGTCCCTGTTACATGAAATAAATGATTTTGATTTGATTTGATTTTGATAAATGGATTACTAATATTCGTAACACACTGGAATTGATTAAAATGTAGACTATTTAAACTGCTTAATCAGGAACAAGAAAGAACGGCCTTACCCATATAATGGTTATATCTCAGATTCTATAGAGGTTGGGCCACATTTAAATTTGACCATGAACTATGGATAAGATTTGCAGGGTGCAATGCAACCTCTAAAATCGTGTAGTAGTGGGCGTAGCATCATTGCAATTTTATTACTTATCGCTGTGGATAGGATGTCTTATCAAGGCGAGTGCGAGAGTGACGGATGTCTTATGCATAACGATAAGTGATAAAGTTGCAACCATGCTACGCCCGCTGTAGGTAACTTCATTTTTTGGAGTAAAACTGATTGAAGTTGGTTTTCTTTATAGAAATAAGTATCACTGTAAAACTTGACTTGTCAGATAAATATAAATATCTGTCAACTTTTTATTATTATTCTATCACAAAACACTACAATTATCGACACTGCAATATATAAATTTCCAATAGGTAACTATTCCACCAGCAAATGGGCAGAGGCTATTGATATATGGCTGTAATTTAATAATGACGCGGGCGTCTAGTAACAATCACAACACATTATTTACAAGTATGCAAATATTAATTGTACCGTTCAATAACCACACGCCAATAGCATACAAATTCATAACGAAGTCAATTGCAGGCGGTATGACCAGTATCAAGTATACTAGGTATAGAGGTGGATATTAAGTTCTCCTTAGAACGAGAATATCTAATGAATGACTTCGCTCGGTAAGGCAGCGCTGCAGAACTTTGATGTCGAAAATTATAATCTCATACATTCACCGGCCAATGAGGCGGCATAGCCCGACTTATTCAGGGTCCGGCCAAAAACATTCTTAACTAGCCATGCATGCGCTCCCACAGCTTTTCCTTTGTTATTTTTTACATGGGGATTAGAATGAGATTTCCGTATTATTTATTGGTGTATAATGAGGCTTATGTTTGAGGAAATTGAATTTCTGTTATGATTAAAAAACAAAATGGCTGAAGGCGTAACGGGGGATCTGCGTACTGTATAAGAATACTTACTGACATTTTCTTGTGAAATATTAAATATAGCCCTCGAGCCTTTTGAATATTCGTACAATTAAGGTCATCATGTACCTACTACTTCGTAACGATATTCGAATACCGCGAGCCATCCGGTTGCCTCTCGGACACTGAAACTACGCGGCATTGCTTTAGCTATTATTTAGTCAGAGAATAGGATACTAACAAGCTGACAAAAGACTTCTGAGAGGTAAAACTAGTGAAAAGGAACAGTTATTGGTGTTATCGCACATCGTAATTACGTTCAATTCCAGTATTTAACGCATCACTTGCTTTAAGCTTTCAGAGGTCTTCCGAATCGCCGAGATTAATCCGATTTAATTAGTACCCTTTGAAAGGTGGTTTCACTACACTTTCATTAATTTGTAAACTATTTGGACCTAATTTAACGAGAGTCTCATTGAACATCTAGACAGATATTTTAGCTTTACTTGATGTAATGTTATGTTATGTAATGTTATGATCATGATGACGCATAAGATGAGAGTACAGAGGCCATGTTTTACAACTGAAAGGTACAACGGAAACGGCACCATCTCATTATTTGTTAGTGGCATGGACACACAAGCATCGTAACCCAACCTTTATGTGGGGGAGCAAGTATCCGTTTGTATCCTGGAAGCACGTTGCCGGACTTACTTTTAACGCCAATGAAAATGCGACCAGCCGTCCGTGGTCTTATTGTGCACGGAGTGTTTAATGTTCATACTCCTAGTATCGCTGGACTCACCTCTCTCGCCGACGAAGATGTCGTCGATGTCGACGAGGATCCACCGCTCGAGGCTGAGACTGAGCTGGCCGTGGCTGAGGTAGCTGAGCGCGTCGAGGAACAGTAGCCGGTGCAGCCAGAACTGCAGTCCTGAGCCGAACAGGACACGCTGGATGCCGTCCAGCCGCCCGTGGTCTTGCATCGCTGTTGCTAGCGGCAACCGCTCTTCTACAAACATTTGATATTTTAGCCGATTGTGTCTTTTGCTGCTCTATACTTATATAGTGATATTATAAAGAGGTAATGTTTGTGAGTTTGAATGTTATGAGTATTCTGGAACAACTCTACCGATTTTAACAGTTCATTTACTAAGTATACGAACTGGACATAGGATATACTAGCTTCAGCCCGCGACTTCGTCTGCGTGGACCCGGGATAAAAACTATCCTATAATTTAATCCAGGCTATAAACTAGCTTCGTGCAAAGTTTCAAACAAACCGGTTGAGCCGTTTAAGCGTGATTGAGTAACAATCATCCAAACATCTAAACATCCAAACTTTTGCATTTATAATATTAGTAGGATTCCGCGAATCCGCCTGCGTTGTTTGTAATACGGGGATGGAGCCGCGTGGGCATATAGTTATATTATAAACTAGTTTAATTACATACAGGTGTTCATTTAGTTTTGCTCTCTGAGCCTTTGGTTCCGGTTGGAGCCAACATTTGTAACCAGCTAAAGAAACCGAGTGATCTGAGAACTAACCCTCTAACGGCCATTCCCAATAATCAATCCACGGATAGTTTTCCTTACCAAAAGTTACATTTTGACCGATTACCCATAGATAATGTGTCAAAATGTAACTGCTGGTAAGGAAAACTATCCGTGGATTGATTATTGGGAATGGCCGTAAGTGATTAGGTACGAATCATTAATACTTGTAGGTCTACAACATGATTTAAAATCATTTTTTTATACGCAGTCAGAGAGGCAACATTAATAAAAAAAGATTGCTCGCCTTACATGTATAAGTTTTAGTAACGTTCATGCCAGAATTAAGCTAAACTTTGAGTTAGATACGAGACGGATAGCAATACATGTAATGTTTTGTCGTTCAGGCACTTTACGTTAATAAACTTAGAGATGTAAAATCACTTGACACTACATATAACAGCGCTACAAAATATACGTATCGTAATTAATCATCTTAAAATTATTCAAAGCGACAATACAAGCTAATATTAAAATATTAAAACTTGTGAACCAATATACGTCATAGGACGTAATTAAAATGCATGATAAGCCTCTATTTTAACTGGAAATAATTACTACTTTCCCGTAAACACAGATTAGTATTTCAATGCTATCAGTAAAAGCCAATGGTAATTAGCTCATTAGCCTTGCAATAATTCACTGTTTCTACACTGTCGTGCATCCTTGACTAAAGGACTTATTTTGCATAATACAGGGATAGTTTTTAGAAGCATTACAGATAACGATTTTTTGTTCCCTCAACTTTTGCAATAAAAAACAATCAAAGACGAGTACGAGAAGTGGAATAAATGGAACGTTAAGTATACGTACTTTGGTCTAATACGCTTTTGACGACCGTTCGGATTATCGCTCACTTTTTATAGATATTCAAGTTACTGCGACAAGCGTTGAAATATTCGAATAATAAATAGATTTTACATCTCATTTAGCGTGTGTATAAAAATGCAATGCTGCAATGAACCTTTTATTGCGAGAACTTCCATTATCCCATTTGCAAGAGAGTTTTTTATACAGAAAGTCAGTTTGCTCGCTACCAAAGATTTTAATTTGGTCGAAGCGAACGACTCGTGAATATTTAACACGTTTTATTTGCTCGGCCGGAACGCTGTGCGCGTTTCGGTTCTGTTATGGTTTTAATCCTTTTTATTATTTATATAACAAATGTGAATAAACGACAGGACAAAACAAATATAATACGTTTCGATTCGAGCACAAGCACATTTTGCCGTAATTACCGCTATTATAAAGATCGAGGCAATCCAATGGGTCAGTGCGGGAAAATCGAGTAACGTAACAAAAAAAAATGTAGAAAATGTGCTTTTTAATTATGTAATAGATACGCCATTTGAAACGTTATCTGCGAACATTGAAGTGAAATTCGAACGCCGCGTGTGAGTATGTAGAATAAATTAATGAAAATACAAATTTTGTTATACAACGAGTGCATCAGGTTGCTCGCATTTTCAGTAATTATTAAATGCTTATGTTTATTTCTAAAAATCAAACACGAAAAACTGTCTAGGGAGGGTACAACAGTTTCTCCTAATCTCCGAGTCGCATGGCGCATCATACGGTTATGACGAACACAAGAAGTATCTATGAATTATTTGAATTTTTAAAGACACACCAAACGTGACGCCTTCGAAAAAACGACGCATAAAAAAGTGTTCGATTTAGGTAAAATCGTGCCCTTTAGTAAATGTAATTTTACTTGTGCTCCTTATTTTTATAACGCACGCAAAAACGTTACAAATGGAGGCAATGTGCCTTAAATAATACACGACACAAAAGGATGGTGACATTATTTCACGAAGCGCTGAACTCGCAGGACCAGAGACAGTCAAAAACAAAGATCTTACACTAACATTGGCATTTTGCAAAGAAAATATCACAAGACACTGCTTGGTAAGCGAATAAATACTAGCTCTACTACTAAAGTTGCGTATATTCAATCAGTTTTACAGATACCAGTTAAATCAATGGTATGTCTTGTATTAGTTACCATGCTGAAAATTCTAGGTTGTAACACTTGTAACCAATAGCGTAACTCCATCTGTGGTAATTTGGAATGGTTGAACAAAACTCCATTTTGCGGAAATTCGAACGAGTCGAATATCAAATTAATGCCTGTAACTCTGCTGGATAGTAGAACACATATGTATTTTGCATCAGAGTTCCGCCATTTTGTTCAGAACAGGAATTTTATTCATTCCTAAATATTTGAATTCAATTGTAGAAATCCGTCACTGAAATACCCTTTCAAATTAGTAGGAATTTGAAGTGAAAAAAAATGAAATGCCACTAGTTTTAAAAGCAAGATCATCGATCTAACACACGAAGTTCACTAATAGTCACATGATACTGCTCAACGCTTCAGACCCGTCAACGTCAGTTTCTGTGACAGCGAAGGGCTAACTAGGTCGCGTAAAGGAAACTTACCGGTGGCACCGTATTCGTTCTGTCGCAGCGCCCATGCGACGGGCTCATAGGTGGAGCTGTTGGCGCGGAACACCGTCCAGTGGTCTCCGGGCAGGGGCCCCCAGGCCGTCTCGCCCGCCCGTGCCAGCCGTAGCACCGGGGACGCGGGGTTCAACGTAGCATCCTACGTGCAACATTCAAAAATTAACATCAAGAACCATTTTGTCAATTTGCGCTCTGAAGCAATCTTTGTCAAGAAAACGGCATTATGTAGTCTCATGGAGAAATTGAAAACGGAGGAGTAACAAAATGTCTCAAATGCAGATGTTACAGTCGACTACAACAACATGTATCCACTTTTCCACCTACGTATTGTAGTAACCTGAAAAAAAGGGTACATCTTTTCAGCAAGCTGCAAGTGTGAGCAAGCTGCAAGTGTGCCTTTAGTAGCGGCCGTCATTGAATAGAGAGTTCGATGTGCTAAGAAGATTAATGGCTTTTGCACCTAAAGCTCACTGAGAGTGTCTACCAGTTCGTTAGTAGTTTTAAACCTGAGTGTTAAGTTATTTAAAGAGATTAAATAGCAGCTCGCTTTTATTAAAATGTTAACTTTGTTGCAGTTTGATTACCAGCGATAATTTCATACAGACGCACTCTGATTACGTTCATAAAATGAAGTTAGTAATTGTAACGTATAAAGAAAAGAATAAATTTCAAGCCAGAGCGATGTTTTCCATTAGAAAGAGTTCTTATTATGGTAATGCCGTCCATTTCATTAGCATATCGCGGCAAGTTGTAAGTAACTGAGATAGGAATCTGAGGTGGTTAGGACTTTATTGTTTGTGTCTTATTCTGAAACTGAAGCTCAGTGATTTCAGAGGTTTTCACAGGATAAGACAGTAATTTGAAGTTTCAAGTTGATTTCACAGTAATAGTATCGTTTTGTTTTTTGATGCAGAATATTGCAACACTGTTAATTCGTGTACTTACAGTTGCTGCTCTAGAGCTGAGCTGTCATGATTGTCATCTACGTCAGGTGACGTATCCGTAATTGAATCTCCCGACATTAACAGAGAGATGTTTAACGTTTAACGAGTTTATTTGTCTACGGAATCGCAGTTCCCAAACGGAAAAACAGTTTAAGTTAATTATGCCTTGTGATGAACTACTTAGCTACGACTCCCCCCCTCTTATTCATAAAACGTAAAATGCCTCGGAAAAAAATGCACTTTGTCCCTTTGTTCAAATGTCAAAGTGACTGATACAGACGAAACAAATTTTAACGCCATCTTAGTTAAAACAGGCTTGTAGAACGTTAATGAATACGACCGCTTTTGACGAGTTTAAGTTAATATTTAATTTGACAATATGCTCGGGGCAGTGTTTTTCGTAGAGCTTGCGGTTCCTCTTTTCTGACTTCAAACTTGCCCCGAGGTGGTGAATAAAATAAATATTGTAAAAATGAACACTTGCCTTAAGCCTGAGATTAGTGTGCATAAACAGCGGGAAACCCTTCAGCTGAGCGCCTACTAGCGTCTCTTCCCCAGGCGTAGCGAACCCGACTACGCCCACGGAGTACTCGCGGCAGTATTTGTCGAGGAGCTCGCGGTTCCACTTGTCCATGTTGGCGTATTTGGAGAGCGACTCGAACACGATCACGCCGTAGCGACCCTTGTCCAGGGTGGTCAGCACGGGCAGGCTTTTGCCCGCAACTTCCACCTTGTACCTGCACAAAACATGCATTTGTTAAAATTATGTTAAGGTGGTTCGGCGACCATACAAAACGTCTTTCGACATTCGCAGGCCAACGGCGTGATATTTTAAGAAACTTATGTAACAGTCTTTCATAAATTCGCTTTACATTTGCGCGAAATTTCCGATTTCCTAGAATAAACTAGAATAATTTGAGAATAATCGTTTTCCCAAAGTATCACGTGACGAACTCATTTCTCAAATTATTCTAGTTTATACAAGTTTATTGAAAGGGAAATTTTGCGTAGTTGGAAAGCCAATTTATGAATGTGTGTTACATAAGTTTCTTAAAATATCACGCCGTTAGCCTGCGAATGTCAAGAGACGTTTTGTATGGTTGTCGAACCACCTTAATATTAAAATCAATGTTACATAGGCCATGGGTATTCTTTATTCCGCGGCGCCAACCGTGTTTTACAAAGGACGGACAGCTAGTATGAAGACTATAAATCCTTTCGGACGACGAATGTTTAAAAAACACAACTGATTTCACCATTGTATAATCTTTCAACATCTCCTTCCCATTCATCAGCTTTGTTTATGGTACAATATAACTCGATAGCAGTAGTAAATTTTACAAAGCGTACTGTGCCAACTTTAACGTAAATGACATGTATAGTAAACCAGTATGTACAACATAAAAGTTTTTTAGTGGGAAATTGACTGATTATATAAAGTAGGTCATGCATGTCGTGCTCCACGAAATTGAGCGCAGGAAGATATCTAATCTACTCAGGCATGCAATTTAAGTTCTGCGTCTTATTTTCCAACACGGCATAGCCACATTAGTCATAATTTATGTTTGACCTATATTAAGTGCATCCTGCCTGGACTATGTACAACCAACATCTGGTTACTCACACTCACTTATTTATTCACAACATTCTATTTCCATTCGAACGAGGAGGTCGATCTAACTCTGGTTGAAATCAAAATTTGTCACCTACGCTTCCCTTCCTGCGGCCGTAGCATGGTCATTTTATCACTTATCGCTGTGGATAAAACAGCCGTCACTCTCGCACTCGCATACTTGTCAGAACGTGACGGATATCTTATCCACGGCGAAAAGTGATGAAATGGCGACGATGCTACGCACGCTCGTCTTTATACATATAGGTAGTCCGCATATCATTAAAAAGAGCCAGATAGAATGCCAGGAATAAGGTAGGTATATATATGCACAATATCCATACAAAACATCTAAATCTGAAATGGAGGAAGTCTTTTAGTAGCTGGTGTTTCTTTCTTAGAACTAAGAATTGAGATCATAGAGTATTGAACAAATATTTTTTCTCTGCTACCTAATATTCTGCTGTTGTCCACGTTAATCCCCTAGCCTGATCCCCCAGGGGAAAAAAACGGTTAGGTTGTTAGTTGAACTGCGACCCTACAGCGCGCGAGCCGAGCGAGCGAAGCGAGCGTGACGCGGCAGCGTCCGGCGAAGCGCCATAACCGAACATTATCATTTTTTCCTAGTTGAATATAAAATAATTGCCGCTAATTCCCCTGGGGGATCAGGCTAGGGGATTAACGTGGATAACGTGAATATTCTAGGAAAAGTTCTTAAGCCTAACACAAAGTAGAAATCATTAGCCAGGACGCTGCATGTAGATTCCATTGCTTATGTTTTTGTTATGTCACACCGTCACATACTCGTTCTCAAAAAGCAGATGTACGCGACTCTAATGTTCAGATATTTTTAGGGTTCCGTACCCAAATGGTAAAATCGGACCCTATTACTAAAACTCAGCTGCCCGTCCGTCTATCTGTCTGTCTGTCTGTCTGTCTGTCTGTCTGTCACCAGGCTGTATCTCATGAACCGTGATAGTCGGACAGTTGAAATTTTCAAAGATTATGTATTTCTGTTGCCGCTAAAACAACAATTACTAAAAAACAGAGTAAAATTTAAAGGGGCTCTCATACAACAAACGTGAATTTTTTGCCTATTTTAGTCCGACTCGCACTTGGCCGGTTTATATTTTAAATCTGATGTGTGGATAGTGGTAGCATATTTAAAGGTGCCTTAAATTTCAGATGTAAATGTAATATAGATCAATTGTAGTTATTGGATTTCCCAGCATTATTGGAGAAAAGCTCTATGAACATATTTTTGCCTAAGTCAAAATGGTAATCCGCGGCCATTTTCAACCTCTGCAATAATGTAGATACCTACTATTAAGTTAATTTAACTATTAATTATAGCAAACCCTACCCGTCTCTATTGCAGATACCCGGATCTTAATTGACTGGAAAAGGGTGTGTCCCTTAAATTATATCGTTTCGGTAACATTTCGATAAATCAATTACATCAAACAGAAACCCACCTCCGTTACGATAACACCACTACAAAAGCAGTGTTTCAAATTCTAACTACGAGTAACAGCCTAGACAGATACTGTAAACGAAGCAGTGATGGTCGACCCTTGTCGAGGAAATGTACGATTTTAATAGCCGCCACGATGACCTACCCTTTTCAAATGGCAAAGTCTATCGAAATTAATTTGCAATATAATAGGCGTTATATCAGTTCGGACGGTCATATATTTTCTATTAACAATAAAGGAGCCATTAGGCACACGTCGCCTACATCAATATTGATACATATGAATAGCTTGATAGCTGAATGCAGGTCACAAATCAGGAAACAGGAAAGTGCACCTAGAGTCGTGAAGGAAAGGGGAGTAACTGGCTTGAAAATACGAAGCAGCGACCGTTCATTTTGCTCGAGTTACGGCCCGTTTCAATTTGGCAGCCCAAGAGCACTACAGTACAGAGCAGGGTAAGGCGAACGGCAACTTGCAAATAGCATTTACCTAACTCACGCCGACCCGCTCCGCCCTGGCTCTCTAATGCACGGCCACTCGTTGGCAACTTTGTGCATAACATAATATAGCTCGTACAACATCGACGCGCCCGCCGATAGCCGATTTGCGAGTTTAAAACTTTCTCTTCATTGGTGGAAATTGGCTCGTTTATGGCACGATACTACGTGAGCAATGCTGCGTGTTCTCTCGCAGGCTCGGTTAATATATTTCTAATTACCTTAATTAGTGTCCTGCCATTAAATGAGAGAGCGCTGGGTTCAAATTAGAACGCGCGAAACGGCCTACTTTAGCCGTGAACCAAACGCAACGAGGGCTAATTCGTGATAAGGGAGCGCGAGTGAGTTCAATTAAAGGGGGGCAATGTCACGGCGCCCCCGGCGACCTGCCGCCCCTCTAGATAACAGCAGTTATCGTTAAGAGGCCGGCGGCGCCTGTCCCGGGCCGCTTACCGCACGCGGACCGCCAACTGCCGGCGCCGGTGCTGTCGATGAAAACATTAAAGGCCTCCACACACCGGTCGCGGTTGCGGGTCGGGCGCGAGCCCGCGTGAGTTGTAAAACACTGAAACTACACTTCAAACACACATCGAACGCGGTCCGAACGCGGCCCGCGGCGCTAAATTACAACTCGGGCAGCGCGGCCGCGGGTCGTGCGCGGCGCTGATCGGGCGCGGCGCGGGTCAGGCGCGGCGCGGGCGGGAAGCGAAGCGGTTCAAGCGCGGTGCTTGAGCTGTGATAGTTCCGTAAGTAAAATGAATGCACCTTTGATAACTTCCAAGAGCGCGATTTTTCGTTCACATTTATAATATAATGATTACTACTAGTAGTCAAAAAGATAGTGAATTTTGACGTTGATTTAGGTATTACACAGCGTTTTCTCAGCGACCCTTGTAAATCCAAGGAAAGATTATACTCGTACAAGTGATATTTTTTTCAATTGAGTATCGCATTTAACTACTATAATCTTTCCTTTGGTTTCTAAAACTATCATCAAGTGATAACGTCAGTATAATCTAAAACAAATAAAAAAGATATACCTATTTCCTCTAAAATATTAACCTATTAGTTTTGGTCGGTAGCGTCTGGGTGTCCATGTGCATATACCGCTTTAACCGCGCCCGACCCGCGCCGCGCCCGCCCCGCGCCGCGCCCGCCCCGCGCCGCGTCCGCCCCGCGCCGCGCACGACCCGCGTTCGCTGTGTGGAGGCCTTTACGGAAACTTCAGACTAATTCAAATCAATAATATTGTTGTTTTGTCATCGACACGTCTGATGTGCCTATTTATCTTACCCTGTCTCCTTCTACTGAAATACTTTACCCACAAATTATGCCCGAAAATGTAGCCATTCACTTAAAGTATCACAGTCATTAGCCTCAAGGTTGACCAGTTTCGTCCTCTCCGTAATGAACATTAGTTTCGTAGTAAAGTTAAGTTAGAGGGAGATGTTTTCTGTGTCATTATTCGAAACGGTCTCATCAAGAGACTTTCTGCAAAGAAAATGTTTACGTTGGGCTGAGTACCGTCTTTGGCGCGACGCTGCATACAAGAAGTTGGAAGAGCTCGAAACGTCACGATAAGGAGGCGAGCGGTCGCGACTCGCTCCTAATGGCGGCAAGGACGTACTAACTAAGCTAACGACTGACACAACTGCCAGCGGCTTCTAAAATTAAGGCAAACTTTGCCATGCTTCCGTCTGTTGCCGCCTTTATCGCGCATTATACTATCTTTAACCCGTGAGTGCAATTTAACCACCACTTCATTACATTTAAATTTACGTCGAATTACCTACTCGTTACGGCGGTGTCTTGTCTGAATTAGGGTCTGCACAAATATAATGAGTGGACATGGGAATTACGAGTGAGAACGTTTTCGCTTGCAATAAAATGGATTTAACGACATCTGGGAGTAATAAACGTCTCCATCACAACAGAAGGGCCGAGGAGCCAAACGACCAACAAAACAAACTCGAGTGTGAGCGACGAGACGAGGTATTGATGTGATAATTAAAGGAAACTGAGAATTTCCTGTGAAGTAATTAAGTCGTTTTGACACAAACGAGCACTAATGGAGGGTAAGACAGCGGGCGGGGCGGCGCGGCGGCTCTAATGGCACTACTAACTAACTAACTGACACCGCAACGACTTGCCGTAAGATAACTTGTGCCTCCTCCGCCATACCGGGTCATGCCGCGCTACGTCGCGCCCTGGTGCACTCAACTGTCACCTTTATACCCATTTACTGCTTCATATTTAACTAGCGACCAGCACTAGCTGCGCTTATCTCGCCACTATTTATTCAGGCGCCTGGGGAAGACGCAGCACCCCGCTCTAAGTTCACCTCGACGAAGCTTAATCTTTAAGTAGCTTCTACTCTAATCTCGTGTTCGTTTAAGATAAATTTTATGCTTCGCTCATATACATCCGTTGATAAGTGAAAAACGGTTGTTAGGAGTGCTTTGCATGTGACCAATAAAAGCGAATGTAGGAGCTCTTTAGTCTATAATGTGGTACAGTTAAGGTGGGAGCAATTTTGTGGCGTGTATTTGCGGACCCCGCGGAAGTGATGGTTAAATAGCGACCAAGCATACGTACCCTAATGGACACGTGTACACGTCAACACGCACACATGCGGAAAGCGGTTGGCTCTCCCTAACTTCATTTGCGTTTTGTTGCTCCTGCTTCTACTAACTGGACTAGGTTTTAGTCGTTTTCCAAATGGCTGACGTTTCCATTTTACAAACAATATTTAAAAGGATAAAAGTTTTCAATTTGTCGCCCGATTCGAAAATTTCGTGTATGAGAGTTGAGAATGCTGAACAAGAACAAGAGAGACACTACTTGCTCCGTATGTGGTGTTGTGTTCCTGGCAGGGAGTAAGGTGGCCATCAGAGCTCCCGAGTATGTGTTGTGTTGAGAGTGAGAGACCTGCGTTCGTCCCTAGCTATCAACAAGAATCCTCAAATGAATAAAGAGTAGGCAACGCGCTTGTAATTCTGTTGGAATCGCAAGCGTCCATAGGCTACGGTGTTTGTTTACCATCAGGCAGACCGTATGCTTGTTCGCCATCGTCGTAATATAATAAACACACATATTTACCAACAGGATTAATTAATATGGAATGAAACTAAATCCGTCACACAGGTAGTTAAAATATACGTACCTACAACTACATAGCTATATTCATGTGTATTACAGCAAGGCGGATATTATTTACACTAGATTTTTAGAAAGTATTTTATTTTATCAAAAAACATTTACAAGTTTGAAATACCCAATACTGAGCAAACATGACGAGTTAGCAAATTGATGAAATGCGAGCGTAAGCAAAACGAATGTTCTCGATTCAATAAAGGTAATTTAGAAATACGTTCAACGGGGCGATGTCACTAAACATTAACTCAATGAACGAGTTTCAATGGGGCATGTGAGCATTTAGATTATTAAATAGGTATAACAGACATGGTGTATTCAGATTATGATTTATTTGCTTTTATAGGCAAATAGGTGTCATTAACTCGCTCACTAATGAACAGATACAGTAGGTATAACTTAGTACTAATTTGATAGTACATTCAATATGCCATTAACCCATTCGCCGCCACTTTAGACTTCGGTCGGTGGCACGTGAAAACTTGAGTGGTGGCAAATGGGTTAAATCCAATTGCTAATTTTGATAAAATTTATAAATCGACACGATAATAATATAATTAAATAAGTGCCTAAAGGCGTACGATCCTAATATACAATGTGTTATTATATGGATATTTCTTGAGTGAATATGTTTCTTTGTAGATTACAAAACAGAAGAAAATAAAATACTATATATTAAATAAATATTAACTCCGACATATTGTCATTATTGATGGCACTCTTACTATTAATACATATAATGTATCAATCGAAACCTATAGTCATACGGTTTACTCTACGTTCGACACTTTTTATGCAACCGGTGAAACCTGTACAGAAAAAAAGTGTAATCTTTTACTCTACCGGTGTACTCTAGAATCGATTCCTAGATTTTCACATACAAAAACTATTCACAATTTTATGAATCAAATTAACTTGAACGGGCTCAGTAGAACGCTACTTGAATACCCTTAGGACACAAAAATCCATGAAGCAAACATGTAATAGGTATATTTCCCAAATGATGTTAAAATTGATGATTAAAACTAAGTACTTAACGTTTCGTTACGCTACGCTATGTTACGGTAGCATAGTGGTTCAAGCATACCGCTGTCAAACGGCGGTCATGGGTTCGTATCCCGCCTCGTACCGATGAGTTTATCGGAACTTACGAGTATGTAGGTACGGAATTAACGGAATATCATTTGATATTTATCAGTAGGTTTTCGGTGAAAGAAAACATCGTGTGGAAACTTGTATATATCTGCGAAGAAATTCAAAGATGTATGTAAGTCCCCAACCAGCACGGGGCCAGCGAGGGGACTACTGACCATTCCCTCACATCCACGAGAGGAGGTTCTGTGCCCAGCAGTGGGACGAATGCTGATGGCTGATGATGATGATGACTTAACATTTTCATTGAGTACTTGAGGATTAGACAAACAATGAGTTAATATAAGTAACGGCAATTCATAATTGTAAATGTTTAGGTACTAAGCAGAAACCTCCGCTAACGAAATTCAGAATTTCGATAAGAGTGGAAAATTTAAAAATGATTCGCCACGAGCATCCTAAATCCGGGCCTCCCTAAATTGTAATGAGAAGAGTGAAGGGATTGAAAGATTTGTCGCCACTAGCGGACCCACAGTAGCTCAGTTGGATAAGAGCGATGGACGGATTCCAGATCACGCGGGTTCAAATCCCGCTCGTGGCGAATAATTTTTCAATTTTCCACTTTCATTGAAATTCAAATAATGTTTAACCAACATAGTTTACGTTTAACTTTACAGCGAATTGGTTAGAAATAGAATGCAAGTTTGTGAAACAATAATAAAACAAATATTGGTGTGATGACCACCATATAGTTATGTTCGTTATTTAAGTATAACACAAGCCCATACAAAAGCGAAAGCATTATTAAGTTTACTGTAGCAACTACATAGCAACGTAGTCGGATTTTAAAAAAGGTAGCCTAAGCTGCCTTGTCAAAGAAGCCCATACTTCGCTTGGCAACCAAAGTTGCCACCATTTAGGGGTGCGCGAAATTGGCAACTGTGGTATTTACGAAGATTGTCCCCAATATTTATATATTTATCCCTTGGCAAATGATGGGTCCTGGGGTTGTGACACTTCAAGAGATTTAATATTGTTATGATGTATTTATCTGACACATCGACCAGTCATTTCAAAAGGTACGACATTAATACCTTAGTACATTTGACATAAATATGTAGTTAAGTCGACTTAAAGGCCTGACGGCTTCAGAACTGCTAACAGACAAGCCCACTCTCTTGACAAAAAGCCTAATATTCCAACAACGTCTTGTTTCCCTTTTCGGTTTACAGGTCAGATGGCAATCGCTTTCGTAAAAAGTAAGTAAGTACCTAAGCGGATCTCGGGCTACTTTAGGAAACAACCAGGATAATGAGTAAAATAGTGTCACATCCAATCCTATTAAACAAACTTTACGAAATCGGTATACGCGGCGATGCTCATACTTGGCTGAAATCATATCTGAAAGATAGACAGCAATTTGTACAAATTGAACACCATCATACTGATTCTGGACTAGTACAAAAACTAGAATCTCAGTGGCAATGTGTCAACTGCTCTATCCCTCAGGGCAGCGTATTAGGATGTGCAATGTACTGTTCCTAATATACATAAATAACCTCCCCAAGATATCCAACCATAAGTGTATCCTTTTTGCTGACGATATCTCTTTACTGTTTAACCATGACAATAACTCCAATGATTACTCTGACATAAAAGAAACCTTCGTTAACATCTCCGAATGGTTACAGGACCATAATCTAGCCCTTAACACAAACAAAACAAGGACTATGCAATTTAGACCACATCAAAAACGACCGACAGACATGACGTCCCTACTGCTTGACCTAAATATAGAAGAAGTTACCGAATTTCCCATATTAGGACTCACTATAGACTCACACCTCGACTGGAAAAAACATGTAGCTAAAACGAAAACCAAATTATCTTCCTTCCTTTATGCATTAATCGTTTTATATAGAGTGTGCGCAGTCAGCTTACCATGCATACGCAGAAACATGGTTACGCTATGGAATTTTATTATGGGGTCATAGCACTGCTGACGCACACGATCTCTTCATATCCCAGAAAAAATGTATCCGTATGATAACAAATATCAAACAATCTGAAACCTGCAAACCGCACTTTATAAGTCTTCAAATATTGTCAGTCCCCTCCTTATATATTCTTGAAATAGCTATAGCTTGACCACAACCGCTGTGCCGCTCCTTAGGTATGCGAGCAGCGAGACGGGGGGGCAGAGCATTTGTCATTCCGCCGTCCCCGCCTCGCCCCGTCACCCCCGCCGCGTCACCCCGCCTCCCCGCGCATACCTAAGGAGCGGCACAGCGGTTGTGGTCAAGCTATACCTTCGTAGGAAACTATATTAACATATTCGAATTTAAAAAAAAGTTCACGACGCACAAACCAGCTAGTCGCCCCAGAACCAATACTAGACATTTATAAAAAGGGACCATATTACCGATCAATAAAAATATATAATAAATTGCCCAACCATATCATGAACATGAGCAACAATTTATTTATAAACAAACTAAAAACACTTCTTTTGAAAAAATCATAGTATTCTGTCCAAGAGTTCATGGAGGATAAAGTAGCATAACGATTACCTATAACTATAACTTGTAATCAATATACGAGGGGTGATCCAAAAGTAATGATAATCATCATGATTTGGTCTCGTGATGATAATTTGTGATTGTCATTCCTGTTGTGCAATTATTCAATAATACACTAAAAACTTTAAAAAAAGATTTCATTCATTTGTTTTTTTTTAATAGCTAAATAAATATGATGGTATGGAATATATTCTGCCGGAGTAAAATCGGAGGATATTTTGTTACATGTTTGGGGCGGTGTTGGCAAAATTGTGGTGCGGTAATAAAAAATAAAAATGAAAATTAAAGTTTATTTATTTTGATGCCACGAAATTAATAAATTAAACTCATGTCATCATTTTTTTTAAGCACAGCTCACGTAACAATGTTCAAGGAAGGTTTTTCTGGCCATCAATATATATATTTTTTTTTAAAACAGGGTGAACCTGGGTTACCAATATATGAATATAAATACGAAGGGAGAGTATATACATATAATTCTATAGCAAATAAGTGAGGCCGTCTCAGAAAAAACCAAAGAAAAAAAAGTACCAATTGTATGAGTTTTTTTCTTGGCCGAGCTTGCCGAGTACCAGGACTGTTTTTCAGGCTTGTGAATTCTATAAAACTAGTTACCTACAGTGTAATCTGGACCAACTCTTTTACTATTACTTCTTATTCTTAGATATTGAAAACTCGTCAATAAAATCGGTGCAATTGCGTCGATGTAAAAACTAGTCTTCATTTCGTCTATCCAAAGTTTTTTTTTTTATATGTAGCAAAATTAAAACCTTTTTAATATATTCTATAGGTAAGTAAACTAATAAAGAGTGTATTTAATAATTAAAAATGATATATAACGGGTAACTTCTGTTTTTTATGCCGATTACCAAAACTTTTTGATCACCCCTCGTACTTCTAATAAAATAGCCACTTGTAGTACTTTGTGCGTATTAGAATTTGATTTGTGTTAGAATTAAGAATTAGTTTTAGGAACCATCTTTGCAATACCCTGTTCAGGGTCCATGATATACTATTACTTATTTGTAACATAATGTACCATAAACGAATTATATATAATGCTAGGTGAGCAGGTATACAACAGGTAATGTGTTCAGTCGATGTGACAGCGACGCAACCATTATACCTCTACATAAAATATAATTAAAATAATAATAAATAAATCAGCCTATATACGTTCCACTGCTGGGCACAGGTCTCCTCTCATGTATGAGATGGTACGGGCAGTAGTCCCCACGCTGGCCCAGTGCGGGTTGGGGACTTCAGATACACCTTAGAATTTCTTCGCAGATGTATGCAGGTTTCCTCACGATGTATTTCCTACACCGAAAAGCTAACGGTAAATATTAACTGATATTCCCTTCATCAGTTCCGAAAAACTCATTGGTACGAGCCGGGATTCGAACCCACGACCGTCGTTTGGCAGCCGCATGCCTGAACCACTAGGCTACCGTAGCTTAGAATATTATCGTTCTATATTTCATCAACAATGCCTGCCTGAGTAGGGCACTAAACCGGAGAGGAAACTTTTTTTATACCTATATCTCTGCAAAATATAATCTGAGCAAAAAAAAGCATACGAGCAGAGCGCCCAAGACGGGGGAAGGAGCTATTACTATTGAAGTAAATATAGGTACGATCCAGCCTCCCCGCTTTTTATTTTTCCGGCCGTCGTACGTCAAGTCTTCCGCATATTAGCTGTCAACGAGCTGACACGATCGCCTCGGGCAGGACTGGGGAAATAAAACAAACACAGGCGACAAACATCCACCCATAATAGTCAGACGCTTACAAATATTTGGACGATACTTTTTTGGTAATTCTTCAAAGCGCCATATTTTTTTGACATTAAAAAAAACATGTCGTAACAATTGAATAGTTTACTCATGAACTCTTTACCTAGGTACAGGATTATTAAGGTAGGTGATTGCTGATCGCTAGTAACATTGCCAAACATTTTATGCTTCAGAAACCAATTAAGCCGTGTTTGTGCCTTAGCAATTAATTAGGTATGTCTACATAAGTACTCAAATAAATTAATAAACAAGTCTTTATTTACAGACGTCAAACTATGTTTGGAATTTAGCAATATCTATCTCTCCACTGCGTCACACTTTTTAATTTTGTGTCTGTCTGCCCCTCGGTAAAGGCCTTCCATTCAGTACAGTCTTGTGCCTGGTACATCGTGCCACTCTTACCTTATATCGTCCTCCATCTCTTCTGGGCTCTCCCCATCTTTCTTTTTCTCTCTTACCTCTGGGGTACCATTGGGTGACCTGTTTGCTCTACTAGTCTACGTCGCGGATAATAAGTACCTGCTTACTTTGTCATAACTTATTTAAGTACACCGTCGTCACTGCATGACGTAGTTTAAATATGGTAATTGCCGTCATTAATGCGACAACTCAAAATTCCACGAATATTTGACCTGAGTATTTTGTTAAGTTTTATAAACCGATGTCATACATATCGTTTAGTTGGTTTTCTGTTACTTTCCAGGTATCTAATTTGTTTTACATTATTCCTTGTAATAAGATTAGATATTGAACTGCTTACAAACTTACGAATAAACTGATATGTAACCGTTGGCGTTGGTAGCAACCGTTATTTTTAGTGAGACCGTAATCACGCGTTATTGTCACGAGGTCTAATCGTAAGTATTAGAGCCAAGTGAGTGAACCGAGATAGGCTAGTACTTACCGAATGCGGTTAGCGACCAGCAGCTCGGCGATATCGCGTCCAAGCCGAGAGTAGGCCGATTCCACGATCACCAATACTTTTGCGTCGATGCGCAAGCGCGCGTCCGAGCGGTGGTCCCGTGCTTGCTGCTGCGATGCTAGGAGCGAGCATTGGGACAGCGGCCGAGGTATGCGGTCGCGCCAGACTAGGCTGTTGAAAAAAGAGTGAATGAGTCTCACGGCAATGAAAGGGATAGAGGACGTGTATTGAGTAAATCATCATCATATCAGCCGAAAGACGTCCACTGCTGGACATAGGCCTCCCCCAAAGAGTGCCACAATGACCGGTCCTGCGCCACCCGCATCCAGCGGACTCCCGCGACCTTTACCAGGTCATCAGTCCACCTTGTGAGTATTGAGTAAATACGTTCTCACTATTGGGTCGGACAACCGGACGTGCATTCCTGCTCTTAAACCTGTTTCTACCAATTCAGGCATTCCACACAAATAAAAATGCTTGTTTCGAGGTAAGGTGGTGAGGTAGGGCACAGCGAAATGTCATCCCGCTCGAATGTGGAGCAGCCCAACTGGGAAAGTACCTCCGCCATGCAGAAGACCACAGCCATAATAACACTTCTACTTGCTATGTAGTAGTGTTGTGTTCCTGGAGGTGAGCAAGGGCGCCAGAGCTCCCGAGGATGCGTTGTGTTGAGAGCGAGGGAATTTGTTCCTTCAGCTGTCAACACGGCGAATCCTCAAACATATCAAGGGTCGGCAACGCCCATGTTACTCCTTTGGAGTTGCATGCGTCTATAGGCTGCGGTGTCCGCTTACCATTAGGCGGGCCGTACGCTTGTTTGCCCCCGTCGTTGTATAAAAAAAGAAAAATATATATATATTATTGAACCAAGAAATTAACGAAGCGATATTTTCATGACTCAAGATTTTTTTTCATCTGTTTCATTCAAGACAATGCACAATGGCGGGTACCCTAAATTATTTCTTGATTATAGTGAACGGCATCTTCTGGGTGAGCGTGATCCATCTTAGACATTTCCATCAGGTAAGAGGAAAGTCAAACGCAATCCCATTAAAAAATCCTGCATGTATAACATGATTATACGTATTACGTGCTTCGCAGCAACGTTATCCATGTGTATTGTGTAATTCAACAGTTCGCAATACACATTGCGACTGCGTCAATGGTCTTGCATGAATGCGCTTTTATTGAGAGAGCATAGCAAAATTGATCAGGCATCTCCAGTTAATAAATGAAAGGCATCTAACGTATACAGTTAATAAGACCATTTCGTCCCGGCTGCTTAGTAAAAATATCACTTGAAATGATGCTAGTTAGTGGTCACTAACTATAAAATGAGCTCGGTTACAAATCCTGAGGGCACTTGCGGAGAGGTTTGATTGTGAGTATTTGAATCATTCACACGATCCACGTATACTGACAGTTAAGTTTAGTAATATTTGCTTACTTTAGGGCCTGTTTCACAATCTCCAGTTAAAACATATCCGTCAGATAAATGTTGGCTGTCACTTTTCTTTTATATGACGGGAGAAAAGGATAGCAATAACTTTAACTGGCAGATAACTTTATCCGGCGATTGTGAAACAGGCCCTTAGGCTTAGAAACTGTAACTAACTATCCCATTATATATGATCCCAGTTGGTCGAAATCAATGTTCTGAATAGAATTGAATTGTTACTGTGTTTATTTGACTTTGACTGGGGACGAGCTACCTGTAATTAGGTATTAATTGGAAGATTCGTGAAAGAAAATTGTTGGGTCTATATCGGATAGCATAATTTTTCATTGTTTGATTTTCGTGTCGTATAACAACTTTTCGCCTACAAACGTTTGGCCTAATAATTGTTGTCTATAATATTGTTTCGCCGAAATCATTGTTGTGCATCATATTTATTGCGTCGAACATCGAATTATCGAACACTACATGTGCATAACTTTACAATTCCTATAATATTAGATGTACTATAACTGTTTCGAGTACAATTTATAATTCCTAAACATATTCTCAATTGGGAAATAAGTATTTGTGGCCCGCCATCAAGTCAACGAAGCTCCTATTTTCCGCTCTGAGGGACGGGTATACTACACAACAAACATAACGTTTTGCAAATTGTACATACTATATACTACACTGTATTATCACTTGTCACTGCACGTTCGACCTGTAATTACGAAATTTGACTAACTACATCTTAATTGCAATCAGAACCGTTTAATTTGGCAATAATCTTAACATAATAATATTTACAGTGTAGTTAATGAAAAATAAGTATTCGTGCACGAGGATGTCGCCAAAATCTAAATAAGTATAAGGTAGTAAAACGTGTTCTTTCTGTGGCGCTTCGCTCGCTCGGCTCGCGCGCTGTGGGTAGCGCTTCTACCTAACACTCCTCAGTCTCCTCACTTCGCTCGTAGTCGTACCTACACCGACCTGCCATAGTCTCTCTGAAACTACTTTGAACTAAACTTGACTTATTATTAAAATTGACGAACATGGTAGAAATTCTTGTAATCTTGACATTTATGCAAATTTATATTGTAATTTTTATCGTGTAATAAATAAATCTAATCTAATCTAATCTTGCACTTTTCTTTATATTTTTTTCGGGAAATAGGAATCGTATATGTATGAAATCGTATAATATCATATGTACCAAGTTTGAATGCCTAATGGCAATGGCGGAAAATATTACCTTGATGTAGTTTTTTTTTTATAGCGAGGTACTTATTATAGTTATTATGTACCTATAAGCCAGAGTAAACTTGGATCCTGCCTCTTAATAATTTATTAAGATGTTTAATAAATTATAGAAAATACGAAATGTGTGTTTTTTATTCAATTGCAGTTCATAATTTTTTGAGACCGTACCCAATTTATTATTTAAATATTTTAGGCATTGCAATTTTAGTAAGTATGCCATATAATAATAGGCATAATAAGTTTTAGCCAATTAGATTTTCGAGTATTTAGTATTAGGAGCAAAAATAATTAGAACAATCAACAATTATGCAAAAAAAAGATTATGCTAAATGTAAAGTATGCTATTCAAAATTATGCCAAAAGTGTTCGGCCAAAAGATTTTAGGACAATCAATATTAGGCCACGCAAAGGGGGACACAAACTTGTTATATACGATTTGGCATTGAAGGAGTCACCACTTTCCACACACGACCACACACTTGTAACTCATCATTCGCTTGTCCTTATCCCATTTAGTCAGCGAAGCATATTATTTTCTTCCATACCTCTCTATATCCCGTCTCATTCTAAGGACATGCCCAAAGCCCGACAAGAGAGGCCTTTCCCCCATGCAATAGAGTTTTTAAGAGTAAGTTTGGCCTAGCCAGCCACATCAGAGCTCACAATAGGGCAAATCCGTAATTGCTAGGGTCGCCGTAATCGAAATCGATGAGGAGGACTATATATAAGTATTAGTACATTATTGCAGCGCCCGGGAAGTAGCAATTCGTGGATGAGTTGACAATAGAGACGAATCCACGAATTGCCGTTCTCGCCAAGGCAGATATAGGTAGCGCTTTTCTCCAAAAATGTGAAAAAATCAAATAATATTTTCAATAATCTTAAATAGCGAGTATGCCAATAACCTATCAAGTTCCCGCCCAACTTATCTTTTTAAAGTATGTACACGGCATGACTCGAGTGCCAGTTTCAATAGGCATACATAAAAAAATGTAAACCATTAGGACGGTCACAATTTTAAACGTTTTATGCTATTAAAATTATTAAAGATTAAACGGGATTGCAATCGAAATGCATTTTTGAAGTGAAAACTTCTTTAGCGGCGCTGAGCACATTTTGGGATGGGGAAAAATTGTTAAATACGTGACAGAGTGAGCGTGACCTCCTCGCACCCAACGCGCCCGCAGGCCGTCCGCCTAAATAATTGATAATTGTTTATAAATTTGCGTCAAATTTATTTTTAGGGTGACACCGTAAGATGTCACGTGACCTGATCGAAAAACTGTTACAATGTTTTTGAGTTTTCACTTCTGCCGGCACTCCCGGAGTGCAACCCGGTCTTTTTTTTTTTCCTTTTTTGCTTTCACGATTGATTAGCCAGATTAGCCAGTGTCATGTCGATTTGAAAACAAAACGTTGTGAGTTTTATTTCGATAAATATTTTTAAAGTATTTGAGACACTTTTAAAAACGTCACTTCAATCATTTTCAATAGTACAGTCGCCATCAGATATATCGGAGCGGCCAAAGTGCTCACAAATATCTGAACACGTCTCTAATGCCTTGATAATAGAGACGTGTTCAGATATTTGTGAGCACTTTGGCCGCTCCGATATATCTGATGGCGACTGTACGCGTTTTGTCTATGACCATTAAAAAAAAGAAAACTCAAGATAACTTTAAGCAGGCTACAAACGGGCGCAATTTGTCACACCAACTTGCAATAGTTGGAAAGAGACAACCATACACTACTAACCAGTCTAAATATAGCAAGTTGTTGTGACAAATTGCAAGGTCTTTGAACGTACGAGCACTGTTTGGCTGTTTGTAGTGATTTGTCTTAGTCAAAACATGTTAAAAGGTAAAAAAGTAATGGAATTACATACACTTTCCTGGCCGCTATATAAAACTGTACAGTAATGACTTTTAACTTTTTAAATTTGCGTTCGCCAGTAACGAGGAACTTCACGTACTAGTTTTGCTACAGTAAGGCGAACATTTCCGAGCATATTGGAGAAAAAGTATATAACCCGTCACCTGGTCACTCACTTATTTCCTATTCATATCGTCTCTCACGCAGTCCATCTACCTTTTTCTTGGTCTACCTCTTCTCTTACAACCGTCCTTAATGCCCTTCTAGTGACATGACTCTCATCCCTCCGTATGACATGTCCAGACACTTGTTTAGTCAAGAAATTAGTGTTTGACGACCGGTTTACCTTAGTTGGTAGTCGGTAGTGAGCCAGCCTACAACCGTCGGCTTTGTGCGCGTCAGCGACTACTCTTGGGTTAAATACTGATAAGGGTAAATATTTGTGTGACGAGGCTGAATATTTGTGTCCGAGTCTTTGATGTTTTGTATGTCTTTAAGTATTTATATATATTAAATATGCCGTGCGTACTACTACACACATAACACAAGCATTAATGAGCTGATTACGGGACTAGTTCAATTCGTGTAAGATTGTCCCCTAATACAAAGTTATTTATCTAAACAGGAAATAGAAAACGTGCTTAATTCATGATGAGTCCTTTACGAGGGATGAATATTTATTACAAACTAGCTTCTGCCTGCGACTCCGTCCGCGTGGAACTCGTTTATATCGTAGTTCCTACAAACTTTCACCCCCTTAGGGGATGATTTCAGTGATAAGAAGTACCCTATATCCTTCTCCGAGATTTTAACTAAGTCCATATCAAATTTCATCTCAATCTGTTCAGTGGTTTAAGCGTGAAGAGGCAACAGACCGACAGACAGACAGACAGATTTTCGTATTTATATTACCTACTAGGTTTAATAGTATAGGATAGGATTATCCTATACTATTAAACCATCATTCTGTAAAATACATTTTTAATAAATGAATTATGAACTATTAAACGAGCAATATTTGTATATATATTTGAAATCACGTTCTCGAAAACGGCTCTAACGATTTCAATGAAATTTGAAATATGGGGATTTACGGGGGCGAAAAATGTATCTAACTGGGTCTCATTCTCTGAAAAAAATCGTTTCCTCGGTATTTTTTCTATTTTCACCTGAGCAGAGCTCGATCACCCTGCAGGGACTTATATATAGTATGGATAAGTTAAAATAATTACCCACCAAGCAGTTTCACTTTCAGAATTTACGGAAAATCAATCAAAGACTGCCAAAGCTAAGGCCATGTTCCAAGTTTGAGCCACATCAAAGCGCCATTAAGGTTTATCTGAATAGCGTAAAATAAATAAAGGCGGAATTTGTGGAAATATTTATCCTAAGAGGCGGTGCGGCGGGGCGAAGGCCTGCCGTGGCCGAGACTTGCGGCCTCTTTGCTTTAATGAAAGGCTCGTCTGAATCAACCGGGAGGAAACTTTAACGACGACCTGAAAAGAAACATAAAGCCGGGTCTGCTCTGATTAACTAGCTCCCACAATAAACCTAATTAGGTTGCATTTTCTCGTCTTTGCTTACCTATGTTAAAATGACTATTAAACTGAGAAGAATGAGGGATGTATTTGGAACTCGCCTCGAAGTACATGGCGAGTGTAAAGTTAGAGGTTCAGAAGCGAGTGAATGTAGTACAACGCGCGAGTCTAGTTGCGAACAGGAAAAGTTAATAGCAGTTGGGAGTACGCTTGGTGATAAAACAATACGCCTTTAAATCAACGAGTTCTTACTGCGTCTTAGTGGAGCAGCTTCCATTAATTAGTCAGAACACAAGTTTTGCTATAAATTCCACAGACTCGGCAAAACTTGCCGCCTCTGCCCCTCATCTCGGAGTGCAATTTTAAGCCGATAAAATAAAATTCCTTCCTACCACCCTAATTACATAAAATCACGCTATAAATTACTTGGTAATATCCCGCTCGTCGTCTAATAGCTGTGAAAAGCTGCCAAACAAAGGGCGACAAGGACGCCTGGCACAAAGTTAAACGCCTTTAATTCTTCCCCGGACCAATTTCCTGTATTAACTGTCAATTTTATGCATAACAATCGTTATCGTTTTGAAAACAAAAGTACTTTGAACCAAATGGCAGTAAAACGTTTGTTTCAAATGATTCTGGTTTCACACGTCCGTACCTTGTTACCCGCCAGGCGGAAAGGACTCGTAAAATGAGTTTTCTGTACGTTTCCAGCGTGAGTTCCGACTAACACAATAGGAGATAAGAATAAGAGACGGAACTTTACGAAAACGAAAACATTTTACCATATCTGTCATGCAGGTGGCTACACAGAAGGTTGAACTTTACAAACTCGCAAAATATATCATGACATTGTTCCGTTTAATTTTAGAATAAATGTTTTCTTGGTGTGACTTCCACTGTTATGTCCCACAATTATGTGTACTTATGGATATTGTAGATTTGGGAACGATAAATGCAGCGTTGAATCGTAGCGGGTGTCGCCGTCGGTAGCATGTCGGAATTCAGCAGGTGTCAGCCGCGATAGCGCAGGTATGTTATACATCACGTCTTGCGTAGCGCACTTTCCATTTCGATACAGTAATCACATGAAAGTTATTTCTCATCAACGTCCAGATCGTTTATTGAGCGCACCTTTTTGTTGGCATAATTCAGACTATCGCGTGTCTCGCTTTGTACTCTGTACATACTTAATCGTTCTTAAAGGGGTTTTTAAGTAAATCATTATATTTCTAAATACAAAAGGAATATATTGGATAAAATAGATTGAGGGAGTGTACTCGGAAATCGTACTAGGAACTGAGTCCATCTCTGAGTGCATATGTAGGTGGTAAATAGAAATACTCCCTATATCGGTAACGTAAGGGCACCGGGCGACGGCGCCGCGAGCGTGTTTCCTGGTGTTCCCTACATTATTAACGAAGCACCGTACTCGGAGCAGAAACATGATACAGAATCGAATATTACCCGTTGTTTGCATAAATATATCAAATGTAATGTGTTTTTAACACCACTTATGCGCGGACTACCGTTCAGATGGTATTTATAAACCAAATGTTACAAAATAAACGCTAATCCCTCAGTAGACGAAGCGTACTGACCGGTATAATTCCACATTGATTCGATAAAGCCACGAAAGTAAATTGAATTCTGTGCGAATGACGCATAATTTAAACTAGAGTAATTAATTATGTTCGGGCAGCTTTCGCGTCATTATTCAAGAGGCTTCAGCATTTCATATTAACCATTGGACGGGATGAAAAGTACGTTTAAATAAATTCCACGTCCTGAAATTATTGTAAGTGCGTAATATGAAATTTGAGCGGGTGATTCAAACAATATGAAACGTTTTTGGGGAAAATATTAATAAAGTTATCCTCACAAGGCTTTCTTCTTTTATGCCCATTAAAAGGTTGTGTGGAAAATGACCTACAGTGTTCCAATGGCCTGTAAATTTAATGACCCACAGACCGTGTTGTAGCCGAAATTCAGTATCGATTCGATCAAACCTCTATCACGCTTCGCTCTTCGTAACGATCAAATATTAATACCGTTTCAAGCACCATTGCCACGAGACCTGCGCGTGCCTACAGAGGAATCGTTCTGTTGCAAACAGCAACATACTTGACTGACCGCCGTGATCAGACCTTACCTCGTAACAATAACGTATACCTACAAATGGCCAGTTAACTGACGTTGATGGATCATCGATGATGGTATGCATATACAGTTGTATGTTTTAATACATGGAAGACATCCTGTTTTGTCGTCGTTCCTTATCATCATCATGATTTCGCCCGGAGAACGTCCACTGCTAGACAAAGGCCTCCCTCTAGGATGTCCAAGGCAGATCGGTATCGCTCTCCCGCAATCTTGACGAGATCTTTGGTCCGTCTCATTGGGAGTCCTTGCCACACTAAGTGTTCCGGAGCATCGGTCGCTATACTCAGGAATGCCAATTCTTTTCTTTCTGATTTCTGATTCGGTCTCGCATGGAAACGCCGAACATAGCCTTTTGTTTTGTGGCACTGCGCAATTTTGGACGCAATTATGTCACGCAGATGTCTACTCGTCATTACGTCTTTACGATTATGTAGGGGTAAGAGTTTTAGTTTGCATTATAAATAAATAACATGATAATGATGAATTACACTCATAGCGACTACAATATCGACAAATTCGATCAGCGCTATCCTTTCAATGATCAAATCTAGCATCGTCATTATAATAGTTTCAGCCCACTCAACGAGTTTGCGGTGCGGGGCGTCGAAGCGTACCGCAACGTGGGAGCGTGTGTTGTCAAATGCGGAAAACGGGTGAAATTTGACAGACAAAGGTGCAGTGTGGTGCAGTGCGGAGCGGTTAGAGCGCGAGTTCGTACCTACCGGTAACATTCTACCGCCAAGTTCTATTTGAATTTGCCGTAAGGTAAGCTTGGAGATGTCGACTGTGACGACGCAGTATAAATCATTCATGGCGCATGATCCAGCGTAACTATTCTTGCAAAGACTTTGCTGTTTATTGTGGTTTCCTATGTTTAAAAACTAGTAGAAAATAAGAAGATTACCTTGTCAACGGAGCCGTCACATAATACGTATAGAAGAATATTGTGAGGACGGATAGCAGCATGACGCCGGCGACGCATTTCCTCACGTTGACGTGACTGGCCAGCCAGAAGCAGCAGCGCGGGGCCGAGCTCTTGTGAGCGTGCGTGTAGTCGCCACACTCCAGGAGCGGCGCGCGCACTCCCCTACTATCACCACCCATGCTTATAACCTACACACACTATATGTACACAGAACAGTAACACTTAGGCCTCTACTACACTGTAAAAATGTCTCCAACGATCTATCTCGGAACTCTAACGGCTGGGTTTGTCCTTGGTGGTGACGTTTTTTGTCGCCACTTTCCGTGCTTCCACATTTCATAGCGTTGTGACAGTGAAGCAGAGCGCAGTTGCGCGGGCAGTCGGGTAGTGCGTGCGCCGCGATAGACGGCCATGTCGTGGTGACCAGCGCAGTCTCCGTTTTAAAATGGCCGCCAACGCATTATGGCGGGTTGTGCTCATCACGGCGACGGCGAGCTCCTCCGGGCGAGCTACGGCATCCGTCCTGGCGATCGGCCGGCGCTGTCGATCGCGCTCATTTGTTTTGCCTGCAACAATGAAAACTCCGTGTTACTTATTTATTTTAATCCTTTATCTATGTATGCAAAAAATACAAAGAAGTAAAGTTTGCGAGTTTGGAAATTTGAATATAGGTCAAATCATAATCATAATCAAAAATTAGATTAAAACATTCATTTTGTTGTTGCCTTGTATTAATGTTTTATGTTTTGTTTATAGTTTTTTTCCTGTTTGTGGTGCACAATATAGTATATTATTATTATTATAAAGAAAGAAAAGGCGGAGAAGGCCAGCTAGTATCCAAAACACAATTTAGTTTTAGCTAGATCTATACAATTTAAAATAAAGGTTCATTACAAACACGGGAACTATCAAAAAACGTTATAATTAATAGTACATTGTTTAACGAGGGGCGGAAGTGGAATATTGCGAACAAGAGTCTATCAGAAGCCCGACGCCGAAGGCGGAGGGCTTTTGATGACTCGAGTTTGCAATATACTTACGCCCGTGTTATACACAATGTTTTTCATCACATTTGCGAGGAAACAAATACATTTTAGATGAAATGAATACAAATCATAATAAAAACTGCAACATGTCAGTCGTCCATTTTGTTGAATTTGACGTGAGGCGCGTATGGCAAAGACCCTTCTCTATACAGCCACGATTTGAAAACACTTAATAACATTTTACATAGACACTAAATAACTACATATTAAATCTGTAAATAATTCAGTTAAACATGTTTAAGTAGTTTTTTGAGTTTAAATTTATTTATAAATATGTTTTCAGACATCGTATTTGATATAAAACCTCTTTGCTTTGTAACTGCCGCATGAGTGACAGATACAATTTAAGAAAAAAACCATTACGCCCGTGGGCGTAACACAGGCTATTACAGCTCTGTATGTCTGCGCATTATGAAGCCCTTTTCGAGCAAGTGTGATGAAAAAGATTTTAAATCCTTGTTACTCAGAGCCAAATAGTAATAGTAGTGTTTAAAGTTTATGGAACCTAACAGCTGAGTTCCATTGGGCGACAGGCTCGGCTTCATTTAATGTGCTATCAGCGATACGTAATTAAATGTTTACCTACTGTAAATGTAGACGACGACGGTGTGTCCTGTTTATCTTTGAATCAGTAATCAATTACAATCATCGTAAACTGTTAAAGCTATCACTTATTGCTATTGCAAACCCATTCCGTTTAAAAGTAATGACAACATTGTATCAGTTTTATACAGGGAAGCAATTTTGCCTAATTCGATGGAAAAGTATAGGCTGGCAATTTTTTTACATTTGAATGACTTGTCTTGTTTTCCCCTGAATATTGTGAAAACAAAGACAGATGGGAAAAATAAATACTGCGCTCGATAAAATCGTAGTTACAAGAAGTGAAACTCTTTCGTCTCTTACTATAAAAGGAACATGAAAGGACTCAGAACGCGAGTAAAACAGCTTGTTAAGTTTATTGAGCACACAATCGTTATGTACTTTTGTATGGCCATACCGAACAAACGTAGGCCCGACTGACACGAGGCAGGTATTTCATGAAAGCGTAGGGTTGGCAGCAGCTTCCATCGCGGAAAATAATGGAAGAGGAACAAACGTCGGGGTGGTTAAGGACCGGAAATAAGTGGCGATGTGTTCACTGCGACCGCGCGCAACTCGGGTAAAATAACCGGCATATCATTTATGGCCTCGCCTTCATAACGACCTCACCCGCGTTAATTGAATCAATAACCTCTATTTCAAACAGCAACAAAAATACAGATAAAAATTTAGGTTCCACACGTGTCGCGAATTTTAATAGCTTGTTAAACGATAAAGATTCATGTTATATAACATATACTGGCAATCAGACACAATGGCCGGTATCGAAAAAAGTGTCTAACTTCCATTGTCCCTTGAAATTATTTATTTGGTTTTACTGCCGTTGTAGCCGTATTTTTCAGGGTTCCGTCGAAGTTTACACAGTGATTTTTGTAGAATGTCAACCCGCTCTAGCCCTAAGCGACTAGACTCAGAGCTATTCTCGAGCATGAATATTCAATTGGTTACTTACGTTGGCTGTAAACTTTTAAGATAGAACCCCGGCGATTTCCAAGGATAAAAGAATAAAACGATCCTTTTTTAGTTTGTTGAATCAATCGCAAAACGAATGTCTAGAGCAATAGGATTAATACAGGGAATGAAGGCTCTCTCCAAGGTATAAAAAATATCTATTAACTTGAACGTATATGATACAAAAGCTTTTTTTAGCGGAAAAAGTGAGTTAAGAATTTATAGTAATAGTCTGTCGTTAAAATGAAAGTGGTTTTTTATTTACGCGTATACCTACAGCTGTTACTTTTATTACAGCCAGCATCCTGTAATTTAGAAATGATATTTTATTGATATCCATTTGTCATGTGGGATCTCGGAGGTTGGCGATCCGTGAACACTTCAGTCGTCCGCTCCTATAAATTCGACCTTTGCGTTATTTGAATTGAACGAAGGGCTTACATTGAAACACTTCTTTGCAGCCCCAAAACAAAGCCATTCAACCGTGAAATTAGAGGAGATCCTCAAATTTCTGAATTAAATTTGATTAAAAAGTTAAGTGATGAATGCGAAACCCGATTCGGGCAACTGTGAAACCTTTTTGTTTCCGATCTGAGTTTTCCCCACATGATTGTAATTAAGGCGTGAACAGAAAAGGTTAAGGTTAAGGATCATTCGAAAGCAATTACCCCTGAAATTTTGTAGTTAAGAAGCTTTTAGCTGTCGTAGGTACCTATCCAATGTTTCCGTTCAGTATTTTTTTAAACGACTTCAAAAAAGGAGGAGGTTCTTAATTCGACTTTTTTTTTTTCGTGTGTTTGTTACGCGATAACTCGGTAATTTATGAACCGATTTGAAAAAATATTTCTTTGTTTGAAAGCATATACCTACTTCCAGATTGGTCCCGTTGTCACCAAGATCCAGGAGGAATTGAGGGAACTCTTCAAAAAATCAAGAATAGAATCTAAAATATAGCGATTTTAGTATTTTCGGCAGTAAACCAAACATTTAAACTCAGAAAGGTGAAGAAGACCACGTATGGTCATCCAAAACTCCAAGTGTTATTTTTTTCTTATAATCAACGCATTTGCTCTCGGAAATCAGGTCATGTCGTGAATTGGAAAATAAATGTGGAAATGTTCACATGGCTTGGCGGAGTACTAAATTGAAGTCGGTTAAAACTTTGTTTTTAAATTAAATTATCACTACCTTACGTTCCTACCTAAGTATGATGATTTATTTACAAAATTATCAAATGTAAACGAGTAGGTTATGAGCACTTCTTCCCTGTGGCTTGTTTACACTGGGTCGACAGTTGAATCCGATGGTTGGGCAGCGCCTTGCTGAGCGAGGGAGCTAAGCGAACCAAGTTCTCTGTTCCAGCTTGGGCCTAAATTATTTCGTATGTTTGGATGTCAAGATGTCCGCCTGTTCAATCTCGTGAATTGTTACGAGCAGGTTCAATCATTTTAAAGATTTTTTTGGTCGATTCAGTTTTCCCATTTTTATTTAAAAATATTAAAAAATATCTGTCTTGCATATTCTACAGCTCACAGAGCCACTAGTTAAATATTTTCACCCCACGGTCCTGGGCTGTTATTCGCTACGCGCTAATGCGGCTCACCCCGCCGGTCACCCGTAACGAAACTAGATAGTTACTACGCATCGCGGTGTCAAGATATATTTGTGGGTGAGCGTTGAGGTGAGCTTAAAACGAGTTATGTTGTTTATGTGTTTATGGGTAGGCGTCATATTGCATCGAATTTGAAAAGGCGCGAGCTTGTACATTAAGGCGCCGTAGGTTCATGGTCTTCTCTCCCTCTCACTGAGCATAAGCGTGAGCGAGATGGAAGTGCGTGCTCGGAAGCGCGGATATCATGTCTTTTAATTAAATTTTTTTGGACGTTTAAATAAATAAAAAAGTAATCACTGAGTTCTCTCAAACATGATATTGCCGATTTTTAGAAGCAATTTTAATATTTTTAGGTTTTGTGCATAATTTGTTACGAATATTTTAAGTGTATTTTAGACCTATGTTCGTGATTTTTTTCTATTGAGCGAAAATTGCTTAATCACGTTTCGAATCACTGATCTCGCTGCAGAAAAGCCTCAAAATTACTATTCGTATTTTTTTGAAACCATATTATTATAAACAGACGCATTATATTATTTCAAAAACTCTGTTCGCTTAACTTCGCTGAACCTACGGCGCCTTAACACACATAGCTATAAGTTTAATTTGCGAGTGTCCGCCACTGTTGCCCATAAATGAGGACTTAGGGTGATGTCCATTAGTACCGGTTGAAAACTTGAATGTGCTCGCATGTGTGTTCATAATACTGCCATGTTCTCTTTCAGAACATGGCAGTATCGTGTCGACGGCAGTGCCTTGAGCATTCATATCTATTAGATCAATGAGGTAGATACGTTGCATGCCTATTATACGAAATTCCGTGTTTAAAAATGGCCACTAAATCTGACAGCATACGTTTCTATTGACGTCGCGAAAGTGAGGCAAGTTGGGGTGTAAGCTTTGTTGAAGAGCTAAATATTGGATTAGACGCTTTTATTGGAACATACTGCAAATTTTATTACTGGATTTGACTTCATGAATTGGATTGGAACCACTGAAGACTTATTTTTTGGATTTGACAAATTTGTTATACTGATGACTTTATGGATTTGATCATATGAATTGGAAATAACTGAAGATATATTTACTGGACTAGGCACTTCTGATTTAAACTACTGAAGACTTTATTACTGGAGTCGACCAACTGAAATTATATTTACTGAAGACGAGGCAGTATGGCCCGTGGCCTTAGACTGTCCGAATGGACGAATTAAAAAAAAATGAGGCAAGTTGGTGCCAATTGACTAAGTTTAAGTGTGCCAGTTTTGAAGCGCTTATACCTATCTACCTCATTTTTATATTCAACATTGTATTTGACAACTTTTATTTTTTTTACTTGTATTTATTCAAAATATAAACTTATGCTAATGCATTTATGCTGTACTAGCTTCTGCCCGCGACTCCGTCCAGGAACTGGAACTCGTTTATATCGCAGCTCCATACAAACTTTTACCCCCCCATTTCACCCCCTTACGGAATGATTACGGGGATAAAAACTATCCTATGTTACTCACCATCCCTTCAACTATCTCCACTTAAGGGTATTACTACACCAATCGATCGATGCCATCGATCGATTATGTATACGTCGATCGACAGTTTCTACTATCAGCCAAACCTACCACACCAATCGATCAATATCGATTGATGGCATGGATCGATTGGTGTAGTAACACCCTAAAAAATCACGTCAATTCGTCGCTCCGTTTTGCCGTGAAAGACAGACAAACATACAAACAAACAAACACACACATGCACTTTCGCATTTATAATATTAGTATGGAATGGATTCTTACTGAATTTCGTTCGTTCGTTCGAAAAAAAAACGAATACTATGGCGAAATCGTTGGCGTGGAGGCAGTGCGGTGGCGGAAAGGAACGCGTCTGGAATTCGAGATGGTACGGCCCTTTGAATATTAACTAGTTGATGACCCCGCCGCGGCTGTAACTGGGCCACTAATCTACGGGACCGTAGCAAAGGTTCATTCCAACTGCCAGCTCTCTAGCGCGTTTTTAGGATCCCGTACGAATCGGTTACAATTTGGTAGCGGCTTTTATCAGCTCGTCTACGACGAAATTGAAAGTGACCGAGGGGAATTGCGGCCTGACCAAAGTTTTATACATTGCTATAGTACAGCGACGCCAGTTACTTGACTATGATTCTAGTGTAACTTACCTTTGTAACGCGGACAAGAAAATACAATTGCTCGACTTGGCGGGGGCACTGCCGTGCCCCTAGATTTCTGCTAATGATAGGTTCGATTTACTAGTGTAATGTTAAGATATAGTAGACGTTTGTCATACATCAATATGATTTTTGTGTCCAAGAGAACATTAGCAATTCATAATTCTATTTGTTTTGTTTTAAAGACAGTATATATATTTAGGACACAACAATAAAGTCAGTTGTCTATCAAGTACTGTATTAAATAAAATAAATAAACTATAAATCTTCGCAATGTTGACATGAGTATTGGTACGATGTTTAGTCCGATCTCTATTATATACCTACAATTATCTAAAGACAACTACAGTCCGAAACATATATATACTACAAAGAAGTGCAAATTAATGTATAATTAATTATAATTTTTCTCCTCTCGATTGTTTGAGCATATAACTTGACTATCGTAGCTAAAGCTAAGCTTTGCTTTCAAGCTTTGCATGTAGGTGATGTACGAGTAGGTATTTATTATACTTAGTAGCTGCTACGCCGTAGAATTGCTACACGTCTACGTCGTAGCAATTTTCAACGGCTTTGGAACAGCTTTATCAAAACGCAGTCGTTGTCTATTGTTATGGTTTTTCCATGCCTTACTTTATGATATCAAGTGATATTACGCACCCTAATAAATCCACGTCAGGTGACTTTGAATATTATAGGTTGAATCATCGTCCATCATATCTTTGTCATATAACCGAAAAGTCGCAACCAGGCCAATCGAATAGGTGGCCTAAATAAGAAAAACTTTCACTGTCGTATCAATCGCGTTCAGGGGTGGCGTGTAAAATTTCATTCCGATTTCATTCCGGTGGTAAATTGAAGGTGGTAGAGGTCATGATTGACGCACGTCTAGATGGACTGAACGAAATTAGGACGGTCTCTTTTATAGGAGCAATTAACTTACGAAAGAATTAAAACATTTAAAGGTGACTTTGTGATAGCTGACGTAGTTCCGTAAAAATCATGTTTCACTATTGATTGCGTTCATTACATTTATTTTTACTGTATTATTGTACACTACAGGCTTAGGATGTGTCCGAGTAATCATTAAAGTTTCCTGATTTTGTATCTACTGCGGAAGATGTTCAGAGTTGAACAGTATTATATTAATGACACGCGATATCTCAATCGTTAAATTTAACAGCCAATTAAAATGATTTCGACGCAAGTCACTCGGCATACATTTTTAACATACGTAGTAGGTATAAGTATAATTCCACCATATAAATATTTGAGTGTGTTGATTGAAAAGGTACCTACTGTTGTACAATATTAACCTAAATATAATAACAAATTCTGTGAATTGGTAATGCACTTCCCAATTCCCGGTATTTTTGTAACTAACTGATTTGTAGGTAAACAATCTTGTGAATTCATGTAAAATTACTAGCTATAAGCCACTAACGATGTTACCCAGTAAAACAATTCAATTCCTCTCATTCACAGATAACGGGTCAGTATCGAAACCCGAGCAGGAACAAAGCGCGAGATAAAAATGAACTCCAAGAACTACTTATCACCCTAATAACTATAAAAAAACTTTTGCCGAGCAAATCCCTTACACTTCCATAAAATTGATTACCAGCGGAATGCGAAAAGTTTTTAAGAAATAATTTATCTTCTAAGAATGAACTAGGTGACCGTGGGACGCTCGGAAGAAAAAGAGTTATAGATATTTTTTCCAGAGATTTTTACTCGTGGACTAGTGGAATATAAAATAAGTGGTACAGGTAGGTTTATAAGCCAGAGTACATCGTAAAACTAAACATTATTATGTTAATACTATCTAGCCAGCCACAAGCTCTTATTACACCCATATTAATGAAGTTAAGAGTCAAGGTTGAAAGTAATTATTACTTTATATCTCTGGTGGCTCAGATTAACCTCTACGAATATATGGAGGTGGTTCTAATGAGAGAATAAATCACGTTTCACACTAAATCACACATTACATTTTTCATTTCCGTCAGCTTTGTTATTCGCATTTGCAGAACAATACCCAGTACTTTATTATTATTTATTACATGGATATTTGACGGAGGAATTGTAAACAGCTAAATTCCGTGTAAATTTGGAGCGCAATATGAAAGTTGCCCCAGAATCTACATATTTCACAATTCTACTCTCCAAAAATATTGTGACCGGGCAGGAACGACTAATTAAAATCAAAAAAAGTTTAACAATGGCAATTACTTCTGTTTGTCAAGAAGTTTACAGGAGTAACAAACAAAAGTGCCGAAATTTGAACTAGAAACAGTTTATTGCATGATGTTAGCTAAATAATTTGCGACTTATGGAAACGGGAGCTCAAATTTTCCGCGGCAATTCATTATAACGCCGACAATGAAGTTAACATCAGCGAGTGACAGAACAATATGAATTTTGTTTGAAAGATATCGGTATTATTTGTTTCCGAAGAGAACGCTTTCGACGATGACAAGGACTGGCCAACTTAATATAACTTTGCTCGTTCACCACACCTCGGCTCGCCCGGTTCGGAAACCCGCATAATACAAATTTACAATTCCTCCGTCAAATATCAGGATAAAAGAATAAAACGATCCTTTTTTAGTTTGTTGAATCAATCGCAAAACGAATGTCTAGAGCAATAGGATTAATACAGGGAATGAAGGCTCTCTCCAAGGTATAAAAAATATCTATTAACTTGAACGTATATGATACAAAAGCTTTTTTTAGCGGAAAAAGTGAGTTAAGAATTTATAGTAATAGTCTGTCGTTAAAATGAAAGTGGTTTTTTATTTACGCGTATACCTACAGCTGTTACTTTTATTACAGCCAGCATCCTGTAATTTAGAAATGATATTTTATTGATATCCATTTGTCATGTGGGATCTCGGAGGTTGGCGATCCGTGAACACTTCAGTCGTCCGCTCCTATAAATTCGACCTTTGCGTTATTTGAATTGAACGAAGGGCTTACATTGAAACACTTCTTTGCAGCCCCAAAACAAAGCCATTCAACCGTGAAATTAGAGGAGATCCTCAAATTTCTGAATTAAATTTGATTAAAAAGTTAAGTGATGAATGCGAAACCCGATTCGGGCAACTGTGAAACCTTTTTGTTTCCGATCTGAGTTTTCACCACATGATTGTAATTAAGGCGTGAACAGAAAAGGTTAAGGTTAAGGATCATTCGAAAGCAATTACCCCTGAAATTTTGTAGTTAAGAAGCTTTTAGCTGTCGTAGGTACCTATCCAATGTTTCCGTTCAGTATTTTTTTAAACGTCTTCAAAAAAGGAGGAGGTTCTTAATTCGACTGTTTTTTTTTTTCGTGTGTTTGTTACGCGATAACTCGGTAATTTATGAACCGATTTGAAAAATTATTTCTTTGTTTGAAAGCATATACCTACTTCCAGATTGGTCCCGTTGTCACCAAGATCCAGGAGGAATTGAGGGAACTCTTCAAAAAATCAAGAATAGAATCTAGAATATAGCGATTTTAGTATTTTCGGCAGTAAACCAAACATTTAAACTCAGAAAGGTGAAGAAGACCACGTATGGTCATCCAAAACTCCAAGTGTTATTTTTTTCTTATAATCAACGCATTTGCTCTCGGAAATCAGGTCATGTCGTGAATTGGAAAATAAATGTGTGAAATGTTCACATGGCTTGGCGGAGTACTAAATTGAAGTCGGTTAAAACTTTGTTTTTAAATTAAATTATCACTACCTTACGTTCCTACCTAAGTATGATGATTTATTTACAAAATTATCAAATGTAAACGAGTAGGTTATGAGTACTTCTTCCCTGTGGCTTGTTTACACTGGGTCGACAGTTGAATCCGATGGTTGGGCAGCGCCTTGCTGAGCGAGGGAGCTAAGCGAACCAAGTTCTCTGTTTCAGCTTGGGCCTAAATTATTTCGTATGTTTGGATGTCCAGATGTCCACCTGTTCAATCTCGTGAATTGTTACGAGCAGGTTCAATCATTTTAAAGATTTTTTTGGTCGATTCAGTTTTCCCATTTTTATTTAAAAATATTAAAAAATATCTGTCTTGCATATTCTACAGCTCACAGAGCCACTAGTTAAATATTTTCACCCCACGGTCCTGGGCTGTTATTTGCTACGCGCTAATGCGGCTCACCCCGCCGGTCACCCGTAACGAAACTAGATAGTTACTACGCATCGCGGTGTCAAGATATATTTGTGGGTGAGCGTTGAGGTGAGCTTAAAACGAGTTATGTTGTTTATGTGTTTATGGGTAGGCGTCATATTGCATCGAATTTGAAAACGCGCGAGCTTGTACATTAAGGCGCCGTAGGTTCATGGTCTTCTCTCCCTCTCACTGAGCATAAGCGTGAGCGAGATGGAAGTGCGTGCTCGGAAGCGCGGATATCATGTCTTTTAATTAAATTTTTTTGGACGTTTAAATAAATAAAAAAGTAATCACTGAGTTCTCTCAAACATGATATTGCCGATTTTTAGAAGCAATTTTAATATTTTTAGCTTTTGTGCATAATTTGTTACGAATATTTTAAGTGTATTTTAGACCTATGTTCGTGATTTTTTTCTATTGAGCGAAAATTGCTTAATCATGTTTCGAATCACTGATCTCGCTGCAGAAAAGCCTCAAAATTACTATTCGTATTTTTTTGAAACCATATTATTATAAACAGACGCATTATATTATTTCAAAAACTCTGTTCGCTTAACTTTGCTGAACCTACGGCGCCTTAACACACATAGCTATAAGTTTAATTTGCGAGTGTCCGCCACTGTTGCCCATAAATGAGGACTTAGGGTGATGTCCATTAGTACCGGTTGAAAACTTGAATGTGCTCGCATGTGTGTTCATAATACTGCCATGTTCTCTTTCAGAACATGGCAGTATCGTGTCGACGGCAGTGCCTTGAGCATTCATATCTATTAGATCAATGAGGTAGATACGTTGCATGCCTATTATACGAAATTCCGTGTTTAAAAATGGCCACTAAATCTGACAGCATACGTTTCTATTGACGTCGCGAAAGTGAGGCAAGTTGGGGTGTAAGCTTTGTTGAAGAGCTAAATATTGGATTAGACGCTTTTATTGGAACATACTGCAAATTTTATTACTGGATTTGACTTCATGAATTGGATTGGAACCACTGAAGACTTATTTTTTGGATTTGACAAATTTGTTATACTGATGACTTTATGGATTTGATCATATGAATTGGAAATAACTGAAGACATATTTACTGGACTAGGCACTTCTGATTTAAACTACTGAAGACTTTATTACTGGAGTCGACCAACTGAAATTATATTTACTGAAGACGAGGCAGTATGGCCCATGGCCTTAGACTGTCCGAATGGACGAATTAAAAAAAAATGAGGCAAGTTGGTGCCAATTGACTAAGTTTAAGTGTGCCAATTTTGAAGCGCTTATACCTATCTACCTCATTTTTATATTACATCATTGTATTTGACAACTTTTATTTTTTTTACTTGTATTTATTCAAAATATAAACTTATGCTAATGCATTTATGCTGTACTAGCTTCTGCCCGCGACTCCGTCCACGTGGAACTCGTTTATATCGCAGCTCCATACAAACTTTTACCCCCCCATTTCACCCCCTTACGGAATGATTACGGGGATAAAAACTATCCTATGTTACTCACCATCCCTTCAACTATCTCCGCTTAAAAAATCACGTCAATTCGTCGCTCCGTTTTGCCGTGAAAGACAGACAAACATACAAACAAACAAACACACACATGCACTTTCGCATTTATAATATTAGTATGGAATGGATTCTTACTGAATTTCGTTCGTTCGTTCGAAAAAAAAACGAATACTATGGCGAAATCGTTGGCGTGGAGGCAGTGCGGTGGCGGAAAGGAACGCGTCTGGAATTCGAGATGGTACGGCCCTTTGAATATTAACTAGTTGATGACCCCGCCGCGGCTGTAACTGGGCCACTAATCTACGGGACCGTAACAAAGGTTCATTCCAACTGCCAGCTCTCTAGCGCGTTTTTAGGATCCCGTACGAATCGGTTACAATTTGGTAGCGGCTTTTATCAGCTCGTCTACGACGAAATTGAAAGTGACCGAGGGGAATTGCGGCCTGACCAAAGTTTTATACATTGCTATAGTACAGCGACGCCAGTTACTTGACTATGATTCTAGTGTAACTTACCTTTGTAACGCGGACAAGAAAATACAATTGCTCGACTTGGCGGGGGCACTGCCGTGCCCCTAGATTTCTGCTAATGATGGGTTCGATTTACTAGTGTAATGTTAAAATATAGTAGACGTTTGTCATACATCAATATGATTTTTGTGTCCAAGAGAACATTAGCAATTCATAATTCTATTTGTTTTGTTTTAAAGACAGTATATATATTTAGGACACAACAATAAAGTCAGTTGTATATCAAGTACTGTATTAAATTAAATAAATAAACTATAAATCTTCGCAATGTTGACATGAGTATTGGTACGATGTTTAGTCCGATCTCTATTATATACCTACAATTATCTAAAGACAACTACAGTCCGAAACATATATATACTACAAAGAAGTGCAAATTAATGTATAATTAATTATAATTTTTCTCCTCTCGATTGTTTGAGCATATAACTTGACTATCGTAGCTAAAGCTAAGCTTTGCTTTCAAGCTTTGCATGTAGGTGATGTACGAGTAGGTATTTATTATACTTAGTAGCTGCTACGCCGTAGAATTGCTACACGTCTACGTCGTAGCAATTTTAAACGGCTTTGGAACAGCTTTATCAAAACGCAGTCGTTGTCTATTGTTATGGTTTTTCCATGCCTTACTTTATGATATCAAGTGATATTACGCACCCTAATAAATCCACGTCAGGTGACTTTGAATATTATAGGTTGAATCATCGTCCATCATATCTTTGTCATATAACCGAAAAGTCGCAACCAGGCCAATCGAATAGGTGGCCTAAATAAGAAAAACTTTCACTGTCGTATCAATCGCGTTCAGGGGTGGCGTGTAAAATTTCATTCCGATTTCATTCCGGTGGTAAATTGAAGGTGGTAGAGGTCATGATTGACGCACGTCTAGATGGACTGAACGAAATTAGGACGGTCTCTTTTATAGGAGCAATTAACTTACGAAAGAATTAAAACATTTAAAGGTGACTTTGTGATAGCTGACGTAGTTCCGTAAAAATCATGTTTCACTATTGATTGCGTTCATTACATTTATTTTTACTGTATTATTGTACACTACAGGCTTAGGATGTGTCCGAGTAATCATTAAAGTTTCCTGATTTTGTATCTACTGCGGAAGATGTTCAGAGTTGAACAGTATTATATTAATGACATGCGATATCTCAATCGTTAAATTTAACAGCCAATTAAAATGATTTCGACGCAAGTCACTCGGCATACATTTTTAACATACGTAGTAGGTATAAGTATAATTCCACCATATAAATATTTGAGTGTGTTGATTGAAAAGGTACCTACTGTTGTACAATATTAACCTAAATATAATAACAAATTCTGTGAATTGGTAATGCACTTCCCAATTCCCGGTATTTTTGTAACTAACTGATTTGTAGGTAAACAATCTTGTGAATTCATGTAAAATTACTAGCTATAAGCCACTAACGATGTTACCCAGTAAAACAATTCAATTCCTCTCATTCACAGATAACGGGTCAGTATCGAAACCCGAGCAGGAACAAAGCGCGAGATAAAAATGAACTCCAAGAACTACTTATCACCCTAATAACTATAAAAAAACTTTTGCCGAGCAAATCCCTTACACTTCCATAAAATTGATTACCAGCGGAATGCGAAAAGTTTTTAAGAAATAATTTATCTTCTAAGAATGAACTAGGTGACCGTGGGACGCTCGGAAGAAAAAGAGTTATAGATATTTTTTCCAGAGATTTTTACTCGTGGACTAGTGGAATATAAAATAAGTGGTACAGGTAGGTTTATAAGCCAGAGTACATCGTAAAACTAAACATTATTATGTTAATACTATCTAGCCAGCCACAAGCTCTTATTACACCCATATTAATGAAGTTAAGAGTCAAGGTTGAAAGTAATTATTACTTTATATCTCTGGTGGCTCAGATTAACCTCTACGAATATATGGAGGTGGTTCTAATGAGAGAATAAATCACGTTTCACACTAAATCACACATTACATTTTTCATTTCCGTCAGCTTTGTTATTCGCATTTGCAGAACAATACCCAGTACTTTATTATTATTTATTACATGGATATTTGACGGAGGAATTGTAAACAGCTAAATTCCGTGTAAATTTGGAGCGCAATATGAAAGTTGCCCCAGAATCTACATATTTCACAATTCTACTCTCCAAAAATATTGTGACCGGGCAGGAACGACTAATTAAAATCAAAAAAAGTTTAACAATGGCAATTACTTCTGTTTGTCAAGAAGTTTACAGGAGTAACAAACAAAAGTGCCGAAATTTGAACTAGAAACAGTTTATTGCATGATGTTAGCTAAATAATTTGCGACTTATGGAAACGGGAGCTCAAATTTTCCGCGGCAATTCATTATAACGCCGACAATGAAGTTAACATCAGCGAGTGACAGAACAATATGAATTTTGTTTGAAAGATATCGGTATTATTTGTTTCCGAAGAGAACGCTTTCGACGATGACAAGGACTGGCCAACTTAATATAACTTTGCTCGTTCACCACACCTCGGCTCGCCCGGTTCGGAAACCCGCATAATAATGCTCCGTTAACATCAAACTCCAATAATGTGCGGATCACGCCTTCAGAGCCGTGTACAAACCCGAGGCACCGATCTAATTTACGCATGCGAAAGCTTTGTGATGATTTTTGCGGGACCGTTTGAGCGAGCATACGAGTGTAGGTAACCAATGGATATTACTCTTGACTCTTGTTTCCTTTTTCTTCACTTAATATAAACTAAGACTAGCTCCAACGAAAACACATGACAAATTAACTATACATACAAATCATATATTAATATACGGTGTAGGTAGGTATGTTTCCGTTACTTCAACATACTTCCTCGTAGTAAAAAGTTAAAATTTTAGTTACTTCGTGTTGGAATTGGAATTATCGATCTGGTTATTCTCTAAGAACGGTTACACAGGGCGACTTTTTGCAGTAAGTGCTTAATGTAGTTGCGATCACGACACAGCATCTGTAGATGCCTGTCAGTGGCTAGTTTCGCGACGCAGACGCACGTTCTAGTCCAGGCAAAATACGGTTTTGAAAAACATTAATTTATAATAGCGTTTTTTTTGTTGATTTCATTTGAAAATGTTATTCTAACATGATTTAGTCAAGAATCCGACAAACTTTCCACCCGGAAGTAATTATGTAGATTTAAATGAAGCATGCATTATCTTTTTTTGTACGATTTATCTTGAATATTATAGAGCAAATGTAAATGAACCAAAATAAAGACAAAAACATTTATTAATATTTTAACTGACTTTTTAGAAGCCAGTTAACTTATCATTTTTTCGATGTCTGAAATTTTATCGGATTCTGTCGCTGGGTAACTATTTAATTGATAATATATCCGTAAAAAATAAGCTATTATAAATTATTTCCAAAATTGTCATTTTTTCCATACAAGTTGTCAGTTCATTGCCTGGACTATTCGTCGTTTGTCCAATGCGTATTTGCGTATCACATTTTGATTAAAAAGACAAAGATCTTAGACAAGTGGAATACCACCCAAAGTGACACAAATAATTTTACAAACGAACTTTAACGGCATTTTAGCAAATATGTTTGTTTAAATATATATAAATAACTAATTTATTTAAGAATATTAAAAAAAAACGAAACAGGAGACAGGTCGCTTTGTGGGTACTAAATTGATATCCAGAAGACCTGGTTTATTCTGACAGATTAGATTGACTGTGCGGAAAATAAAGAGTTTCAAACGAATGTACAAAGGGCACGGAATTAGTTACAAAATAAAACAGAAAATGATTAATATTTAACTCTGCACTTGCATTGTATCTTTAAAAGTTCACACTAGACACATTTTTGGTCACTCCAGTCCTGCCTGGTACTTAATAGTTGCAAAACACCACAATTCAATGCAAAAAGCAAGCCTATAAATATACATTATGTAACCACTCGTGTTGCGGAACACGCGCCAATGTTAACAACAATGTGTTTTTTTAGTTTTCATAAAAATATAATTGGATTTCAATGATTGAAGCGAATTTTTTGCGTCTCAAACTGCATATTTTAAAGGACGCAGGCAAGGTTGCTGAAAAGAATATATACCCTAGGTCAATTCCATTTTATGAGCTGAAAAATAAAATCGGATGTGTTGTTCCAGAAAATCATATGCTGCACAGAGGAATAACTCAACCTCGCCACTCCACCCCCAAGCTCCAAGCCCAACCTAAACCTATCCTATCAAACTTAATATACATGCGTACGGTTCATGTACACGTGTGGCCTGTGGACCAGATACACGCGGAGGTCGTACGGGGCTCTCCGTGTCCAATACAACAATGCTTTCAGGGTGCTGTTGGGGCTGAGGAAGCATTGCTCAGCATCGGGCATGTTTGCGGAGGCTCGAACGGATTGCTTCTATTCGATAATCCGTAAAGGAATCGCATCCCTGATGCGCAGGGTGTGGTGGGTCAGCACCAACAGCTTCTTGAAAGTGATTGCCGAAAGGTGGGACAATCCCATTTTGGTTTTCTGGGTGAAAATGCACACGATGTCGGGCTGCTTCACTCCGAAAATTATGTTGTAATTATGTAACATTCTGTTCTGTATTAGTTTTATTTATTAGATAAATGTTTACTAACAAATGCTATTGACATTCAACGTAATACCTACTAACAAATTATGGCTTGTAATATCTGAAATAAATAGTAATCATTCATTCAAAGCTGATAAATAGCTCGGCAATTTTATAATGACTATGGGAACTAAATTTACATATGTATATTTAGTTCCCATAGTGTATAGGATGAAACGGATTAGCGATAAATATCCACTATGGCAGGGCATAATATTTTCATGTGGGTTTAAGTATAAACGAGAACAAGGGTCCTATCGAAATGAGCTGTTGGCTTATCAAAACTATATGCGAAGAGTTTCAGACTATCAGTTTATGCGCACTCTAAATAGATATAGCTCAAGTGTGAGAGCGACGCACTGGAAGTCATAGGTTTAAAAAAAATATAGGTCACAGTTTAGCTTACGGAGTTTGGCATAATCCGTAACTAGAACTAGAACATATTTAAGTACTAGAACTTGACGTACATGTTACGTATATATATCAACAGTAGCAAGTAGAAACTGTTTGCGACAACTTTGCCAGCGTGTATATAAAGTGGCTTCCTGGCCAGATGGTGCGACTACCTTAATTATCTCTTGACTGGATTAATTCGACTCAATCTTAATATTAGGGAAATTAATAGCTTCTGGGAATGGAAGCCGTATAAAGGCATACCGTACACGGTTGAGATGTTTCTACTTTGAATTTAGAGCCAGGAGCTGTGAAATGCTTTGATTAAAATTAATTGACATATCTGTCGCTATAACTCCATTCACAGTTATGTAACGCTTGTTCCGAGTACCCAACGGATTCTGATAAGGAGGGTTTATCACCGTCAGTCTTAATATTGAATAAACATCGAGTCTACTTAATGAATCTGTATTCTCACGCATGACACGAGATTATAATTTGTAAGTGTAATTGTTTTATAATTTTATTAGACAAAGGGATGCGATGTGGGGCCGGAGCGGGGCGCGGGCGGGGCGGGGAGCACAGCAGCGTCATTAGAGTACGAGCGAAGACCGCGGCTCCCGCATATTTGGTCAAGATTAATTGCCCCAAAACATCATCTGTCAACCCCGGCGACATTCCGACGACATTTTGTTTGCCGTACAAATAGTGCTCCATGTCCGCCCTAAGCAAAATACATACGTGTTATTTCCTTGTTGAACGTCTCACGACTTTAATAAACAACATGCACTTACAAAACGCGTATTACACTCCTATTTTCGGGAAAGTTACCTTATTTATATACAGAAACGGTTTGGAATAAAACAAAGCACGCCGCTTCATAATTTATTTGCTGAATATCTTACCTGGTTGTTTCATTTGCTAAATGCGAGCTGCAGGGCGAACTACAATTGAGCTCTAATTGTGATTCCACTAATTTGCATCGGGCGCCAGCTTACCGTATGCCTGCCGCTTGCCGCTAGCCGTGTCTTTCTTTCGCGGAGACCTCGACATTGTTATAAATGTAGACAAAAGCGTGAACGAATTGCTAGTTACTGTATCAAGTACTTACAACTTGCATTCAAGTGTGCTATTTGGTAGGATTTACGAAGCCAATTTCCATTCGGGTACAACAACAATTACCAACGAAATAGCAATCAAACCGATAGGGCAATCAAACAGCACAGGTTTCGGTTCTCGTGAGCCATATAGCAGGTGACTACAAAGGCAGCTGCAGTAGGTAATTCGACTTAGCGCCAAATATGAGCCAATAAACGATATCAGCGATCCGTTGTCGAGAGGTAATTAATATACATGTCTCCCATTTTATATCAACGTATAATCACAGCAGCGTTTTGACAAAGTGCATCGCTTGCTTCTATTAAATTATGCGAGTGGCACTGGCTTTACACGATTAGAGTAAATTTATGCAAGACATTATCCGAGGACAGCGCCGTCGCATAACAACGCCTTCAGTGTCCGAGCGCTTGCCGGCAGCGCCGCGCCGCCCGCCTTTATGAAACCCACCGCATGATATATGGCGTGTGTGCTACCACATTATTGCTTCTTTGAGGATCTTTTAAAGATATATGCAGACGACAGCGCCGTTCTTTTGTATACAATCGGCTTTAATAGCAGTGGGCGAGTTAAAAAGGGGCTCGTTTTGTAGGAGGTGAGCGTTAACGTCGCGGCGGACGATATTTTTCGCTAATGACGGCGGGGCCCGCAGAGCCGGGCCGCGGCCGCGTGATAATCCTCCCGACCATTAGGCCCGGCCACTCGCTCGCAAATCGTCCGCATATTTTGGCCAAGATTAATTGTTCTCGAATATCATCTATCACAGTGAGCTCTCTCGTGACGGTCGTCAGCATTGCGCGCGACGTTTTATTTGAAGCACAATGGGTCTCGTTCAAAAGCCCCGCAGGTTGAGGAAGGTAATTAAATTTTTGTTCGGAATGATAGCTCCGTTTAGAACAACTGTTATTATTCAAACTTAAAGAGCAAAAAGATTTTCTTGGAGCTTTTGTATCTGACAAAAGGGAATTCGTTATATACCACCTACTTATTAAGTAGCAGGTGGCAGCGGGCTTAGAGTGGCTTTTGTTGGTTGGAAAACTAAAGCGGCAAGCATTTCTGAGGATACCATTACTACATCGTAATATTTTGTAGGTGTTCTAGCAACGCTTTAACTAATGTAATAAAACTCCTATGCAATTAACCGAATGGGCAATCGGACAGTCCTAACCGTCACGACAGTCATTATAATGCGAAATAGACGAGAGGCACGTTCCGTCAAGACATTTACATAATCCATTAATTAACCATTTAAACATTCTGAATCCCAATTTAGATAGATTAAATTAGAACGATTAGAGACTCGCCGAAAAGATAAATCCCTTCGTCGAGTTTATTGCGGCACGGACAAGTACAAATCGAGTCAATCTTTTTTTGTCAGAGACGAAACACCGAAACGCGTCTGCATTTCAGCGTTTTCAATGTGTAAAGTTCGAATATCAATCAAGCCGACCTTTTTTCAATAACGCTACCACAGGGATCTCTTCCGAAGCAATTTTTCGAGTAATTTCTCCCTTAGATCCGGAGTGTCCATTGGCTTTTACTGACATTGAGTTTGTTTCCGCCGGTCGGAACAATTTATCAGCGAAAGCTATTTCCCAAGGATCTGCGGGCCGCCGCGCGGATATCGCCATCCAGTCGATATTTTTTTGTTACCTGTTCATTATTAACGTGTCAATACAACACAATACGCTTTCTATGTGTGCTTTTATTATCTTCTTAATCGTATCTAATAAGACTGACACTATAGAGAAGGTGATGCGATGACTTGACTGCAGTCTTATTATAGATCTATTGTTGATATAATAACATCTATTAACTAAAACAATATACAGGGTCACCCTGTATCGGAGACGTAATGAAAAACTACTTTTTCCTACTTGACAATTTATCGCCATTTCAAAGCAATAGAAATAATAGGAAACGGAAAACAGTTTATTCTTTTCAATGTTTCATCCATAAATAGATAGCTTTTTTTAGCATTTAACATTCATTATAATTATTATAAACCCTAACACATTTGCCACATTCTATATGCGGTATGACATGATGCCACGCTGTGTAGGGTGACCAAATAGTATCAAGAATATCCTCTCCTTTCAATTAAAAAAAAAACCGGCCAAGTGCGAGTAGGGTTCCGTAGTTACCTGTCTGTATTTGTTACATCAAAACGTACACGCCAAGTAAATGGTGCGGTTGCGTCGGCTAATTTGTACGAATTTGGCCTTTTCAAGTACATTTTAAGTTGGTCGATTATTACTCGGTAACTAGTTTCCCAGTAGTAGCCATTTAGCCTGCGTATTTAGGGGGTGGGGACACACGACTCTAATAAAAAAATAAGCTTTAAAGCCCAATCACACAAATGGACCACTAAGTTGAAAAATGGTTTTTAGAAACCCATAATACATATTTTTTAACAAGCTATCAGACGATACCCCACTTTACGGAATCTACCGTAAAAAAATCTTAATTTCATAATTATACTCTACCATTTTGTCGGCGTGGTTGATTTATATACCCATGCCGAGTTACAGCTTTCTAGAAGTAAGGGTCACTGAGCTAAGCCGCAGACGAACAGACTATAAGGGTTCACATGGGCGAAACTATAAGATTTCACTGTTGACTACGGAACCCTAAAAATGATATAACTGGTGCTACAATATTTCATACAAATTGTATAAGTTTGTTTTTGGATTCTAACAACATCGTCTCCTGTCATTTCTGATCACATCTCCAATGCCACCCTGTATATTATTACCCCAAATAAAGCCACAAGAATGCATATTTGGAACAAGATAATCGGTGTTTGTAGTAAGGATACTGGTCAAAGGATACACGGCAAGGAAGATATTGTATGCACGCAAAAGGAGTTGATTAGAGAGCTAGCGGGCTACGTAGCTTGGGCGACAATGAATATTCAGAGCGAAGAACCGAGCGTTCATCGTACGGTGGGTGCATTCGAGGTCAGAGAATGAAATTTTCGTGGTCAACGCTGAAACATACTCTTGATTATTAGAACCGTTCGAGTCAATGTTAGCAATTGTTTATGACATTCAGGTTAAAAATATATTTGAAATAACTAAAATAAACGAAGTAATTATTGTATTAGATACTCTAACTAGAAATAAGCTATGACATAACTACGTCGCATCTATAAGTTAATTTTACTGCGTGTGTACTGCATTATACCTAGCTAGGTACCTACTGGTTAATGTCACCGCTATAAAAATGAAAAATTAACAGCCGCACTTTAGTCTACACATATAGAGGTATGTTCAATCTCACGACTTCATCGTTCAAGTGACCGAGCGGTTATTCGATATTAATACGAGTACACGTAGGTTAGAGTAGTTTGAAGTCATACCGTTGAAGTTCAGCGTATTTTCGTAATTTACATAACCCATTAATTGCCACGTAACGCTATGCGGGCTAACATGAGTTCTATTACTCGTAGTCGTCGACGCGCCTCAAAGCTCATGTTTTGTCTATATGGAGTTTAAGCTGCTACGAACTACTGCGTAGCGCTACGAGCTTAGCATGGCGGTGGCCGGTCATAATTAGGCATACAGCAGTCGACCACGAAACAGGATCTTGTAAAGCCACAAGAGAACAATATACATGACGCATACATTAAGTAAAGCGCAGCCTTGGCCGCCTAGAGGACGTTTCCCATAAGTGACGTGCCAGACGCGGCCGACGGCGTTGCAACTGCATTGCCGCCCATATCTCATCTCAAATGGCAGGGCACGGCGCCTTGCTCGCCTCAAGAAAACTTTTTACAATTTTCTTGAGTAACGTTACGAATAGTTTCCGATATGACTTTTTATACGACTTAAACGTATGAGGTAGGTACGGTCGCATTTTTTTAATTTATGACCCATTTCGCAAAAATATTCTTCGGATTCCCGTACAATATGACAGGATTACTAGCCTTAAGTAAGTCCCAAATTAAAGTTCGTGACTGTACCGGATAAATAATGTCCCATCTTCTAAACGGTTAAATGAAACATGAAGCGCTCATAGCCTAGCGGCGCCTGCGAGTCGGAAACGATAACGCAGGTTAAGCAAAGATGGCAGCGGTCAGTCTTTGGATGGGTGACCGTCTGATGTTTGAGTGGTTAATATAAATGAGCGTCTCCGTGCTTTGGAAGGCACGCTAAGCAGTTGATCCCGGCTGCTGTCCATGACAGTAGTCGTTAAGCCGAGTTAGAGGCCTTCGGGCGGCTTATATAAGAACTTCTAACAGTCGAGTTGCCCACTCACTTGACAAAGGGGGGACAACTGTTACTCGCGTCCGCAGGAGCTACCTACCACAACCCTGCACGTGCCCCCTGGGTGGTACTAAAGAGTGACATACTTTAAAGGCTAAAATAATATATGCCATACGATTAAATAAATAAATAAAACGGTTAAATACACTAGACGATTAAAGCGAATTATATTTGCGTATTTTTTTAATGTTTGCTTATACGAAACGAATAAGAAAACTATTGAACAGGAAAAAATAAAACCAAAACCACTATTAGCCATGTTAAATTTTCAGTGGATTTTTATATTACTTAACATTGCCGCAGAATTTGTCGTACTAGCAAAGACAATACAATTTAAAATAGCGCATACCAAGTTTGGCTCCGACCATTAAATAAATAGACTAAAAGTTCTCAAGCAACAACAACAACTGCGAAACTTTCCATTTGAACTTCGATACTTTATTAAGTATTTTACAACCAACTGAAACTAGAATAAACGTGATCCCTTACAAAATATTTTATTGCTGTGGTCATTAAAGTTGATTTATTACGAGATACCGCAACGAAAATGTGGGCTGCAGTTTTCGCGGGTGATTTTTATAGCTGCAAAATTCGCAGTTGTTCTGAAAGCTAGGAGCAGTTTCAACTGTAAATTACATCTACTGTAAGATCATATAAGCTTAAACGAGAAACGTGGACGAATAAAAAATTTACGATGTTAGCGTTTTGGTATCCTTGGCGTTTGTTTTCTTTGCTTACGTTAACACGTACCAAACGTGCGCGACTACCTCAGGCTATAATACATGTAATGATGTGACTCATTGGTCAGTTTGATAAGGAAAATGTGATTCGAATGGAGTGTAGGTACGGTACAATTACTGTGTTTAATGTGATAGAGAGCACTCGGTGAGGCCGGCTAGCGATTAAACCCGCTTTAATTGGAATTAATGTGGCATGGGTTATTGGGAATGTCGTGGTATGGACAAAATAATTTACATATTGGCGTTTAAATACTACTTTTGACTTAAGTTGGCATGTATAAACCGAAACTTTATCGAAAACGTGAGAGAAGATGTAAGAAAACCTAATGAATATATTTTTGTAACAGTAAAGGATAAATAATTAAGTAACTAACGTGAAAAACTAAAAGTCAATTAAATATCTTACCCCTTTCGCTAGTGACACGGCATTCACGTTGGCAGAAAATATTTCTCAAGCTATTTATTATCAGTTGAATATACGAACTATATGCTAACTAGAGTACGTTTACAAGTCCTAATTATTATATAGTAAAAGTCTGTACAGTAATATACACGAAAATATTAAATAACAAAGAGGAAGCAACACTTATTGTCACACATTTCGTACGCGAAGTCGTGAGCGAGATCGCGGGACGCGACACGTCCGACTTCTACGGCGGCTGGCGATATACTGGTATTACTGGTCGCTGACTCGATCGGTGGCGATAGTCGGCGGCGATATCGCAGCGGGCAGACTGCTCGGCTATGTATGGAAGGCTGTAGGCTAGGTTGCCCTGCGAGGCGCTACGAACGACGCTACGCGCTACGTTGCCTGAAAATTTATTCGCTAAGGAAAAATTAGGCGCGCTCCGACCGCGACAGTCCATCCATTCGATGCTCGCCGTCGCCGTCGTGATACAGCTCACGATCCAACCCGATTAATACTAAGCACGCCAATAAATATTGATGCTGGCTCCTTTGTCTTGCACGGAGGATTTGTTCCCTTTTATTAATGGTACACTCACGTTTGCTTGCGCCGATATTTTGCCTTAGCGTCACATTATTCGCTTTGTATGCAATAATATAAGGTTTATTCATTTTTCTTTTTATAAATTCTTTTCGTCTTTGCTGTATGCAAAAAAATGTTAATGGCTCTACCTATTACATTTTTATGTTGTATTCAGAAGACCAATCACTGCGTTTGAAATCAAACTGGTGAATAAAACAACATTGTTTCAATTCATCAACTTTGTCTCGTTTGTACAGTATTAGAAAGTTTGTTGTATTCAAATCAAAACTCTTCGTTTGAGGATGGCGACTAAGCCGACTGAACGACTGTCATAACTGCTAACCGTCTGAAATCACGAACCAGCGAAGTAAAAATTGAGTGGGTAGTAAAAACATTTTCATTTAAGGTTGAATTCACGCCGACTTGAAAGACCAGACAAATGTCAAATCTATATACCATGTTGTTTCTTTTAGAACTTGTATCAAATAAGTTAGTAAGTATGTCTGTAGCTAAAAGCCATATAGGTAAGTATATAGGCGTTTTTTCCACGCAAGTTGAACCGCGTATCATCACATATTACAGCTTTAGTATAAATCTGCGGTATTTGTATAATAAGTACATAAATCGATCGTGTAAACAAGTGAGCCATATAATGGTATAGGTCTTCTTTTGGCAACTATTTTCATTACAATTCCATCTACTTAATTGTTAAAACGTTGCATTCATATACTTTATTAGTGTTAGCGCGAGAAAGAGCTCACGAACCTAAACTATTTCCATATAATTTAAATGCGTCAAAAACGCGTACCACAAGTGAAATAAAAGATTTTTCAAAAACACATGTATTATACTATATCCTATGAGATTATGAGGAATCCGGAATTACGACACCTCATATGTCAAAATCCAACAATCCATTTGGACTGTAGCCCGAAAAACATAATTAACTTGTCCACATACAAACCTACAAACATACACGCTATAGCTGGGTAAAAATTGCAGGCCAGGTTTTTCTTTACTTAACGTTGAATGGCCTGAATTGGTGCTGATTCGGACAAATTATGAGAGGTCCGTCGAGAAGGATTGTGGCGGTAATCGGCAGGTCACTGAACCGGCCCGTAATAGGTGTGACGGACGATAATCCTCCTTAATTAATGTATAGGCCTGGGCAAAGGTTGAGACCGATATCCCTATGATCACTTGCTTGTTTAATATCCCTGATATTTTGTTCGGGACTATAGCGTATGAGGTTTTGATACGATATTGTAGTGATTTAGGAACGACATGTTTTGATGAGGAACCTTTCCTTTTTAATTCGCACTGCCTCAATTTGGAATTCTCTTCCGGCGTCTGTTTTTACGGAATCATACAATCAAGCTGACTCGCACAAAGCCCAATATCTCGCTAACGAATCACTGAGTAGAAAAATGATTTTAAAAAGCCCAAAATATTTCTGAACAAGCTATCCAACGATGGGTTTAACGAGGAAAAAAAATTACATCTCCACTTTAGGTGTAAGAGAGGTACCCTAAAAAAATGTTTTTTCAAGATTTTATTCGACTGTTTTGTCGGCGTGATTGATTTACTTTTATATGTATACCCATGCCAAATTACAGTTTTCTAGTAGTAAGGGTTACTGAGCTGAGCCGAAGATGGACGGACGGACGGACATGGCGAAACTATAAGGGATCCTTGTTGACTACGGAACCCTAAAAAAACAAGATTTTTTCAGTGATCCTGGTTACTTCGGTTAGCTTAGCGGAATTGTATTTTAAGTTAACTTTTCACAGAACATGATCAGCGGTGAGACAAGCTGCTTAACTAAAGGAAAAAATAAATCTTCCGAGACGTAGCGCTGTCAGGTGCATCGTAGCACGTAGCCAGCAAATTATAGATACATGTGGAGGAAAATTGTTCTACGCGTACTATGGCAGCATGTATTAACGACATGGGCACTAAAAGGGTTAACATAAATCTATTAATTGCCAGCCATGTCGTGATAGTAGTCCTAACACGTTCAAAAATGGGATTTATACCTGTCACCATCACTTTATTAACACTGTTAAGCTTTTACTTATTATATACATAACGACTGTTGCCATCGAGTGTAAGCAATGGCGACAAATATTCATTAGTCGTAATTAATACATTTTTTCACTTGAAAAAACAGAGAACAGTTAATGTATTATTTAAAGGAATCTTGTAACTTGAATTAAACACTACCTCTGATTGTAATTCTGTAACTGGTTTCTGGTTAATTGGTAGATAGAAATGAAACTCCACATAGTTTGTACTATCTTATACGAGTGAGCCTCGCTTGCAGTTCGACCCAGTGGGTTCTTTTGTGCATATACAATACTCGGTTTTCTTTCTAATATTAATATTCTCGATGTACGGGGGAAACTCTTTGACTCGATAGCGGAGATTCCATATAACTGGAGGTCAATTTCAGACATGCATTCAGCATTCGAATTTTCATTGAATGAGATCTGCAGGCTCGTTTCAACGTGCGCCAAGGTAACGTGTCAAAACCAGCGCGCGAAACACATTGAAATCCAATTAAAATGCGAAATTGATGTCACTGATTGATAAAATGGTCCGTGTCATTCTCTAAGATCTACGAGACATCTAAATAAACATAGGGTTATCCATAATAAAATAAGAGTGTTTCTTTTTCGTATTTCCTTCTCTCCATATCATGATGCAGCAACAAAGGAACGTAGCAATCTCCATAGAGGTTGGGTTGGCGAGATAAAATGGGCTAGTTTCAGTTGAACAAAATACCTGTGTCATGCAAAGGGAACCACCAACCACCACATGTGACAAGATTGGGGTTTAACCTATATAAATTGTAAATAGGTAACAGCAGCCGCTATACTTGTCTGAATCAGGGACAGTATACCGCTAATATTTTCGTACAAAATACCCGTATTAAATGTCGGTATCTCGCTTATTATTTCATATTGTCAACTGTCTCATGTAATATTTAATCGTCATTACCTAAATACTCGTACAACTTAAAAACATAGCGAATTGCGAAGTTAAACCACGTAGCTGTTTTTAACCCCCGACGCAAAGAGAGGGGTGTTATAAGTTTAACGTGTCTGTGTATCTGTGGATCTGTGTATCTGTGCATCTGTCTGTGGTATCGTAGCTCCCAAACGGATGGACCGATTCGAATGCGGTTTTTTTATTCGAAAGCTGATGTGATCCCGAGTGTTTTGTAGTAGTTGTAGTGTTTCTTAGCCATGTTTCATGAAAATCTGTTCAGCCGTTTTTAAGATATTGGACTTTGAAATGAAAATGTCGAGGGTTTTTCCACTTTTCTAAGTTGTAGTTATATACTATTTTTAGTTGGTAAATGAAGCAAGTTAATCCAAGTTTGCATGTATTTTTATTTTATTTTTATACAACGACGGTGGCCAACAAGCGTACGGACCGCCTGATGGTAAGCGGACACCGCAGCCTATAGACGCATGCAACTCCAAGGAGTAACATGGCCGTTGCCGACCCTTGATATATTTGAGGATTCACAGGATCATGTACAGGATCATTTTAATAACTAGTAGACATCAAAGGAATAGCGGCTGGATAAAAAGGATATTTTCAACATTAATATTTTGCTGTTTAATATTAATCTAACTGCAAGAACTTTGCAGGGCGTGTAAAAGTAATTTCCAAATTAGTGAAGGACCTTGAGTAAAAACGGCGAGGGACATCAAGGCGTAAATGAGTTAGTATACTTCATCAAAATATTTATATTGCCAACACAGTTAACTGACCATCCGTGCACTTTATGTCCATTGTAATACGGTTCAATATAAATACAGGATGGTTAGTTAACTGTGTTGGCGTTTGTACAATAACTTGTTGAGGGGACAGCTTTGAGAGTGGGGTCGTTTTTTTTAATGTGCCTTATTTGTCATTGAGATTTCTAGGAGCTTTTATGCGAAGAATTTTACAGTAGATATCGGACCGCAGTTTCGGATAAACAATCGTACGTCCCGCCTGTTAGTAAGCCGTTACCGTAGCATATGGACGCCTGCCACTCCAATGCAGACTCCAATCGATACATCTTCAAAACAAACTCAGAATTCAAGAAGAATGTTAATTATATTGCAGCAAAAGGTACTTAGTATTTCAAGGCTGCAATATCTAGATAAAGATTAATCTCCTAGTATGTTGGTCGCGTGCCGTGCTCACGCAATCCTGTCGCCACTCGGGCGCCGCGCACGCGACTTGCCGTGAATAACCAGCGCTTGCACTTTCCCTCATCGTATAAAATAGACTTGCCGTCTCATTGGTCGATGGCCTGCCAAGAATTTTGATGCACTTTCGATGACAGCAGGAATTCAGCCATTAGCGTATTAGCAACAAACTACAGAAACATTAGCGATTCAGTGAACGTGGTTGGTTTTTGCTATGGCTATTATAAACCGACACGATTAATAAAGCGCATACACATACATAGCATTTATTCCCAGTGGAATAAAGGTGTTTCAAGCGGATGGCGCTGAAGAAACCATGCGTAGCGCAAAGCTTTTAATTATGTTGTTTGTCGCAAGTCGCGGAATAGCGCGAGCGCTTCATCGAGTAACAATTCCACAAAGTATAAAGTTTCTTCAGTAACAAGTTACAACGGGTAGCTTTTAGCCACATTTCATTGAGGTGAAGCAGTGAAGCTACTGCTGGTACGTTTATGAAAGCTTTCAAGTTCGACACGACTAGGAGTTGCTCTATTCAAATCGTTCTATTTGTCGACACGCCTTCACATACATAAATCAACTACTGAATAAGCTGAAAAGGATTTAGAACAAACTTATCATTGCCTAGGCGCTGCACACAAACCACGTTGGTGATACAGATAAGCTATTTCGTGTCAAAGCATCGTCGTCCCGTGTATTGATAGAACGAACGGATTAGCTTTACATGGATTTCACATCGCGTTATTAGACGGGAACATGACGTGACACGATTATTTACAGTCACGATTTATTGTTCTACATTTACTTTGGTAACTATCCGGACATTAATACTACAAATACAAAACCTATGATACAACCACGACAGAGGATAGTCTAAAATATGTGCGAGATTTCTACATTATTAATAATATTTTCATACATGTTGAAACGGTTCAACAAGATTTCAATTCCATTCTGTCCGATGCATACTTTCAAAACTATAACTCCCTTACATTACAACCAAGACATTTTTACTGTTATAGAAAAATCTGAATGCGAAATACTGAATAGAGAATATGTCTTAGAAAGGTCTGGGCGAATAGATAGGCGGTAGTCCAGCGGCTGGTGCATAAGCCACGAAGCGAGGCCAATAAGCCGCTCAGGCTGCGTAGCCAGCCCGGCAAATCTTGCAGCCAACGAATAGAATAGAAAACCCCTGCCGGAGATATTTACCTTCACCGATATTTTACGTGCAAACCTCGACGTAAGTATGAAAGAGTACGTACAAGGGTGCTCGCGTACTTAGGCTAAGTATTCTCGCAACAACTTTTTACTGCGAATCGCCGAAGTTAGAAGCATACATAAACGCTACTTATGGGTGCTTTTGGGAAAACAAGCGTTTCCGTCGCCGTAAGAAGGTTCAGCGTAGATACATTTTCGGGGTTTCGTAGTGTTTTTATTATCTCGTGTCAATAAATAATGTACTGTACAAGTTGCCCTAATGTAACCTTTATAAACGGTGAGTGAGAAAGTGTCAACCAATAATGGAAATACAGCTTACGTTGATCTATACTCAAATAAGTCCAAGAGTTAAAAGTTCAAAAGTAAAATATATTGTTCGATATACATATTTGACTAACGAATTTCCGTAATAAAATGATCTCCATGTAAAACTTGGTATTTTCGAGTCGAACCAGAAATTCCGAAGACCGCGTCACAGTAGCGAGCAACTAGCGAAACTTTTTTCATAAAAGTGCAGCGAAGCAGTGTCACGTCGGTTGCGAAGAAAGAACGCCAGCAAGTTAACATTTGCAAGGGTTACTATTTTAAACTTTATTATATCCATCCACTTCCCTGTCTAGGACTAGGAATGCTGAAGTTCAGTATTTTTAATGAAATTGAAGTTATTCTGAATAAATGATTGTCTGATGGTAGTCACACAAATCGCATGACATAGTAAGTATTATCTAGGCAGAGTTTTCGACACACAACAATAGTAAGAGTACCTATCTAAAAAAGGTAATCTTTTTAGGGTTCCGTAGTCGACTAGGAACCCTTATAGTTTCGCTTTGTCTGTCCGTCCGTCCGCGGATAATCTCAGTAACCGTTAGCACTAGAAAGCTGAAATTTGGTACTAATATGTATATCAATCAGGCCGACAAAGGGGTAAAATAAAAAAATGTTTTTTATTTATTAGGGTACCTCCCCTATACGTAACGTGGGGTGTTTTTTTTTTTTTCATTTCAACCCTAACGTGTGATATATTGTTGGATAGGTATTTAAAAATGAATAGGGGTTTGCTAAAATCATTTTTTGATAATGTTAATATTTTCGGAGATATATATCCCTCTAACTTTTGAACCATAAGTTTTAAAAATATGAAAAAAATCTCAAAAGTAGAACTTTATAAAAACGTTCTAGGAAAATTATTTTGTACTTGATAGGTTGAATAGTTTTTGAAAAAAATTACAAAATAATTTCTGGACGAAAAACTACGGAACCCTACACTGAGCGTGGCCCGACACGCTCTTGGCCGGTTTTTTTAAAGTTAGAAACGTATTATTCCAGGAATGTCGATTGGAAATAATAGTACAATCTACAGAGGCCGGGAAGTAATTGTGAGGCCCGTGAACCCCTTTTCACGCCGAGGTATGTATAGTGCTTTTCTCAAACATTCAATGAAATAAATGAAAAAAACTCAACACCAATTGTGGAATGAAAATTAAAAACCGGCCAAGTGCGTGTCGGGCCACGCGCAGTGTAGGGTTCGGTAGTTGCCGGTCTATCTTCGTTACATCGACGTGCGGTGCGGTTGCGTCTCCCGAATTTGTACGAAAATTGGCCTTTCCAAGTACACATTAAGTTGGTCGACTATTACTCGGTAACTACTTATGCCTACTTGTCTGTGATAGTTTTCCTTTTAAATTCATTATATGTACTACTACCACTACACACACTTTAGCCGGCAGGGGGGGACACATGCCTCGAACAAAAATTAGGGCTGTAAAGCCCAATATCTCGCAAACGAATTACTGATTAGAAAAGTGGATTTAGGAAACCCATAATATTTTTAAATGAGCTATCCAACGATACCCCACACCATGGGTTTGACGAGAAAAAAAATTACATCCCCGCTTTAGGTGTAGGGGAGGTACGATAAAAAATATTTTTTTTTCAAGATTTTATTGTAGGTACCGTTTTGCCGGCGTAATTGATTTATATACCCATGCCGAATTATAGTTTTGTATAGGAGTTATGGTTACTGAGCTAAGCCGAAGACGGATAGACAGACAGACAGACAGACAGACAGACAGACAGACGGACAGACAGACAGACAGACAGACAGACGGACAGACAGACGGACGGACATGGCGAAACTATAAGGGTTCCTAGTTGACTACGGAACCGTAAAAAAGACCATCTTGCAGGCCTCTAATTTTGTATGAAATGCCATTACGGATCTCTCGTCTCGCTCCGCGCCCGAATCGTGACACTTCGAAGCCCATTATGAACACAACGTCAATATTTCATTGCATGTTTGAGAAAAAATGTTTTTTAACAATTATTTAAACATACAAATCTCACCTGATGTAAATTTTAGTCCTGAGACCAACCACTCCTGGAACCCTGTACATTATTTCAAAATGTGTAATAGAATACTAGGCAGTTCCATTTCATGATTTCAATAATCAGCACAGATATCCCATATATTTTTTATATTTACTTATGAGTAAAATATATTGCAACTTCCGAAACTCTCGAAATATAAAATTAGGTCGGGCGTATTATGTTACAACAAAAAGTGTTAATGTAAGGCGGAATAAATGTGACCAAGGGCCTACGAAACAATTTGCCTACAAAATATATATACAAAAGTTTTTTCATAAATGTGCAAAAGGATTCGCGGCGCGGAGCAGATGACGTCTGGCTGGGGGCGACGGGTCGCACTTGCTCTGCATCCAGCCTCCTGGCAGATGTGTTAAAAGGAAGACAAGGGCCTTACCCCTTTTGTAAGATTTTATCACTTAGCCCGAGGCGATAAACATAAATAAAAGTGTGAATGCTGGAGACATTAAAACATGTAAAGGATCATATGCGAGTGCTTGAAGGCGTATATTGTACACAACCATTTAATTTTCTTTTTGATATTTTACCAGTAAATATTTACCAGATCCAGTTCAACTTGTAAGTGAAAAAGCGTACATAGTAGCGTGCGTAGAGGCATAAATAAAAAAATACTATTTCAAACCGCCGTGTGCTTGCGAGATTCAAGTAGCAGTAATTACTCATTTTGGAGACGATTACTTCATCAGCGTATGTACGTCCCACTGCTGTGCTCAGGCTTCCTATGATCGATGGGATGGGCTGCAGTCCTGGGTTGGTGATACCACTCCCACGACGCCTTTGAACTTCTTCGCATCCGTAAGCAGGTTCTTTCACAATTCTTGCCTTCACCGGAGAAAAAATAATGGTACTTAAATATCAAATGATAGTAACATCAGAATAAAAAGAATTGTAAGTGTCGGGATTCGAACCCATTCACTATTAAAAATATATTCGTGCGATAAAAACTCCAATTACATCCAAATAGCAATATTCTCCAACACATTTGTCCACTTATTCTATTGCTGGCTGTACGTAACAATAATGGGATCCGTACCGTATTATTGTGCGCTGCAAACGGATTGTCGTGTCTAAACTAAATCAAAGTTCGTTTCCGCCGGGAGTCAGCAAGTTCCCGTCTTTAGTGATGGACGAGACAAAGACCAGGGTAGCTGTGGAACCTGCATGCTACCGAGTTTCGTTGCGTTAATGATTAAGGCGCACTGTTAATGGACAAAGACTGATGCCTGCTTATTAGTTCCACACTTTCCACGGCGTCTTCTAAACTCGGGAAAACTAATTTGTGTTCCAGCGTTGGTAATGAGTCAGTATTTTATTTTACTATATTATCGATAACTTTTTTACATTTTAGCTATAGGTACACCATATACTTGCAACTTAAGAATTTAAATGGACCAATTGTATACGTTTCTTCGTTTATCTGGGATATCAAAGAAAAATACTGTACTAGTTAAACTGATTTCGATAATTAATTACGCTCCCGTTACATTACTAATTATTTTACGATTCTAAATTGTTTTCCTTGAAATCGCATGACAATCAACGCATGATTTTTAACCGACTTCAAAAAAAAGGAGGAGGTTCTCAATTCGGTTGTATTTTTTTATTATTCTAATCCTATATGGTAAGAACTTAAGAAGAAAGCACCAGTTGTAAGTATTGTTTACTTTTACTATTTGCTTTATTCTTCGTCAAAAACATTGCATCAGTCAGACACGGAACTAATTGATGTACTAAGACTGATCTGATCCAACAGTAAGGGCCCCTTGGCACTAGCAAGTTGCTAGTAGCAACTAGCTACCACAGGCTGTCTTGGGTCAATATTGTACCCATTCCAGGAATGACGTGGCTTTATATACCTACTCCATTTACGTCCAACCAATTTAGTAAGATGGTGTTACCATTTAATTCCTGCACTAAAATCAGTTACCGTCGTTGTCGTTAAAAATTGTATAGAATTTTAAAGCGAACGCATACCATAGGGTTTAGATTATAATCATTTAATTAACGTGGCGAGTAAATTACTTTGTCACGATTTTTAATCCTACGAAAATATATGCAAACTCGCGAGTTAATTAAAATTTCAGGGCCTTCGTTAACCTTTGTTTAACCGCATTTGCAACTTGAACTTTTTCATCAAGCTATTTCAGCGGTCTGTAAAAAGTAAATTACTATTTTCTCAATGTTTCTAGGAATGCTTGATTCTATTACAGACTTATTTAACAGCACTTAATTTGTAAAAAGTGTAATTTAAGTATTAATGGCTGAGGCAAATAACGTATGACGTGAGAACCATCAATGCGTGAAAATGAAACTACGCGCACAGTGCGACGTAAAAGTGAAATCGGTTTCGAATTTATTTATGTAAGTACTAAAAACTGTTATAAACGCATTTTACGACCGCGGTTTAATGAGCAATACGTTATACTGTGTTTTAAACAACACCAAATATAGTCGAAGCCACAGACTTTTTAATGAGTACTAAAATTGCAATAATAATAGTTTCGGTAATCGATAGACAGTATGGTGAGTCACACATAGTCGACAAAAGTGTGCTGGAAGTTTTAATACATTGTGCTGAGTGGACTCCTTTTTCGCATTTCATTAAGTGTGAAAATGTATGTAACCGTGTATTTGCGAAATAAATTTATTTTCTCAAACATGCTCGGAAATGTACGCGTTAATATCACGAAATGAAGACGTGAAGTTTCTTGTTTATGGCTCCCTACATTACTTCTTGGGCTTACGCCAAGAAGTAATGTATGAAAACCCTAAGTAAAACCATTATTGTCCGCTACTCTAACTTTTTAAATTTGCTTACTAATATTAAACTGACAAAGGAAAATTTACATACTGCCAACCACCACTAGACACTGTAAGCATACTTGCTTCATAAAAAGAATAAAAATAATCTATGGTACTATACTTTATGTGCGGTTAAACATGGTGCTCGAACGGCTTGTTCAAATGGCATGTTTAAAAAATAAAAAAGGCGCAAATTACCTATTATTTAATTGATTACCTAGTATTTATTTTAATTTTAATATTTCCTCACATCGTTTGAGAAAATTACTATACAATCCTCGGCCGGAACAGGGATTGCTGGACTCGTTGTATTCGGCCTCGTCTACGACTCGGCCGTCTACCCCAATCTCGTCCAGCAATCCCTTACTTCACGGCCTCTGCAGTAATCTACTATTTCTTTCTTCTATCTTTCTTTCCAATACAATTAAAACATTGATTTATTCAAAAATCATTATGTACATATTCATACAAGTCATATGACTTGTAGGTATGAACATCGCAAGTGACTCAATTCAAGAATTGCTAGATGCTCGCGGCGACTATCATGAGTTTCACACAGATGTTTGATTGTATCTTCCTCTCGCCACTTCCTATGCACACGTGGTCTACGAAACCTTAAAATAAGCTGGCACGCTTTCAAGTGCCGCTAACCTGCATGGATACGAAGTATTCAGTACATCAAAACCAGCTGTTTCCGAGATCTATTTAAATGCGAACATTTACACAGAGCTCTGAACAACTATTCTTCCAAATTATATTTTAGATTTTCTAAACTAACTTTATTTCGAGATACAAAATCTAAAACGTCCCCGGCATGACAAAAATATTACCATTTCTCAATAATGTCTAACAAAATTAGAATGACAGTTAATTGAAACAAAATCGATGTCATAGGGATGTCCCCTTTATGTCAATGAAGATCAATGTAATCGTGACCTTTGTTCCGTGTGATTTTGGCGAGTCAGTCGGCCAATAGGGAATATTCATGTCATTTTTTTATTTTTTTTATCTATTCTATAAGTAATTATATAACCGGAAAAAAATATAACACTTTCACAATATTATTAAATAAGCTAAAAAAAAATAATTAAAATTACTATCATTTTCGGACGATCAAAACGCCACCATTTTGGCGCGCTCATTTGTGACGTCACCGTGCAGCTTAGTGCACGGCGGTTCTTAAACAAATTAACAACAAAGTGTTTGATTCACACTTTTAATAAATGTGAGTGATTAAAGCTTATAAGATCAACTTATTGTAATGGAAGAGCACACAAAAGCTTATTATAAATATTGTATTGTCCCTATGTGTGAAAATCACATTAAAACTGCAAATATTTTCATATGCCCAAAGGTGCAAATATAAGGATAAAGTGGTGTAAGGCGATGAGGAGAGATAATGTATCGTGCTTGAGTAGTTTATATTGTTGTGAAGATCATTTCGACGTGAGTATTAAATATGTATGTACCTAAAATCTTTTTTATTACGACTCGCGAACAATATAGGTAAACAATAACCTAACCTCAAAATTGTATTATATACTTATTCATAAGACTATTCTGATTCCCAATTTTTTTTAGTTATTAATGTTACAAATATTATGATTTTTGTAGATCAACAGCTGACTACGAGTGTTGATTTTGATCAAGAAACGTTTTAGCTAAGTTTCTTTGTTTGCACTGTTGATCGAAGAAAGTTAAAAGAATTTAATCCTTTTTACTGAGTGACCTACACAAATTTGTTTTATTTATAAGCCTTGACGAAAACAACCTAGTTTGTTAAGGTTCATTAAGATGTTCTCAACATTTAACATTCCTAATAGGTACCTACATATCTTTGATTATATAATACTAGCTTCTGCCCGCGACTCCGTCCGCGTGGAACTCGTTTATACTATCTCTATACCAAATTTCATCCAAATCGGTTCAGCAGTTTAAGCGTGAAGAGGTAACAAACAGTCTGTCTGTGTAAGACACACTTTCGCATTTATAATTTATTATTAAGTAAGTATATATAAAATATATAATATAACTAGCTTCTGCCCGCGACTCCGTCCGCGTGGAACTCGTTTATATCGTAGCTCCCCCCATATCCCCCAAAGGGATGAAGTGGGGGTGAAAGTTTGTATGGAGCTACGATATAAATGAGTTCCACGCGGACGGAGTCGCGGGCAGAAGTTAGTATATATAATATATAAAGTTATAGTATAGTAAAATAGTATATAGTATGGATAAATATCTACTAGTTTTTTATTCCACTTATTTAACAAAGACACCTATTTGAAGTAGTTTAAAAGTCTAGCTATTTGAATCGCCAAAATAGGTTATAATTATTTAATTGACCAATCTCACGAGTATAAAAACAAGGAATATGAAAATTTATTGAATATCTGTAACTTATTTACCTTGCAGCTTTTACTCCTCTTAGTTCAGCGGACGTAAAGTCACAAATATTTGCGAAGTATGTATTAAATTTAGTCATCATGAACACATCAATTTTAGGCAGATTATCCGACTGTGCCTTCACAAAACCGCCTTCAGTCATTGTGGCGAGTCTTTTTTCACTTAATATTTACCAAAAAACACTGATTATTTATCATAAACAGCGGCCAAACAATGAGAATAACTTTCAATAATCATACTAACGACCTGCACGGTGACGTCACGTTTCGCTCCGCCAATAGCGTTGCGTTTTGGAAATTTGCGCGGGAATTTGAAAAATAGTACTTTTAAACAATTTATTTTATCAATAGAAACATGATAATTTGAAAAAATAATCATGTGTGTATATTTATTAAGCAATATAGATTACACGTGATTTTTTTTGTCCATTTCTAAATCACATGCATATTCCCTATTAGTGTCTATTACGTAGATGAGTTAATACCCTGACTAAATTAGCTTTCTCGCTAAAAAAACTCAGTAATAATGATGTATTGATATTGTGTGTATATATATATATGTATAATAATACGGCTTGTCATGTATTTACATAGCGTGAATAAATTGTGGACCATTCGTCATTTGGCGAAATGTCCATAATTTGAGCATTACAATATGTGGAAATGACACGCATAGAAACCAAGCTGACGTAACTTTAAATGTATTTTTAGTGCATGCGAGTCGCGTGTATCCATAATTCCTTTGCGGTTTTAAAGAAGTCGCACAAACAAATCTATCGAACCAAACAACGTAGTCCAACAGCAAACAAACTTCAAAGTGAAAGTTAAAAATAAATCGGATCGGAAAGATAAAATGTAGAAACAAGCCAAGATTGCTTTTAATACTTGCACAGATACAAGAGCCGGTCACAGAACGAGCACAAACTCCTCAATGCGCCTACGACAGCGACGGCTTATAAAAATTCAGAGCATTTAAACTGGAAGAGGTTCGGCGACATTAAACGTTTTAATGTTATAAACAAACAGTGGATGTTGGCCGCGCTCCAACTGGGCTGGGCGCTGCCCCGCTCGCCGGCGCTTCGCTGGCGTCCTGTATACGACCGGCGCGGCGCATTGCGAACGTCATTTTACAAATGCAACTATTGCTCTATCTAACCGACACTGCCGATCACAGCTTCCTATCTACAGTTAGATCCAGATGACCTATTAAAACTTTTTGTATCCCGCTCGATGACTGAAGTTCGAACAAGCTAATAAAATCTAGTTAGCTACACCCTATACTGTTTATAACGTAAACTCGGATAGCGTATTCTCGGTTTTAATTAAAGCGAGTAGATAAGTGGCTTAGCTCACAAGTTGCGCAGTTATAGAGGTCCTATTATCTGCGTGAAATTTGACTCACAAACCGCAGTCTCCCTGGCGGGTCGACATAACTCGACCCAAGTTGAAAGCTTCAATTACGCCGAGTGAGTTGTTCATGCAGGTGACTCCTTAATTACAGGGTCGAAATTGAGCTGCCCATTCAGCTGACACGTTTGCAAACGGATTATCATCTCCCATGTCAAATATGTTTAGCCCATAAGTCCATACACAGCCGTGGAAACCGCATCGTTAGCGGGAGTTTCACTGGGAGATTAATAGAAAGAAAAATAGATGGAGACATGATACTGGATTAAGATCTCTTGCCTAACTGGTTGGAGATTGTTAATAGACATTGTTACTATAAAACATAGATATATCCGTTTAAAAAGGCGTTAAACCAGTGTTTTGTTTTTCAAAATATCTATATTTCGATTACATCCTGTAGGTATTATGTTTATCAGCCGATTCGTGACTCGTCATCACTTTGATATACTAACAGAAATAATTGAAGGCTGGACATAAAAAATGAAAATTCGTGAGACAATATATTTTAGACGCAATCCACAAGAAAGAGTTAACAAAACGATCAAAAACTATGCTTTCCGGGATTGTTATGCCAAATAAAATGGTCTAGTTGGTAATGGTAGTGGTACCTAGAATGTACGAACGAATGTGTATGCGTGTGTGTATTACGAACTGTTGTAATTATATGTTGAAACTTGAATTCATCTTCATTCCTTATCATTTATATTATACTTTTTTATACTACGACGGTGTTAAACCGTACAGCCTGTCTGATCATTATTGAGAATTGATGATGATAAGCAGACACCGTAGCCTATGGACGCTGACAATTGTAGGAAAATCACAAGCGCGTCACCGACCTTTTAAAGATTTGTGGATTCAATGGGTTAATTTCAACGCAGCGCGTCTTCGCGACCTCTGGCGATACTAGGAAGTAGGAACTCAACACGACATGCCTACACAGCAAGTAGCAGTGTTGGGCGTAATGCATTACATTTGTAATCGCATTACAAATTACATAACATGTAATGCGATTACAAATGTAATTCGATTACAAATGCAATGCGATTACGAATGTAATGCATTACGGCAGATATGTACAGAACACGTCAAAATAAGCATCCATTCTTGAAAAACTTTTCTCTAAAGAAGTTTTTTCAGCTCTTTTATAAAAATAAATAACTAACCTTTCCGAGTCGGTTTATGACTGACCTTTGAACCCAAATATCTCGGTAAATATCGATCTGAGAGAAAAGGTTTAAATAATAAAACATGCTTATTTTTACGATAGGAAAAAATAAACAATATCAAAAAAAACTAAGTCCAAAAACCGGCCCCCGTTCCTATACCCTAACCAATGTCTGTTTTTTTTTCAACTCTCATGTTAACGTAATTTTTTTTTTTAAAACTGGCGTCAAAAATATTTTATATAATTAACGAACCCCGCTTATAAAATTTTACGAGAATTGGTTGAGAAATGCGACCTGTGGTCGAGAATAGCCGGAAATCTGGACAAACGGATAAACGGACGTATACGAAAGCATTTTTACCCGAGCTAAAACGGGGACGCTTTGCTGGCTTCTTTCAATCTGTTAATAATGAAATATGTTTTAATAAATCAAAGTAATTTGTAATTTTACGAATTAAAATAATGCATTACAAATTAAAATTACAAAATGTAATTTGTAATGCAATTATTGCATTACACATTACATTTTGTAATCTGTTATGCGATTACAAATTACATTTTGTAATGTGTAATGCAATAATTGAAAATACCTTTTGTAATTGCAATTTGTAATGCAATTACTTTTTGCCTCACACTGTCAAGTAGTGGTGCTATTATGGCTGCGGTATTCCGAAAGGTGGAGGGGAGGTACTCCCTAGTTGGGTTGCTCGATAGAAGAGTGAGATGACATTCCGCTGTAACTCTCTAACTGACGACTAGTTTGCAAGACGATTGCGCACTGTTCGTAATAAAAAGGTAATCGAGTGGTAAGTACCTCGTATGTGAATTCTCCCCTAAGTTCTAAAGCATATAATGGCAGTGGGCGCCTAACATTTGCTATTCCGCCTACGTCGGCCTGTTGGAACAGACAATTGACTCGCGGCAATAACGTTTTGGTTTAACTGTTACGTATTTACTTCCAGATAAAATCTAACCTTTTTCATTTCAAAGAAACTCTATTCGGTCTTTTCTTGAGTTTGAAATCCGCTAATAATGTAAATGGCTCGTTGAAAGATGATGTCCATTTTGCTAACGTAGTAACACTGCGGTAGTTTTCAGAGTCTGGCTGGCCTTCCGTGTCACTGGGACAAGGAAGCAAATAAAAAAACGAATAACTCCCCCCCCCATTTGACACTCTCAATTAAATATCTCTTGATCTTGTTTCATCGTATCTCTCGGAGAGAACACAACGAGTAGTCATCAATGGGACCCAATCAGCAGGGACAACTGTTGCTCTTGGTGTTCCTCAAGGCTCGATTCTGGGTCCGTTTCTGTTTCTGATTTACATCAATGACCTACCAAATGTGTTGCAAGATAAACATGATATAGTGTTATTTGCAGACGACACGTCGCTTATCTTCAAGGTAGACAGGAAAGAGAAAAGCTTCGATGGTATTAATGATGCTCTCAACACTGTTGTGAAATGGTTTACAGCAAATAATTTTCTGCTAAATTCTAAGAAAACAAAGTGTGTCAGATTCACTTTACCTAATGTCAAGCAGGTAAATAATACCAAGATCCAATTAAAGGGCGATGAGCTGGAATTTGAAGATGTAACAGTGTTTTTAGGTATCACCTTGGACTCAAAACTGCAATGGCATGCGCATATCGCCGCCCTAGCCGGAAAACTTAGTTCGGCAGCTTATGCAGTAAGACGCATAAGGCAGTTAACAAACGTTGAGACGGCTAGGCTGGTGTACTACAGTTACTTCCACAGTGTTATGTCCTACGGAATCCTGTTGTGGGGGAAGGCGGCTGATATCCAGACTATATTCGTGCTACAGAAACGAGCTGTACGCTCCATATACGAACTAAAAGCTCGAGATTCTCTCAGGGACAAATTTAAGGAGGCAAACATTCTTACTGTAGCATGCCAATACATTCTTGAGAATATCATGTATGTGCGGAAAAACCTTCATGAGTTCAAACTCAACAGTGATATCCACGACTACAACACCAGAAGTAAAAACAAGATCGCAGTGAAGGCCAGTCGTCTCCGCAAGGTTAGCACGTCGTTCGTAGGGAACTGCATACGTTTTTACAATAAAATACCTACTGAAATTGTTAATTTACCGTACAGTAAATTTAACTCTCATGTTAAGAGTAATTTGCTAAGCAAGGCGTATTATACTGTCAACGATTTCTTAAACGACAAAAATGCCTTTAAGCCAGTAGTAGTCTGATTCTATTAGGAATATACCTAAATACATGTAATCATTATAAGTACATACCTACCTGAAATAACTGTACCGTTTTATGCACGTAATGCTGTTTCTCGCCGAACAAGTCGCTTAATCTTTGCTATTATCAATGTCCGGTGGCTTGAATATGTCATGCTCGCTTAAAGGGCTTTGCTTACGGTGGCGTCGTTGATCGGGTCGCCACCTTCCCTAACATATGGTTGAGGGAGGCGATGGCTGAGATATGCGTCATACTCGTGATCGGGTGCTGTTTGTGGAGTCCGGACTGTTCATGCTTGCAAGGGCATAGTACCTAATTAACTACTTAAATACTAGTGTTATTATTATTATTATCGTATTGACGAGAGACATCATTCTGATCTTGACACGTTTTATTGTTATTGTCCCTGTACATCTCTGACAATATAACATTAATGTTCCTTTTTTGTTTTGACGCTTAGAGACCGTATACATCTCTTAGAATATTAGAATAATTATTAATTGTATTTGGACGCTCAGAGACCTTATACATCTCTGGAATACTGAATAATATCATTAACTTCTGTTAATGCTGGATACAGATCTTATATCGAATGTAATAGTCATATTTTGCAATTTTGTTTTGTTTACATTAACTTAGTGACATTTAGTTTGTTAACCTTTTATATATCATTTTAAATGATTATTGTGTAAGATGACTATTTTATTGTAAATTACCGTTTGACATGTAAAAGTGCCCTTGTGGCCTATTTGCAGAATAAATAATTGATTGATTGATTGATTGATTAATTAATATTTGACGAACTGAAGAAATCTATAAGACAAGTATTTCAAACTCCAGACTTTATATTCCTGCTAAAAATAAGGATTTCTATTCGTCGTAATAGGTTGGTTGGATTGACTATATTTGAAATCGATAAAAACTGACGAAATTCTAATTATTTTAGAACATTTTGAGGCTGTTAAAACAATACCCAGAACAAGGTTATTATTATGCTTCTTAACTGAGAAGTATTGTTGCTATGAAAGCTATCAGTGAATCTGAAATAGACTGAGTTACCTTCAAAGGCAAATGCAATATTGAAACAGTTTCTGACTACGGAATCGAACGTAACTCTCCGAAAGATAAACTAAAACTGTTAAATTAATTTCAAATACACTCAGCATAACTTGTATGAAACATTTTACAAATTATTAGTTCACGTTCTGTTAGACGTAAGTTGTAGAGTTGTATGTAGGGGGTAACCCCATAACTTCCGGGTAATCTGATAAAAATATAAATTTATTTCATTAGTATATAACGGACCTACGGGATAGACATCGTCTGTATTTTATCCAGTGACTTTTATCCTGGGGAAGCAAGTTGGTTATAAACGATGGTTACGCTCGACGGGTGTCGAAGACGTAAATTTAAACTAATATAAATTCGAAGGACCTTGCGTATCTACCTTAGGTAGATAATCGAAGCGTGAGATTGCCAATATCCAAACCATTGCATCTTTACTGCGATTTATAATAATAGTTTATCACCTACGCACACACAATTATGAACACAGGATACAACAAGCAGATTCGCATGATAATCGAAAAGGTACCTTCAGATAAGTTCTTCAGTTATTCAACTGAAGAACTTATCTGAAGGTATCTTTTGAGCGGTACGTAGCGGGTGAGCTTCTTCGGAGTACCCTGGCCAGGGTTAAAAATCACAGAGTTCTTCAATCGCGGCGGCGCTATTCATGTATGCCACAAAGTGTCCAAAATGCACTGATGAATACGATTATATCGCGAAGATACAGTTCACAAATACAATACAAAGATCTTTAATATAATTAGCACAATTTATCTATCATTAAGTATTGTATATTAAAAGTCGGAGAGTGCGCGTTCGCGGGCGCAACATCTCGACGCGGAAGGAAGCCAAGTGAGTCCTTTTTCAACAGTCCGAATCTCCCGTGCTTTACTATAACCTCATTTCGTTAATGAGAGCATGTTCTAGTTGTACTATTTTGACACACGCAGCGCGTCCTGCGAGGGAAAGGAACGGATACATAGGTATAATATGTGCGTAGATAATAAAATACGATCAACACGGGTCCCTGCAGTATAGATTAGAAAAATGAAGTAATCCGCGCGAACAAACGACATAAAACTGAACTAAAATGTGTCGTCGTTGAATCAAAATTCATTCTAACTTGAAAATACTCTAATTTAAAGGTGCTCTCATTTAACTCAAGGTAACCCGAATCCGTTACATTCTAAATTTTCACACAAATTAAAAAGAATGCAGCGCCGAACTGGCATTATTTCGGCCCGTCCATCCCGAGGGAATCCAATTTGCGGTCCCCAACGTCTCTCGTAAATGGAATTTTGGCCGCGCCTTTTTAGAGGCTATTTAACGCATATGAAATGAAATTTCAACTAAGTTTATATGCCTCTGAAAATTAACACTGCAAATTTCTTTCCGAAATGTTGCAGTATTTGTATATGTATATCAGGCAATCAGGAACAGGCCTATATTTATTTAAACTTCACGTTTCTTACACATTTATGAGAAATAAAAGACTCTCAAACGGTTAGGTAATAAATACATAGGTACAAGTATGAGCAATTAGATCCCTCTACGTATAAAGGTACAAATAAACTAAACACTTTGATGGACACTATTCCAGAGACAATAGAAATAACAATAGAATTACGCCTATAGGCGTCTACTGTCCATCAATGCATTAATATAGGAAAACGAGTCTTTAAAATATATTATCTTGAACTAGGAAAAAACAGGATATTAACGCACCTTTGTACATAACATAAGGCACAGGTGCTTAAAGCTGATACTACTGAAATAATTTCTTTATTTATACCTGTTCTACCGATTCAATGAACTTGTAATACCGACACAGGCATTCTGGACAATGATTGCATCGTGTAAGTATACATATAGGCAGGAAGAGCACGTGAGTGTTAAATACGCGTTCTCCAGACAGAACAGGAAAATATGCCTGAACAGAAAATGCGAGATGTTACGATTTTAAACGAAAAGCCTATTTATTGCTGGAATAAAAGAACCGTTACCATGGTTAATTTTATCACTCTGTAAAGACAAGATAAAGCTTGCCTCTCATTCTATACAGTATTAGACTGAAGTTGAATATTAGACTGTCATCACAATTTTTCATAGTCTGAAAGTAAACGATACTTTGACTGCTTATTTTATTAAAATAAATAAATAAATAAATATTAAGGGACAATCTTACACAAATCGACCTAGTCCCATAGTAAGCTCAGTAAGGCTTGTGTTATGGGTACTAGACGACGATATATATAATAGATATAAATACTAAAATACATAGAAAACTTCCATGACTCAGAAACAAATATTCATGCTCATCACACAAATATTTGCCCTTACCGGGACTCTTATTAAGTACCTTTATAAGTATACTAATACATAGATACACACAAAACATGGCGGTAACCTGTAGAATAGTTTGTTATATTTAAATAAATAGGAAGCAGGGACTGAAAATTAGGGAACCCCAAAAAACTGATTTCGGAGCCGGTTTAATTACGCCCGGAAATGAAATGTGGAAGTTGTCCCGGAACAAACAAACGAAGAGCTACTGTTCGAAACCACAGATATACTATACCTACACGTTCTTTTAATCATGCCGAGTTTCATCTAGAAAGAGATACATGCTCATGAAACCAAACGCCAATTAAACTACTGCGATGCTTTTTAATAAAACAGTGTTTTGCTAAATAAATTGCCTTCATCAATCCAAATTAAAAGTTGAGTTACAAGGAGAGATCAGGACGGGTTCAGGTTACATTATTAAATATTTGGAGTGAGAAAATGTCTCAGGCACAAGGTAATTTTCTAGTGACAAACGGGCGGTTGAACGACGCAGCGTCTCGCGAAAGGAGTCGTCACGTGCTTACGGTAAATAAAATTCGTTCGAGTAAGCCTCTCTAACTCTATATACACCAACGACCAAATTCGGGATGACAAATCTCATTGCGTATGCAAATAACGGGTCTCCCGAGCTATATACACACTCTAATAAAGTAAATTATAAACTGTGTCTCTCATTATATCATCGTAAACATATAACTCGCACATAGAAACACCGCACTCGGATAAACCAGCCACGCCGGGCGTCGTAATACTCGTAATACGGCTAAAATTTTATGCGCCGTTTAGGTTAAATAGAAGTGCTCCCATCGCATGTAATGATAAGCTGCGATAATAAAGAAGAAATTGTACGTTTTTCGCATTTTAGGCCGGTATTGTTATCTTCTCGTTGGGATAAGGTTCTTCTTCCGCGCGACGGAAGAGCAATCCGGCGTGGCCGAACAGTCAGGACGAGCGTTGAATCATAAAATAATAAATCAGTTCATTGTTGTGAAAGGCTAAATGTCCATAAGCCCGTTTTTTTATGAAAATAATTTACATGAAAATAACTTTGTGAACAGTTGCCGTAAGAATTCGGTAAAGATGACGCGCTGTAAATTATGATTTAAGAAGAAAACTTTACAGCCAGATCGACGAGCAAACGGATCCGTCAGCTGTTTGCTTGTTTACTTACAAAAGTAGATACTTGGTAAGTATTGTTGACTTTGCTGATAGCTATTTAAATAAACTAAGTCGTACTTGTTACAATTACAAACAGAAGCAATATTTTAAAGAGCGTTTGAAGTTTTGAACTTAATAAACTTACCTAAGTATTTATACAAATTTTGAAATACAGTGGCCATCAAACGAAATTCTCCGATGATAGATAAATTGAATGCCAATTAAACGTATAAATCTCTCGATTTTGTGCTTAGTTAGTGTACCGCATTAATAACAATTATTTACTATGAATCCGTAAATACCGCCTCGTCCCAACCAGAACATCCGACCAGAGAACACACAAATAATAATATTGCGGATCAGATCCCAAGACGAAATACATAGCAAGAGGACGTTAATAATTTAATAATAACAGCCATGATCATCTCATAAATGGAATCACATGGGCATATAGTCATACCCGACTTCCCAAAACTTGGCGACAAACACTGAAGAATAAATACATTACTATGATTAGTTTCCGGGACTTGCAAGATTAGTTGATTCAGGAATATGTCAGCCATAACATTTCGACGTTAAGGAAAATAATTAAAATATAATATGTGTAATTAATTTTCGACGTTATGACTAATCATCATCAATATGCCAATTCTATATTTACTTTTCTCACGACAATTTTTTTCTCCACTTTGTTGAAAACAAATTCGAAAATCATCTTCTGGTAAAATATCATAGCGGGCGGACTTTATGTACTGATATGAAAGGAAGTGCTTACACACTTACCAAACAAGACCTATTATCAAATTTACCTGCCTATGGCAGTGACAAGGGTATCGGAGATCCTCGCGAGTCGGCATAGACTTTAAAAGGAAAGGGCAGTCCCGGCACCGCGGCCCTCGTGCATTAACGCCTAACACCAAGAAGCTTAGTATTGACTCGGTGTTAGTTTGTTTGCACGGCAGGCTTTGTCGATTCCAGTTGTCGTCTCTAACCTGTTGGGCTCTTAGCATATCTTCAAGCCGTGTTACATAACAATAGATTGCGTTTGGCGACCGGTTTAGCCTATTGAGTGGTGAGCCTGTGCAGGTGACGGTCGTGGGTTAAAATCACGGTAAACGCAAATATTTGTGTGGTTAGCATGAATATTTGTTTCTGAATCTTGGATGTTGTCTAGATATGTCAATATTCAGGTAGTTATTTCTATTCGATTCGATATATCATCGTCTACCCATAACACAACGTTTATTGAGCTTACTATGGGGCTAGGAGCTTACAAGTAGTTCGATTTGTGTAAGATTGTCTTCTAATAGTAATAGGTACCTACTTATTTATTTATGCGTTGAATACTAGAGCCTCATAATGTATGTTATAAATGTATATAATTAAATTTGATACAAACCTGTAGTGAAACAGTAGTAAAAATATTGTTATTAAATCCTCGGTTGTTGTTTCCTATTTGTAATCGAAAGTTTCCACGTGAATGCAATTTGATTAAATAGAGCATAACTTGAATTCTAAAGTCACAAACAGTCTTTGGGTAACCGACACCGGACAGAACAGTAATTTATTAACTAAATAAACCCCAGTCAAGCTTCCTAGAGGAACTCCATAAAGTTGGTAGGGTAGAAATCGAATCTTCGCTGGCTGTCATTTAGCCTGACTCGGCTGTAAACAACCTGCCACGGGAGGACGTGCCTGCCTTCAATAATTCGGAGAAGGAAATTGTGACAAGTCAGGCATGTTATTTCGACGCTCATTTTAGCGCATCTAAAGGGGAGAAAGGCGTTTTAAGTTTGATACGAACATGGAAATAAACTGACACAGAGGCGTGAATCACGGAAATCGTAGTCTACGAAACCCGCCGAGGCCGACGTACCATCATCGGGTCGTATGGGTTTGTAACGCGCCCCTTATATCCGCCATGGAATAGGCCCTCTGCCTTCAGTTCCAATATTGACGCGCCGCCGAAACATACTCCAGTCTTAGTAGGTTTAGGGAGCCAGACTATTATCCAGATAGGACATTTTGTAATCCGTGTTGAGATCTCTTGCTAATGCCTGGTTTATTTTGTAGAGTTTTTGTTTGTTAGATTGTGATTTTTTATCATAAATATAAAGTTACACCGCTTAATAAATGCATAATGAAAATGAAACATGCAATCGTGACGCATTTTTCGAACGACAAAAACAAAATGAGTGTTACATGAAGTTATTTGAAATTTGAAGGAAACATGAATCGCATCATAATCAAGTTCATAATTAACATTTTACCACGAAATTCGAGGGAAACGTAAGTTTTCCTGATGTGGGGCTTCATTTCCGAGCAGAGTCAAGTTAAGCCGTTTCCGTATAAATCGGCCAAACTAAGCTACGACGATATGTGTCACTTTGTATGGAAACGTAGAAAGGCAGCCTTAGGATATATCTAGCAAACAAATTTCAACTCTTTTTCAAGTTGTATTTCAAAACTTGACCGCCATTCACGTTACCGCAAAAATTCTTTTAACGCTCTGATATGGCGAACGTTTTATTGCCAGAATTTCGTGGACACAATAAATTCCCTTTGTTACATAAAATGTGGCGAAAAATCGTAGGGCGACGTCGCGGGATGTCACAAGCCGTCACTCCCGGGGAGAAGCTACACCCGAATTAAATTCCTGTACTCCTCGCCAAACGCGGCCACGTTCCCAACACAAATTTCGGGAAAAGTTAAGTAAAAGTCGGGTATAATCGTAGGATTCCTTTGGTTTGGTTTAATGTTATTGAGTGATCGTAAAGGGGCCGTTAACGACGTATTGTCGAATAACTGAAACAATTGCGGAGTGGAAAAGCGAGTTATGGGTTCTGTGAGGAGAGAGGACAGGCGAGTGCATTAAGATAAAGCGGGTTGGGCGGCCGCCAGCGTCTCAAGTGTCCGGCGGTGCCAAGCGCCGGGCCGGGTGTCAACCGGCCCCGACGAGGGCTGGAGTTCACTACGCTTACCGACAACTAAACACTAACAAACCAGTATAACGCTGACCCCCGATCACACACTGTTAAAGGTCAACTTATAATAGAGAGTCGGCTGAGGTGAGTTGAGGCACGCTGTGAACCGCAAAGTATAGGGCTCCCCGTCCGGCCCGCGCTCCCGCACTTTATCACTGCTCTAAACACCAACACCAACTAATAATTTAATCTCGTGTCTATTATAGCTGGTGGCATTAACTACTTACAAAATTAGATTTAGTCTATCTGTAATAATAACGCTTAGCGCGCCGCGATGCGGATCTATTTTGTTCCGTGATATGGCTGCTTTCATAAAATATGACCCCAAATTTCAGGTTCCGCACCCAAAGGGTGCAAACGGGATCGTATTACCTTCATCCATCAGTCCGTCGGTCTAGTGAAGTTAACTTTGGAAAAAAGAACGAGTTAGTGGTACACCTACCTATAGACGGCTTTACTAGAAACCGTAAAAACATCCAGCTAAGTTGACATATTTTGCGCTTTGATTCGTTTATGGGTTAACCACTAGTTATACGCAACCTATGCATAATTTATAGTTGGTCATAACTTAGAATTAGTCGTAGCTATAAATTAATATTATCTAACCGCAAATAGCATGTGACTGGAGGTGTCCGATTTATCTATACTAATATTACAAAGAGGAAAAGTCTGTGGAACTCGTGAACTACTCATCCGATTAAAAAAAAACCGTGTTGCACTCCGGGAGTGCCGGCAGAAGTGAAAACTCAATAACATTGTAACAGTTTTCGATCAGGTCACGTGACATCTTACGGTGTCACCCTAAAAATGAATTTGACGCAAATTTATAAACAATTATCAATTATTTAGGCGGACGGGCCGACCGGCGCACCGACGGGCGGCGGCAAACACAATACCAATTTGTTTTTGCCATTGCCAAATATATTTTAAAGCTTTATCTCTTTAGGAATAACGTCTAAATTCGAACTATTCGAATTTGCAAGAATAGCAGACGGCGGTGGCGACCAAAATATCAATTTGTTTTTGCCGTTGGTAAATATTTTTCTAAGCTTTATCTCTGTAGGAATAACGCACAAAATCGAACTATTCGAATTTTCTCAATAGCAAAACGGTGAAGGACGCGTTGGTTAAAATTACAAATTTATTTGCAGAATATGCTATTGAAAAAAGTGTTTAACGGCTTTATACTCTTACGAATAGCGTTCAGTTTTGAATGAAGTCGAATCGGCTAGCAGCAAAAAGTGACCTCCTTCACATCTGACGTCACAAAACTCTGTCGCGTATTTAACAATTTTTCCCCATCCCAAAAAGTGCTCAGCGCCGCTAAAGAAGTTTTCACTTCAAAAATCTTTCACCCGCGTACAGAATGGATTTTCCGGGTGGACATAGGCTGTGTTATATCCCGCGTTTGCCTGCGTTCTTTGCAATACGCGGGCCAAGCCGCGCGGGCGGCGAGTCATGTCATATATACTTACCTGAAGTGTACAGTCAGCATCAAAAGTAACTGCGCAATTGACGTCTTCAAAAGCTCTTATTCCCTTTTAATAAAGACTTTTGACGTCTTCGTTTGCCCAGTTACTTTTGATGCTGACTGTACCTACCTATATAAATTGACAGCTATTCCATTCCTAAATTTATCGTGGTCCAATAATAAATAATAAAATACTACAATTTAGTATACAAAGGTTAAGTACTAATATATATAATAGAAAAATGTGCTCGACGATTAACGGACATTTACAGAACAGTTACGAAAATAATAAAAAGAATCAATAGTGTCTCGAATCGGTTTCATGGTGTCATAGCCAGCGCCGGGTTTCCGTTGGGGACAGTCAAGTTTAGACGATGGCACAGTGGTATGAGAATTTTAATATTGATCACGATTTCTTTTAAATATATTTTTAACAATAAAAGCACTGGTTCCTCAGATTATAATTATATTTCACATTAATAAATTACAAGCCATCGACCCTCCGACATTCTTGTAGACGCGCGACCGCCATGATGCCTCCAGTGTTGCCAACACGCCCATATTCATTAGGCGCGTTCAGAAATGCCGCTAACAGTTCGGCCAGCCTGACAAAACCTTCGTCCACGAAGGTCACCTCCACTCGTACTTCATTGAACTCCACCGCCATGCTCTGCCACAAGCTTCGCTCCCACTACAGGCGGTAGTTTTCAGCTGTCCGCTCATTCTGCGAATGAAACTATAATACACCTTATATGCAAGATTGTAAAGTACACTAGTCCATACCAGATCTTTACTTTAACGATGCTACCAAAACAGGGAAGTTCCCACTGAAAACTACTTGTCTAATGATTAGTAGCTGTCAATACACAAGTTACAAGAAGACAATAATTATGTCCTCAAAATACTGGTACCACTAAATATTTCATTTAAGTTAAGCATGGCTCAACTGATGGATTATTTGTAATTACTACTTCTGATGAGCAGAATATGTTGTACATTGCATTCCTAAATTTAGATCTCCTTTGGCCAAAAATAAAGTATCTAACTGAACATACATCTTACAAATTTCCTAAAGAGACATGGAACGAACTCACAATCGATTTCAGTGTTGAAGCATCTGCCTTTTCAACGTATTCATTCCGTCTTAGTCAGCATAATCACGCCCGCTGACCCGCCAAGGCCCAGAGAGCAGAAAAGTCTCGCTTTCATAAGCTCCCCAGTGGGGCCCACGACCACCAAAGTAATACGCTGTATCTCTCAATCTCTGTAACAAACTTTAAGGCTGAGGCTAAAAGTTCCTCATAAAACATAGCATAGCTTTTCTTTCATTTGCGTGTTCGAACACTAGTGATAATTCATAAAGAACTATTTACTTTGGCCATGGCCATCCAGGACAGACATACAAAGTGATTTTCTTCTTTATTATTCATTTAGTGAAATTGTAGTTTTACCTCTTTATCCAGGCAACAAACAGACTTGAGCTTGCCTTAAATCCGAAACGAGCATACTCAACTTTCATGTTGACTTTATATTTTCATAAGCTAATAATCATTATCACTACGTGTACATATTCATCACCTGTGTCGACTCATCTCGATGAGAAATATTGTAATGTTATCTTACCCTTATTATCTTCTTTACCCTTCCGTCGATGTCAACCTTACATCATCTCGGGCAACGCCATTGTAGGATGACAGCAGCCTCACATTGCAGCCACATGAGGGAAGCACCGTCGTGACCGAACATCAAACATCACCGCTCTGTGGCGTCGTGACCAAACATCATACATCACCGCACTGTGGCGTCGTGACCAAACATCACCGCACTGTGGCGTCGTGACCAAACGTCAAACATCACCGCACTGTGGCGTCGTGACCAAACGTCAAACATCACCGCACTGTGGCGTCGTGACCAAACATCACCGCACTGTGGCGTCGTGACCAAACGTCAAACATCACCGCACTGTGGCGTCGTGACCAAACGTCAAACATCACCGCACTGTGGCGTCGTGACCAAATATCACCGCTCTGTGGCGTCGTGACCAAACATCAAACATCACCGCACTGTGGCGTCGTGACCAAACAACAAACATCACCGCACTGTGGCGTCGTGACCAAACGTCAAACATCACCGCACTATGGCGTCGTGAACAAACGTCAAACATCACCGCACCGTGGCGTCGTGACCAAACATCAAGCATCACCGCACTTTGGCGTCGTGACCAAACGTCAAACATCACCGCTCTTAAGCGTCGTGATCAAATAGATACAATATACTATGTATCATCATCCTATAAGGTCGTAATTAAATAAATATATAACATCACGATCAAATTAAGACAATATATACATTGACGGTGTGATCAAATATATAAAATACTATACCATTCTCCCATGTCGTCGTGTTTAGGTCAATTTGATACATCACCATCTAATGACATCGTGATCATCATCATCATCATCATTTTCAGCAATTAATCGCCCACTGCTGAGCATAAGCCTCTCTTCCCCGTCCCGTGCTAGTCTCATCCAGAAATCCAGACATCGTGATATCCGTGATCAAATAAATAAAATAAACTGTGATAACATGACGTCGTGTTTGGTGAAATATTTTACGTTACATCACCATCTTTCAACGTCGTGATCAAATAAATATAAAATATCACCGTCCAATGAGGTCTTGATAAAATGTATGTAATATATCACCGTCTATTGACGTCGCGATCAAATATATAATTACGTCAATATATAACCATCACCCATCTCACTCATCATCGTCTAATGAGTAATAACTTCGTGACCCAATATCACCAGTTGCAGTTTTGATACTCCCAGTGACTTACAGTTTGCTACGTTGGCTATAGATTACGTATCATTTGAACATGCTCGACCATCTCACGCATGATGCGTCATTATCACTGCCAACTGTAACATTGCTCGCCACACTGTTTCCAACATACTCGTACCAGCAGCGTCCACATGCTGCTGCTCCAGTCTTGTCAACTGGGTTGCTCACAGGCAATGACTTGCCAACCACCGACATACCCGCATATGTCTATCTGAAAATATAAACCAGCGACAATAATTTGGTTTAAGTAACGCAACTAGCTAACTTAGGTAACTTGGCCCTGACTAATTAGATCCACTGACAATGATGTATTAGGACCATAATGTTGCACAACTCGACGTCGTAAAAGTGCATAGTTGTAGCTATGTATACTATTCACTGACTTGGACATCTGCTCTTCGAAATGCAAATTGTTCCAATTAGCACTCCATGAAACAAATTGCTAAGTATTCAAGTATGGTTCATCGCAATGTGAACGGACACCATAACCAATGGACGCTTGTAAGGCCCATGATGCCACATGCGCATTGCCAGCCACTAACGGTGGTACACATTCCAACTTGACGCTATCAATCAAACAGGATAATATCCCAACGCCACCATGATCATGTCATTTAGAATGGACTGATTCTTTTAGGATCTCAAACCAATAGGACACTCCAGGAGTCTTAAAAACAGCATAGCCGCCACATTCACTAAACATCCCATAATACATATACACATTAGTCAATCAATACACATAAGTGTAAATCAATCCAAGTCAATCTCACATCCCGGTTACCCAGAAATGAATACCGTTAGGTCTACAAATTGTCCACTGGACGTCCATGGACTACACATTAGTCAACCAATACACATAAGTGTAATTCAATCCAAGTCAATCTAATCACATCCCGGTTACATTTAAATTAATACAGTTAGGTCTACAAATTGTCCACTAATATCCATGGACAACATCAAGTCTTTGTATTCTCTAACAAAACGTGTAACTTGGACAGCGGTTTTTATTTCCATCTTCCAAGAGGTAGGTCTAGGTCAAGATTCATCATCATCATATCAGCCGAGAGACGTCCACTGCTGGAAACAGACCTACCCAAAGAGTGCCAAAGCGACCGGTCCTGCGCCACCCGCATCCAGCGGACTCCCGCAACCTCAAGTCCTCAGTCGCAGGTCAAGATTGACACTAACAAATATTAGTCCAACTTACACAGTCATTTTAAGTAATCATTATCAAACCAGACAAATGAACTAACCTTTTATTCCATTTTTGTCTCTCACCTCTACTTATTTCTGTGTCCATATAGTCTAAGTTATACTGACCAATCCTGTTAACAGGTAGGTCCATTCCATTGTTTCCTTTCCACTTGTGTGAGACAGGCTCTAGCATTGCCTCCTCATGATGCATGACTTCTCATCACATAATAAATCAACATCACATCATAACTGTACCTGTAATCATACTATAACCCACACATACAGTACAATTACTCAACATTACATACTTCATACCATTTTTCATTCCAAAATAACTAGAATGACATACTATTATACATATTAATACTACCAGTATTTATGAATACCATAACCAATAATATTTTGTGGTCAACAGTAAATCACAATCAATTAAACCAAAGGAACATTAAGCATTTGTTTCAATTAACAGACTGCCTGAAAAACTATACTGTGACTGTGTTTTGGTGACACCACAACAATAATAGTGTTTAGTTCCTTTCCAATAATTCACCTTTTCCATAGAGACAATATCAGTCACTATCATCTCACCATCGAGGTCAGTCAGGTAATACTGAATTTATTCATTCTCATCGACAAATATTAAATAAATAAATAAGGTTTTCAACCATTTTACCAGCTACTATTATATTATCATTATTGTTGACTTTTATTAGAATGTTCCACCATAGACAAACAAATACATGAAATAGGTATTTGTTTGGTCTTACCACTTGTACCGGCACATTTGCTTCTCCAACACACAGCCATAAATTTCAACATGAAATCTGTCTCTTATTTTAATTGAACTGTACTTATCTGAAACTATAACAAGTAATTAAGTCCACCATTCACAACTGGTACGCAATCATACAAACCATAACTCATTGGTTTGATATTGTAGTATCCCGCTAAATTGTGATCACATGTCTAGATTTAAATGAGCATGACCGATATGATCCCTTATATTTTCCTACACAATAAACTAGCAGTGTGCAGCACTTAAACACACATAATCAGTTTATATGCATATGTATTTCAGACATCTCTTAGTCTGGGCAATATATTTAAGACAACTCGATTAGTTAGATTTTCTTCCGTTTCATTTTAATGAAACCACTGTACCACTAGACCACTACCAACACCACTGTAGTACCCTTGTTCACTTTATCCTCTGTAAAACTTATATGTGTCATCTGCACAGATAATTAGCATAATTATAACTGTCATGTTTCATACATACTCTAACTCTCGGGTAAATCAAGTATCCATGTCACTCCACACTGGACATAGGCATTTCATATATAATATCTTAGACCCTTACAACTCCAATTGTTGGCTCACTGGTCTCCGCTATACATAACATTTTTTTTTTGGTTGACAGCTGCTGCTGCAAGCCTTTATGGCAGTTAACACACATCCAACAGATCTGCACCAACATCCATGGATTTCTGACACAGTGTTTAGTCAGTTTCCATCATATTACTTATCTGAAACTTAGACACAAAACACACCAACACACCATGCATAATGGTTAAAATATGTCAAGCGGAATGAAGTAAGAATTGACATAACACACAGACAGACACACAATTCACGTTTTCTTTTCGTGATTAGAAGGGAATCGAGCAAAGCGTACGCTTCCTGTGAACAATGAACCTTAGTCCATTCATATATATTATAAAGACCACGTTCCAGTTCCATTTTTAGTATTCCAATACGTTACGTGAGAATAATAACTTATTATCACTAACTTTTCCATAGCAATAAAACATACCTGAATTTAATGTTTGATACATTACATTTTACCAGTCAGACACCATTTCTGAAGCTATTTCCCTGAACTTACGACTTTCTCCAAAGAACAGTCTGCGACTCTTTTGTCACAAGTCTTAGTAGATAATTATCACCATGCGTTTGATGCACTCAATTACTAGTCGATGTACTTTAAATTCAGTGCTTTTATCGATATCAATGCAATAAAAGGAACATACGCAGCGTCGCGTCATTTCTTACGAAAATGATCTATGCGATTTCTTACGAAACTTGATGTGTCAGGCCAAACACTTTATGGGCATGAATAATTAAGATCTCGCTTCTGAACTTTTAACAATAAAAGCACTGGTTCCTCAGATTATAATTATATTTCACATTAATAAATTACAAGCCATCGACCCTCCGACATTCTTGTAGACGCGCGACCGCCATGATGCCTCCAGTGTTGCCAACACGCCCATATTCATTAGGCGCGTTCAGAAATGCCGCTAACAGTATACAGCTTAATAAAAGACGATTGTAAGTTATAATATTGTTCCACTAATATAAACGAACGTTACCATCAACGGAGAAGCGTTCTCTTAACACAGGTATTTTGGACACTTAAAAAGAGGCATCATCCTTGATATTGTTAAACAAGTTGTAGTTAATAAAACGTTCACAGTCCGACTTGAAGAAACTTCAGCGCACCATTAATACGAACTTAACGAAGCACAGGAAATATCATCCAAAATCCTGCTCACAACGACTTACTTTACCGCGAAGAGAAGGAGGGAGAGGCCTAATAGATATACAAAACCTACACAATAAACAGATAACCACACTCAGGCACCACTTCCATACTAAAGCCGACCAATCCCCATTGCACAAATACACAGTTGAAATTGATAGCCACTACACCCCCCTTAATCTACATGATAAAACCGCTCAACGTAACGAACAAATCGTTAGTCCACAGCAAAAAACATCTGCGTGGGCCCAAAAATCGCTACACGGGAGGCATCACGCCGATCTCAGTCAGCCATTTGTTGATAAGGAATTATCAAACACTTGGCTAAAAAGAGGCGAACTATTCCCGGAAACCGAAGCCTTTATGCTTGCAATACAGGATCAAGTTATTGCTACCCGCAACTACCGAAAACATTTAACTAAAGAATTAGGCCGACAAACTGACTCATGTAGACACTGCAATAGCGCTCCGGAAACGATCCAACATATAACAGGTGCATGTAAAACCATTGTACAAACCGACTACAAACACCGCCACGATCAGGTTGCATCTATAATTCATCAGTACCTAGCACACAAAAACCAATTCATTGATAAGCAGTTACCATAATATACACCATCCACAGTACATGAAAATAGACAACATAAACTGTATTGGGACCGAACATTACTAACCGATAGAACGATACACTTCAATAGACCCGATATTACCTTTTACGACAAACCAAATAAGACCATTTACCTTATCGATATAGCTATCCCGAACACACATAACATCCAATCAACAATTAACGACAAATTAAAAGAATACCAAGATTTAGCCATTGAGCTTAGGCGCCAATGGCAAGCTAGCACTGTACATATAGTCCCAATAGTTATTTCCACAACAGGAGTAGTGCCGAAAACCCTATGTAATAGCTTGAAGAATTGTACACACAAAAGCAATGAATAAATGAAATGAAAAGACCCTCCAGATCCCAACTCAAATTATAGGAACCCTTCAAAAAGCCACAATTTTAAATACATGCCGCATAACCAGAAAGTTTTTGACATCATCGATCATATCTGAGAGTAGTGCTTAAGTAATATAAGTAAGTGTTTCGTAAGCGAGTAAGTGTAAGCATCAGGTAAAGTCACCAATTTTGATATGCTTGGCTATGGCCCGCATTTCAAAGCAACTACCCTGTAAAAAGGAGAAAACAAAGATAATAATAATAATAATGGCCGTATCCGCCATGTGTATCCCTCGCTTTATATTATATTTGTTTTAAAGGGCCTCTGCGCTGTTGGCTTCGGCCCCGCGCATGCCTTCCAAAAGTCCGGGACCCCATTGTCCTGAGATATGGAAAGCACATACATAATAATACTAATAAATATTAGAGGACAATCTTACACAAATCGACCTAGTCCCATAGTAAGCTCATTAAGGCTTGTGTTATGGGTACTAGACGACGATATATATAATAGATATAAATACTTACATACATAGAAAACTTCCATGACTCAGAAACAAATATTCATGCTCATCACACAAATATTTGCCCTTACCGGGATTCGAACCCAGGACCTTCAGCTTCGTAGGCAGCGTCACTACCCACTAGGTTAACCGGTCGTCAACAATAATGAATAAATGTTTTTGATTTTGTTTTGATTTTGATCACAACGTATTATATATAATATAACATTTGTCGCCCACGCACATCAAGACTCCGAGTGAGCACAACACATGCCATACCAATTTCATATCAAAACCCTTAGAGAAATTGATGTCCAGCTTTATCTTTTAGGAATTTAAATTGCCTTTGAAACGTAATGAAAGTGTGTCAATCTCAATTACTGTTCCACCATCATTCAACAGCTAGGTAACGGCTCACAACCAAATTACCCAAGTAAGTAAATAATTGTCTCTCGAAAATTTTATTTTTGAGACAAGCTATGTACTTTTTAGCACAGTTGTAAACTATTCTAATGAGCTCCAGTATAATACGACGGAGGAGGAGTTCCTATGACCGCCTGTATCTCCATCATCGGGCCAGCTGTGATGTTACAATATAATATAGCATAATGATTGAAATAAGTTGTCAAATTTCCACTCAATTGTTGTACGGAAATTTGGTCCAGGTAGGTTGCAAATAGAGAAAAATGCACCAAAAAGTTCCAGGTTTCCAGACAGTGCCAGGAAGTCAATAAGTAAGTTTAGCAGTTATAATTTTGTTTTATATTTGTGGGTTTTCAATCCAAATAAAAATAAAATATTATTTTTATTTGGATTGAAAACCCACAAATAGGTACAGTCGACTACAAAGAGATCGATACGGCCAAAGTTACAAAAATATGTATACACGACTGTATTGCCTTGACATTAAGGTCGTGTATACATATTTTTGTAACATTGGCCGTATAGATCTCTTTTAGTCGACACACATACATATTGTTGGTTGGTTGAAGCGTAAATATCTCACGTTTATATTTTCAAAACCGGATTTATTAAGGACTATTGATGAAAGTACATTTACCTAGTACACAAAAACCTTATTTCGAAAAATTGGAACCCCTTGTTAATACTAAGTACATGCAAGTAAATTAACTTCGTAGCACGAGGAGGTAAACTAAATTATACGACTTAGCGGCGGAAGTAAGCCCAATATCAATAAACGAAGATCCTGGAAGTGCAATAAGGCGTCGAACCATGGCAGAGATGGGTACAGTGGCAGTCAGCACTTTCTTTGAAGCGCATCCTCAGTTGGGAGACAATAATGAATTCAGGGCTGAGGAGGCGTGCTCGAGTTTGCTCGTACGATCCACTTTGCACTTCCTCTCTTATAAAGCGATTAATGACAGCGACCTTTGAGACGGTCAAAATAAGAAGGAAATAAAATGCAATCACGAAAGGCGTCCTTTTGGTTCTGCCGTCGATTCTAAAGGAGTTTTGTCACGTACATGGCACCGTTGGCATCATATTAAATTCCAAAGTGTATTTACGCCTTTAGGATTTCTTATTTAAAATAAGGATATTCGGATTCGGAATACTTGTGAATATATTATTAAAAAATGCTTACCTACAAAATAGCCGTGACTGACTAATTATAATTAAGGAGAAAGATACACAACGCACTATAGGTACTTAACGGGTGGATTTAGTGATTTTAAATTTGGAAAAGGTAAGAATACACGTAGATGTTCCTCATAAAGGGATCAGGAGACTGATTCAGGACCTAAAAGGAAGATGTTTTCGAAAATAAACGTTTTTATTCCTCTTCTTTTTTATATTAAATGCTTTGTTACATTAAAACGCTAAATAAGTAACTTATCGAGACCCGAATGAAAATGTTGCTGAGTTGCTGGTACAGTCGCCATCAGATATATCGGAGCGGCCAAAGTGTACACACCTATTTGACCTGATACTATGATTACTTTTTATCACTCCGTACTTGCTACAAACATGTCAGACAGGAAATATATTAGTTACTTATAACATATTCAGGAAAAGTACCTTTACTGACGCAAACAGGCGACGAAATGTTTTGATGGGAAAAGTATTTAAGTACCTATGTTTATTTCGAACTTCTGGTTGCGTAAATGTACGGAAGTTCGGCAAAGGAATCCAAAGAGGAAAAGTATTTTCTAATATAGGTACTTATTAGATAATACTTTTTTCCTCTTTGGAACGATTGATTTCTTATTACTTTAAGAAGTATATCGTCTCGAATTTGTTGTGTATGCTGACACTGGTATAATATGATAAGTTATAACATGCTGTGAAGGAATTCCTCATGTCAGCGAGATGTCACGTTCTCTTCAATCACTAACCTATACCTATATCTCCTATCACTATTACTGCTAGAACAATAATGCAGTGACATATAATCCCATTGCCCTTAGTAATTCCGTTAGATAGTAGGCAAGTGTTGTTGTGCCATTAGTCGTGACTTGGCATCGAGTTAGGTTGCTAATGTGCAATCAAATAGCGTCTGCGACTGCTGGTTAACTATGCGTGCGCTCTATGAAATCAAATAGACCATGAAATTGCCACAACAATGTCTTGTATTCCACATTCACTATCTGATTTATTTGGTTTAGGGTTGCCCTCGAATTGGGATTTAACGGGAACGGAGCTAAATAACTTGAGTTATGATCGTCTGGGTTGGGTTGCATAGGTATACCTACTCAATTTATGCTCATTTTCAAGTATCCCATTCCCGTTCATTAGCAGTAGCTACAATACGTCAAAAGCATAAAACACGTTCGAAACTGAAAAGTTGAGTTACATTAAAACAGAATCTCAGTTATATTTGTGTGCCGAGCAAACATAAACACGAAGTTGTTCAAAGGGTGCGAACGTCTCTACTTAACCGCCGCGACCCGGATTTCGAGCCAAATATTTATTTTAATTACATCTCGGTTCCTTCAAAGCCCGAGTTAAATGTCTCCACCACTTTCCACACCGATATACTGAATTAATTCAAGGGCTTTAACGTCTCCCACAATTAATTCACATTTAACTCCGTTAACAATGCTACTTAGAAAACCGATGAAGAGAATCCTAGAGGATTAACGCATTCAATCGGTGATAAGGGAATGAAATTAAAAAGATGTAGACTGACGGAAAGGGTATATCGACAGCGGAATATCGATGAAGGATTTCCTCTGGGAAATACAGACCGAGTAATATGAGTAGCAGATAATTAAGTAGAGACCGCAGATTGAGAGACCTACTTCGATACTTATAATATTTAGTACGAGTACAACATTTACTAGAAGTACCTATACTTGTAGTAAATGTTTATATGAGATTTTAGTAATTTCCTTTACAAAGTAGTATTTCCTAAACTGACTAGATTACTAAATTTCAATTACATTTATAGATTAATATCTAACGTGGTACTGATTGATTCCATTGTCAATTTGTGTGTTAGACATGCCACCTGATGCGCGTTCAGTGTAACTGTACAATCTGGAATGAACAGTCAAAGCGGTCTTAATTAAAACTAACCAGAGAGTGACATCGGGGTTGGACAGAGGACACAATGGCGGCCGGGACAAAGCGTGCCGTCATAGCTGCTGTCTGCTACAGTACCTGTCCCATCACCTCAGCAAATTAATCTTTCCTTCAGGTTTGCGTACCAGTCATGTGTAAAAATACAACTTACTCATTAATATGTCCTGTCGCTCTTATGGTAGCGGATTAAGGGTTCAGTACATATTTATAGTAACTACATATGTATTTGGGTAACTTGGTCCAGGTCCATAGTTGTCATACAATTTTGTTTCTATAAAACCGTAAGGATTCTATTGGTAGCTCTAAATTTACTCTTGGACAACAACAACTCATTTTTCTAAACATTCTATCTTTTTATAATTTTAATTATATTTTGTTATTTATACTTTATTACAATAATTTGATGGTTTACTATCCATTTAGCAACACTACGACGTTGTCAATTTTAACATGACGCAGGTGCGTAAGAGACTAAAAAAAAAAAACTCCATTAGGGTAGGTACCCTAATGGAGTATTTTTTTTTATTACTCTCTATTGCAGTGTAAGATTACTACTTTTACATAAAATAAATTACCATTCCCAAAACAGAAGAAAGAGTTATTTACCGTGAAAATATCTTATATAAGCGAAATTTCCCAAGAACATGATATAAACGGCGCTAGAGGACTATAATAATTCGTTGCGTGAAGGATCTTCCCGCCCTTAATACCCTTTTTACGTTAGTGCGCAGTTTGTTTTATCCCGCTGCGTATCTTGAATATTAATGAAAGTACGAATTTAACTAGGCACAACCAAAGCTACAGATAGTCCGAAAATACTGAATCCACGATCTCGTTCGCACCGTGATTATAATTCGCGGTCGGATACATTCCGGATTATTAAACTCTGTATATTAGGGCGAAACGTGACGTCATACACGTTTTAATTAAGTAATAAGCAAGCAACACCAGTCGTTTCTGGGTACAAATCTAATTAGATTAGGTAGTTGTTTGCGATTGTGAGGCAAGGTATGAAGGAGGCATCTGGTGGTGGCGCCGCGCTCGCTCGAGATGCCCCGCTCCTAGCTGCAAGGGCGCACGCCAAGAAAACACATCTGCGCATAAATTCTGAACACGTCCGGTGATATAAATTTATAACGGCGAAGCGAAGCGGAGACAGGCGGCGCGCTGTGGCCTCTAAGAATTTATTAAATAAATTAATTGTACCAAAACGAACGACGGCTTGAATACAAAACGAAATTAAACTGTTTGGCGGGTGAAATCACGAGACGAAACTCCCATAGCTCAATCAGTAAATTCGGAAGGTCAATTATTGTAATCATACAATCGCCTAAACTAAAGCGTCGGCTACACCGCTGCTCAGATTACGCTGACACACCGTAAACGCAGCAAAATGTATGACGGAAACGACAGCGTTAAGCACCGGTGTGGTCGCTACCTTTCATCGTTGCCTGAGAAATCCTAGAACGAGAAACCAAAGACTGACCACATAAAGTGAAACTGTCGGGAAAGATTGAGCCGAGGCGCTAACTTCCGAGTGATACCTAAATATAAAACATTTCTTTTAATACAGATCTTAAGTGAAGCTCAAGTAGCTCCAACTGAATAAATTTTAATGGACAACTTCCTCGAATACCCGAGTGCGCGCTTCAATTCTTTTAGCTCGAGTATTTTAAAACACTACTCATTAGTGCTACTGTTCTTGAGTCGGTACATCGTAATTTTTATTGTAACTGTTTAGGACTAAAATTACGTTATAACTAAATAGACTGATATGACCGTAACATGCAACCAAGAAACAGGAAACCTCAACCTTACAGCAGCTCCGCATTGTTGTTGTCTTATAAGCCACCAGTGAAGATTACTATATTAGGATATTTATAGGATAATGGAGGAGCTACGCCGAAAATAGCTTTATAATTAAGGCGTATAACGTGATGTAAGATGGCATGGGGTCGGCGTGTCAACGAGTCGTTCGGCAAACACTTGGAGAGCGTCGGCAACGGCGCGGCGCGGCGAACGAGTCGGCGAGGTTCCGCTTTCCCAATAAACCACCCGACGGAGTGCATAACGTGCCCAGATTACTTATAGCCCCGGGACCGGCCAAACAACAATATTTGTCGGTCCGGGACACCAGATTAATTTTTCCCGAGGCGTTTTAATTCTTGCTCCGACTTCCCTGGCTTTCCTGACCGCGCTACGAACAAACAACAGTATTGTTACCTACTTCAATTTAGAAACTTTTATGTGCGTGGGCACTGTTTTTCCTAACGTAATTACTCCACTTCAATAAAAATTAAAATTATGCGTTTATTTATGGGTGAGGACCAAATTCTTGGCCAGTAGTTAGCCTAGTTAATTGGTAGTAGTTAAAAAGTTCCGTTGTGACACGAAAATTAGCCATACAATTCTATGGTTAATTTTCGTGTCACAACGGAACTTTTTAACTACTACCAATTAACCACGCTAACTACTGGCCAAGAATTTGGTCCTCACCCTTATACGTTCTAAAAATAAGAATGTAAAGAAAGTTTGAAAAAGTCATAGACTATTTTTAGTACCAATTCGGGGTTGGAGTGGTTGTTTGTATGGAAATGCGATTTCATGCTGTTTATAAATACATTCGATTCATTTGAACATTACAGAACCACTTACAAAACGCTGTGAAAAGAGTGTCTTAAACGGGTTAATTTTTTTCATAGGGAATGACGGCAGATTGAAGAGTGACAATTGGAATAAACGGCTGTAATAATGAAAGATGATTCACGCGTTTACAGATTTAATAATGTGCATTTCCATTAGTTCAACCAACCGCTGCCTATTTGAATTTGAGCTTGTTCGAACGGATAATACAAGCAAAACTTAGTTTATCGATGCAAATACATGTGGTACAGGCATGCGGCTTAACATAGGTATGCGGTACTCTTTATAGATCTATCTGTTAATCATGAGTTAGATAGATCCATTGTTCTATTTTAATGTATAACTTGTATAAGTAGGCGGGATCGGGAACAACCACCAATTTTACGGTGGTATTTCCAGTATTTCTAAATTTGGAAATAAGCAAACGATATTTTCTGAAAATAGGGTTCGGTTCTGAAATATGTCGTTCAGAGCATTTATCAAATCGCATATTATCCTGATTATTTAGTTATTTGCTTGCATACTTGCTAGTGAGGGACGGATGCTTTGTGTTCGACATGCAAGCTATCATGCAGCTAGGCTGCTCAACATTAATTTACCTACTCCGGAGAACACGTTGAAAATTTCTCGGAATAAGCCGAGATCGGGGCGGCAAAGCCTTCTTTACCATCGTCAAGGCATGCTTCTGCACGCCGAGTTGACTGGCACATTAGGTACTAGGAAACAAGGAGAAACGTGAATATAAACATCTCAGGAATATTTTCCCAAAATGCATAGAGTAGATTTGAACTTTAAGGCTTTGAAAATAAGGACCAAGATTCATCTTTTATTTGTTACATAAACTTTAAGGAAATTGCATTCAGATTCAACTCAAGGCGAACTTTGCTATACCTAAGCTATAAGTAAGTGGAGGTGAGACACGTAGCCTGAAATTAATTTTCTTGCAAAATGAGAGTAACTTGTGAGACTACGGAACGATTCATTAAGTAAGCAGGTGCAGCAAGGACGTTCCTTTTCTAATGGAGTAATGAAATCAAGATCTATTTTGATAATTTAGGAGTAGGTACGTATTATACACGAGTCTAAGGTTATATGAGATAATCTTCTTCTTCTTCTACCTAGCGTTATCCCGGCCTTTGCCAGGGTCCGCTTTCCTACTCGCTTTCCTCCACTTTGCACGATCCTGGGCGTCTTCTTTTGTGAGCCCGTTTTCGCTCATGTCGGCCTTCACGACATCCAGCCATCGCTTCTTAGGTCTGCCGCGGGGTCGAGGGCCGTCGAGGACTAGGTCAAGGCATTTGTTCCCTACGTAGTCAGATGGCCTGCGAGAGACGTGACCGAACCAACGAAGGCGACATTCCTGGAGCTTATCCGCTACGTCACGAACTCCGAGGCTGCCACGGATGTACTCGTTACGAATGCGATCCGCACGCGTAACGCCGCACATCCACCGCAACATCTTCATTTCAGTAACGCGAAGCTGCTGAATGTGCCTTCCAAGAACTGGCCACGTCTCGCTGCCATATAATAGGACTGGTCGTATGACGCACTTGTACACTAGCCCTTTGAGTCGAAGTGGTATTCTGCGATCGCAGATGACTCCTGTGACCTCTCGCCATTTAGACCAAGCCGCGCTGATTCGGGCTCGGATGTCGTGATCAATGGTCCCGGACTCATGCAGAACTGATCCTAGGTACTTGAATTTGCCATTTTTCGTGGCAAATTCGTCACCTATCTTAATAGGATCGGGATCCGTACTTCCGCAGGCCATGTATTCGGTCCGTCATGGGTTCGGGTAATGCTTAGAGTATTATACGCATCGATGGAAAAATACAACGAGAATAGAGCAGACGCCTATTAAAGCTTTTTAACCAGCAACAATGGGGCTCCTTGTTATGGCGAGCGTATATGGCGTGGACTCATTAACGCGAGGCTCGCGGCTTTGCAGCCAGATGCCGCTAGCCAGGTTTAAACGAATGGTAATTTAGCTGTTGTGTCATAGCCGTTTGTGGCCGGCGATACCCCCTCGCTCCACCGATTACTGAGGCAAAACAAGCCCCCGCAACAGGCGACAATCTAAATGTTCACCCGCCGCAACTGAAAAACACAAACTTTAACTTCTGATATGGATAACACGAAAAGTTGACAAACAGATCGCAAGTTTCGACGATCCCAGAGGAAGAGATCACATCACAACTCAAATATAACTTAGGTGAAGTTAGCTCCCGGAAGGAATAGAACTTTAAAAAAAAAACGTACATACGTATAAATAACAGGTTAGGTTAGGTTAGGTTAGGTTAGAATCAGGTTATCCTTCAAGGATAATTATTCTACCCGTCCTTTATGAATAAGAGGCCAAACATTTTCCAACATTAAACAGCAGCGTTTACGTTACCATTACTCCTTTTTACTTGGTTAAACAAAATAAATTCGCTTCGTTACGCACTCGCTGCCCTAATAAGTTATCTAGTTACCTTTGTCAGGGATAAATAGTATATTGCAGCACGGCAAACAATTATAGCCCTCTCTACCTCGTTGCGTAAGATCTAGCGCTGAATATTACAAGAACCCACTGTGTTTTATGTCTTCAATTAGTATGTTCCTCTGCGTTCTTTTCCGCTACAACAAAGGAGGGAAACGCAAGCTACAAATAGCAATTCAAAGTGAATTAATCGAACACAAAAACAATACACAAGTGTTGCAGGATTTTTAATAATCTATTACGTACGATGAAAGAATAATAGGTAAATCATAGCCAAGGCGCGGAAAGTAAGAGTTGCCTGCCAATAAACTAGTCAAGCAATCCTGATTTCCGCCATGATAAATACATATACATACTGAGTGCTTTTCTCAAACAATGTGACCAATAATAGAAAGTTAAACAGTAAAATTTGAACAAGCTAATCACTTCACATTTTCGTAAGTCCACGACTTTCTAGAGCAAGAATGGTTCTACCGGTGTGGAAATGCTATTACCAGATCATTAGTGAAATTGAAAATGTAATATTCAGGCTTTAATAACATGCTCACAACTATTCCCAATGGGGTTCAAGAGGTTTCGTTTCTTAAGCGCTCATTTTCGTTAGTAGGAAATATTTCAGCCGCAGAATATTCCAGAATATGAAATGTTTAATTAATATTATCTGGAAATTCAAGTAATGCAGTATTTTGACTATTTGAACGAAAACCTAATTTAAATGATGCCTGGCATTTTGGAATTCAGGGTATTCTGAAATATAATTTTGATCATTGTTCGAAGATTAAAATGTAAAATTATACATATACGAGGGCTGCCTTTTAAGTTGTGTCGTTTGGAAAATCTAAAGACAATTTAAGTGTTAAATGGTATTTATTGTTTTTCAAAGTAATCACCGTGATATGTAATACACTTTTTCATTCGATCGAACCAGTTTTCGAAACACTTATTCCAGTCCGAAGTCGGGGTCTCCAAAATGGCCGTTTTGTATGACTCAACCGCTTCTTCAGGCGTCTGGTACCGTTGACCACGAAGTCGTTGCTTGATTTTTGGAAAAGTAAAAAAATCGTTAGGGCTTAAGTCTGGACTGTACGGCGGGTGTTCCAGAATTTCGACGTTTAAAAACCTCTTTTAAAAACGCAATAGTTTGCCGGGCGGTGTGCGAGCTCGCATTATCGTGGTACAGTCTTATACGACGTCTTGGGTTATTTTTTCGAAACTCGCCGATGACTTCTGGTAAACAGACAGTGGTATACCAGTCAGCATTAACCGTTTTACGATCCTCGAGCACGATGGTGGCAACGTGGCCACTTTTCGCCACAAACGTGGCGACCATTTTTTTCGAAGTGCTCCGTGAGCGTATTACTTTGGTCGGTTTTGGCTCATCTTGGAACACCCAAACAGTCGACTGCTGTTTAGAATCGGGATCGTAGGCATATATCCAAGATTCGTCACCACTGATAATGTCGTAAACATGTTTCGAGTTTCCTCGGTTGAATTGCCGCAGAGTTTTGCGACACCATCGAACGCGAGCCGTTTTTTGGTCTTCACTGAGTAAATGTGGTATCCAGCGTGAGATCAACTTTTTTACGCCTAAGTGATCATGCAAAATACTGTGAACACTGGTCCCTGAAATACTTAAGGAAGCTTCTATCTCACGGTATGTCGCATGGCGATCTTCGATGATCAGTTGCCGTACAGCATCAATGTTCTCCTGGGTTACGGCTGTTTTTAGTCGACCTTCACGATGTCTATCACCAAGACTAGAGCAACCACGTTGAAATTCTAAATACCAGCGTTCCACAGTCCGAAGGCATGGTGCTTTATCATTGAAAACCGTAGTCAACTCTTCGAAGCACTGAAGTCGCGTTAAGCCCCTTTTGAAGTTGTAAAAAATTATCGCACGTAAATTTTCCTTCGAAATTTCCATTTTCACAACTGACTTGTCAACCTTGAACGAACGCTGTACTAAAACGGTTGGGCCGATTTCGAGTCATTCTTTTGTTTTCGAATTCTAAATTCAAATATTTTAACGTGACACTAGTTCTTTTTTATGCAATCACGGGAGGGTTGCAAACGACAGAACTTAAAAGGCAGCCCTCGTACTTACCTACCTATTTCGATTAGAATTACTTTAGAGAGCGAGTAGCGTGTTGCTTCGAGATATACCTATGTATGTAATTAGCAAGTGCAATTAATAGCATACGGCATGTGCGCATGGCGCCGAAGAAATTAGTGTCGCTGTTATACATTCATCTGATACGACGAGATTGTCCTCAGAGCACATTGTAAACACAATAGTTACGGTTAGACTCCGGCTCGGGCCATTATAAGGCTAGTCACATTAATTCAGAAGGTGGAACAATTGCGGTGGGCAGCTTCGTTAGACCGCAAGCGACACGTGTAATAAGATAAAGTAAAGCCCGGCGCCGAGCCGTGCCCTGCTAGAACAAAGGTCTTCCGACGTCGTTGCCTCACAATGCTTAGGTATACGTTCGCCACTCTGTTCGCGCCTCGCCCACTCCTTTCCACACTCTATTGTGCTTTAAGTATTATAGAAATACTCGGCCCATTCATAGCGAAAAGCCATCTGTATTACACTCGACGACTCAAGAGCGTAACCACCGCGCCTCGCTCTCCGTCGGTGCGAATAAGTAAAATTAACGCAAGCCCTAATCAAAACATAAGCTTATCCAGAAAACCTAAAAAAACATTTCCAACCAAATCAAAGGAAAATGGTAAGTCCCTTTCACATTAACTCCATTGCTGTTAAAATAAAGACGACTTTCTCCAAAGTTGAAAAAGGGGCGGTTGAAATCCAAGCCCTGAGGAGATTTCGTGCCAAATATTTATTTAAATGATGTCGCCGCCTAAGGATCGGAATAAAATATCAGCAGAACCCTCCATTTCAATTTCAGCCGTTATCGCGCTGCGGCTAATGGCTCCTTCGGCGCATTCGCCATCCAGAGAAAGGTACGCCTGCTAATAAATATGGATATAAATTGGAGCGCTTACCTTACACCAACAATACAAATTGACTATAAAGATTTCTCTCAAATTTTTAATTACAACCGTAAACACAACACGAAATTGCAGGGTTAGGGGTTGGGGTATTTGAGGAAATATCTTGGACCTAATTAGCTACAAAAGCATCTTCCAACGGCCGACATGCGGAAGTTCCCGGCACGCGGTATCGGCTCCTCGGCCAACGCGAAAGCTTTATTATTATTCAATTATATTCACATATCTATAGACCTGGGGGCACGGCAGTGCCCCCGTCAAGTCGAACAAAACAGCGGCACGGCAGTACTATCACGATCGACATAGAAGCTTCAAATTTAGTATACAATTACCTAGTGTTTAGTGTATAAATAAAAAAAAACTAAAATATTTTGCAATTTCGGTCCAGTTTTCTAGATACACCAACTGCATACATTTGCAGTGAATATTATATTTCTTGGAAAGTTCATCAATATAGGTAATTAAGAAATACACTTTCAGTGTTGCAATCGACGATCGAAGTGCTTTTAATTTTTCCAAACTACACATTTTTTGTATGCCTTTAAATAGCTTGCACGAGATTTCGCCGGCAAAATATTTTCTAGAAGTTCTTTCGCTCTTTGTTCCTGCATTCGGCGTAAATTGTAATTCATCTTCTTCACTCGACGTAATTTTAATAAACAAAAACTATACCATCCACAATGAATAGGATAGGTACTCAATTCCACGGCTAAAATATAATTTTAATTTAGCGCCATTTTTTTATTTATTTAAAACTTTGCCCAAACTATTTAACGCGTGTCTACGCATCCGAGCGCTACGGACTGCATACAGGACATCAGCAAGCTAAGATAGAGCGAGACAAGAAAACATTGTCTCGCTCTATCTTATAGTTTATGTACCGTATATGTAGTCTTCTGCGATGTGACATTTGGAAGCTCTTTTAATTTTTTTTTAATGATTGTTAAATATATGTATAACTAAAAACACCCAATGTTTTGATGAAATAATCAGGTTTCCTGATTGGTCGATTTTAATATAGCTATATTCTGTAAATTGATTTAAACTTTTACGATTCTTACACATTATTTATACTAAACGGGACTTAATCGCGTATAATTAACTTATTTTATTTACCTCACTGAGGTCACCCGACGTTTCGGATATGTTGCAACATCCATGGTCACGGGTCAGTGGGGTGGGGTAAATAAAATAAGTTAATTATACGCGATTAAGTCCCGTTTAGTATTAATAAGCTGTATTCTGGTTGGTTGATATACCAAACACAAAGTTTTTTTGAGGAAGTAAATTAGTTAAACTGTTTAACTAATTTACTTCCTCAATTGTTCAAACTGTTATTATAGTACCATCATAGAGAAGGAGAATATATGTGGTGGAGTTAGTTTGCAAGGTAGGCACTGCCTATTTGCCTATATGGTACGCACGCCACTTTAAACAGTATACGGTACGTACTTACCTAAAAAAGAACCCAACGTAATGATTTAATGTCGATATGTATTGTGATTGGTGGATTTAATATGGTGAAGTATTTTGATTGGTCGAATAAAAAAGTTTAAAAATCATAAATATGTATACATACTTTCCCTAGAGGCTAAATGTACTGCTTTAGCCGCGCTTGCTAAGCCTAATATGACACACTTTTCGAGCATGAGAAGTGAAAAATACATTAAATACACCGTAATGTACTACAATAATTTATAATACAAATAATTTATGTAACGGTAAATTGTAATGATAATTCATTCAGTTCTAGGTAGGGAAACTATTAATCACACAGAACCTAAACATAATATCCATATGCAAAACCCGCAGGCAATGTTACACAAATCTTACTAGCCCAATAAGCTCAATAAGGTTGTAAAGGTTTAACTTACTATAAATATTCTCTAGTCAGTTTTAGGGTTATATATGTTCGGAGGATTATCCTACCGGCATCCTCACCAATTATAGGCTCGTTCAACTTTAACTAAATGCAATTACATCCCGTTTTTGTACTGGTGCCAATGTCTGGAATTTTGGGCACCAATCAATTGGTGTTTAATCCTATTGGCTTTGTAAGTAAGTACCTGAAACAAAAAAGACATTGAAAATATATTTATATTAATGCAAGAGGGAATTACGTATTTGAAAAATAAATAAATCATCGCCATTGCGTCGTGGGACGCAATGCTCTCTTAAAAAAAAAAAAATCCTTTCATAGAAAAACACAAAAAAGCCACAAATCATAACATTAACCGTTTCACCGCCATTGACTTGATACGAAGTCCGCACATTTCGTGCCCCACATGCCAACGACTTCATATCTAGTCAGTTTCTTCAGTCAAATAGCTACTGACGTGCGTTGGCATGTTCGCATTTGACGTCTGTGACAGTTGGCGTGTGGGGCAAAACTTGTATCGTGGCGGGGGATTGGTTAAAAATTATATGTTTTGCTACGGGGCGATAGTGTTCCTATAGGGGAAAATACAGCACATACATGAGGTGCATTCAAAGTAAGGGGGTATGCGTAATTGTCGACCGCAGGCCACAAGAGGCATCCAACGCTCACGGCTTATCTCAAACGCGGCCGACCGGCCGTGCAGGGCATAGCACGTGTGCCACCATCCATTCCTATCTCCCGCAATAATAGCCTACATGTGGAAAGGTGAATAGCTATGGCGGCACGGAAATAGAGAATAAAGCGCTTGTCGACAATAGCCCTAGCTGGTTTAACAGACGATAGTAATGAATGACTACTAAAAAATACAAACTTAATAATTTCGCTTTAGATATGCTGCGCTCTCACGACAAGGAAACTTCCACTATACATACTATAAAGCAAGCAGAAGTGTGCACGAACGAACTCTAGGGGATCTCGAGGGCCAATTAAGCATCAAACGAAAGTGGGTTTAGTCGCAATATTTCCAGAGCAAGGCAAAATATCCAATACCTAATAACTTTGTAGTTAACAACCAACGCTATTTGTATAACCAATATAACATAACCCTGAAGTTTCAGACTAGGAATCGTCACAAAAACCTATTCAATCGGCGGGGTAACAAGGTGGAGCAAAGGCTGAACTGTTCGAGCCATCAATTATAACGGCCGCTACTGTACAGGAGGCGTCAACCGATGTCCATTACGATGAAACATGTAGGGCTAATTAATGGACTCAGTCTATTATGGCGGCCTGCGACCACCACGTGTCTACATGTACCGCATTGTTACCCAAGAACGTATAATACCTATAACTGGGACTAGATAATTGATGGCTTCATTGGCTTCTAATGTATTTAACATAGGATAAGTGATTTCAGCGATCGTTTCTTTTACGCAATTAGGATTAGAACGTCTAATTATATTACTACATTTATTGATTATAACTATTTAATCGGTGTGATTTATTGAAAGACAGATTAAGAGACTCAGACTCCATACAAACGTAGTTACGCTCTCATTTTAAAACTACGTGTTGGATTGTAACGAAACTTTGCATGTACAATACATGAGATATGTCCAGGATCCAGGTCTGTAATTACTTTATGTAGCTTCAGATACCATGGTGAAAAAAATACAGCGAGTTTTCATACAAAACTTGTTTTTACTGTGTGTTTTGTTTGTTTTATAAACTGGAACCATATAAACTAATTACAGACATAGATATACCTCATGTCATTGTATATGCAAAGTTTCGTCACAATCGAACACGTAGTTTTAAAATGAGAACGAAACTCCGTTTGTATGGGAAGGTGAAAATCGGCCGAGCTTACTGCGGACTCTTAATTCTGATATTCTGTCTTCAACAAGTTTGGTCTAACCATCCAACATCGGATATACCTATAACATTTCTTTAACGAAGTTCGATTGAGTATCCAGACGGTGTAGCGTGTCAAACTTGGCTGGAGACAACTTTGAGGGCAAAGTTAATTGCAAGCCGCGCCACATACCTAAAAAGTAAGGCATATACACACCAGCAAGAAACTGTGACGTCTCTGGCAACTCGAACCTCAAACCGTTTCGTTACACGCCAGGCTGCCAGCAGCAGCGGTTAGCAGATATGGCAAATGTCGCAATCGAAGTTGGCTGCGTCCGTAGTCGTTTTATTGCCGCGCGATCCATCTTATCGCTCCGCGCGGCGAACCGCTCGCATGCAGGTAATCGTTCAAGTAGGGGTGACATTTTATTGCATTTGAAGCAGATTTTATTTATATTAGGAACAGATGACTATTTTGAATATTGACGTTACTGAATGTTATCACGTTTGCGTAGAATACGAATAGAACAGAAAGAAATATCTACTCGTAAGAGAGGTTGCACAGATTTGGTAGATGTAGGTACCTACAAATATTCCTTTCAAAGACATTTGAGGAGACATTTCTGATCGTACCTAAACTGACGTCGGCAATTAAGTACGTCGATCTGTTACGATACTAATTGTAAATTTTTAGACAAACATAGCGTGCCGTTGAGTTATGAATCATGCGGCCGGTTGGTCGGTTGATTGAAGACGACAAGGGCAGGGGCATTCGTGCGGTGTGGGGTGTTGGGCTAGGTGACGAGGCGGTCAGGTGGCGAGCCGAGCCGACCAGCCGGCACCTGAGCCCCGTCGACACGCGGTGCTTTCCTAATGGCCTGTCGCGCGTCCATCCTCGCCGGTGATTGATCGACACGCCCTCGCGCTGTGCACACATCTACTTTACACACTGTGTAGTGAACACTCTTCGTGTATCACATGTAATCCATCACAAATTTCAAAGCCATTACGGGTGCGATAGTAGACTAAACATTTGCGTGAACTGCTTTTAGGATCGATCGATACCAGTAAAAACCATTTGGGAATGCCGGAACCAAACATGAAATACTGCAATGAAGTCGTTATACACTTTGTGCAGAGGCTATTAAATAATAAATATACTGCAGAAGTGAAGTACGTTCCGTTTTCGATGTAATAAATATAAGATTTAGGTTGAAATTAAACTAAATACGATCTTGAAATCCAAATAGATCAAGCCTTATTTTGACGAAAATTTAAAAGCGTTGTTTAAAATCCAAATGCGCAAATGAAGGCATTCCCAGAAATGCTATCGAATTTAAGAGCCCGGGTTCAATTAATTCCTTATAACATAACAATCCGATAATTCGTTTGGATATTGAAATTTACTCGTATAATTTTATTTCAGTAGGTTAGGTACTTAAGAAAATCAACGTCTTCGTAGAAACATAAAACAAAATAAACGAGAACAAGGTAAGTGAACTGAACCTGTCGAGGGTAAGCGATCGTCCATCAACAATTTCGCTGTCATCTATATTATATTTTTGGGAGGCACAAAACATTTAGCCAATTCAGCGAACAGAGGGCAGCCGTGATAATAGAGTCTGTCGACGGGAAGGCAGTCAGCGCAAACATAAGGCATTAGCGTATTGTTAGCGGCTTCTCAGGCGTATCCTCCATTTTTGGCTGTTTTGTTGGGAGACTTCGAGTGGGGAGGTGCTTGAAAATAAATGACGTTCGGAGGATAAAAAAGCAAAATGGCCCTTCAACTACAATAGGAGCTTCGTCTTCATGTATAAGCTGTTGGGACGCCCGATACACATCGTCAACATAAATTTGACCTAATTATACATTGAGGAAAGTTTTTTTAAGCTAAACAATTGGCTTTAATTTGTATATATTTTAGTTATAGTACTTAACTAGTAAGAAAAATTTGCATGCTTCTTCAAGTGAAATGTACGCATCCAAAATTACTGTCCACCTATGTTCATCACTATTACATTTGTGCCAATAAACATATCTTTATCTTTATCTTTGCTTGAATAATGTGACATAATGCATACCTTATTTGGCGACGATAATTACAGTCCATCGGCAACTAAGCAGACACAACTGATAGGTAGGGTATACATACTTATAATAGCCTAATAGTGTTTTTTTTTATAACAGCACGGTTTGAACTGTCATAGCAGAGTCCAGCAGGTCGATTGCGTATCGTTAAGTGAAATGAAAATGTCATTATTTGTATGGGAAATTGATAGATGGAAAATTTGCGCAATTATCCCTCAGATCTATGGGTGACGAACACTAACACGAACTCAAACTATTATTACAAGCATTTTCATTTCCAGCTTCAAAGCCACACGTAATAAATTGCACCGAAATGGAATATAAACCGAGAAAATCTTATCATTTCGTATGCACCAGCGCGCGTTCAGGTCGCACTGGTGCAACAGCGTGATTCTCCAAAGTAGCCATCAGCGAGAACTCAACCACAGATTATATAATAGTTCTACGAACTATATGACGCAACTCTGAATACCTATTGCGCTTCTTGTCATACGCACCCTAAAACAATGCATAAAAACAAAGTAACGATAAGATAAGTTGCAACACGAGGACGTGCCGTAGAGAAGTGTCAGGTAAGTTTCAGACTTAGCGTTCGCGACGAGCTCGCGTGCGACACCAATCGTCTAACTCCATTGGCGAGAGCCATTCTCCACGGAACAAAGCTACCCTGATCTAATCAACGCAACAATACCTCGGATAACTGCACAATTGAGCCGGAAAATAGGGCAGCCAACACACCAGATATTTTAAATTACAAACAATATTACACGGCGCGGATACAAATGAGTCCATTGTAGGCAGTGTGCGCTCGACAGCTGTTTCAGATAACGTGTGACCTCCGCTGAATAAAGAGTTGGGACAATTACAATGACGCCGAGCATGCAAGCACTTATCAACGCTGATTTCATAAACAAATAAAAGCTTGTAGTAATTGGAGCGCCGTCGGGAAATACATGAAATATTGTTTGAAAGAAAAGAATGTGGACACCATTTGAATTTCGGCGGGAAGCTAATTTTAAATCTCGTTATTTTGTTAATTACCATAGCATTTGCAATGTGAGTTATATTTGTTTTTTGATTCGTTAGCATGTTTATGTCATAAGTCCATGTATGTTCATAATTGGCACCCTGAGATGATTCTTGCTCATTTATACAGGTTATTTAGAACCTAGGAGCAGAGACTTTCAGGTCAGGGGTGGTTGTGGATGTCATTTTGACACTCTTGACCACACATTCTACACCGTGTCCACAATAAGTCCGAATACACATATTTTTACCTTGGCTTAAGGCATACGGGTTACAGGCCATGAAATTCTTATTTTAAGTAAAAAAAGTATGTTGACGTTAACAAAATACAATCACTTCATACGTCAAGGATTTGTAGTTTGCTTTGTATCCATGATGAAATTAATCTGTCAATCGGTTTCGTGAGATGATTATTAGAAATTTTTGCAATGGCGACGGCCCAGTTGCTGTTTTAAGTCGTTAAAGCCTCTTGGAAGTTGGAAGTAAACGCAATCTAGTTTACACTACAATCAAAAGGTATAAAGAGACCTCCTCGATAGAAGGCAGGAAAAGATCCGATCGGCCACGTTCAGCTAGAACCGATACAGTAGTGAAGATTGTAAGAGAGCGAGAACTTTGACGGAAAAAACACCGCTCTATACGAAATTCGTTGCTGACCTGAAAATACCAAGAGGATCGGTGCACAATATTTTGAGGGTGGATCTTGTTGGATGCCATGCTTATAAAAACGCAAAGTAAATGGCATTTCCGAAGTGACCAAGAAAATGAGAGTGCAGAGATCTAACACAACACTTTCTTGGCACGCAGGTGACGAGTAACTGTTTGGGTTAGAACAGCCTCATGATGCCCAAAATCACCACGGATAGAAGACATTCCCGACAACCAGAAACATGCTCCTTAGGTTCCTGGGCTCATCGTCGGTCATGGTGTGGGTTGCAGTATGTAAGCGGGCTAAACTACCTTTAGTATTTATAGATAAAGGCGTTGAAATTAACGCACTTTACTATAAAACCGAAGTTTTGGAGAAGATTGTTGCCCCAAATTTCAAAAAGTATGTTTGGGAATTCATATTATCTTCACAAATGCTCATGCTGTTCAAGCTTGGTGTCAGGCTAATTTGACAGATTTTTTGCCGAAACATGAATAGATTATTTTGTATGGTCGTACATGCTTTCGAAACTACATGATAAATCATACACCAGGATCATTTCAAAAAGGTTATCGAGCGTATTTGGGACGAAATGCCACTGGAAATGGTGCTGCGTTTGATTCATTCGAGAAGCGTTTGAGGCTGTTAAAAAAGTTAAAGGTGTAGTTATTCCGAAACATTTGTTGTAAATATATTATATGAGTGTCTTTAATAAAATATAATTTTAACTGTAGTAACTATTGGTACATTTATTTTATTCAATAGTTTTACTGTATTCGGACTTATTGGACACAGTGTAGGTAAAAACCCCAAAAAAGCCAAGCAAAGCCTTGTAGTTTTCCAGTTATGAGCGATTGCGGTGTAACCATACTTATTATTAATTAATGAAATCGAAGGAAGATTATGAAATTGTTTTTAATTAATTCACATGACATTCTAATCCTATTCAGGTGGTTCAAACTTTAGAATATAAACAGAAAAAAGGATTTTTTAAATTGGTTCATTAATGGGTCATACAAAGATTCAGGTCTCTAAGGTCTATTAAAGCCAAATTTTTGGGTTGGACTCTTAATCAGCTTAAACGGTGTCTCCTGTATTATGATTTCATGCAACAAAAACATTTATTATATGCACGGAACCTTGAAAACAGGAAAAACTATTTTTGTTTTACTCAATCTATACGAGTATGACTTAGGGACTGAACTAAAATCGAAAGATCTATCGATATGAATCTTAGTTTTGCAACAAGTAGTGGTCTCCTATATGTTTCTATTAAGTACGTATTACAACTTTTGCATTTTAATAAGTGGTCTTGTTCGTGCATTAGTTGTCGAGAAGAACACCTGTAAACGTCGAATGCTAATGATGGCACTCAAGCGTCGAGTTGCGGGAAGTAGCTGTCACAACGGCAAGAATTACGGGAACAAACACATCTAATAAATACAGATTGTATATGACATTTGATACTATAACTGCTGTTTATTTTCAAGACGAGCATTTCTAGATTTTTTTGGAAATTCAAGTGCGTTAATGAAGGCATGCATTTAATTTTCCTCCTGTGTTACCATATTTTTAACTAATGTTATATGAATGTTATTACTATTTTTGGTAATTAAGGGTCTGCTATACGTATACTTATTTAATAAACTCTAAAAAATCTCGAATAGCCCGAATTCATAAAATAAATAAATAAATATTAGGGGACAATCTTACACAAAACGACCAAACTAAGCAAAGCTTGTACTATGGGTACTAGACGACGATAAACATACTTAACTAGATAAGTACATATAAAACATCCATGACTCAGGAACAAATATTCACGCTCATCACACAAATAAATGCCCTTACCGGGATTCGAACCCAGGACCTCTTGCTTCGTAGTCAGGCTAAAACGGTTAGAGAAGGGGTAAGTTTAAAGTATACCTTTGTTGACGTGCTTCACTAGTAAATTATTTTCTAAAAATACTTACATATTCAAATAATCCATACTAACATTACAAATGCGAACATAACTTTGTGCTTTTGCGACTTCCATATCACTCTTTAACCTCTGAACCCCAGTTTGAGTCCCAGACAAAGAAATGACTCCCTAAGGGGATGAAATCAGTCCACCAGATCCATTTCATGATGAGGTTCAACAAATCTATTACTTATTATTGCTGAAGAATGTGTAAATTATAGTTTCTGGTAGACCTAGGAAAACATACTTAAGTAGACATTTAGGGCATCGAAGCTTCATAATAACGTTACATTTCCTACAGCTTACCTACTTCTATGCACCTGGTTCCATTAGGATATATTATGCGTAGAAAAATCCTCATTGATTTGATTAGACTACCGTCAACAGCTTGCGGCAGCTTTACGCGGATGATTTGGCAGCATTTTGCTCAGAGGAATTTATCCACAGCTTCTAGCTCTCTATACAGACACATGTGCACAACTCTTGCATAATATTCTAAGCCATCTTTTAGAGGATAGTAACCGTGTCGCCGCGTTTATATAAAAAGTCCAAAACCACTTTTCATATAATTGATCAAGAGTTTGTCTCCGTGTCTCTGTTTTGCTTTTATTGAATTTTCATAAATGTTCAACAACGAAGTATATAGAGAAATAGGAAGAAATGTACATACATCAACATCACGTGATTCACAGATTATTGTGATTCTACAAGACATTGTTCAATATATAGATCGGTGTGAATCACACAATATAGGTATGCGTTACGATTGAACATTTTGTATCCTATAGAACGTTGCTTTCTCTGGAGACCGCTAAAAGTGACGAGCAATGCTTCTGCGGTCCTTTTCATAAGGAGTAAGGACTGCTAAAAATGGAGCTGTCTTCGAGAAAGTACGTATAACATTGGACATGTTAAAGTTACACTTTATCATAATAATTTTTGAGCTTGGCTCTTGTCGGTGGAGTAGAAGCCAGTTCTTCATTACCCGACATAATAATCCTTTGTTACACTTACTATAAAACTAATAATTGGCGCCCACAACTCTATTGTACAGTTAATTTTGTGAAACCTCCGCTAGTTTTCCGTGAAAATGTGAACGACTCATGAGCAGGGAAATGCGATCTGCCAATGCCTTTGCCAACGAGGTCGAGGCAATAACCATCGCATTACGGCAGCGAGCATGTTATGTAGGTACTATGGTTCAAAACCCTTATTATTAACCTGTTAGGGAAACTATTAGAATATAATGCTAGTATGCATACCTGATATTGGGCAAAAAGCAATATCGGAAAAAGTAAGCGCTAATACAATTTTGACAATAAAATCGTGCTTATTTTTAACGCTCTTAAAGCGCAATCCATATTTTATGATCTTGACTTGAATTAAATATTCTTTTGTTTGTGATAGTAAAATGTGCCAACTCAATTTTAAGAAGCGTGATTTGTAAAATATGCCAACCTTAAAGCCGAGCGGCACTTAGCGGGGAGGCCAAATATTTTCTCAAAACTCAGTTATCGCATTTTGAGTACAAACAATGGGCCCATCCGGTCTAAAAAGTGTTGCCGTTTTATCGCCCTTTAAAATTAATTACGATGTGTTTACACATCGAATTGAATCTGCAAAATAGAAAACGGTAAGCCAAATATAAAATAGCCCCTTAGCGTGCACAAAGAAATGGGTATCTCCTTTTTATTTATTCGCCTCAATACCTTTGATCTTTTGGTCCTTTGAAAAACGCCACTCAAGATTCACAGAATATGCTTAAATGGTTTTCTATTTAACTCTCTCATCGAATATCTCATGGAATTTGCATTTCAAACATTCCGTCAACATTTCACTCAAAAGTTACCAATTGGATTTATTGACATTACATTAAACTCATTTGTTTGTTTGTAATCCTTAGTTTTGACTGCCAATTTGAAACCAATCTCGAGATCTGACATATAAATAAAATAGCGTAGGTCTTAAAACTTGGTCAGAGGAACAAAACCGTCATCCCGACCTCATTGCCGAGTCGATGAGCGCATCTACTCGTATTAAACAACGCCGTCGAAGTAAACATCAATCTATAAGTAAACTGTATGTTTCAACCCTATCCAGTAGATTCAATGACGTCAGCAAGATCAAGTAAATTACAAACAGCAACATTATGAACTGACCGTTGACAGACCTTATGTCATTGCACGGCGGTACTTTCGAACATCGGATGTGAAGTTTTCTTGTGACTTGTGACATGTGTCAATTTCAAATGTAAATAATAACTATGTATAGTATTAGGGTTGTCACTAAGATTAAAATATTTCGATTTTTATGTTTTTTTTTTCTTTTATATCCAGCTTAACAATTATAATAGATCGGTTGTATGTCACTTGTATAACACTGTCCTTTCAGCTTAGTCCAAGGAAATGTTCCACCCCGTATATAAACGAAAAGTCCTGACTGACTGACTGACTGACTGACTGATTTATGATTTATAATCAACGCCCAGCCGGTTTTGTTCACAACAGGTAGTTTATATAACGTACGTAGGTAATCCCACTAGAAGGGATTTTTGAAAATTCCTCCCTCAAAGGAATAAAAAGGGGGTTGAAAGTTTGTATGAGGATGGAGTAAAATTTTAAGTGAGAAGCTTGAAACTTTGTGTATGGACTCTTTAATACAATACAAGAAAAGCGATTTTAGGGTTTTAGAAAAACCCACCCCTAAGCGGGTTAAATAGGGGTGCAAAGTTTGTATGGCAAAAACTCTTCTTTGAGCTACAAAATTAAAACTTTATGATAAGATTCCTTATCACGACGATATAAACGAGTTCCACGCGGACGGAGTCGCGGGCAGAAGCTAGTTTACAATAAGAACACTATATTTATATCATAATATAATAGGTACTTTGAAGCCTCCATTACTTCAACATTTCCAAGCGATTTTTCTAAAGTTTGTTATAATTCTTTGTTGCTGAGTTAGCGGAGAATAGCTGTTAAGTTCAGGTGCGAACAGAAAGATGATATTGCTCTCCGATTTTCAAATAAAGCGAATCTTCTGCCAATACCTGGAGGAATCTTTAAATTTATCATGTACTTTTTATTACGAAGCTAGATTGTTGACTAATAGTAACAAACTTTTGCATCTTTACGACTTCTCGTTAAAAGACGCCCGAATTTTTCAAGAAAATACATTTTCTCCGATTTCTCACTTCGAAAAGAATAAACAATCAATTACAAAAACCTTGATGGCATCCACAAACATAAGCACAATATAAACATATATAGACTTATAGGGGCGTTTTGAATAAACACCTACTCTTAACTTAACGCGAATATGCTCCGCCATTTATTAGACCTAGAGAAAGGAGTCACGGAAATTCAATTGTTAAATCTTATTAAAGTAGGTCAGTATTCCAGTTTCAAGTACGAATCTTCAACTTTAAGTGACTTTTAATAACATAATTATTCATTAGAAATTGAGGTTTATTTGTGAGTTATTATTATTAAGAGTAGGTAGTAAAAGTACCTACTCTTCATTTCCATCCCCGCCGACATACAAAACCATCTAACTTAGCAACCATTCATTCTACCGTCTGATCAACAATTTCGGAAACACATAGCCCTGCGACATCAGCTTACGCTCCACTGTTCAGTTGTACACAAACAAACACTGGCGAGCCGGATGCACCGGACGCCATGAAACGACCGAACGCAGGCGACAACCGTGCAAGATAAAGCGTTCGTCGCAGAACAAAGCGTCCGATTAAATCAACGCGATCGATGGCCGTCGCAGCATAAATCGCGTACTGTAAACAACTTGCCGGTAAACAACATATTCGTCCACCTGAACACGCATGGTCGTGGCTCATCAGCAGACCTCGGACAGAGTGAGCCATTTTTACGTCATTAATGTCAAGTGTAGATGTTAATATAGATATGCCTCAAGATGAAATATTAAAAAGAATTCATGAATAATAATTAAACAAAAATGACAGTGCATTATGTACAAAACGAGTAAGTATTATTTATTTATTCAAATTTTTCTTTGTTATTGGTTATTGTAATAAAGAACTATAATTTTTTCTAGATTTTCAATTTTCAACGCACTTCTTCTTGAGTTTAATATCCACTTATAGATGGAAAAAGACCTTTCTACTTCCACTGAAGTGAGCGGAGTGAAGTTGTACATTAAAATACCGTCCACATCTGTTCCTTCCGAAATTTTTTCAGCATAGTCCCTAAACAGATCTAAGTCTGGGTTTCTAGCTATGACGTCTTCTAATTTTTGACTGACAGAAGCAGACGAAGACCAGCTTATAACAGCTCTCACTTGGTCCAACGTTAAAAATGTATCTACGACGGATATTTTAGATTCCTGTAATTTTTTTAAGGCATATTCAATTATATGGAAATTCTCAACAATATATTTTAGATTATTGAATGAGAAGAATTCTCCTTCTTCCATTGAATGACTACGTAGTCCATATGTCCATATTATGCAAACTCTTAAAACAGCTCACCCTGTCCGAGGTCTGCTCATCAGTCAAACTCGGTCCTCGATGAAATGTTGAGTTTTGTGACAAAACATACCAAGGCACACGCTCGAGCGTAAAAAGAAATACCTATTACTGCTGTGAGCTGTAGAACTCGCCAGCCTGGTTTTTTTTTTTCGGTTTTTTTTTTTTATATATAATTATTGAACCTGCTTACTAAATTTCACGAGAATCAGTTGATGCGATGCGAATGCGACCTGTAGAGGAGAACAGCCGAACAAACGAAAGAATTTTGGCCCAAGTTGAAACGGAGAATTCGTTCGCTTCGCTCGAACGATACACGATGAACTGATTTCGGGCTCAATGAATCTTATCCGTAATAGCGAAATAAATACTTTATTCGTTTAGCACGAAAAACATAATGGAACGAACCTAATAGCAATTTAATAGAATCCAGCTAAGCTTAATCCAATATTTGATATCGAAGTTTCAGTTCATTACATAACAATATTTGGGCAGCGAGCAACGGTGCAAACAGCAATATCGCGTGAGTGCGAACATGGCTAAGCGTCAGATCGTAATGAAGTCTGCGCTTTTATTTATCAACAACTAACCCACATTCGGGTCGCAATATGGCGCTACTTGGCTGTAATTGAGGTAAATTTTGTGTAGTATAGAATCCCATTGATTGGAGAGCTCCGCCGTCGGCGGGCCGAGTGTGAGTGACAAGCGAGCTAGATAATGCGCGTTCGCGAAACAAAGGCACGGCGCCTGATCTAATCAACGATTCAATACGGAGATCCAGTGTAAGCACCTACTTGCTCGACAACTGTTATGGTAAAGGGTACGTGATGTTAATTCCAAGCTCGTTGCCGTAATAAATTACTCGGCAATAATTCAACGACAAATCGAGTTTCGAATTTATAATATAGTAGCCATCCGCTTCGCTCTGCGGTCTAAGTTCTTGTAGGAGGTAATTGACAGAAATGTCTCTTTAAACACTCAACTATTCTGTCGAACATTCGAACAATGCGTTTGTATTGTACAAAGCGGGATTATGAAAGTTTTGAATCTAGAGAAACAAGCGTTAAAGTCTGCGTGTATAAATAACGGATCGTCTCAGTCAGTTTAATCTTTTATGTATGATGCCGAAGGCTTTTCGAGTTCTCTCAACAAACACGGTAAAAAATGTTCATAGCGCAGTTGTATCCGCATCATAACGCCACACTCAGCATTGCCATAGATCACAATCTAGTTTAGCCGCGTCAAGAATTCATAACGCTTCAATTACTCTAACGAGAAAATGCTGTTGAGTGAAATAATTTAGGGAGCTCTGCTTTTATCAGGAGGTGGGGACGCCAGCAATTGAGACATTACGTTGTTTGGCGGGTCCGCAACGAGCACAACTCGCTTAATGCACGCAACAAATTACTTACACCGCTGTCTTGAGCTCGCCGCACGGGCCAGATATTAACACTTCACGTCGAAAGGTCATATCTACATATGTATGTAAACGGGACAAAGGACTTTTTACTTTTTTAAGTAGCAAGCATATTCGCGTCTGCAAAATGCGGGGTACACATGCGGTACACGTGTATTTAATTCAGGAAGTTCACAACAGTGTATAACGATTCGGCGCTAGTTATGTTACTTTATATTCGAACTATTTCTAAGAATAAGAATGTCGCGCGGGATAACTAAACTGTCAGCGATGAAGGACAGAACGCGGGCGGTTTTAATTTTGATTTTAGATTAGGCGTAGTCCACAGTCTAAAGGCAGTAAGCCTGACATGTCCGCTTTAAAAGTTATTAGTTATTTATTATTATTGAATACTAATTAATACTTAAATATATGTGAAGTTTAAATAAGTTTCTGACAAAAAATTCATTTTTGGTACAAGCTTTTATTGCCTACTGTACTTTTCTGTATACCATATAACCGATTTGCATTCCCTAATACCATCAGCAACTACTCATTGAGACGATTCTAACGAACCCAAACTCCACGGGGTCACGTTCGGTTAAGTACTGAATTCCCATGGCCACCTTCTGTCTCCATCATCAGATCAGCTCGATGGTACCATAATATTGAATTGTCATCCAAACTATACTTATACCCAAAATTTCAGCTCAATCGGTCACCGGGAAGTGGGTCAAATTTAACTTGCAAGATTTGCATACATACATAAACTAACAGGGCAAGTTAATATAAAGCTTGTAAAAAAATAAAAGGTGTCCCTTGTTGCTGTGATTGAAACTGTAATATAATATTTGATTCCAGTTTGGTGCAACAACATTAAGTTAATAGATCCATTATCATAGGCATAGGTGGGCGTTAACTCGTTAATCGTAAATTAACGAAGTTAACATTTTGAGTTACGGATTACCTTTTAAGTTAACTTCAAAAATGGTTAACGGACGCATTAACTTCCGTCAACTATCCATAAGTCCGTTAATCATTAATCAAGTACCTATTATTTGCCAAAAGGACAGCAAGTACTTTCGGGTCGGTCGGCAGTCATCACACGCAGGTGATGTGTGATGGCGTTAGGCTAGCTAGCCGCTAAGACAGATGCAAGAAAACACAGAAATGTGTCGTTCGTTGCGAGTTAAACGAAACTGTGCTGTTGTCGCTGTCGGCGCGTGAGTGACTGATAAAATTGCGAAGAAATTTGTTTCAAACCTATGATTCATCCGTGAGCGTGACTACCGGCGGTGAAGTAGTAATATTTTCTTGTGTTTTGATTATTGTGATTTAATTACCAAGTCCTTTTTCAAGCTTCATAATAACTTGCCATGTTAGTCAGTGTGGGTCAAATCTTGCAGGTAAAATTTTACCAACTTGCTAGTCCAATCGAGTTGAAATTTTGAAAACTATGTAAGGCTAGTCTGATGATGGTGAGGGAAGGTAGCCATAAGAACTCCTCAAAAACACAAGATTATCCTGTTTTAGGATTATTTGATCCACAAGCAGTTGACGACTTTGCAAAAAATGCAGTCAGCAAGAAAGTCTTGTGCTAAATACGATTTTTTTGATAGAACTGTCAGTGACAGTTGATACCTACAGATAGCGGTAGTGCCGGTAGCAATAATCGGGCTAAAAATACTGTTTGAATATAACCAGCGTAAAGGCACACGCAGACACTTCGTGATGGGAGCTCATGTTATACTAGCTATATGGAAAACAGTTAAAATAGCGGCGCGCGAGTTCGATTTGCACTTATAATTTTTTCACTTCCTAAAGTACCATTTTTTCTTGGGATTGACTACCGCAACTTTTATCACGAGTTAACGGTTAACGATTAACGTTAACTTCCGTTAAATGTTCATAAATGTAACGATTTAACGACTAACGAAGTTAACATGTTTATATTACGGATTAACAATTAATGAAGAACCATTTGATTAACGGTGCCCAGCTCATTCATTCATTCATTCATATTCATTTATTCGTTGCAACCATGGTATTCACAGAAATGTTATTCTGATCATAGGTTCTCAGATTCTCTCATGGTATCAACCAAACTAAGCAAAGCCTGTACTATAGGTACTAGACGACGATATACATACTTATACAGATAAATAAATACTTAAATGCAATATAAAATTAAATTAAATAGTTTGAATCCCGGGGAAGGACATAAAATAGTTTTTATCCCCGAAATCATCCTCTAAGGGGGTGAAATGGGGGGGGGAGGGGTGAAAGTTTGTATGGAGCTGCGATATAAACGAGTTCCACGCGGACGGAGTCGCGGGCAGAAGCTAGTTTACAAATAAATGACAAGTATTAATTTAGCAAATGATACACTTTACAAAAAGATTGAATGTTAAATTGTCATCTTAAAAATGATCATTTGCCAAATAAATTGTTTATAAAATAGTAATTTTACAAAACATCTATTGGTAAATAAATGTTTCATAAAAAGAAATATCTGTCATATCATATCACGGTATCTAAATAAATATCTGTCATATCACAGTAATTAACGGAATAGCCAACAAACATGAAATTCCTGTAGTCATTTTATAAAACACTCCTCCTCGCTTCGCTCGTTGTCGTACCTACACCAACCTGCCTTAGAGTAGAATAGGTAGGCAATCCGCCTGTTATGTCAGTACATTCTAAGACCTCAAAGTTGATCCTACATACTTGCTAAACACTTTTAGACTTATCAGTGTGCTCATTCAGGATTATGCATATACCTGTGTATAATTATACAATTATGTCGTAGTTTAAAACTTTATCAACACAACAAATGATTTAATAAATAAGGTATTTACCATTATATTAAACATTCTTTTACCATACATTACTTTGCCAATTGTCACAAATAATATATGAATCATTTGTCAAATAATTATTTAAAATATATGATGATTTTCAAGTAAATAATTTGTCTAATGAACTATTTGTAAAACAATATTTTATAAAACAACTATTTTGTCAATCGTTAGTTTACCAAACATTGTTTTTAAAATTAATATTTATGGAAAGTTTTTTATGAGATTGGATACCGCATAAAACATATTTATCTTTTTAGTGACGTCATGAATACGCTGGTTTTTTTTTTGTTTTTTTCCATGCACCTTGTAATATAAAAATTTTAAATGTCATTATGTATACGCATTATTTTGTTTAATGTAATGGGGGTGAATTGCATGTAATTATATATATTTATTAATTTACCTATCTCAATATTTTGCATGTGTTGATCACTACAACTCATGTTATGATATGATATTTAAAACAAAATAAATGTGTTAAGTAGAGTATTACCCATACATACTATAATATGTTATCATTTCTGTTCTTGATATGTGAGTAGGTACTGATAAATAACAACAATTTAAAACTTGACAATAAAATCTCTTTTTAATACAATAACTATGAATCATAGATTTGTTTCAATATTAATGTTAATGAAATACTTTCATTGTTTTGATTCCTTCTAGTAGTCATAGAACCCTGTTTACTTCTAATTACCCTAATTGTACCACTAAGATTAGTGTATCCTTAAATAGTTTAAAGCTTATCATGATTATCTTAAATTACAGTGCGTTATTTTGGTCCCAGTATGTAAAAAACCAAAATGTACCGAAGGTCTAAACTTAAGACTCAAATTTTTATCAGTACTATACCTTGGAATTTTTCCCCTCCCCTATATGAATCCTCCAAGAAAATCACAGCACTATCACTTTATTAACGTTCTTGATAAATAGGTTTGTAAATTTTTAATGAAAAGTCCACCAACACGGCTTTTTTATTATATCACAAACATTTCTTCCGTCTCTGCGTCTCCATCCTAACAAAAAAACTAACCATAAATAATCATGACATGACATGACGTCTCGAAAAGCTTTCTTTTGGTATATATGGTCTAAGCTAAGGTTAAAACCGCTAGTACAGGATTCATCGAAAAAGTATCCCTTATTAATAAATCCTTCCAAAAAAATCATCTATATAACAAATACATAATTTTACAAAAATGTTTTCGCCATAATGCAATAAATTACTTTTCGCGTTTTTATACAGAGAAGAGGTGTCATGGGGCATATACATTACATGATTAGTCAGCCCCAATTCATCCGAATCAGAGGGCCTACCGCGAAACGAAAACGAACTTCGTTCGAGTATATCCGTCTCTGACGCTCGAACTAGCAAGTGCGACAGAGAGGGAGATAGCCCGCGGTAGCCCCTCTGACTAATTGCTATCGTGTAGATGCATGTTGCGCTGCAATCCAACCGTCAAACGAGTTTTCCTGACTAATTGCATGAAAATCACAATTTGGGCCATGGAATTGACATGATCTGCCAAGTGTTTTTTTTCTCACAATATTCATTCAAATAAAATTAAATGAAAATTAAAAAATATATACTAAAGAATATTGTTTTAATATTTTACACTGTTATTTTGTCTATTTTTTTAAACCGGTGTTTCGTTACTACTATTTCATTCGGTATGGCCAGTTAATAGTAAGAAAGTGAAAATTGCCGCATTCAAACGGTCCTGCGAAGCGGACTGCAAGATTGTTACTAACCGATGAGATAGGGCGAGACAGCACGTCTGTCATACGGCCGTTAACAAGTTTAGGGAGGGTTAATCTACTGTAACCGTATTTGAGTGTGACAACTGTCATCTACCTACTTGTTTATCAAAGGTATAAGTATTTCACAGTTGAAATACATATAAGCATAACACTATAAAGCACACCCTTGATAAACCATTGCCAAGTTTCAACAACAAGATTGGATGCCCTTGTGGATTAGCCTGCTGCCTTTTTTGATTTTTTTATCATTTCTGCTTTTTACACTATTCTACACAGCCAAAAGGAGATTTTTTTTGTATATAAATAACATTCATTAAATACAATTAAATAATTCAAACGACTTTTCATTTTAAAATTATATTTATTCAGTAGGAAAATGCAACACTGTTATGGGGCATCCAGATTATGCGTTTTTACCCCAATTAGTCAGCCCAACATGTCGAAGTCATAATTGGACGTATCACGTAGCGTACAGACGTAACAACTGCAACTACAATTTCATTCAGTGTGGCCAGTTAATAGTAAGAAAGCGACAATTGCCGCATTCAAACGGTACTGCGATGCGAAGCGGGCTGCAAGATTGTTACTAACCGATGAGATAGGGCAAGACAGCACGTCTAACATGGGACGGCCGCGACATACTCTCGATTTTTCTCACACTGTATAGTAAAATATTAAAACAATATTCTTCAGTATATATTTTTTAATTTTCGTTTAATTTTATTTGTATGAATATTGTGAGAAAAAAAACACTTGGCAGATCATGCCAATTCCATGGTCCAAATTGTGATTTTCATGCAATTAGTCAGGAAAACTCGTTTGACGGTTGGATTGCAGCGCAACATGCATCCACACCATAGCAATTTGTCAGATTCTGATGAATTGGGGCTGACTAATCATGTAATGTATATGCCCCATTAACAGAAGTTTTTGTTAATAGTATTAGTGAATTAGCTTAGAGTATATACCTACAGAGGCGACGTAAGTGTCGCCACAATGAGGGACGGCAACAAAGTAGATGATTCCCGTGGGGTGGCCATGTAACTAAAAATTACCCCATCGCTTCCATATGTTTATTTTAAATAATGCGCTTTTATTGTAAGTAGTTTTTACTGAAGCTTTACACACATTCACTGCCTAGCAGGCGCTCTGTTCGCAACCACTAGTAATATTCAGCTTAATATAATATGATTCTAGTAACAGAACATGACATTTAGGTAATTAATAGTCCTTGTGCAAGCGGCTTACCTGGTAGTTTCTTATCAGCACAGTTATGACAGGAAGCCCACGAGCTGTGTTGCGGCGAGGTAGACTATCCGTCTCTTTCTAATCGTTCTAACTAGAAAGAGACGGACAGTCTACCTCGCCGCGACACAGCTCGCGGGGCGTCCTGTGATAGCCGTGCTGATCTACTTAATTATTATAAAGCCTGAATCACACTGGCGCGGCCTGCGGTGGCGGTTCATAGTAAACTTGACAGTTAGTGTCAAATTTACTATTGACCGCCACCGCAGGCCGCGGCGATCAATGGTAAACTTGTCATTAGCTGTAAAATTTACTATTGACCGTGATGCAGGCTTAAGGCGGGAAAAATAATGACACTAAATACCGAAATGAGACACAACCATATTAAAAAACATTTACTATTCAAATATTCAAATTATTACAGATTAATGATAAAGAGCTCTGCTCGGGTAAACATATGCTGAGAACGATTTTTCCCAGATATGAGACCTAGCTAGATCCATTTTTTTAATGAGGCACAGCGTGGGAGGCCCCCTACAAGGTTGACTGATGACCTGGTAAACGTCGCATCCGCTGGATGCGGATGGCGCAGGACCGGTCATTTCGGCTGATATGATGATGAGATAGATTTTTTGCCCCCATAAACCCCTATACTGCAAATGCCATCAAAATCGTAAGAACTGTTTTCGAGAATGCGATCACAAATATATATATGTAGCCTTAACCCAAATACTACGCGCACGCGCATCCTCATTTAGTGGAAACCTACAAAAAAAAACATATTATTTTACATAAAATTTTTCAAGCATAGGGCTTATAGAAAATTATGATTCATTCTAAACCGTCGATCGTCTTTACTTATTACTAGCTGTCCACGCGTCTCCTCTCCACCCGCGTAGTAGAAAGAACACAAGCGGAGGCGCAGATGCAGGATTAAATAAAGCCGGAGAAAGAATTTTTGAAATCGGATGAACAGTCCGAGATTACAAGCTACATAAAAGCTTATCTTTATTATGAGTACAGAGTAAATATACGTATATAAGAATAGATCCCATCCATTATATACGAATGTTATGTAATAACAAGTATGAGAATTTTGTTAGAGTATAAATTACCCGAGAAATCGGGTATTTTTAAGTTGTATTGGCTGGTATCCCTAAAATGATTGCAAAGAAGCTAAATCGAGAAGACATTCTACCACCTCTCGCAGCTTACCATAAACAACCTACGTAATTTGGGCGGATAATTTGTCAAGAAATATTTTCTAGTACAATGTAAACAATGATGTTATTTCTATTGTAATCGTCAAATTTTACAAGATTTTGAGCGTAATGTAATTTTACCATGCTATTTTTACGTATTGCGTATACAGAAAAGTGAAAGATGTTCTACTTACGTGTGAAAGGTTATATTTTCATCATATTGTTCCGACCGGCTTTTACAGCCAAGCACGCAACAATTAACCATTTTCTTGGCACAGACAGAACACGAGATACCTTATCGTGCGTTATATACCTTATTACTTTTAGGACACTATTTTATTCACAATAATATTAAATATTTCGGATTCGTATGCAGCCACGCGCGAGCATTGACAGCATTGTATGCCACAACTGTTGTGCCAAATAGAAAAAAAGTGGAACTATGACAAGGATAACGAATGATATATCTCTGTCTGTCACACTTATCGAGATTTGTATGCTACCAGCTCGCTCGCACGTGGTATTATTATTACCATAGCCTGTCCTTAGTAATTATAGGTTCATGGTGAATTAGCCACTTTCTAACATGTTGTCGAGGTTATAGCTTAAGTTTCATTTCCGAAAATCGGAATAAGATTGAAGCTTTACCCCAATAAAAATAAAACCTATTAACAATTTTATTAATAATTTCAGACCGGGTTATGATAACATATATATATCAGGCGAACGCATTCTGGTGTTTATAGCCAAATCTATAAGTAAGCTTTGAAATAAGTAAATAAACCCGCCATTTGTGTTAATGACATTTAAAATAATAATAAAATACGGGACAATCTTACAGTTCACTAAGGCTTTTATTATTGATACTAGACGACCATATATTTCATAGATTATAATGGTAGGATTCCACGGTTATCTATGTCACTCGATCTCGTTAATTAACATGATTATGTTGTTTAATAATAATTTTCCTTAACTGAACACATCTATTACTAATAGTAACTATAGGGATAAAAAAGCATGATGAAAACAATATTCTACTCATATGTTACTTTCGTCATTTGTTTATATATAACCCGGTCTGTCTTTCTTCAAACCCTACATGTTCACAGTTAGTTATACCACCAGATTCCATGTTAGGCACTACGTGATCACTGACATGCTATGGAAACTTAGAACCTATTGCAAATCCAGATTTTGATTGAAAACCTTTTGAAAACGGTGATGCCACCTACTCGCCAAATTTCTATTTTCTAGGTAGCTGTACTAGCTGTTGCTGTAGCGAACTAAAATATCAGTGTTGTTACATTCAAATATTTTATTTGATGTAGGGAGATTGATACGTGCTACGTAAATGAATATGAGGAGTTAAATAATGAGAAAACCTGTAGTATTCAGGTTTTAATAAACATAAAATTGTACATTATTTGAAATAATACACGGAGAAATATTGAATGACAATGACATGGCAGGCAGGAGTAAAATTAGAGGTTGGCAAGGAAGGAGGTTGCAAATAGATCATATCACGTCAAGGAGAACAGTATATTGTATAATGCTAACACAACATTGTGTCTGCTTGACATAAGTATAATGTCGTTTTGCGTGAAATATGTTGACATAATTTGCGTCAATAAATCCAATTAAAATTTTAATATTCAACGAAGTTTGTTTGTGATTTGTGCATTTATCTATTACTGGAGGACCTGGAAGGGCTATAGACACCGCTAGTCGACCGAGCGCGCGGTTTGTTGAGAAATATCTAGGAAAATGTAGTACTGAGTGACCTTGGTTTTGGATGAGCGTGTCGTTTTAATGTTTCTTGCTTTATATTAATAATATGCTCCTTTCCATGCATGAAGTTACTAATGTATTGTTAATAACTTAAATAAATCTGTGTATTCCTCATTTTTACGTTTCATTTCACAACAGTTATTACAAACATTAATACTGATTAATAAAATACGACCGAATTGAGAAGTTCCTTCTTTTTTTTATCGTTTGAAAAGTTTTATACGCCATAGCACAGATAGCATAAAATGCCATCTCAATTTGGCTGAGTTGCCTGTCTATCTCAGTATGTATATTGTAGTCTTTGATCACCGAACGTGAACTTAGACTGACTGACACTGACACCGTGACACCTCTAAGTCATTTTTCCTTTTTATTAACGAACGTATTCATTGCATGTCAATATAACTCTTGACAGATAATAATGACTATGACGCAAACTTCCTTTTTTATCGAATGTATGTAGGTACAGTAGAAAGTTCATGCAAGATCAAAAACAGAGGTGCCAAACCTAGTATGAAAAAAACGTAATACTTTTCACTGAGAGAATCAAAATTCACCGAGTTTTATCCACACTAGGTGTGTAGTGTGGATAAAACTCGGTGAATTTTGATACTACACACCTACTTTCTACTGTACCTACATACATTCGATAAAAAAGGAAGTTTGCGTCATAGTCATTATTATCTGTCACGAGTTATATTGACATGCAATGAATACGTTTGTTAATAAAAAGGAAAAATGACTTAGAGGTGTCACGGTGTCAGTATCAGTCAGTCAGTTGTCAATTTAGAATTTCTAACCTATGAAATATAAATTACGATTAGGCGTATTATAAAACTACGAAAACTGATTTAAATACCATGAATATTACTGGGATGAGGAGTTTGATTAAAACTTCGGTAGCTTTGTATCATCAGTCTTACAATGCTGTTCATGTATTCAACAGAAAAGCCTTCCACACAACAAATGCAGTTCAAGACCTGATGGAATTTTTCGATATCAAGAAAAACTGGAAGGAGACAAATATAAAAGTAGGAAGGGCGTGGAAACTGGACGAGCTACGCATAAAATCAAACACTGATTTGCACAAGCTGTGGTACGTGCTTTTAAAAGAGCGTAACATGCTGTATACCATGGAGCACGCATGTAATGAAAAAGTAAGATTGTTTCCGAATCCGGAGAGAATAGATAAAGTGCAAGAGGCCATGAATAACATAGAAACAGTTGTGAGGGAGCGTAATGTGGCATACTACCAGTTGGAAACCGGAGAAACTGGGGAGAGACCAGTAACGGATGTTGTTAACGTTTTCGGTTTGCCGGAAAAGTACGAAAAGCGGGAATATTTCATTCCGCAATTTATGAACAGTCGCTGGGTGAAGCCTTACTTGGAGCATGGCGTAATTAACAGCATGGCTGTGAAGAAGTTCTATCGGTTGTACAGAGAGAAACAGCTCAATGAGAAACGAAAGGCTAAGAATAGAGACTTTCATCATGTACAACACCTATTGAAACGGTTCCCCGACATGGACATGGAGAAACTCAAAGCGGACTACCCTTATGTAGATATGGAGAGAGCAAAGCGCAGCAGGAAGGCTAGAGGGCATTTCATGCCTAAATATTAAATATTATTTATGTAAATGGTAAATTAAATGAAACAATTGTTTTGAAAATACTGATGTATTATTTATATTTATAAGATGCAGTCCTATTATTGTCTAGTAATAATTCGTATTTAAAAATAGTTCAACAATCACATTAAAGTTTAATCAACAGGTACATATTGAGAATGGATTCTTTAATGTACAGACATGAATGCTATCCCAATATAGAAATATTATTGAACACATCAAGCACTTTTGGCCATTGCTCAGATGTTTTCATATCAAGAACTATTTCTAAGAGTTCTTTCAGTGATTGATAAATTGTTCTGTATTTCTTAATATAGTCTTCAGAAACTGAGTAGATGCCAGGTTTCGGCATGATGATAAGAACAGGTCTTGTGGGCAAGTCTTGCATTAACTTCTCATTAAGATCATCTAGTGTATCTTGCACAGCTTGTACACTATAGGTGTCCAAGTGAGCTTCGAGTGTGATATAGAGAACATGAACAATATCATTTCGTACAAGGGAGCTTTCAATAGACTCTGGAGGAAAAAATGTAGGGAATACATTATTATTACTATCAGAGTTTGAAGTACTTTCTTCAAAGCTACAGTACTTGATTATAGAGAGTAACATATCAATGTCTAATGACATGGAATTCTGTGGTGGCAGTACTTGTATGTTGTCATTGTCAGATTCAGGATATTCTTCCCATAGACGCTTTTTGATGAAATCAATCAGAATCCTGATTACATTGTCATCCTTTACCCCTAGAAATGATTTGGTGATATGCATTCCTATGAGGTCTCTCATGAATGAAGGCTGTATTCTTTCTAATATTCTGATCACAGAATCATTTGATAGACCTGTAAGAAAAATAGGCAATTAGCTTTGTTCCGTTAGATTCATCATCATTATCACATCAGCCGAAAGACGCCACTGTACAGTATGTCCACTTAGGCCTCTCCCAAGTTGGATAATTTAAACCATTTTGGAAGATAATATATTTGTGATAAATATGTTTTTTTTACTAACAAACGTTTCATCAAATGAATGTTTCGCCGAATTTTCATTTCATCAAAAACAATATTTTTCAGAAACACTTCAGGATTGTTATAAAACAAACCTAACCTAACCTAATGCTTTCTACACAATTAGCTTTAGGTACCTAATAAGTTAACGGTCTCTGAGAAAAAAAAGTTCAATGAAATGAAAAAATTCGATGAAATCCCTATGTGACGCAACAGTCTTAAAATATCAATGAAATTATAAAACCTTCCAAAATACATGCATTAAATAAAAGTTCTTAAGACTACTAATTAACAACATACTCGCCTTTCTCCTTACATGTCAAGCTTTCATAAAATTTTGTGGCAAATGATGTACAGTATTTCCCCAAGTTTGGGTAGTCGCTGTTTGACTTCGTTTCGCATATGTAGAATGTTTGTATTATTGTGTTCAGCCAAGTCTGAGAAAGATCAATACATTAGTAGGAGCACTCACAATATTTGTAGCATTGTCTTGATCAATGATGACCTATTTACAGGTTTTTATTTACATTTGTATGTGTGTATCTTCGGTTAGTAGACATTTACCCCTTTACAGTACCATTATGATCAAGCTGGTCTGATAATGAAGACGGAAGCTGTTATACATATGAAAGGTTAGGTCGCAGTACATCAAGTAGCCCAGGTTGTACTGAAATCACGGTCGCGTCGCCAATCGCCTTACCAGTGCGAACCCAGCGTTAGCTCATCTGACAAACATTTCAATGAGTCATTGATGACTGTGGTAAAGAGTTTGCAATAACAGCTCTTAAAAAGTACTGACAGAAATTTTATCTTACAGTCAATATTTGTATGTGTTCCTCTGGGTAATGCAGGTGAATGAAGTATATAAACAAGTCTATTATCTGCCGACAGTTCCTGGTCACAGCCCCTGTGTTGAGAGGACTGGTGTGCCACAGAATAAATGCAAGCAATGGTTTATTTTTCTGTTCCATAATGTGGGTTCCCATTTTACTTGTGTACCTGTAACAGTTTAATAACATTATAAAACGAAACGGCTCCAGTTAAGGCGGCGCCGGTCCGGTGTGTTACGTGTGCGACAACCTTAAGGCCCCATACGCATTTGCGGTGCGGTTGCGGCCAACCGCTGAGTGCGTAGAGACTTTGCGTTTGCAGTTTCATATCTTTTGTTTTGTCCAACAGCCCCCCTAGCACACTAGGTTTTATGTCCGACATAAAGCATTTGTCCCTCTTGCACTCGCATATTGGCCAGAATGGGACGAATGCTTTATGTCCGACATAAAACCTAGTGTGCTAGGGGGGCAGGACGGCAAGCCGCACGCGGCTAGCCGCTTAGTGCGAACAAGGGCTAAGTGTGATGACACCATACCCAAAGCGCCGAAATAACCTCACGCGGCACAGATATTGAGACCAGCTACAGTTGAAATCATTTAAGGTGGCCAACATTTTATAAAACTGTCATTTAAATTAGAATTCAATAGCTTGGCTGGCAGAGTTGCTTTTCAACAGATTACTATGATGCAACTTGGTCAACTCAAATAATTTTTAGTATGATAAGTTTTACTGTATGGTAAAAATAATTGAAACCTCGTTTGCCATATAGCCAGATCACATTGCAACAGTTCAATGATGCTCTCCAGAACAGCCATGAGTCTTCTAATTCTTTCAGGTCTTTCAAGCAATTCGAAAATTTCGAATTTCTCTTTCTCCCAATGCAACCCTCGAATGTTTTCCTTCATTTCATTAGGTGTGTTCTCATATTTATTGACAATGGCTTCATCCTTGCTGCCTGCTCTTATGTCAGCCTCCAGTCTGTTCATACAATACTTAACAATTCCTTCGCTGCAGCCAAATTGATCTCTGTTTGTGAAAGTGTTTTGTTTTAAGTCCATGGGTGATGTGAGGAAGTCCCTGTAGCATTTTCTTAGCTGCAGAGGGCATGGTGGGTGAGTGCTAAAATTGAGGGCAAGCAATTGTTGGCATTTGTCTATTAGCTCATCCACTGTGTAGTTTACATAGATATTGTCGTGCACATTCTGAAATGAAAGAATTCATGATAAATAAGAGTTGTGTAAATATACCATTCTTAGTATAAAGTAGTAGTTCTGGCTAGAGTTGCGCTGAATATGGGTTTCAATGAATACGAACTAATTAATATATCTAAGAGCCTTATCACACTTGCGATTTGCGAGCGTATTTTCTATACAATTATCAGTCGCGGCGTACACGCTGCGTCAACGCCTTCATACAAAATACGCTTGCAAATCGTAAGTGTGATAAGGCTCTTATATATTCGGCCGAATTATTCGGTTCAACGTAATGCCTTCAACCATAGTTCTAAAACAGACTAATTCAATGGTACAATTTTTGTTAATTATAAATCAAATCAAATCAAATCAATGATTTATTCTGCAAATAGGCCACAAGGGCACTTTTACATGTCAAACGGTAATTTACAATAAAATAGTAATCTTACACAATAATAATTTAAAATTATATATAAAAGGTTAACAAACTAAATGTCACTAAGTTAATGTAAACAAAACAAAATTGCAAAATATGACCATTACATTCGATATAAGATCTGTATCAGCGTTAACAGAAGTTAATGATATTATTCAGTATTCCAGAGATGTATAAGGTCTCTGAGCGTCCAAATACAATTAATAATTATTCTAATATTCTAAGAGATGTATACGGTCTCTAAGCGTCAAAACAAAAAAGGAACATTAATGTTATATTGTCAGAGATGTACAGGGTCAATAACAATAAAACGTGTCAAGATCAGAATGATGTCTCTCGTCAATACGATAATAATAATAATAACACTAGTATTTAAGTAGTTAATTAGGTACTATGCCCTTGCAAGCATGAACAGTCCGGACTCCACAAACAGCACCAACAGCAACAGTATAAGATTTATAAGAGACATATTGACAATAAAGTAAGTTAAATAACAATAACAGCTGGGGGCGCGGCAGCGGCGCCAAGTCGAGCAAAACAGCGGCACGGCTGTACCATCCTTTTCTTGAAGCAGTTCAGGCCATTTTCGACCCCCCAATAACTTCGTTCGGATACAACTAGAAGCCTGAATTTTCAGTAACCAAGTAGGCATTGTATAAATAAACACGGTATATTTCAAATTTCATTCAATTTAAACCAGTAGTTTAAGAATTACAAGTATTATAACTAGTAAAAGTTTCTTGATTTTGTCACTGACTGACTGACTGATCGTTCATCAAAAGTCGAATAATGCACTTCTAGCAGACATAGAAGCTTCTCATTTAGAATACAGTTAGTGTGTAGTGTATAAATCAAGGGAAAACTAATAATATTTTGCAATTTCGCTCCAGTTTTGTAGATACATCAACTGCATAAATAACTTTGTTTCCATATAAATATAGGATTACAAAGTTACATTTGCAGTGAATGGGACAAAAAAAAGGAAAAAGCAAGAATGGGACTGCATTCATAGTTTGTATGTATTGATAACACAATAACCTACAAAAAGAAGTGAGATCCCATAAAAAAACATTCCATGTAAAAAAGAGGCCAAGTCTCGAAAGTCTTCCACTGTAAAAAGTTGTGATATTTCGTAGTACCAAGTCTCAGGCATTCTTACTTATTCTTTATTGGGTAGCTAAATATTTTTTTGTGACTTCTTGGCAATCACAAAATAGTACATAGTTTAAGGTATGCAAAAATGCATAAATGCAGTAAAGTTGTGTGTTTGCCACATTGCAGAATTTTACTTAGCAAGCAAATAAAAATTAATAAGAATGCCTGAGACTTCACCTCTTTTTTACCTGGAATGTTTTTTATGGAATTGGGTTAAGAGTATTAATTTCACGAAGCAGGAACTATTTTATATTCTTGTAACTTGTAACAAAAACCTCTTAAATTTGTTCAGTAAATATTCGGCAGCCGAACCACATAATTCACCCGAATATATTAAAAAACATACCAAATACCGAATAATAACCGAATATTCGGCGCATCTCTAGTTCTAGAAAAAAGATTGTTCTAACTTTGTTATCAAGAATAAATATAGCAAGCATCAAGAACAAAAATATGTAGTTAACTTAGATTGAGACTTGCACTTATTATTGCAGCTTAAGAGTGAGTACAGTCAGCGTCATATAGTTAGTAGCAGCCAAGGTAGCCAAATATTTCGGTACACGTCTTTATTACTGTAAGAATAAGGGTGTTATGAAATATTTGGCTACTCTGGCTGCTACTAACTATATGAAGCTGTCTGTACAATAAGCTAATTGCATGACTAGCCTTGCTGACACATCTAGTCCTATGGATGGACTTTTCCTTGAACACCAATCCTCACACAATTCTAAAGCATACTCGGTTTTTTATTTTTTTTATTACGTATAGGTACGCATTTGACCACTAAAAGTTTTATGGCAACAACAAAGTTGCCTGTAAAAAGATTCAAAATAGTTGCCTTACTAGTGAAGTATTCAATTTAAGTCACACTCACCATAATTATTTCAATAATTTCTTTCATGACTTCTGCTGACAAATATTGATCATATGTGATGCTGACTTGACACACTTCTAATGCATCAAACAACTCAACTCCTGCATAGAAGGAATTTTCAGCATAAGTAGGCATTTCTCTTATTGGAGTCTGAAACATACAGCAATTTCATTAGTTTTAATCCTGCTTCCCTTTTGTAATTAGCTGGAGCTAGCATGCCTCTTTGCTGAGAATGCATGCTCGGGTGCAAAAGGTGTGCCCAGTGTGTACTCAGCGTAAGTGTATGTATTAAGGGTTTTCCCTTGAAACAGATAATAAAGATAATTTTGTTATTCTTGAACATACTATGGGCATATTCATGGGCTTGGACTGAAAGAAAACCAACAAACAGGATTGATTTTCATTGAGCTTATAGCCTATAACTTCCACCTTGGTTTGTGTTGGATAAAATCTCAAGGAGTGTGGCCAGTAATTGGACCACCCTAGTCCCAACACTCACTAGGCCAGTCGTGTGCGATCCCAATGTTGTTGAAGCAAAGAATTTTATATTACCTCATTTTTGACTGAATGTTTGCATTCGCCTTTCGCACAGGCTGGCAAATCTACAATCTGCAGACGTTTTTGCCGGTTAAAGTACGCTTCACATGAAACCTTCTCGCAAGCAATTACAAAATTTTTCTTTCTCGCAGTCTGCAGGTCTTTTTGCTTTTCTAACTCTGTTCTTACTTCAGATCTCAAACGTTTTTGGATTATTACGTTCGTAGATGGTTTTTCCACTCGCGTTTTCGTATCGTACTTTATACGTTTTGTTTCGGGACTCGACATGGTTAATTACTAGCTAATTTATTTAATTGCCAATCAAAAATTCGCCGACGGGCGATGAAAATGAAAATATAAATAATGTATTGTAAGTTTGTAAGGTATGTCATGAATGAAATGTCATTTCATTGTCAGTTTCAGTTGTCTTAGTCTATTCAAGGTATTCAAAAAACTGCCTTTTATCTTAGTACGCATTTGTATCGGACAATACATTTTAATCTACACAAGCAATGTTGTAATAATTACAAGCTAGAATTCCGTAATCAAAAGCAGCGAAAACGGTTACGTGATCTCCTGCCTAGGCAAAATGATCTTTTATGTCGGAGAGAAAGCTTTTGTCCCTTTCGCACTTAATGGCTAGCAATGCGAGGGCGATTGCTTTTGAGTTTTGTCCGACGTAGACACCAGTGTCACGCAACTAGGAACAAAAAGAAGAATGACATCCATTTGCTCATATTCAGATCAAATCTGACAAGCTAGCTATAGCTCGCCCATTAGAGGTGTGCCAAGGCTGTGAAACAAGTCTATAACACGATACAGAGGGCGCTAGTCTTAGCGGGAATGTAATGCAAAAATACACAGCTGCCGTCACTGTCCTCGTAGCTCAGTTGGTAGAGCAGTCTAGCGTTAATAGAAAGGTCGCAGGTTCGAATCCTGTCGGGGGCTACAGACGAAGATGGTTTATTTTTCCATTATATTCTTTCTCTGTATCATATCGATTAAATCTGACAGTGTCAGAACAAGTGACAAGTTTTCTATCTGTGCTTCTACCATGGCGGACACATGCTATCTCTTACTTCCGTTCTTTCTCTTTCTGTCATTGTGGAATTTGGATGGTTACCATGGATATTGTAACTTCAGGAGAATACATGTGTCAACTGTCAAACAACCAATGCTTTTGACGAATACATTTAAAACACGTACCTACTTAATTATTTTCAAATGTATAAACAAAATAAGTATGTATAAGTGTAAGGCCTGAGTGGACGCCCCGCTCAGAGCGGGGCGTCGAGCGTCCATATAAATTGCGTTTGTTTTATATGGACGCTGCACGCCCCGCTCAGAGCGGGGCGTCCACTCAGGCCTTGCACTTAGAATCTCGTCATCAATCAGTTTAAAGCCAGCATAATAGATACCAAGAACTTTAGGTACCTACCACCTACATACAAGTTCGTTTAACTTAACCTATAATGTTCTAACGTAATATGTACTTAAGTACCCGTAACGAAAATAACGAAATATCGAGCGTAAACATTGATTTACTTTTGAAAATCTACGGCACTCGGATAATACAAGCGCGAGCTGTCTTATAACAAGAAGAATTATGGAAATACATTGGGACTGCTTGCGAACGAAAAAGAGACAGTATGGACGAATTGGTGAAATTTTGTAAACATATATACCTCCTACTCCTAAAAAAATTTTATAATTTCTAAATGGGTGTGAATTTGTGAAATAAACGGACATAAAACATTTATTATCCTTTTATCACTTTGTTAGTGTCGATATACTTAGTGCAATAATTTGCTCTTCATGCAGTAGGTAGACCTGACCATCATAATTTATCGATATAGATAACGTTGCGTACTAATATTATCGACATCGATAATGTTAAGTACTACATCCCTAATCCCTTTCGTGTCATTATGTTGGTACGACTTACTTCCGTATTGGACTTTTTAACACGTTCGCTGCGGTATAGGGCCTAAAGGCCTAATACGTCGACTCCCACTCGGTGCGGGAGCAAAATATGGTGTACTCGCGTTCGTGCGAAGCGTATATCTCGTAGATTGTTCAGAGTACGAAAGAGACAAATATAGCTTTGTACATATTTATTGAAGGGCTACTAGTTCCGACAATAAAAAATGTATTACGCCTTTAGACCTAATATCGCACTGAACAAAAAAAATGTAATTACTTGCGAATATTAGGTCTAAAGACCTAATATGGAATAATAGGCATATCAACCTACTGCCGCACTGATTGGGAGATTCTTTTTAGCTAGTGTTGTGCTGAAAGTCGTTAGTGTATGACGTAATTGCGTAAAAGGAAAATAAAAAAATGAGTGGGGCGAGGAAGCGTTGCCGAAAACTGCTGAAATTATCTTTAAAAGAAAAAAGTTCAAGTGATGAGGAAATTGACATATTATATAACAGTACTAGTGCAAAACGTAAGATAAAAATACTCGAGGATGTTATTATTCAACCCGGATCAAGTACCAGTGGACTTTCAAGACCAACAAGCTCAACTCTCGTAAGTTCTAGCAATAAGAATATCCCCCAAATGCAATTAACGCCGGTGAAAAAAAAACAGAAGAACAACAAGATAATATCTTGGTGACCCCTTGAGAAACGTCCCTGCAAATACTGCACAACGAATTCACAACTCCGACCTCACGACAGGAAAACACTGATAATATTTTCGTGACTCCTTCAGGAACTTCCTTGCAAGTACTGCAAAATGTATCCGCAACTCCGACTTTACGACAGGAAAACACATTAGATAAGACAATGAACCATTCAGTACTTACCAGCAGATGTAGTTCTGTCAGTGACATTTCTTGTGTCAAATCCATACAATGTCCATTAAGTAATGAGGAAATTCATGATTTATTTGCAACTGGATCATTTGAACAAGATGAAAATATACCAACAGGCTCTGCTACTTCGAATAAAGATGAGGCAATATTAATGTGTGAAGAAAGTGATACTGAACAAGCAAATGGCTTTAAAAATAATAATGTAAACATTAAAAATAAAAATACGCAATCTAATGAAAATGAAAGCGGGTCACTGGATAAATTGCGTAACTCTAGCAGTCCCGAGATTAATTTTAACACCGAATTCGATGATGACGATGATGACTACAATCCAAGCTCCTCAGACTCAGATACTAGTAGTTCTGATAGTGATGAATGTTGTACAAGTTCCGATGAAAATCAAGAGCCTGAAACCACACAACCTAATAAAAACATAAATATTGATGAATGGGTGGACATCAGTGATACTAAACCAAACTTTGAAGAATTCTCAGGTAATGTCAAGTTTCACGTTCCAAATGATATAAAAACCCCATCAGATTACTACGGTCTATTCTTGACAGAGGAAATTATTGACAAAATGGTCGAATATACTAACAAATATGCACAGGCTTACCAAAGAACAAAATATAATCTCAAGGCTAAATCAAGTGTTCATGCATGGACCCCAATAGATTCCCATGAAATGAAAAAGTTTTTAGGAGTGCTCTTGGCTATGGGTCTTGTAAGATTACCGCGTTTAAATGATTACTGGGCGAAAAATACCCTTTACAATAATAAATACATAAGTTCAATCATGAAAAGAGACAGATTTTTACTTATTTTAAAATTTTGGCACTTCAGTGCAGAAAGACCGAACGATACAGATAAATTAAAAAAAATAAGAGATATTTTTAACTTAATATTAGAAAAAAATAAAACGATGCTGGAGCCAGGAACTTACCTAGTTATCGATGAGAGCTCATGATCCCGTGGCGAGGAAGATTAAAGTTTCGCCAGTATATCAAAAACAAGTCTCACCCATATGGAGTAAAAATGTATAAGCTATGCACTCCCGAAGGATATACTTCGAACACTATCCTATATACAGGCAAGGGTGATATGGGCAGAGAGATGAATCATGGCAAAGAAACTGTTTTAAAATTAATACAAGGTCTCGAACATAAAGGAAGAGTTGTGATTACTGACAACTTTTATAACTCAATTGATCTGGCTGAAGACTTATTACAAAAAAAAACTTTTATATGTGGTACTTTGAGGTCAAATAGAAGAGGACTACCAAAGACTATAATTTCCAGTAAATTGAAGAAAGGTGAAATTACAGGGAAAATGAACAAGAACGGCGTGAGGGTAATTAAATGGGTGGACAAAAGACCAGTGCACATGATATCAACATGCCGTACTCACGACTTGGTCATAAAATCAACTGGCAAGACAAGAAGGGCTACTGGAGAGGAAATTAAAAAACCCCAATGCATATTGACTTATAACGAGAACAAGAAAGGCATCGACTTCAGTGATCAAATGTCCTCATATTATTCCAGCCTGAAAAGAGGAATAAAATGGTTCAGGAAAGTCATGATGGAAATATTATTTGGAACAATCCTAATAAATAGTTGGATATTGTACAAGTACCGAATTGACGGTCAAATGTCCAAAAAAGATTTTACTGAAGCAGTCATAGAAGCATTGACCCAGGAGCCAATGACGAGCAGAATTGCAGGTAATTTGATACTAACAAATGGTTTGATACCCACTGAAAACTTGGATATGCCTGTGTTTCGAAAATCAGTGGCTGTATAAAAGCAATCTTCAAAAGGTACACTATTGAGCTGACAGCGGTGACATCTACGAAAACATTGTCATGTCCAATTTTTCAGTCAGTGTCAAATTATTTGCTTGGAAGAGCTAACAAGACGCGTGTACAGGATAGGCAGGCAGCCATTGTTGGGCCAGTTTTTTTTTTACATAGTTGGCTATTCTATGAACACGCTATTGTTATGCAATATAATATGTGACGTTTACTACAATTAAAAGGCCCTCAATGTCGATAGTCCATAAGACAGTTTTTTTTTTACAGATTAATTACACTATGATTGAACCTTATTAACTATCGACAATGTGGAAATTGTGGAACCTTTAGTCTGAAAACGTCACATATATCTTATTTCAAGCTAACATGTTTAATTGACATTAGGATTACTGTTAAAAACGGGGTAGGTATATCGAGAACTCAAAAACACTAAGATCCATACATGGTAAACATCCCATTTTCAATAGAAATTCTAATTATAGAACACATCCTAAGTAAGTTTGTGTTAAAAAAAAAAAAACTACATATTTTTGTATATATATATACACAACACATCCTAACACATCCTAGGTAAGTTTGTGTTAAATAAATATATACTATATATTTTTTTAACACAAACTTACCTAGGGTGCGTCCGTTGTATGACGGCCTGTTTAGCGAAGTTGGTAGTGACCCTGCCTTCGAAGCTAGAGGTCCTGGGTTCGAATCCCGGTCAGGGCATTTATTTGTGTGATGAACACAAATATTTGTTCCTGAGTCATGGATGTTTTCTATGTATTTAAGTATTTACTTATGTATATAAGTATGTATATCGTTACCCACAATACAAGCTTTGTTTAGTTTGAGATTTGTGTAAGATTATTTATTTATATTTATTTATTTATTTATGTATTTTACAATGCATTTATTATCATTTAGAGTTATAATTGGAACTTCCCAGTTGTTTATTTTGATGAGTACCTAACCTAGAAGTAATTTTTTTGTTACTTCTCAGATGATCTACGCGTCGTGACGTTGAAGAAAAACCACACCTTCGAAAAACGGGGACCGCAGAGAAAAAATTGTGTTGGGTGCTATAAAGGGCTCCGTAAGACATTGAACAGCCGAGACGCCCAAAAAAAAACTAAAAAAATAAAATCTTTTTGTGTTCAATGCCAAAAGGGATATTGTGTAAAATGCTTTTATGATGAACATTTGTGAAACTGTGTAGGTATAAGACTATTTTTTTAAACACTAAGTATATGTAACCTGCAATAAACAGAATTTGATTTTATTAGTTATCGACTATTTATTTCCCATCACTAATATAAACCTTAAATGTACCACTGATTAGGTGCGGTATTAGGTCTAAAAACCTAATGTTTATTTTGTCGTTTTTTTTCAAATATGACAGTTGGGAGCCTCAGGCGAAGCCAGTGGGGCAAAAACATACTCTATTACAACAGCATAGATACAAAATTTGCGTGATTTTATTTATATTCAGATAGATAATTGAGGTTAAATCAACCTCTAACTCACTAGGTCTTTGAACCTAATGCCGCACCAGCCGAAAGTGTACGTCTTAGGCGTTTTGACCTATGAACGCACTGGAGGGAAAACTTGTAATTTTTTTACCGCAGCGAACGTGTTAATGTGTAATGGCATTGGGGGTCTACTTTGAAATTCGACCTCATCATCATCCTCCTCATCAATACATCGGGGTTTTCGGAGCGGGAACGTTTGACATTAGCCAAAGAGTAGGTATTTACTTAAAAACAGATCGTACCCTAGTAGGTTTCTACCGAATGAATAATTGATTGAAAAATAAATAAAGATTAATCATACATATAGGTACATATTTTATATTGGTCATTCATTATCAACCTCTTCAGTTAAGTCTATTCATTTATAAGAAAATGCTTCATAGATATCGAGCGTCAAGATTGACATTGTATTAGACACCTATTGTCAACCGTTACCCTTGCTTGTCTAGTAGATAAACTTATATGCAATTGTGTTTTAAAAAACTGTAAATAATCAGTCAACACAAATATGCCTCCGAGAAAAAAAACTCGTTACGAGTTTATGCGTTCGTGGATAGAAAATAATCCAGAGATAGAGGTTCGAGATTCTTTATTATTTTGCACCAAGTGCAATGTGAGCTTCGCTCAAACGAAATCTAGTGTAACGCGACATGTCGCATCTAATAAACATACAGGTATGAAATATGATTTCAATAGTGAGCTCTTGAAATTTGTTGTGGGCTGTAATATACCATGGACGCAGGTAAACAATCCGATATTTAAAGATTTTATCGAAAATTGTGTTACCGGTAAATTTGGAAAAACTGCAAAAGTTCCTTCGGAATGTCAACTGCGACGGGAATATTTAAATAAAGCTTACGATGAAAAAATGAATAAAATACGGAGCGAGCTAAAAAATGAATATATATATGTGAGTGTTGACGAAACCACGGATGATTATGGTCGTCAAATAGCTAACGTAATAGTGGGAGCATTACGTGATGATCACATTGGCACTCAACACTTGATATCCAGTAAACGGTTAGACAGCACGAACAATGTATCAATATCCAATACGGTCACAAGTGCTCTTGATGAATTATGGGGTGCTAACCATAATAATCACAATAAAGTACTTTTACTTTTAACTGACGGTGTGGGCTACATGCTAAAGGCTGGAAGAAATTTAAAATGTATTTTTCCCAATCTTTTGCACGTCACATGTTTGACTCATGGTTTAAATAGAGTGGCTGAACTAGTAAGAAAACTTTATCCAGATGTGAATGATTTAATCGCAAATGTTAAGAAGACATTTTTGAAATCTCCTAAAAGAATACAAAAGTTTAAAGAAATGCTCCCCGGAGTGCCTTTACCACCTCGACCAACAATTATTCGGTGGGGAACCTGGATAGAAGCTGCAACGTATTACAGCAAACATTACGATGAAATGAAACGTGTTCTAAATACATTCAGTCCCACCGAAGCCCAGAGTATTAGAAAGGCAAAAAGAGCGTTTGGAAATGCAAATATAAAAAGTGACTTAAATTTCATAGCAAATCATTTGATGACTATCCCAAATGCTATTAAAAAAACTACAGGATGCGAAGCTGTCCATCAGCGATAGTTTAAAAATAGTTCATGAAACCTATAGAGATGTTTCCAAATTAAACATGAGCGTAAAAGGAAAACAGATTTATGATAAACTGAAGTTGGTGTTAAAGAAGAATTCTGGCTATAGCACACTAAAAATTATAAATGAGTTGGTACAAGGCAAAGAAATAGAACTTCAATCTCAAACTTCTCGTGCATCAATTGATTCCTACAAAAAATTTAAATATGCACCTATTACAACTGTCGACGTGGAAAGATCATTTAGCTCCTTGAAATGGATATTTACAGCAAGACGCCGTAGATTAACTGTCCCAAATATAGAAAAAATATTAATAGTTTATTCTGAAAATCGTGTCAACTATTCAATTTACAGCAGGTAATTAATTAAAGTTATTTTAATTGTTACCTTATAAGTTATAAGACTTTTACGGAAATTAAAATAAAACTTTGTCACAGATTGTATACAACTCACAGAGAGGTAGTTATTCATTAGGCATAATAAGATATTTTCTTAGACTAACATATCTGTTTATCTCTACTCTTTCTCAAATCATTCCCGCTCCGAAAACCCCGATGTATGCATCATTCGATCTCTTTAAAATGAGAACACCATACAAAAATCGTATTGAATGAAAGGGACAGGATTAAAAAAGTTCAAATATTCTGAACTTGTAATAGACCCCATACGATGAAATTTCAGTGCCCAGCATCAAAATTAATAAGCTGCTTTGCCTCACGGAGTGAGCAAAATCGTATTTTGCAAACTGTTTTACGCAGCAAAATATGCTTCTCGAACAGAGAGCATTTTTGCTGCTGAGGTGAAAAAGAAATCGGGTCCTTAAAAAATCCGCAACGTGGCTGGTATACAGGGTGCAATCTTTTACGTGATACAAAATAGCAAAATGTGAATCTATCCATGATTCTGAGCAACTTTTATTATGGGACCAACTTTGTGTTAAAAGTTTGTGTAAAATAAAAATAATTTTTCAAGATTTTATTCTTTTGTTTTGTCGGCGTTATTGATTTATATACCCATGCCGAATTACAGTTTTCTAGTAAGTATTAATGGTTACTGAGCTAAGCCGAAGACGGACGGACAGACGGACGGACGGACGGATGGCCAGACATACATGGCGAAACTATAAGGGTTCCTTGTTCCTACGGACGGAACCCTAAAAATGTTCGGTTCTGGGCTTGCTGTTGGGTCGTAGTTCAACCTAACACTCCTCCTCGCTTAGCTCGTCATCGTACCTAACGGAGACCAGCATTCCGATTAACCTATTTCGCTTTGCCATAAGTAACTACAACGCTCAACAGTCGTACATGTTAGAACAATCGATAAATAATAGTTATGAATCATAGGATGATCCTTATTGACCGTACTACTAGCATGCGATACCATCGGATATCCAGTAACCTTACCACGCCCGGTGAAATCTCGGGCCCTTACTGAAAACTGTACGCAACACCTATTGTGTCGAGTAGCCAAATAGTTATTGAAAAATTATTGATTCATAGTTTGGCGCAATCGAAGTGGCAAGTTCACGATTGCTAGACCACGGCACTAGTATAAAACCGCAGCCCCTGCGCCGCAAACGTCAGTTCCGTAGGACTATCGCAGGCCTCACATTATTTGAAATGGCATTTCTGTTCAAGGTAAATAATAACGGGATTAAAATACCATCATTCATTCATTATGTTCGCATAGTTTTATAGTAAAACACTTTTTTTTATAATGTAAAAGTATCACTCATTATATCTCTTGTAATACCTACTTACTTACAATAAGTAATGGAAATGTAATGCAAGAGTTTTATAAAAAAAACTAAATCTAAACTTGTAGATCCGCCGGAATCTAGATAAAAAGTTCAAGCACTAAAACCAATCTTACACAAGAGTCTAATTCAATTAAGTAGGTACTTCACAAAAGACCATATCTAAATTGATTCGGTTTTTCTTTTCATCTCGGCTACCAAATTTTCTCCGCTTCATTTTTCATTGCCAATGTTATTGAGTAATAGGCAGTGCCCAAACACCGTAAAGGTCGCCCTGTTTTTTGTTGAGAAAGCGTGGTTAGAAAACAAACAATAATAAGACTATATTCTCGTTTTTCTTCTGCAGGTATCCACGTTCCTCTCTTTAGTGGCCGTCGGGCTTTCTGGCAAGCAGGGCGGTTATTCTTACAACCGTTTTAGTGGTCCTGTAAGTGGGCAGATCGTGGAAGTGCAAGTGCCCGCGGCTGAAGGTATCCCGGCTCAGCAGCACGCGGATTACGGTTACGATCATAACACGGGGAAAATCCACCCCGATACCGCTAAGTACGCTCATTTGAAGACTGTAGATTATGTGGTAAGTAAAACTGTATTACGTGTACGAGTATGTGGTTCCATGAGGATAGGTACATAACTTTAATATCAACTAAGTAGGTATTGCAATTTGCAAAAGAATGTACTTCATGACTTGGCATATTAATTTTCCAGCGCAAGGTTGAAGTTGATTGTATCGACAAAAAAATGCTACGAAAAAGTTGCAAATTTCGACGAGCGCGTAATTGTTCTCTGCTCAGTCAAAACTACTCAAGACGGTTCGAACGATCCTACACTCGATGAAGTTACAGCGTGTGTTTATAGAGTTTCCATAGGAACCTTCAGGTTCCATCATTAGACCAGCTCAATGAAATAAAATTGAACCTAAGCTAAATTTTGAGCCCAACGGAACGCCGCAAAATTAAAACTTGAAACTTATTCATTTGCTGGCTGTTAAGTGTTTTGTAGAACTATCATCTTCTCTACTAGTTACATATCAATCATAATCATTATTATTCTGCTTATTTCTCTGACAGTGATTGACAGAAAACTACGGCACATTTACGCATCATTTTAAACCCACAGGCCAAACCCGACTACCAATACGCGTACGGAGTGGAGGACCCCCACACTGGCAACCAACAGAACCATAAAGAGACCCGCGACGGCGACGTCGTGCGCGGAGAGTACTCTCTGGTGGAGCCTGATGGTTCCGTGCGTACGGTGAGGTACACTGCTGATCCTAAGAACGGTTTCCAGGTGAGAACAACTTGTATAGCCTGTTAATAATAATAAAAATATAACTTATGGCTTACCACGTCGCCGTTAAGGGCAGCGGTGGCTCTCTAGTTACCGGTGTTTACTCTGATATGGCTTACAAAGCTGAAACTCTTAGGCGCAATTGGCATAATGAGCCTTAGTTTAGTTTCCAAAATCATAATTACTGCTGTTGTTAAGTTCGACCATGCGTAGATAATTTGATGCCACATTCGAAATAACCTGGTGCTATCGGAGGTTTGAGTTGTATCTATAGCGCTGTAGAGGATAATTTTCCACCCCTATTTGCAGTCGATGTCAAAGATATGTTTACACATTTGCACCTTATTCCATTGTAATAAGGCTGAAAATTTATACAAATATACCCTTCGTATGTCTTAGCACTGATCATTGCTATTGAAAATTGACTCTGTGAGAGAAGCGAAACATTTATAACCCTTCAGCAAGGTGTCTAATACTTTGGTCAGTCACGACACCAAAAATGGCATTGTGGTAGTACCTATTTCCTCGGCCATTCTTTACGGAGCGCTGCAATGAGCATTAACCTTATACATCACGACATAATCTAATACGATTCTAGTCCAATCTGAATATGTCAGTAAAGTATTCCGGATTTGAATGAATCTCCGGGTAGCGTAAAATATGCTCATGAGAAGTTTTGTCCAGATTTTTCGGATGTTAACATGGAGAATAAAGGTTACTTCCGTTACTGTTACTATGTTGACAATGCAAGAGCTGTGTAAAAATCAAGCAATGTTATTGTGAGTAATTGTGCATTACGTGGCCAGTGACTGTGCAACTGCTATTATACGTGTTAGTTACCAACAAGAATGTGTTAACTTTTTGCAGGCGACGGTGCATAAAAATGAGGGCGGGCAAGCCCAGAGACCGGTCCACTACGGTCGGCCCAAGGAACAGGATGATTCGCGGGAGTACTAGTCGTGTTACCGAATAAGTTGTTTTAGTGTTGCCTATTTATTAATTGTTTTGTACTGTTAATAAAATTTAAGGATTTAAATATGTTTTTTTATTAATTATTCTACGCGAACCGGTGTTGTGTTTGTTAGCAGGGCTGGACACACGCAGTGGAAGGAAGTGGTTTGAAAAAGTAAACAAAAACACGCAGTCCCTTTTATCCAGTACTGTATTGTCATAATACACATGAATAGAAGTCGTCAAGATGGTAGTAGCTTATAGTAAATTAAATATGATTTTAATTAACAAGAATGCGTCTTACTTGAAATCCGTCTAGATACTCTAGATTAGAAGAGGGCATTGACAAGCGTTAGCAATGATTGCCAGAGTCAAATTATTGATAAAGCTGCCCATGTAAGAGAGTACACAAATAAAGTGTGTCATAGAATATCCAACAGTGTTATCTTATCTCCAAATATAGGTACAGTCAAGGAATTTAAATACCTACCCATTTCGTTGAAATGTCGTTAGACATTCGCAATGCATTAAGGTCGAAACTTCTATTTCAGTAATAGTATTGAAATGTCAAATTGTCAATACATATTTATTTGTCACTTCACATAACAGATAACCTCTTTGCGAAAAGTTATCATTTGCTTTTCTAATTACGAACATGTGTCAGTGTCAACCGAGAAATCTGAAAAATAATTTTCAATTACGTTATTAATTTGAAAAATAAAATACCTGCCGCTAACCGTGATCTATTAAGAGCTAGAAATAGCAGAGTTACACCAGGAAGTGGGGATTGAGGAGATAACACGTTTAAAATTTCAGTTCACCATGTCAACGTAGTTAATCTGGTTGCCTAGTTACTAACATATAACAATGCATGCGATATGTCAAAGGAACGTCGTGCTCTAGCTAGCTCTTATGGTGACAGTTGGCTATACAATATTGAGCCTTAGCTGGGTCGGAAATTAAATTCCTTGACTGTACCTACTATTCTTATTTTTGGTCTTCAGTTGTACCATTTCTTTCGAACTGCTGCTCTCTCAGATAAACAGGAAAGCGAACACTTTTCTAGACCTATCAGCACTGTATCTACTGTTTGTTTCTCGTCGTCACTTCACGGAATAAACAGTGTCACTTGACAAGACGGTTCTATGTACAAGTGAAATAATTAATGAAAACGGATGAGTAACCTCTACTTACAATCTAACACGCTTACAAAGCTACAACTTCACAAACTTATCCTACTAATATATGCGAAATTTTGGATGTTTGGATGTTTATATGTTTGTAACTCAAATCACGCTTAAACGGCTCAACTGATTTGGATGAATTTTTGCGTGAAGATAGTTTACTGCCTGGATTAAAATATACTACTTATATTTTTTATCCGGGTCCACGCAGACGAAGTCGCGGGCGGAAGCTATATTCTCTATGTAATATTTGTAGGTATGGTTTAGGTACTACGTTGACATCATGTGACAATAAAGCCTTCAGGGTCCTATTTCACCAAATCGACAATTGTCGCCTGACAATGACAATCCGACTTACATAACTGTATCGACAAGTTAAGTTGGTTGCTGGACAGCTTATTGACCTAGCAATGTACGTGGAATTGTAATTGTGTCAGGTGACAATTGTCAAGATGTTGAAATAGGGCCCGGATCGTAGGTGCATACAATCAAGCTTCTGTCAAAAATTTCATTTTTGGTACAAGCTTTTATTGCCGACTGTACTTTTCTGTGCACCATCATCAACTACTCATTGGGACGATTCTAACGAACCCAAACTCAACGGGGTTACGTCGGTTAAGTACTGAGTTCCCATGGCCACCTTCTGTCTCCATCATCAGATCAGCTCGATGGTACCATAATATTGAATTGTCATCTAAACTATACTTATACTTAAAAATTCAGCTCAATCGGTCACCGGGAAGTGGGTCAAATTTAACTTGCAAGATTTGATTACAGATAGACAGACAGACAACGGGACAGGTGAAACTAAATAAAAGCTTGTAAAATAGCAACATGTCCAGCAAAAGAAAAACAATAATTAAGAGTAATCAATTTAAATATAAATGCTAAATCAATACATCTAAAATAGTCTAACAAGTTACTTTTATAAAGAATCTGAAACTATTTATTCATCACAAAAAATGCAAGGAGTAACTCCAGAGCAGCATGGAGTTCCTGGGTTGGCGGCACTTTTACTTTAAAGTGTATCTGCAGGTTTATCTGCAGGTGTATCTGCAGGTTTATCTGCAGGTTTATCTGCAGGTGTATCTGCAGTCAGCATATCTTTTGGGTACGGGACGATTATAGTATGAGTTTTATCTCCAACAATTGATTGGAGAGATTGTAGGTATCTTAACTAAAACAAATTATTTATATGTTAAAATACGCACCCCATCAAATGTTACGTAATTTTACATGTCTTGTAAGCAAGGACACGACAATTAGAGCTTTTCTGTAAAATAAAAAATGTTACAAGCTTTTATTGCCTTTTATGCAAACTCAATCATCGAACGAGCCTGAACATGCCACCCCCTTGTTCCTCGTAGATAAGATAACCAAGTTTGATAACTGGCATTCTACTAGGAAAGATAATTCTTCCTAGCTAACTCGGTTATCAAACGGGATTATTTTTTTCCTCATAGAAAACTGTTATTTTATTTGGTTTTCTACGAAGAAGACACTTTTCTTCCTAACTAACTCGGTTATCAAATGGGATTATTTTTTTCCTCGTAGAAAACTACGAAAATAACATACATTCTAACCGTTATCTCTTTATGATATCAATTTTAAAAAATCGCACTAATCCGTACTAATATTTGTAAACTATAGTCAGGAGGAAGCAGCACTTGAAGAAAACTCCAACAACTCTTTATAATTTTATTGTAATGAATTAACACTCTTAATAATTAGACAGGTACACTTATTACATTTTAATGGCGATTTGTCATTTAATTTATCATTTTAAAATTGATCTAATAAAGAGATAACGTTTAGAATGTATGTTATTTTCGTAGTTTTCTACGAGGAAAAAAATAATCCCGTTTGATAACCGAGTTAGCTAGGAAGAAATGTGTCTTCTTCGTAGAAAACCAAATAAAATAACAGTTTTCTACGAGGAAAAAAATAATCCCATTTGATAACCGAGTTAGCTAGGAAGAAAAGTGTCTTCTTCGTAGAAAACCAAATAAAATAACAGTTATCTACGAGGAAAAAAATAATCCCATTTGATAACCGAGTTAGCTAGGAAGAAAAGTGTCTTCTTCGTAGAAAACCAAATAAAATAACAGTTATCTACGAGGAAAAAAATAATCCCATTTGATGACCGAGTTAGCTAGGAAGAAAAGTGTCTTCTTCGTAGAAAACCAAATAAAATAGCAGTTATCTACGAGGAAAAAAATAATCCCATTTGATAACCGAGTTAGCTAGGAAGAAAAGTGTCTTCTTCGTAGAAAACCAAATAAAATAACAGTTTTCTACGAGGAACAAAATAATCCCGTTTGATAACCGAGTTAGCTAGAAAGAATTATTTTTCCTAGTAGAATGCCAGTTATCAAACTTGGTTATCTACGAGGAACAAGGGGATCTTTTGTACTTGGGATTCGTTATGGTCAATGACCACCCCCTGTCTCCACAGATATGCACGGTGGTTATTGCGTTGTGACCAAAATGTAATAGTTAAAGTAATGACGTGTAGTTGCAGTACCTACTCAAGAGGCAACCGCTAAGGCTCAGTTCGGGTTGCACAGGGCGGTTCCACAACACTTCGGGAGCTCAAATACCGCGAGCGATCCGGTTGCCTCTCGGATACTGCAAGTACACGTCATTGCTCTGAATAAAAGTAAGTAAGCACCTACACCAAATTGCAGCCCAATCGGATATCGACAAGTGTCTGAAAAATGGTTTGCTAATTTTGAAGGACAACTTACATACGAACAGTGCAAAGTTCTATAAAAGCTCGTAAAGCAGTTATAATTTGACTCCGAAAATGATTAAGTCCTCAACATCAACATCACCCATAAAACTTGCTTTGTAACCTATAGGTTACAATTATCACAAATATATATGTTTGGCAGATTTAAACGGTCTAAAATCACCGTTTGACTGAGGGGACAACTATATCAAAAAGAATTAACAACTTAAAAGGGTTAACTTTAAAGTTCAATATCTCAAAACCAGCCGATTCGATTTTCTAGAAACGTAGCTAAGAACCATCACGTAAGCTTTCGGATAAAAAACTCCATTAAAATCGGTCCATTCGTTTAGGAGGTACGATGCCACAGACAGACGTCGAGGGTTAAACAGTAGAATAACCTAAGAAATTAATTGTAATACAACCTGCATGCCTAAAGGATTATCCATCAACATAGCAGTCGCTTTTTCGAGACTTTTGGTTGACTCTATTTCTGACTGAGCCACTATCACTTTGGCGTTGGCTAATCTTAATGATACCGCTTCAGTCGCCATTGCCTTCTTCAACTGCACTGGCACGCTTATATCGTTCCTGGTGAAGGTTACATGAACTATAATATAAGTTAAGATGTACTTAATGAACACTTTAAGAAACTTTTGCATCGTTTTTATTAATGCTGTTTAAGTCATGACATGCATCTATAACTTTAGTAGCTTAGCGTTGCATTGTGTTCCTCTACGAGTAGATCAATACAGATTTTGAGTTAACTAGCTATTATATCCACAAGTAAGGGGTATTAACATATGCATCTATAACTTTAGTAGCTTAGCGTTGCATTGTGTTCCTCTAGATCAATACAGATTTTGAGTTAACTAGCTATTATATCCACAAGTAAGGGGTATTAACATATGCATCTATAACTTTAGTAGCTTAGCGTTGCATTGTGTTCCTCTAGATCAATACAGATTTTGAGTTAACTAGCTATTATATCCACAAGTAAGGGGTATTAACATATGCATCTATAACTTTAGTAGCTTAGCGTTGCATTGTGTTCCTCTAGATCAATACAGATTTTGAGTTAACTAGCTATTATATCCACAAGTAAGGGGTATTAACATATGCATCTATAACTTTAGTAGCTTAGCGTTGCATTGTGTTCCTCTAGATCAATACAGATTTTGAGTTAACTTTTTTTTTTTTTTTTTTTAAATATTTGGGGACAATCTTACACAAATCGACCTAGTCCCAAACTAAGCAAAGCTTGTACTATGGGTACTAGACGATGATATATATACTTATGTATATAAATAAATACTTAAATACATAGAAAACATCCATGACTCAGGAACAAATATTTATGCCCATCACACAAATAAATGCCCTTACCGGGATTCGAACCCAGGACCTCCGGCTTCGTAGGCAGGGTCACTACCAACTAGGCTACAGAGGTCGTTTTGAGTTAACTAGCTATTATATCCACAAGTAAGGGGTATTAACATATGCATCTATAACTTTAGTAGCTTAGCGTTGCATTGTGTTCCTCTAGATCAATACAGATTTTGAGTTAACTAGCTATTATATCCACAAGTAAGGGGTATTAACATATGCATCTATAACTTTAGTAGCTTAGCGTTGCATTGTGTTCCTCTAGATCAATACAGATTTTGAGTTAACTAGCTATTATATCCACAAGTAAGGGGTATTAACATATGCATCTATAACTTTAGTAGCTTAGCGTTGCATTGTGTTCCTCTAGATCAATACAGATTTTTAGTTAACTAGCTATTATATCCACAAGTAAGGGGTATTAACATATGCATCTATAACTTTAGTAGCTTAGCGTTGCATTGTGTTCCTCTAGATCAATACAGATTTTGAGTTAACTAGCTATTATATCCACAAGTAAGGGGTATTAACATATGCATCTATAACTTTAGTAGCTTAGCGTTGCATTGTGTTCCTCTAGATCAATACAGATTTTGAGTTAACTAGCTATTATATCCACAAGTAAGGGGTATTAACATATGCATCTATAACTTTAGTAGCTTAGCGTTGCATTGTGTTCCTCTAGATCAATACAGATTTTGAGTTAACTAGCTATTACATCCACAAGTAAGGGGTATTAACATATGTATATAAATATCTGTAGACGCCTCTATGACATTGACAATAAATTCCCTTACAGATGTTTGTCCTTATTTATGTACGTATATTAATTTAAGACCCCCGACTGTACCTAGTTACGTAAATCGTAGTTCGTATATTTCCTTATGGCTTCGGTGATCTTGGTCTAACAGGTGCAAAGGCAGAGATACTCGTATGGAGACCTACGAATTTCGATTTTCTTGGCTCAATCTCGTAATATACTTTACAGTACATATGGTGCTACTTTCCCGCACTAGTGCGGAAAGAGCACTTTCCGTGTATATGTCGAAACTTTAAATAGCCATATGTACAGTAAAACGTTGTACGATACACGTGCGAATAGGTAATTCGCAACTCGTGTCGATTTAAAACACTCCCTTCGGTCGTGTTTTAATTTATCACCACTCGTTGCGAATTTCCTATTTTTGGCACTTGTATCGTAAATAACTATTACAGTACATATGGTGCTACTTTCCCGCACTAGTGCGGAAAGAGCACTTTCCGTGCATATGTCGAAACTTTAAAGAGCCATATGTGCAGTAAAACGTTGTACGATACACGTGCGAATATATAGGTAATTCGCAACTCGTGTCGATTTAAAACACTCCCTTCGATCATGTTTTAATTTATCACCACTCGTTGTTGCCTATTTTCGGCACTTGTATCGTAAAATAACTATTAGGATACTCGATACTCACATTTCCAGTCTAATGATGTGGACGCCCCATTTTGTAGTCAAGTGCTTCATGCCAGCTAAAACTTCAGTGCTGATTTCGCCTCTGGTTACCAGAAGGTCTGACAATCTATGTTTCCCAATGGTATTCCTGAGCGCAGTTGCCGCTAAATAATTAGTCGACATCCTGGAATGGAAAACATGTTTTCAATACCTACAACACAACTACAACTGGTCATTAGCAAAGTTAACTTACTTATAATCGGCCACGTTGATTATCGCCCATAATGGTTCAATCACCTTGTAGTAAACGACTGCTTGTACAGTTAGAGTCAAAGAGTCTTTGGTTAAACACTGTAAACATTAAAGTTGTAGCAATTTAAAAGTCTAATGTTACCATACTCTACAATCAGATCCATGCTAGACTAAACTACAATTTCATTATCAGGAGAAACATATATTGGTATGCAAAATTCTTGCATGGATTAGTTCCTAATACTCTTACCCCTTCTGTTGGTACCCTGTTGCACATTATTCTAAGGTCGATGTATTTAATAGTGTCAACACAAGGAAGGTAGAAAACCATTCCTGGACCAAAACAACGGTTCCCGTAAACCTTGCCATTTCTTAATATAACTATACGTTCAAATTGGCGCACACTCTAAAATAAAATAAAATGGTTTTCAGAATTTAATTCAAATACATCAACGTCCGTGTAAAATAATTCATTTTACAAGATTCCAACTTACTATAAAGGTGCACACTAAAGAAAACGGAAATAATAGAATAACTAAAAGTATGGATATAAACACTAAAATCTTTTCTATTATTGGATCACTCTCTGAAAATAAATACAAGTAGAAAATATTATTAATCTTAATTTTTCAATTTAGTTTCACACCCTGCAAATTATCCGGAATCTAAAAGAATAGAAAACCTTTGGACTCAAGTGGTGGTGTTGATAAATCTTGACTAACTCCACTCTCATGACTTGAAGATTTCATTCTACCGTAATTATGACTCATAAGTCATTCAATCACTACTGTTCATAAATTATCTAGAACAAATATAATTCACCACAACATCAGACGTAAATATAATAAGTTGCAATAGTACGATAAGTGTAGGTGACATATGCCGCAGACTGTCAAAATAAGTCAGAAATGAAAAAATGAAAAGAAGTATACATTACATTTTTTCACAAATGATTTCAATGAGCCCATGTCAGGAATTTGAAGAGGAAACGGGAAAATTATAGTAGATTGTTGTGACGTGATTACGTTAAGAGTTTGTAGATATCTTAGCTGAAAAATAAAATAATTTACTTTAATTTAAGAATCTATCAAAGACACACTTTACTCTACGACATACACGTGAAGTTCAGTTGGAATTCAAAATTCGAATACTGGTTGTAATTGATCGATCGATTGATCACTGTTTTAGGGTTCCGTAGTCAACAAGGAACCCTTATAGTTTCGCCATGTCCGTCTGTCCGTCTACAACCCTGCACGTGTCCCCTGGGTGGTGCTAAAAGAGCCATAACACTTTCGGCGAAATTGGCGCTCCTATGAAAATATCACATGACCTATTCTACAGATCGCCATACAATTAAATAAAACTACTAGAAAACTGTAATTCGGCATGGGTATCAATATATCAATCACGCAACCAAATAGTAGGATAAAATCCTGAAAAAAAAATGTAGGGTACCTAACTCCCCGTCACGTAGTAGTGGGGTGGTATTTTTTTCGCGTGTTCGTTGGATAGCTTATTCAAAAATACTATGGGTTTTATAAAGTGATATTTAGGTGGCGCGCGCCTGTCTATGTAACAAAGACAGACAGGCAACTACGGAATCCTACACTGCGCGTGGCCCAACACGCACGCCGGTTTTTTTTTTAAGTTTCGTTCAACTATACATATTATGAGGCAGTGGCAAAGGTTCGCGACATTTTGAGACTAAAGTGGGTGACAGACGGGCGAGTAAGTTCGCGTACTTACGGCTCGACGACTTTACTCGCCTGTGTGTCATCGTAAGTACGCGTACTTTAAAACCGCCGAGCCAGTTTTTCGACGATCCAGCACGTTTGAATTTTGCTCGTAGCTCGCCTTGGCTCGTAGCTCGCCTTGGCTCGTACGTCTGTCACTGCCGCGAACCGCGAGCCGCCATTTTGTGTGTCCAGTCTGTGGGTGCGGAACGCTTGAAGTAGGTGACAGACGGGCGAGTAAGTTAGCGTACTTACGGCTCGACGACGTTACTCGCCTGGGTGTGTCACTGACGCCGAGCCGAGTAAGTTTACGAATTTTAAATTCGCGATTTTATAGCTCGTACGTCTGTCACCCACTTTAAATATTCTGAAGCTGACGCACAATCTCTACTAATTCCATCTTAACAAGTGGTACTGGTAAGAGCTCCAAGCCGTGCATACTAACGGCCGTATTCATAAACGTCCTATAAGCCTGTTTTAACTAAAATGGCGTTAAAATTCGTTTGTCCTTATCTGTCACTTTGACATTTGTGTTCGTAAGAAAGGGACAAAGCAGATTTTATTTAGTAGAGGCATTTTAAGTTTTATGAATAAGGGGGTAAGGGTTTACCAGCATGATCTGTGGATTTTTCGCCATAATTCTTGACGCTTCCTTTAAGTGTTCTGCTGTTTTAACCTCCCCTTCGGAAGCAATGATTTTTGCCTTCGCAGTTCGTCTACCCTCTGATTCGGCTGCCATGGCTTTTTGTAGTTCAAAAGGTAACCCAATGTCTCTTCTGTAATTATAATTTTTCCGCTATTTATGATCGTGAAACGAAGTATTCCCCGTTGGGTATATTTTTGCATTCGCATAGCGAAAAAGACCGATATCAAAAATTACATACATTTCAACTTGTTCTATTTTGACGCCCCACTCAGCCGCCGCTCTTCCAACTTCCTGCTTGACTTGTCGACTTATTGATTCGCGAAGCATAAGTAAATCCGTAAGTGTATGCTTACATACAATGTTCCTTAATAAAGAGATTGCCAACATCTCTGTCGCTTCCCTATGCAATAAGGTATGATTATTAGGTACTTGTTCGTGTTAGTCAAACTGAGGAACTAATACACGATTTGATGATGAAAGTTAATTACTTGTGAGACCCAATGTTCAATAAGCAATGAAGGGGTTTGTATACACTATAGTTTACTACTGCACCAATGCTAGCAGTCACATAATCCTTAGTAAGAATCTGAAACATTGAAAAACATTGTGAACTTTTGTATGTTACGTTACGAATATAAAATGTTTGTTCTCGCAATTCACCGCAACCACACGAAGTTTCTACGGATAACGCCTGTTAGTTTCTTATGGATAACTTACTACGCCGAGTGCTTTACCTGTACTTATATAACATCCTCCTAGCGTTATTCCCGGTTGTGCCTTAAAGGAGACCTTATTGGGATTACGATTAGTTAGACCGGTTTCCTGACGGTGTTTTCCTTCACCCAAAAGCCTCTGTTAAATGGACTGCGTTATGTAACAACGAATTAAGCGACAAAAGTGAAAAAGAAGTTATGAATGCAAATCGATTCTAGGTATGATAAACTACATATGTATGTACTCCTAATGCCTTATTATAAGCAGTTGAATCAAGCGACATGTCGTCGCTTGTAAGAACCAGTGCACATATATTTGTTAAGTTATAAAGAAGTCACTTATACATAATTTACTTTAAAAACAAAGTTTTAACCGACTTCAATTTAGTACTCCGCCAAGGCACGAGAATATTTCCACATTTCTTTTCCAATTTACCACATGAACTGATTTTCGGGAGCAAATGCGTTGATTATTAGGGAAAAAAACCGAATCGCTGTATGTCGGTCGATAATATAATTGAGGAATTCCGTCGAATCCACAAGGATCACCTTTGGCACTTCATTAGTTGCTATTTCAACGGAATCTTATCAGAATCTGTGATATACTTTTGTACTTTTAAGTACATACTTAATTGAGGAATTCCATAAGTCATCTGTGGTCTTCATCATCAATTCTACTCCACCAAATTTATGATTTCCGTGTGTAAATACACTAGTTATAATAGAAAATACCAAAATCACTACACGCGTGCCTAATATAATTGAGAAGTTCCCTTAATGCCTCATGGATCCCATCATCCAACTGAATTTTGAAAAAAATGGGACCCACCTGGAAGCATATATTATACTTACAAACAAAAAAAAAAAATTTCGAATCGGCTCATCAATGACGGAGTTCTGAGGTAACAAACAATTGTGTTGAAAATACTTTAACATACATCATAATAGTTTCTTAACTTACCTATACAAAATAAACATTTACAGCTTCAGATTTATAATTATACTCCATACTTAACATAAAAAGTGTAAACACAACGACGTTTTAAACTATACTCTTTGAAGCTCATTTTCTCATTTTTAACTTTGTGTCGCTTAATCTGTTCTTACATAACGCTGTCCAAATATCAAATGAAATTTCGTACAGTCGAGTTCCTAAATATACATACGTTCCCTTAAGTTCAACATTATCTGACCAACCCTATGCCGTTAGGTATATTTTTCGTCACTGTCCGAGCACATATATTTTTAAACTCAGTTTGTGAAAAAAACCCAGTGGTACGTACGAGCCGAGGTTCAAACTCCAGCACGATTTTGCTCGGACTATCCGTCTCTTTCTTATTAGAACACTTGGAACAAAAGGTACAGTGCGAGATAAATCAAGAGTATGTCACGGCGTCTCATGAATTCATGATAGACATGCAGAGGGGCTAGCACAACTGAGGCCGCGCCGCGACGCGAGTCGAGAAAGATCTACCCACCTTTTTATAATTTGCACGGTACAAGTGAGCGAGGAGACGCTCATACCGTGCGCGAAGCGACTGAGCAGGAGGTTGTCCTAGACGTATAGATTGAAAGTTGCGTGCATTACCGCTCGGCTACAGAGTACTTTAACTGTAGCATCAAGTTAAGAGGCTCCCATACGTACGCCAATGACCTTCGATCTGAATCCCTTGGTTTTGTAATGTTTTTGTAGCTTATTATATTAACAACAACGGCTTTAAGCAATATAATATCCCATTATTTACTTCAAAGTTCATAGTTTTTGAGATATTTGACATCAAAGTTGAGCAATTTTAGGCCAAAAAACTAGTTTTCTGGCCATAACTTTTGTGTTAATTGGTTTAAAATGAAAACTCTCTGTCAGTTTTTAGAGACGTCACAGACGAACCCAAATATGTAGATTTCGTATATGTTAGATCTTTCACGTCAATAGAGATACGAAATAAGTGTTTTTTTAGACAATGTTTAAAAAAATCATACAAAATTAAGTATTAATTTGTTTCAAAATCCGGTCAGTCAAAATGGAGATAAAAGATTGAAGAACCGATAGCCGTTTGATTTATGATTCTATCTGTAGTGCAAAAGTAGTAGATACGATTCAAAACTGGTCAAAAATCGATGAAAACCTCGGGTAGCCCCTTAATTATATGTCGAGCTCATGAATATCCCGAGACATTGCTTTGATATTGATTTGATTGAGAATTGGATAGTCGGTTGCCATCTTAAAGCGCAAATTACACATGCAAGAAATTGCATGCAAGTTTAACTACATTGCGGGGTTTGATAGATAAAACTCAGTATAAATAGCTCGGTAACCCGCAATGTAATGAAACTTGCATGCATTATCTTGCATGTGTAAATTGCGCTTAAGGCACGTTATTATTGAAGCGGTGTCATGTAGCCTATCGAGGATTGCGTCTTCAGTGAGGTCACATGCGCGTTGCTTGATTCGAGACATCGACAGGACACAAATTCCTAAAGTTCCTTTGATAGCAACCTATTTGTGTGTGTTCTTATAACTTAATACTTTTGTTACAAATAGAAACCATCGTGATACCAGCTGCGGTGGCAGATCGATAGACTGAGTTCTGAGGTCGATCTGTATGACGGAGTCCGTGCAAGGCACCACCCAAATGATGCCAGGCCCGGCCGGAGAGTCCGCGCGCACTCTTCCGAACCGGAGGATCACTGCTCGTTTGTACTCCTTTACCACCTGCAAAAAATAGAAAAAAGAAAGAAAGAAAGACAAAAAAAATATTTATTCAAGACGCTACTTAGACTAACACATGGAAAATAAACATTCTTGCTTAAAACTATCGCGAAATGTTAATCTAACAAAAGCGTCAGATATAATTTACTTTAAAAACAAAGTTTTAACCGACTGCAATTTAGTACTCCGCCAAGCTACGAGAAAATTTCCACATTTATTTTCCAATTTACCACATGAACTGATTTCCGAGCGCAAAAAAATGCGTTGATTATTAGAGAAAAAACCCAATCGCTGTAGGTGGACCGATAATATTTGAGGACTTCCGTCGATACCACAAGGATCACCTTTGGCACTTCATTAGCTGCTATTTCAACGCAATCTTATCAGAATCTGTGACGTACTTTTGTACTTTTAAGTACATAATTGAGGAATTGCCTAATATAATTGAGGAGTTCCCTCAATTCCTCATGGATCCCATCATCTACCTGAATTAAAAAAAAAATGGGACCCACCTGGGAGCATATATTAACAAACAAAAAAAAATGTACGAATCGGCTCATCAATGACGGAGTTCTGAGGTAACAAACATTGAAAAAGAAAAAAAAAAAAAAAACAACCGATTTTTTTTGAAGTCGGTTAAAAAGGACTCCACTCAGCTTAATGACAAGGTACCATGTAAATACCTTGACGCTGATCTTCCGTGGATAAAGAGAGAGAGAGCGAAGATACAAGAGAGCGCTCCTATCTACGGCAACATTAATAAAGGATACATAAATATTACTAAATATACGCGTACTTTAGACAAAACAATACTATTACTTAGGTACTAAGTCCATAAATAATAAACTAAACAGCGGACTAAAGTGGACCTCTAAGCTGCTATTGCAAGCTGATTATTACTTATTTTTAGAGATTCAAATCGTTTGAATGGGTGAAATTTGTACATACTAATACTAAACAGAATAGGTACCTATATTCATTAATTGGCTAATTCTAAAAAACACGATGTCAATCGGACCAGTTTTTTGAGTGGGTCAAATGTTTGTATGGGATTTTGTATGATAGCTATCATTAGAGCAAGTAAAAAGACAAAAAGCTGGCGACTGCCGAAACGGCACATGCAAATTGGCATAAGTAGTATTATGACGTCACAGTCATTCGTCATTATCTTCGTACTAATTTGTATGGTAAATAACGTATATTGCTGTTTTGGTTGAGAAATTCTGCGTACTTGAGTACGTAACGTAGTTGTTATTAGACGCAAAGAGAGGTGTGTTATAAGTTTAACGTGTCTGTGTATCTGTGTGTCTGTGTATCTGTCTGTGGTATCGTAGCTCCCAAACGGATGGACCGATTTGAATGCGGTTTTTTTGGTGTCATAGATAATTTTATCTCGAGTGTAAGAACACTAAGTGGCTAAGAAGCCATGTTTCATGAAAATCTGTTCAACCGTTTTTGAGATATTGGACTTTGAAATGAAAACGTCGGGGGTTTTTCAACTTTTCTAAGTTGTAGTTATTAATTAAGTGTATGGATTCTATTGGAATCTTTAAATTTGCTCTTGGCCGATAAAAAATATAGCAATATACTATTAATATAGCAACATTACAATATACATTTCAACATGAGGCTTTCCTCATTGCATTTGTACCAAATTGCGGAATTAGACCAAATATTTAAATCATATAAGTACACTCGCGGTCAAAGAAACCGGGTCAGTACGAAAATCTGTAATATCTCCTAAAATAATAAAGCTAGGGACATGAATTAAACTGCATATTGTAGATAATTTTATACTGAATTAAATAACATCAAATGGTGGAATCGTAATTCTTTTGTTTAATAAAATTACATAGGAAACAAAAAATCAACCAATTTTACGTACAAAAATAAGCAGTAGGTACTTCACATTGTGTAAAATAAAAAATAATACTTCGTATTGCCTCCTCGGGCTCTTCTTACAGCTTCTAGACGATTCGGCATGCTGTTTATTAAGTTCTTTATGCGTTCTTGCGGGATATTGTCCCATTCTTCCACTAACGCCTGTTTCAGGTGGTTTCTGTGTAGCTGGGGCGGGGTTTCGAGCTCTTACACGCCTCCCAAGCTCGTCCCATACATGCTCAATCGGATTTAAGTCCGGACTCCTCGAGGGCCAGTTCATACAGTTGATACCAACCTCCAAAAAATAATCTCTGACAATTTGAGCTGTGTGTGGCCTGGCGTTGTCATGCATAAACATAGAATTTCCACCCATATTAATTAAGTATGGGCCGACATGCTCATTAAGAATCTCTTCTACATATCTTGCACTCGTTAATGATCCATTTTCTATTAAAACTAACTCCGAGCGACTCTTTGAAGAGATTCCAGCCCAAACCATGACTGACCCACCGCCGAACGCCACTTTTTCCTCAAAACATGCTGGAATAAAACGTTCACCAGGCCGTCTGTAAACTCTTTGCCGCCCGTCATTTGCATAGAGCATAAATCTGGATTCATCGGAAAACAAAATTCTTGCCCAATCTTCGTCACCCCAGTATCTGTGATCGCGGGCATAAAGTCGTCTTGCTGTTCGATGTATTCTTTCAAGTTTTGGGCCATTAGCCGGCCTATGTGGGGTCAAATTTGCTTCTTTGAGCCGCCGCCTGACAGTCCGCTCGCTGATGCCGTCCCTTCGGGTCTCTAAAAGCTGATTTTTCAGTTCAACTGCTGTGAGGTGCCGATTTCGGAGCATGGTTGTAACAATAAATCGATCTTCTCTAGCTGTAGTACATCTTGTTTTGCCAGTTCCTGGTCTTCTAAGGTTCTGCCCAGTTTGTAGGTAACGTTGGAGGACTCGCTGCACTGTAGAAAGTGACACACCTGTTCTTCTCGCTGTATACCTCTGACTTCTTCCTTCTTCTAACATAGTGATGATACGAGTACATTCATCTCGTGTTAGCGGCATGATAGACATTCAAGAATGACCACAAAATAAAACAATGACAGCCTTTTATCATAGTTCTTTGACAGATTGAAAACAATTGCTTAAAAACAAGCAAAAGTAAAACGAACGCAATTTCAAATAAGTACCTAATTGGTTTTTTTTTTCAATTAAACCTTTTTCCAGTTACTACGTAGAACATTGAAGGTTGGATTTAGAAGGATATTAAATTCTCTATAAAACACAGTTAGTTTCATGCAGATACGACCAACGATTTACAAAATATTGAGGTTTTCGTCACTGACCCGGTTTCTTTGACCGCGAGTGTAGTATAAATAGTACGAAAAATATAAAATATTGATAAAAGCAAATCTATAAAATAATACTTACTTTAATGCAACAAATCAGAGCTATAGGGCACAAAATAATCAAGATTATGGCCAAAATTCGTACAATTTTTTCCTTCAAAATCTCCTTATGGATCTCTGAAATAGTGTAACCAAATCAACATTTAAAAATCAGCTATTATAATACTAAACCGTTTGCCGCCTGGTTGCTCAGACAACAAAACGATGAATATGCTTTCCTTTCTCTTCTAGGGAGTAGGGAGTACCTATACCATTACAGAGCAGGCACTTCCTACCGTTCTACATACTTGTACCTACAGTATAAAATGATTTTCCCCTCACTGTCTCGGAAAGCCGTATTTTATCCTTTAAAACCAGTGAGCAAAAACGCATTTTATCCACTAGTGGGGAAAGTAATTTAACCTTGGAGCGTGTTTAAGTAGCTTTTGAGACTCGACAGATAACAAAACGTAAAACACTCATACATAATACAACATTTTCACAGATGATGTATTTCTGTTGCCGCTATAACAACAAGTACTTAAAAACAGAATAAAATAATTATTTAAGAACTTTTAAAGAATTGCTTGTTGACTTTATTCAGGCGCTGGGTCTCAAAATGTATGGGAAAATTAAAACCTGACTCGCACTTGACCAAAATTCTACTTGATATTACTTAACGTTATTATTACTATTTATTACTGTAAAAAAAAAAAAAAAAAATTTTATTTAAATTAAATAAAGTTGTTTTGCATGTTGCACTTTCCTCGTTACAGTGAGGTGAAGAGTTTTGTGTTACACACGGGTGCAAATGTATTTTACTTCTCGTGTGTTGAATCACTCGCTACGCTTAGGATTCTAATTAAGAACCACTCGCTTCGCTCGGGGTTCAACTATAGAATCCTTTCGCTTGCTTGTCAATCCATTCATGGTTCAATTCTATACTCGCGGGTAAAATACAACATTGCACCCTTGCATAACAAATAACTATTGTGCACTATAAGTAAACCTGCAAATTGCAATAAGTTTTACTAGTGGCCATGTTCAAACAGTAACACACTTAACTGACCGTCTGTCAACCTTATTCGCATAGCTATAAGGTTGACAGATAACCATCATCAAGTTAAGTGTGTCTTCGATGGTACCTATACAAAGTGCTTTCATTTGAATATAGCGTTACTCCATTATAAAGCTAAGTAAAACCATTACAGGACTTATAGTAAAATATGTTAAACATAAGATAATATACTCTTGAGGTGCTGTTCTCTCTTCAATTGCTCCCTTATTAATTCTGTAGATAGACAATCTACCTCCGTCGACTGCGGTTGGAAGTAGCCCTGACTACTCTACTAGACACTAGACTACTAGACAGAAACTCTACTAGATAGAAATTAGATGAAGTGACCCCTTTCATTAGGACAGACGATCGTGTTGGCGACCGAACTCGTGATCTCTGGCCAATTGCCAACCATGACCTTTTTCAAGGTTGACATGCCCTGAATTTACTAATAGTACCACTAATACATGTAGGTAACTAGTACCATCATTAACTTGAACAAATAAAAAAAGACCTGTTAATGACGGTTGAACACGAGACTCTTCTGGAGACATAGCGTAGTAAAGAATGTGTTAATGTTGTAGAAGTAATGTAGAAAGACAACAATTCTATACTAGTTGTATTGTAGATATTTTTTGTAAACAATCCGATTTGACAGTAACAAAAGATGTGACAGGAGTATATTCCTGCGTGAAGGGAATAATACAAACAGGATTTATTCATGTGTTCATTGCCGAACGATTGTCGACATTTACTACACTCATATAAATCTTTTTCTCTGTTTGTTTGCAACATACCCTACAAATATAGACCTCAGAGACTCGAACACCAAACAAAGCCTCTCACAGACTGGCGCGGCCTGGCCGCGGCGGTCAATAGTAAACTTGTCATTAGCCACAGAGTACTTTTCTGTCATTAGCTGTCGAATTTACTATTGACCGCCACCGCAGTTATTATCAAATTTAAAATTTACTACGGACCGCCACCGCAGGCCCCGCCACTGTGATTCAGGCCTTAGACCTCAGGGTTTGGAATATACTTCAGGCCTTCAGTGCCTGTGTGATTTAGGCTTAATACCGACAACCCAATCGCACTAACTCCGCACACGCAGCTCAGTGAATTGTACAACCGCCGGGCACGAAGTTGACTTTACCGGGTTGTATGTTACCCTCATTTAATTTTCTGCGCGTGGGTAAGTACAAAAAAGAAACAGTCACGAGGTATGATATATTTATTAAATGGGTAAAGATGGACCACTTGGACCAGGTCCTCCTAAAAATGTCTTCAAGAAGTCCATTGGGAACGGAAATATTATAGTAGAGTTTTTCTCTGCCGAAATGGTATTCAGGGACTGAAGATACCGCAGCTGAGAACAAAAACAAAATTCAGCTTATGTAATTGTAATGAACCAGATGTAGGCAGCTTGGCAAAATTGTCTAGAAACGGAACTATAGTGCAGTCAAGTGCAAAAATATGTATCGATTTAATCCTCTCATAAATATGTAGGTACCAAAACCTTAATCCGCTGTCATAAGAGCTATTGGGACGGACAGCGTAGTAACCAAGCGTATGTAGACGTCTAGTTTCGTGACGGGTGACCGGCGGGGTGAGCCGCTTTAGCGCGTAGCTAATAACAGACAAGAGCTTAGCTCTTAAATAAGTAGAAGAAGAAAGTATAAGGTACTATCTTCAAGGTAATTTGGAATCGTTTTGCAACTCATAAAGAGAGTATTTAATACTGTGTCTGCCGCATGGTTCTAAATTAAATAGATCAACCGTCTTAACTATGTCGGAGTCTAAATATAAATAATTATACGAAACCAGAAACGGAATACTAAAGCTACACATTTTCTCTTGAATATAATTGCATTACTAAGGGTATTTCTCATCAGATGATATCTCATCAGGATTGCTTATTTCCATAGCTTAGCTGTGAAAGGTTTTAACGAAACCTAGTTTGAAATTTTGAGACACTGAGCTAAAGACAGGAAGTATGAATGCGATATGAATCGCATTTTCCTAGCATAGAATTGCCCACCACGCTACACCACTCAGTTTTGGTGGAAATGGTCACATATGTAGTTCCGTAGCTTTGACTTCACCTCTAAACTATTCGCACGCTGGTGGAAAAGCTGCTTGGATGACTAACCTGAAGAGCCATTGGATTATCAATCATGACTAGAGATGCTTCTTTCAGCGCCTTGGAGGCTTTGATCTCGCCCTCGGCGGCGATGATCTTCGCGCGAGCCTCGCGGTCAGCCTCGGCCTCAGCAGCCATTGCTCTCTGCAGTTGCACTGGCAGTCTCACATCTTTGCTGTACAGTGAAGAATATTCAAACTTTCGTGAGTCTTTTTTAAATTTATACTGGTAATAAAGGTTAAACTCTTCATTGGTTACGATGTTACGATATTGCCTCTGCGCAAAGTTAAAGGCAAACTCACGTATTCATTGTCACTACGGGGAGAATTTAAAGTTGACCTTATCCTTATCATCTTTATCAAGGAATTGACAGATACTGATTTATTATGTGATACATATGCCGATTTCACACGGGAGCAGAACAGTGAGGCAGAACAGTGGGCAGAACAGTACTGCTACTGTTTGAACGCACAGAACAGTAGACAGTAGATAGAAGACAGTACTGTTCTGTGCGTTCAAACAGTAGCAGTACTGTGCTGCCCACTGTTCTGCCCCCGTGTGAAATCGGCATAGTCATTATTAGTTTTGGTGAACAGGGCAGAGGGCAGTCCATAGGTATACTCCTTTTAACTCACATTTCCACGCGCTCAACCTCGACGCCCCACGGATCCGTGGCCTCATCCAGGTTGGCCTGCATCATGTGGCTGATGGCTTCCCGGTCTGACAGCAGCTGCGCCAGGTCGCGCATGCCCAGTACGTTCCGGAGTGTCGTGGCAGCCAACAGCCGGGTCGATGCACTAGAATGATCAACGTTAAGGTGCTGGTAGACTTGAGCATTCACTTGTAACGAGCATTTTAGCCAATGTTAAATTACAGGTAAGGTTATCTGGGGGCACGGGAGTGCCCCCGCCAAGTCGAGCAAAACAGCGGCATGGCCGTACCATCCTTTTCTCGAAGCAGTTCAGGCCATCTTCGACCCCCCTATAATTTCGTTGTGGATAAAACTAGAAGCCTGAATTTTCAGTAACCAAGCACGCATTGTATAAACACGATATATTTCAAATTTCATACAATTTGAACCGGTGCTTTAAGATTTATAACTACTCAAAGTTTCTTAATTTTGTCACTCACTGACTGACTCACCGATCATCAAAAGTCTAAGGCACTTCTAGCAGACATAGAAGCTTCAAATTTGAAATGCATCAGTGTTTAGTGTATAAATTAACAAGAAACTAAAAAAAAATTGCAATTTCAGTCCAGTTTTCTAGATACACCAACTGCATAAATAACTTTGTAGTCCCATATAAACATATAGGATTACAAAGTTATATTTGCAGCGAATGGACAAAAAATTAAAAAGCAGGAATGGGACTGCATTCATAATTCGTATGTATTGATAACACAATAACGTACAAAAAGAAGTGAGATCCCATAAAAAACATTCCATGTAAAAAAGAGGCCAAGTCTCGAAACTCTTCCACCGTAAAAAGTTGTGAGATATTTCGTAGAGCCAAGTCTCAGGCATTCTTTAATCTTTATTTGCTTGTTAAATAAAATTTTGTGACTTGGCAATCACACCATACTACATAGATTTAGGTATGCAGAAATCAATGAATGCAGGAAAATTGTGTGATTGCCAGGTTACAGAATTTTATTTAGCAAGCAAATAAAGATTAAAGAATGCCTGGGACTTGTCTCTACGAAATATGGAAGAAAGCACTTTTTACGGTGGAAGAGTTTCGAGACTTGGCCTCTTTTTTACATGGATTTTTTTTAAGGAATAAAATAAACAGGAGCGTTTTATGCCTGGGCCACACTTCGCCCGAATGTTGTTGCCGTCCTTGTCGTAACGCACGCCGCTTCTTTTAATTCCGCACGCAGTAAACACTCCTCGGAATTATAAAAACTTACATTAGAGAGCAAATAAAATAATTGAGGAATTCCATAAGTCATCTGTGGTCTTCATCATCAATTCCTCTCCACCAAATTTATGGTTTCCGGGTGTAAATACAAAAATAATATAATAAAATAATAATATAATAATATATATGTAAGTATAATAGAAAATACCAAAATCACCACACGCGTGCCTAATATAATTGATGAATTCCCTCAATTCCTCATGGATCCCATCATTCAACTGAATTTACATAATACAAACAAAAAAAAAAAACGAATCGGCTCATCAATGACGGAGTTCTGAGGTAACAAACATTGAAAAAAAAACATATAAAACCACCGAATTGAGAACCTCCTCCTTTTGTTGAAGTCGGTAAAAAAATTGCGAATGCTTCAAGTCTATCAGCACCTTTAAGCAGAAATAATACTTAACTGATGGCCGCTCGTACCCCAGGCGCATTGTTTGTGATATATCTACATAACTCAGGCATACGAAAATATAGAAGTTTACCATATAAATATGTATCGATCGAAATCAGTACGATATGTGCTTTATCCTCTTCACGAAACATTCTACAATACATTTTTTCAAATAGAACTGTCCTAGCCAAGCCAAAGCCTTTTCTTCCCGAAATGACCTGTGAACTCAAGCTAAGTGTGTAACTTATCGCTTACTCAATTTATTGATACAGATCTCCGTTGTTTGTTTAAGTAAATTGGCACAAAACGATATTTGCAAACTGTTTTCGTAGTTAATACTTGCTACGTCTATTTGCTATGGAAATTCGCACCATTGCCATAAGACAACTTTATTTTTAACACAGGTATCAATTTACGTCGTTGCCAATCGAGGGTTGGAAGAGTAATATTTTATCAAATTACAGACATGAACGCGTCGACATAAAGAAAAATCATTGACAAAAGCGTTGAGTTTCTCATAATCTTAAAACGTATTTCGCAGAGAATGTCTCGTAGAGAAAGAACCCGTCTAGACACACACTTCTCTCTTAGTTTGTTGTCCGTTTTATGGTTTATACTGTAGCATTTTCAATAGTTCAACCATTTTTTTTTCAATATCTACAGATATCAATATCAAAGTCTGACGTTAATGGTTCGAATGAAAAAAGAAAAGACTGGGTTGCACTCCGGGAGTGCCGGCAGAAGTGAAAACTCAATAACATTGTAACAGTTTTTCGATCAGGTCACGTGACATCTTACGGTGTCACCCTAAAAATGAATTTGACGCAAATTTATAAACAATTATCAATTATTCAGGCGGACGGCCCGTGGGCGCGTTGGGTGCGACGGGCCGCCGGCTCCGGGCGGCGGCAAACACAATACCAATTTGTTTTTGCCATTGCCAAATATTTTTCAAAGCTTTATCTCTTTAGGAATAACGTCTAAATTCGAACTATTCGAATTTGCACAGCAGACGGCGGTGGCGACCAAAATATCAATTTGTTTTTGCCGTTGGTAAATATTTTTCTAAGCTTTTCTTTAGGAATAACGCCCAAATTCGAACTATTCGAATTTTCTCAATACCAAAACGGTGAAGGACGCGTTGGTATTATTACAAATTTATTTGCAGAATATGCTATTGCAAAAAGTGTTTAAAGGCTTTATACTCTTACGAATAGCGTTCAGTTTTGAATGAAGTTGAATCGGCGAGCAGCAAAAAGTGACCTCCTTCAGATCTGACGTCACAAAACTCTGTCGCGTATTTAACAATTTATCCCCATCCCAAAAAGTGCTCAGCGCCGCTAAAGAAGTTTTCACTTCAAAAAAAAACATTATTTATAGTGATCTTTATTATAAACAGATAATGGGATCTTTTCATAACGGGCCATAATTACCTGTAGTCGGCTACTTTGACGACTGCATTCAAGGGTTCCTTTATCTTGTAGTACACTACCGCATCTACCGCTACCGTCACGGAGTCTCTTGTTAAAACCTGAAATTAGACAAGAACTCTACAAATACCTCGATATGTGTAAAGATAGCATTAAGGCATGTGTTTTAAACCCATTCTAAATCAGGTGAAATAATTTTTAAAATTGTATGAGTAGTTCGGAAGATTTCACTTTCCCTATAAACTTACAAATATTTAGCATAAGTTTTACCGAAACAAAACGTTACGACCGCGTTTGCGTTTAGCTGTCAAATCCCAGGCTCTAGTATAAGTTTTACCGAAACAAAACGTTACGACCGCGTTTGCGTTTAGCTGTCAAATCCCATACAAATTGAGGGTAAAACGCAAAAGCGATCGTAAAGTTTTGTTTCGGTAAAACTTATACTAGAGCCTCTGGGAGCCTCTGCTCGGCGTTTTTCGTATAACCCGTAAGTTTTCAAAAATGTATTTTTCATTGATACTTTAGTATAAAATGCTAGCTTTATTTGAATAATCGGTAGCCATGTCGTGTCAAGGCTGAGACCAGCGCAGGCGTCCGCGGTTGTTACCTTCCCACGACATTTGAACTCGGAAAATGTCATCATGCGAACTGTACATCTAGGTACATACCGTACATATTATGCTACTCACAACTAGTGTCAATTAATCTTCTCTCTCACCCCTAGCATATATATTGACCCCGACATTCGTAACAATATTTCACCAACTTTATATTAACTGTTACTTGACAATAACAATTTATATTTTAATGTTTTTATGTAATTAGTTACCTACACCATTTATAACTCAAGAACGACTGGACCGATTTTTACGATGTTTTCAATCCAAATCCATATACGTACTAATCTTATAGATGCGAAAGTACCTATGCCTAAAGACCCCCTCACGCTTAAACCGCTGAACTGATTTAGATGAGGTATACAGATAGTTTGAATCCCGGGGTTGGACATAGGATAGTTTTTATCCCGGAAATCATCCCCTAGGTGGGGTGAAAGTTTGTATGGAGCTTCGATATAAACGAATTCCACGCGGACGGAGTCGCGGGCAGAAGCTAGAAAGTGCAGAATCCAACTAATATTATAAATGCGAAAGTTTGGATGTTTGTTACTCAATCACGCTTAAACGGCTCGACTTGGATGAAATTTTGCACAAAGATAGTTTATAGCCTGGGATAGATGAAGTCGCGGGCGCAAGCTGTTAACTAATAAAAAATGGAAAATTTTACGATTAAAAGTTAAATACGTCCCCACATATGTTAACGTGCTCGTACATTTCGTTTGGGGCTCCGTACCAAGTTTTCCGGGGTCAGCTAGTTCATTGCGGGGTCGATAAGTATCGATGTATCTCCACAAATACCTTTACTCGTCGAGCGTGTCAGGTGACATTTTTTTTTAATACCCATGAATCAATACTTAAATACATAGAAAACATCCATGACTCAGGAACAAAATATTCGTGCTCATCACACAAATAAATGCCCATACCGGGATTCGAACCCGGGACCTCTAGCTTCGTAGGCAGGGTCACTACGAACTAGGCTTAACTGGTAGTCACATTATTGTCATGTTGGTGATAGGGGCTTGACATACACTGGCTCGCGTTAGGTGAACAACATCGTCAACATCTCGCTGGTATTCATACCAGCCCCAGCGCCTATGTTTCACATGTCTAATCATATTACTTGTAATTTGTTCAACAATATTATAGTTTATCGGTTTATTGAATTGTTTGTGGTTCTTGTACTAGTATAGTAGTATGTCAAAGCATTATTTGGAACTACTTCACCACGTTAAAATGACGGTGCCTGACTAAATCTGTATTAATCTTTTTTAGTTCGATTTGTATTTCAACTAAACTAAATAATCGTAATTAAGTTGGTCCAAGCTTTTGTTGCCGACTGTACCTTTTATTGCACAGTCACTCATTGAGATCTCGTCCTATGAGCCCAAACACGACGGGTTAGTCTTGTGATGTTCAGGAGTTCCTATGTACCTGAGACCCATCATCAAATCAGCTCAGTGGTCCCGTAATTTGCGTTGTCACCGAACTTACATAATATGCCAAATTTCAGTTCAATCGAATACCGGCAAGTGGCTGAAAAATTTGTGTGCAAAATAAGTACTTTTTGTAGTAGGTAGTAGGGCAATAACAGGTTTTTAGTATTTCGGCTCAGTTTATATTACGGGCGATGCAGATTGAGGTCGAATCTGTGATCCGTCCGTTGCCGCGCGCATATTCCGCGTGTCAAAATAAACGCCGGTTCGCACCGATTTATGATATTGACCATTTATTGGCAGGCGCGTGGTAATTATAATCTGCAGTTTGCACTAAAATTTAGCCCGCAACGCTGTTTGTTATGCACAATTCATTTTCACGTTTCTTTCTTTGATTCAGTGACTTACCGAGTTACCACTTATAGGGTGGTACTGGTTACTTTTCTGTTATTAAGATCATAGTCACAGGAGACTATATACCTAATTAAATTCGAAAAGAATAACAAGGAAGGTCAATGGGACTGCTCCCTAAATCCAGATGTCAAAAGATGAGTTTAAGATAAACACCTTATTCCAATAATTGTATAACCATTTATTTTAATCGTGTGCCTGTATCGCATATTCTATTAATCCAGTAACCTTATCGCCTGAAAGTACGGGATACTTTTTGTCAAATACGGTAGTTCTAATTTTTTGCAGACTTGTTTATATGTTGTGGGTTGGCTATTCGGTCTACACCTACAGAGACAAATCTAGTCTCATATTTTAGCAAATTTAATCTACCTACTTTAAAAACGTCTTGAGAAGGAACTATCAAAAACTAGTCCTTTGGGGTTTTTGCGGTATTTTCGATTTTAGACAAAGTTGCGTTTGATACTCGAGGTTATAAACTTTTCACAACCGGATTTGACGCAAACTGGATGTATAAAGTTACTGGACTATATAGACTTCAGAGGAAGTACCTCCTACATTAGTGTTCATTGCACTTCTGTTATTTTAGAATTATGGGTTTTATTTTGTAAAATCTATTTAGAGAATACATTCGGAGTATTTTAGGTACTGCATATATTAAAATAAGTAAGGCAGCCCTGACCAAATTAATCAAACAGATTGTTAATGGTTGGTGCAGTTTTGATAAACAGTAGGGCTCTGAGCGATCGCACCGCAGATTTAATTGACGTGCGCATTCTAATCCCGACTATTATTAGACAATAGGATTCAAAGAACGATTGTTTGCATGCCGTAAACCGTTGATTGATGGTCTAGAGGCCCATCAATTAATCTCAGGAACGGGGTTAACAGTTTTCAATACTGGTCCTGGATTCGTGGCGATAAAAATCATTGACGCGTTTAGCTATTTATATTTAGGGTGTTCTGTGATGTTAACAGTGTTCTTAGAGACGTTTGCTGATTTTTTTATGACAACTTACTGATGAGCAGACATCGTAAATTTTGTAGCATTTTCGAAGCAGCGTTAGTTGTGTTAACGAAGTGGTATACAATATCAATCAAAATTGTTAATTAGGGTCAATAGTTACGTTTTCAACGCTAATTGTGCATTACGAGTTGTTTATACCAATTCTGTTAACACCACTACGATGGACCGATAATGCTGATGAGACGAGTTGTAACACAATTTGAGAATGAAAAAGATAGTAGCTTGGAAAAAAATATTAACTAACGTAATGACGAGTAACTGCTTACTGGCATAGTTTGATCATTGTTCAGTCAGCTTCTCATGTTTGTTAGTATGTTTGTGTGGCATTTCTACTAATTCTACAACTTAAAGCTGACCAACTGAAAATATGCATACATATGTCAATCGGATTGAAAGAAACTTTAGAAGGTTCATTAACAACAGTCGATAAGGCGCGTTTTTTTAATGATCATTGGTTCATGGTCAACCAGTGTGAATATGAATACTCTTTTAACTATAAACTACTACGCCATACTATGTATATGCGAGAAACAAATTAGCGTGCCTTACAATTTAATATGGGCAACACTTTATAGTTTAAAGTTAGAAGAGTAAAGATGATCACAGCAACGGCGTCAACGTCAATCCTTCAAGGTGAATTTTAGAGTGACCATAAAATACTCACTTCTTGAGGTGGAACATCAAAAGACACAGTCCTCAGGTCCACCTTCCTATAGGTGTCTATACAGGGCAGCACAAAGAACAATCCCGGTCCTCGCGCGCCGCCCTTCCTTAGCCTACCTAGCCTGAATATCACGGCTCGTTCGAACTCCTGCACCACCTGGAATACATACTTAATCATAATATTATAAATGTGAAAGTGTGTCTGTCTACCTCTTCACGCTTAATCCGCTGAACCGATTATGATGAAATTTAGTATGGAGATAGTTTGAATCCCGGGGAAGGACATATGATAGTTTTATTTTAGCTACGATATAAACGAGTTCCACGCGGACGAAGTCACGGGCAGAAGCTAGATAATGAGTAAACTTAAACTTGCATATATGTTTGGAATAAATAAATAAATAAATGAGTGCATCCAACAAGGACCGGTATACTTATTCCATCCGCGATATTTAACAGGAGGGACATCCATTTTCATTTCTCTACCTTCAAAATTCGGAATGACAGAGAAATTAAAGTGAGGAATTTGTCCCCTCTTGTCAAGTATCGTGGATGGTATACCGGGCATGGTTCATTGACACCGGAAGTACAAATTTTGGAAAGTCATATTAATAATAAAATAAATATAGTTTTTCGTACTCGTACTTAACGATTCAAATCATTTATGTTTAAGTAATTTTTATAAACGACTGACAGACCGGGAGAATACTGACACAATTTTTTCAGTCATTTGCACCAAGTATGGCGACCCTTCAGGGGTCTAATTACGTAATGACGAAAAGGAAAATGATGGTCATGAAGCTGGTACCAGCGGCCAATCGCGTGGGCGTTAATCGAACGTGTCGGATACATTACGAAAGTCGAACGGTTTGTTAGACAAAAATTCTTGTATTTTCCGATTGTCGATGAAGCAGGCGGTAGCATAATGTACTTCTCCGATGTGACTTACAGCCCGCCATACCGACAAGAACACTTTATTGTACACATTCGCCACCTCCCACAGGTATGGCATTATCAGACTTCTATTTATGATCATATCTGAAGGGTTGCCATACTTGGTACAAATGACCGGAAAAATTGTGTCAGTATCTTGTCATCTACGTTATAGGATGTCGAATTCACTTTGACACTTCATGGCTCAAGCTGCCTCGTGGGAAGCCAGTCCTGTCAAGCTGGTCTAAGTTGACAGGCACACAGACAGATTGTACTTTATGAGTAATGATTCCAAGGATATCATATCTGAAGGGTTGCCATACTTGGTACAAATTACCGGAAAAATTGTGTCAGTATCTTGTCATCTACGATATAGGATGTCGAATTCACTTTGACACTTCATGGCTCAAGCTGCCTCGTGGGAAGCCAGTCCTGTCAAGCTGGTCTAAGTTGACAGGCACACAGACAGATCGTACTTTATGAGTAATGATTCCAAGGATAATACATACAAGTCATACTTCATACACAAACAATTCGCATACAATCTCAATTTGTTTCGTTAGACTATCAAATCTGTTTTATTTTTCATTTTGATTCAGAGTATGTTGTCAATTGTAATAATTATTGTATAATTAATACTCACGAAAGGTTAACTTACCTTAAAGCACTCGAAGAGCGAGAATGGGAATGTGATGATGACCAGTAGCAGCGACATGAAGGTCGCAAACCGCTCCACGCACCCTGCCGCTTCTGGGTGGGCTGTCGCCGGCAAAACAGAAACAATTGCTCAACTTTTTATCCACTATTCTATTCACTCTACAGAGGTTTTTTTTGGTGCACTGTTTTATATATGCCGTTTAGAAATGATTCATATTCTGTTAAAACTAATAAGTACTGCAGTGTAAGTGCTCAGATGAAAGGTATTTTATTTAATGATGTACTTAAGGGCCATATAGACATTTAGGTCCGCGTCTTTTCTGGGGACATTGCCAAAGTTCCTGTAAAGTAAAAAAAAATGTAGGACTCTTTCTTAATCCGCATATAAACGGCGTCCTTTTTTATATGCTTTCATGCAATCAAAACATGCTTTTTATGCAAGGAAGCCCTTAACTATTTACCACCAGATAAACGACTTTTGTTTCAGTCAATCTGTATGTACCCTTAAGCATCTTTGCATCAGCCACATACTCTATGATATGTAGGTATATTACTCGTAGGAGTATTAGGACTGCAAAATCAAATTCATTCATTCATTTCAGTTGACCAAACATAAAAAATACTTTAATGTATTGTTATTTGCAGGTGCAACAGAAGTCAAAAGTATCTTAGTCAACCATTAGAATTTCACGGTAAAGGATATAGAAAATCGAAAAAGTAGAATATTTGAACAACTGAAAGACTAAAATAAAAAATCGGTCAACGTAATTACACCGATGCAGTTATTTTACACGTCAAAACAAAAGGGTTGCTTTCACTCTTGTTATGAAATCAAGCGGGATACTGAGGTAAGTACTTACACATTTGTATCGTGATTGCGCAAGAGGTACCCGTATCGCAATCTAAAATATTCAGACGCAAATGTTAGAACTTTGTAACATACTACACTAATAGATATACTAGCCTATCTACAGATATGTACTCACGACTGGGTACATTGTCACGCCTGGTACTCAACGTTCTTAATTCCGTGCGCATCGCAGCTGGTAACTTCACTCACTAATGTTACTCCAAATATTATAAACTATTGCTCATAACAGCGTTTGTCTCGACAAACAAGCTCAGACTGCGCTGACACACGGACCTACAGACAGAAGAGCCCGAAATGTTTACACAACCCAAAAAGCCGATTCCAACTAAAAATATCAATTACAATGCGATGTTCCACAACAACAATAAAGCTGCTAAATCACCGGGTGCAAGCGCTTAGTAAAAATTATTTACGTATTTCGAGGTAGCACTCCACTTCGCCCGAGCTCTTGTCGTAGCAACCGAAATCCATGTGGCGAGGGTAGCGCAGCGTAATGCGCATGGATGTGACAATGTTAACTTATGAGTGTCTTCTAATCGGTGGCTATATGGATACTAAGGTGAGCTGGCAAGTGAGGATGATGTTGAATAAATAAATAACGCACTTTCAGCCATGTCGAAGCGACGATGCGCGGGCGCTCCCGCCGCGAGATGATCCTAATTGTGGGGTTTAGGTATTTCCGAAGCGGCTCGTGCTTGAGCCTGCATGCAATTTGTTAGAGGATGTTTAGATAATATTAAAAGGGCCATGAAACTGTTTGGATCTTGTTGTAAGCATACCTGTAAATTGTTTTGGTCGAAGATAATTGATTTCTGTGGACTAAGAATAAGAATGTATAGATAATTACTATGGAACTAGGGTTTGCAATATTCGTCCAATTTCAGTATTCGAATAATACGAATACTTCGATTTCCAATATTCGAATATTCGAATATTTCGAATAAAACGAATATTTTTGAAAATAAAAGAAAATAATTATTCAAGTTGTGTAATTGTTGTTACAATTCAAAAATATCAACATTTATGGTCGATGATAACAGTTAAACTTCTAAAATAATGATTACTAAATTAATCACAGCTGTTAAAATACAATTTTACCTTCTTTATTTAAGTTACAATAAAAACAAATCAATAATGAGCACTTTTCCGTGCATGTGTAATTGTGTAGGTTGTGTAATGATATGAATATCAACTTTTTCGCGAGAATCGCGAGCAACAAAATTATTTTTTTATAAAAAATCAACAGGTACTTACTAAACTATATAACTAACAAAAAAAACTAATTTTACATGTTATCTAATTGTAAAATATCTGCCTGGTAAAATTTAAAAATATAGAACTTTTGTGGTATTTTCTTAAAATTTGCCAGTATTACTTTGCATTATAATAATTAAACTTTTGAGATAAATCACAGCACAGTTAAAATATAATATTACTTTGTGCATTACAAGTAACAGTAAAATTTAATCAGTAATAAACAAACTTTTTCCATGTGTAATAAAAACTGTTAGCATAACGTATTACGTATATGAATACGTACAAAGACAACAATTTTCATGATGGGTTTAGTATTAGTAAACAGACTCACCATAACTGAATCTTATGGTACCTAATGGTTCTATCTGAGGCTCTAGTATAAGTTTTACCGAAACAAAACTTTACGATCGCGTTTGCGTTTTAGCCTCAGTTTGTATGGGATTTGACAGCTAAACGCATACGCGGTCGTAACGTTTTGTTTCGGTAAAACTTATACTAGAGCCTCTGGTGAAGCTGCCAGAAAGCAAATGTCAAAATGGTATCTTTAATCTGATTCTAAAATAAAATTAATTAATGAAATATTACTTTGTTTACATAAATATACTTTAAATAAATATGCAGGTATAAGACAAAACAGTATGTAGCTGCCTTATTAAACTTTCACGAAATAATGGTTCTGTAAGTTCTGTTGAGGCCTTTCCTAATAACCGCTTATTATAGTTTGATTTTGGCAAGAGTAGAAAATAATATGTTATATGTCTTAGATTAAAGCTTTTTTAAAATATTTAAATCTATTTCCACGGAATTGTTAATGTGGAGGGTATTTCCAGCATTTTATTTAAGATATTCGCGAAGGTAAATAATTTCAGAAATAAATATGCACTATTCGTAATATTCGTTTTATTCGAATAATGAATGTTGCCGAATTCGAATAATATTTGTGGCGAATAATTCGAATTCTCGAATATTCGAATATTCGAATTGCAAACCCTATATGGAACATAATCTGTGCTACCTATTCCTTCACTGCTAAAAAGTAATAGGTATTAAGTATTAGAGCAATTTAGAAAAGTTTGTACGAAGTTAGCACGACTAAAATGTCCGACTTTTAATTTTTCTTTTTTGTTAGCAATTTTCCAAGTAATGACTTAGACAAAGACATTAGAAATGTCTAATACAATGTTCACAGATTCTAAAAAGTTAAAAGTCAGTCTTAATTACCGTGCTAACTTTATACAAACTTTTCTAGAATTGCTGATTAATTGGATCGTTAACGATGCTATTACTCCTGACTACGTGTGATAAAATGTATGAGCACGACGCAAGTTGCAAATCAAATTCATAACTAATGTAGGTCCAGATACAGATAAATATTTAAGCGGATAAATATTAAGACATTCACCAAAATAATGTCAGTGGAATTAATATTTCATTATATTAACAACACATCATTTCATTTCTAAGAACAGAAGGCAAAGACGCGTCGCAACGAAAACAGAGACAAACACAAGTTCAAACGTTGTCTACGTCAGTTCCATTTAATAATTGTAGGTTCGAAAATGCTCTGGGAAAAGGAACATAATTCACCAGCCTTGCAAATTCAGTTCTTACTCGATTGACATAAGATATTTCTTACTATCTTTTACATTCCTGGGTTCAGAAACGATGAGATGGTAAACATCGATCTATATAGGTCACAGCTCTGTCAAAACCTCGAGTCAATGTCCATGCATAATCGTATCTTTGATCTCAGTCGTCTCCGTTAAAATGCTATTTCTGTTTAATTAATATAGAAGGTATAAATCTGTCCGCAGTTGTCTTTAAATACTTACCATTTATTTTATCGATGAAGACAGTAATATGGTGCGTCTTCAGCAGAAGTATCAGCAGGTTTTGTTTCGCAATTGTATATAACTATGAATGTGCTTTGTCTATGTGGAGAGTGCCCTGAAGTACCTACCATTGTGTGAGCTGTATTGTCTGGAAATCAATGAGAATCACAAGGTTTTTGCGTGAATTAGTTAGAAAAACTTCTTTGTTTTACAGCATACTGACATCTATGGCTGTACAGTGTACAATAGGCTCGGACAAAACTGTAAACAGTGCTAATTTGTAATTCCTGTTTGTGAATTGTTAAGGAAATGTGATTATTAGATGGCCATATTTTTGATGCAGGGCACGCCGTTGCAAGTAATTTATACTGATATGCCGACATATTTTACCAGAAGAAAGTGTCCATAACTGTCGAAAGTCAAGTGGGAGACTAAGTGACAACTTTTGTTGTTCTGTAACTCATTGTTATAGAAAAAACGCATTGAACTTTTGCCATTTTTCAACATTTCCTTTTTTGATCAAATAGGACTTAATCGCGAAGGGATCTATTTCGATATACCTAAATATTGAAGGTAGGTAAATAAAGTCAAGCTAATATACTCTAGGATCCGTTGAAAATATTAGGCGTATGTTGGCTGGCTCTTGCATTGTTAAGACATCTTATCTTGTTTATGTCCTCTTAGTCGTATAAAATACTTCTAAGGGACTACGCCTTGTCATTTAAGAACCTGTGTGAACTTTGCATAATGCCTCCCAAGGAAATCAGTTAGTTCAAAGCATTAAAGATCAGGTATCTTACATAACCGGTAACTTATGCTTACTTCCATCTGTAACCCTTTACTACACAGATTGAAAAACAAAAATCGTGAGTTAAGCCTCGCCTGTCACTAGTTGAGCAAAAAGAATTATCCACAAAAAAAAGAAAAAAAAGGATAAAAAAATACTTTTTTATTATACTTTACATTTTGAAGTAAAGGGTTAAGCCATCCTTAGTGTACGACCTAGCTGCCGAGTTGGGCGTGCAGCTGGGCGGCGCCTGCATTTAGGGCCTGTTCCAGCAACCAAACTTAACATTAAAGCCTCTCACAAACTGGCGCGGCCTGCGGTGGCGGTCTATAATAAACTTAAGTTTACTTTTAACCGCCACCGCAGGCCGCTCCAGGTGTTTCAGGCATTATACCGGCAGCTGATATCCAATCTTAAAGAACTGTCAAACTTTCCGATTTCAATGGGCTTATAAATTTACGATTACTAACGATTTGAAACAACCGGCGCTCAGTCCAACCTCATTTGAGTGGTTTTCATCATACACCTAATAGGTCCTTTCTACGATCTGATTTTCTGGACTTGAGATGCAATAGATTTAACAGTCATTGGACACAGAAAATAATTTTCTGTCAAAAATAGTACTTTTCTGTCTGTATACCGTCATCAACTACTCGATGAAACAAACGAGTAACGAGCCCAAACTCAACGTGGTTACGTCTGTTAAGTCCTGATTCCCATGGCTACCTTCTGTCTCCATCATTAGATCAGCTTGATGGTACCAGAATATTGAATTGTCATCCAAACTATAGGTACTTAAACCCAAAATTTCAGCTCAGTCAGTTGAAGCTGCTTCAAAATCGAGTTACAAGATCGAATTAATTTTAATTTATAAATTACTCTAAGTCTCTTTTTTATCACCATAACAGCCGAAAGACGTCCTTAGCTGGACATAGGCTACTCGCATCCAACAAACAATAAATTACTTTACGGAAGTAGGTATACTGCGAGCGAAACTAAATTGTCTTAGATCCTCGAGCAATGACCCAAGGTATAATAAATGTTATCTTATTACTGCGTAGGTTCTCTGCGTAAGCCCTGGATGAGTCATAACTGCTGGCCGTTATGAAATGTAGTCGGCAAAGTGATCATCAAGGGCATGCGTACGTGTTATCTATCCTCCTTCCACTTTGCAAAATATTACGTAACAGTACAGGACACTATAATTATTCGGTATCTCGATCTCGATGGAATATTATCTAAACTGGGTATGTGGTCCACGCCATACATTCGCATGGCACGGTTATTGGTTCTATTAGGCCTCAAAAGGCAAATGGTTCACATTTTTCCCTCTAACATTGGAGTAATGCATAGGTATGCATAGCGTTAGAGGGATGTATTTGTATTACATTGCTGCGTCAAAAATTGATTTGAATGAAATAAATATCTAATTCAAATTAACTTGTACCGAAATCAATAAGAATGTATATTCATGTTAATAAAAACTAATGCCTGTGCTGCTAACTGCAGAACTCGAGAACGGCTGGACCGGATTTGGGTTTAACGAGCAAAAATTGTAAAATTGCACAGAAAGGACGAAATGGCAATGCGTATTACTATTAAATTAATTGAATTGTTTTTATTATATTCGCAAGCTCGTTCAATTAAAACAAATGTTTTACATATTTTCACCGTCATATTAGGGCGAAACCATTTGATGACATGAATCCATGAGGATGACTCTAATATTATGTCATAACGTCTAAGGACGATTTTATGTGTGGTGTAACCGGAGAGCAGTAATGTATTAGGTACTTGCTTAAATTCGACGAAATAATTAATTAGATTTTAAAATTGCTGCCCCCTTTTTGGTAGTAAGGCGAAATCGTTGACATTTTATTCACTTCTACTCTGCACCGGTCGTGTTTCTATGTATATAAATTTTTCGTTTTATCGCAATTCACAAGCAAATATTGCGAATGCTCATTGCTAGTTTTATTTGATTTGGCAAGTTCTGAATACGTCCCGATCTCTACGCTGGGAAGATTTTATTTATTGACGAACTTAGACATTGTTGAGAGTAAGCCAGTTTTGTGTTTTTATTTATTTAAGTGTGACACAATTTCTTTCCTTTTTACTTGAACAGATTTCTTGTATTTAAATATATATTCTACCTATTTATTTTGCTCTATTTATTTTATAAAATAAAGTTAGCTTAAATAGTGGAGATTCGGCCTGCTTAGTGCTTACCTAATACTAAACTTTCAGAGTTTGGTTACATCCAAAAACCAGAGAAGCTTGTTGTTTTTTTTGTTTTTGTTATATTTAAGAATGATGGAATCTGCCCTGGTTGTATGTTATAATTATGGTCACTATGGTAAAGTTTCAATGCAATTCAATTAGTTTGACCCTACGGACCCGCTTTATCATGAACATAGTCTTAAACCAGGAAGCAGTTTTGCAATCCTCCACCGTCCACAAAGTGTAATATTGGATGACTATGATATAACCCACTAAGTTATGATGACCAACAAGATAAATTGCCTACATTCGCCCCTTATAGATATTACCTAACATTTATCGACGTCTATTGTCGGTAATGTTCTAATAGTGGGGTAGGAATAACAACGGAGCTGGGGCACTATTGGGTTCATCTTTATTACATACCAATCGCATTTCAGTAAGTATGACTGGGTTTAGATGAGTGTACGCTTGTTTAACCTGGCTAATATTGTGGCTGATACCGATACAGCGATCGGAATACGTAGTGGAAAAAAATCCAGGGAAAACCTACGGTACGACCATGCGAGCGGTGTTAAAACAGGAATTAAAGAGTTGTCACCCCCGTGACATTGGTTGAGGCGCTTTCAAGTTTTCTACCGAATCCAGGATATGAGTGGATTGAGCAGTGAGGGCGTGGAAGCGAGCACACGCAGCAAATTGAAATGTGATTGGAATTGAAAGCGTCGACCAAATATGGACCTCCAGGCAACTCAGATGGATATTGAATAATACACCATTACTCAAGAGCCTAGCCTTCAATTAATCAAATCAATCAGAAAACTGTTCATCCTACGCATGCAATTTATGATTAGGCTGGCTTCCTACACCTAAATATTAGAAGGAAGCTATTCTACCGTCTACGTCCTTTACTATATTATGACTCGCTATGTGCTAGAAATAAACAAATGTGAGCATCAAGCGCAATGGCTAGATATGCTAGCATTGCTAGCTTATGACATGGTATAAATTATACGGGATGTTTCAAAAGACCAGTGGAAGTCATTTTATTATGTCATACTCTCTGGCAACCCCACTCTCTGTACCTGTCTCTCTGTCTCTACCTACCCAATACAAACAATACAACAAAAAAAAGTTTTTACACGTAGGTACGTTGTAAACGACCAGTATAAAAATGAAGTAACGATTTTCGAAACCTGTTTTTTTATCTAGAAAACCGGTATTACCTCTGTTGAACTGTTTCCTTTCGCAACAAATTTATACGAACACGCTCAAATAGCTGCGTCAGATAACTATAAATAGTAGAACAAAATTATTTATTTATTATTTATGTATACATGTAGGTATACCTAACCTACCTTTATATTCGACGTTTCGACGCTGTTCACCCAATCATCTTTAAATGTTTACAAGCGAGAGTTTAAAGCGTTATGATGGATTCGATGCCGTTATAGCTTGGAATGTCAGCATTATTTATCTTGCGTTTTCTGACACGTACCAGCATCGAAACTATTTAAAACAACCTGTATATTGTACATAAACAGCAACATTGATCTAAGGCGTAACCCCTTTCCGTTTCCTTAATGCGAGTTGATCTGCCACAAATTTAGGTTGCACCGTTAGGTACGTATCTCTCTCCCGGAATAGAGTAGGAAACAAACAGATAGGGGTTACTTTAGCAAACTATTTACATCGATCGTTGTCCAGACTGTGAGTGAATTTTGAATAGAATTGAGGTATATATTACTTTCTCGCTTGCTTTTACACGCTCTTATGCAAACACTCTATGAGCTTAAGTAAATAGTACGTTTGGTGAGTTCTAATGATGACGTTTAAGTATAATAATATTATAAAACATTAAACGAATTGCACTAGTTATAATTATATCCCCTAAATATATCAGGCACTGCTACGTTGCTGTGACAAGGTACTAACATACTAATTTTTTAGAGATTGGCTGCATCTATGTAAAATGATCATAGGGCTATAACATGAATACGAGAAATGTATTTGACATAGAGAGAGAGTGAAATAGTTCCCGGTGGTCTGTCTCACAAATATCATGTCCAAGGATAGGACAAACGCCCGTCATTTTGAAAACTTAACCCTGTTCTGTACAGTAGAGACTTCCTAATGATATTTTTTTTTTTTAGAAGTCTGCTCAAAATATTATAATTTAATGTACTTCTTATTCTTATTTAGTACCTAATTTTTTTTATTAATTTAAGGAAGTCTCTACTGTACAGAACAGGGTTAAGTTTTCAAAATGACGGGCGTTTGTCCTATCCTTGAATTCATGTCTAAAAGTGGAGTTGAGGTTTGTAGTAGTGTGATTACCTAGTAATACATGTACTCGTAGGTACGCGGGCGGGACCGTGAGTGCAGGTATTTCGTATTCAATATCTTGTAGTAGCAACTTTGGTAAAATTGGTGCTAGTATCCAATAAATAAAGAAAATGGTTTTTGAATCGGTAATTTAAAGATTATGCAGTTACTTTAAACAGTTTTCATTTAACTTTCTATCAAAGAATAAAGTAATGTGCACTTTATTGGAAGGGCACAAAGTCATAAGGTTGTTCCGTTCAATAGAGAGTTCTGAGAGTTCGTGAGTCAGAAGTCAATAGCTTTGAAGCTTAGTAGCATGAACTTGATTAACATGTCCTACGATCCCATTTATTGTACAACAGCATAGCTTGCACTTTCTTATATACAGGATGTTAACGGGGTCATGATCCGGAATGACAAAAAGCGAATAAGATGATCATACTGAACAACCTTTCCCATGGGACCAACCACGAAATCGCAAAAAAAAAAGAGCCAATTAAGAGTTAACTGTGAGTTAACTGCGATTTAATTGAGAGTTAATGTATGGAATACCTGGTTTTTTTTTTGCGATTTCGTGGTTGGTCCCATGGGAAAGGTTGTTCAGTATGATCATCTTATTCGCTTTTTGTCATTCCGGATCATGACCCCGTTAACATCCTGTATACATCGGGTGTGTAGAGCACCGCACCGTCGTCTACAAACCTTGTATAAGATGTTGTGAAGTATTCGAAAGAAAAAACAATGTACCTACGCTTTTAAAATAGGTTGCTAATATTATAAAGGTGAAAGTTATGCGGAATTGCGGATGTCTGGATTGATTTACCATAGTTAGGTATATACTATCATTTATTTTACAGTACATATGGTCCTACTTTCCCGCACTAGTGCGGAAAAGAGCACTTTTCGTGCATATGTCGAAACTTTAAAGAGCCATATGTACAGTAAAACGTTGTACGATACACGTGCGACTAGGTAATTCGCAACTCGTGTCGATTTAAAACACTCCCTTCGGTCGTGTTTTAATTTATCACCACTTGTTGCGAATTTCCTATTTGCGGCACTTGTATCGTAAATAACTATTATATGATTATTAAAAAATAAGTACAGTACATAATATTTACATAGTTTAATGTGGTTTAATGGTCACGAAAGGCTAGATTTAATTTCGGACCAACTCAGAATTCAAGTGCTATTTTATATCGGATTCCCGTCGCAAATACAGGTAATAAGACTGTCTCAACGCAAGCTGCAAAGCTAAATCGACTACTTTCTAAAGGACACTACTGGGCCCTGATCGGGTTTCATAAACTCACTCTAATAACTCATGTGGGCAACGTTGCGACAAACTAGACCAGGCCGGCAAAAATGTGTCCAAGGTGTTCAATTAATGACAGCGGGATCCTTAAAATGTAACTGCATTAATATAACTTTGAACGTCAGATCAGAGACATACTAAAACTACCTACGTACCGTTGATTTGGGTGACTTTACTGTAAACTAATTATCGTTTTTAAGGAAACCTTTTAATCACACAGTTGCTGATTTTTCTTCCGCCCGTCGTCAAAGCAATACTACAATTTCCTACTTGCTCCTATAAAATAAATAAATGTTTGCGGATAATCTGACACAGTCCCAAACTAAGCAAAGCTTGTACTATGGGTACTAGACGACGATAAACATCCATGATTCAGGAACAAATATTTATGCTCATCACACAAATAAATGCCCTTACCGGGATTCGATTATGTACCTACTAAATTAGTTCTTTAGATGGTTCTTTAAAGGTACGTCTACGTGTACGTCTTAATGTTCCACCTGGCTCTTTATCACGAGTTATTCTTACAGTGTTAGCGAGGCAGGATCAGGACATGCTAAGATAGGTCTGGTTATGCGGGGTTTAGTTAGTGAAACTATAGCCTTATCCCATTTCAATTGGGGTCGGCTCTCCTCGTCATTCTTCGCCGCATACGCGTCAGTTCTGGGTCGTCGTGTCATCCACTTGGGTTTTCTTTAAGGTCGTTGTTGACGACGGACATCCTAGTTTGTAGGGGTCTGCCTTGCTTCCTCGGGCCGGGACTCATGATTTGCCTGGTCATGTGATCTGGTCTTCTCATTACGTGTAATGGATACTACCTGAGACGTGTTTCAGAGAGTTATTCTGCGATTGGTCGGATCTTAAAGCTTCCACGAATGTGTTTGTTTCTCCCCCGGTCCAAAAGGGTGACACCACCTGGCCAGAATCTGGCCTGGCCGCCAGATCAGAATCCTCATTTTCGTCGTGTGAACCAAAGATGTCGGTTCAGCGGTTTAAGCGTCAAGAGGTAATAGACAGACAGACAGACACATTTTCGGATTTATTATATTAACTAGTATGCATTTTCTGCTGGTTATCTGCAGAGTAGAAGCACTTCATGTACCTACTCCGTTTTCTTCCGGCAGATTTTTATCCGAGGTTTTTTGTTAGTGAAACCGTTTTTGTACTTTTTAATATATTTATCTAATTTTTATATAGTAGTATTTTTTCATAGCTCTACTGTGAACGTAATTAGAATAGGTCGTTTATCTCTGTTTAACTTAGAATATCGTCAGCAGTTTCAAAGCCTATACCAGGCTCCAGGGGGGCTAGCACAACTGACGCCGCGCCGCGACGCGAGTCGAGAAAGATCTACCCTCCTCTATCTAATATGCACGGTGCGAGTGCGACAGGAGACGCTCAGTCGCGCGCGAAGCGACTTGTTAGTAAGTTGTGCTAGACGTACTGTGTCCGTATATTTCGACAGCAGAATAGGGAGGAAACGGGTACTTGTTATTTTTACTAAGGAGTCTGTTGGCCCAGCAGGTGTTTGTACAAAAACATTTTTCCTTACAATAAAAAAGTGACTAGACATGTCCGCTCGATGTACCCAAGAGAATTGTTCTCAAAATGTAGAGCTCACAATGAACTGATAGTAGGCATTACAGTTTATACTAAACGAGGCATTTAAAAATAAGTGACTAGCCGTGATTATTCCGATTGAAAGACTCCTGTATGTATATTCGAGAACATTCAGAAATATGATATACTCTTACTTAGATTTTATTTAAAATTTTACATTGTATATGGGTACACTACTTGAAATAGGTAAATTATATTATTAACATTATTGTTTCGGATTTCTTTAGATTTCTCAGTATTCCATATACAGAGTGTACCAAAAATGGGGTGTGAACCGATCAAGGGCATAACAGGTATCGTGTTCTAATAAGAAAAAAACCAAGACAAAATTTTTTACGCTTTTTTTTACATTTATATGGAGCGTTGGCCAACTGGGGCGACCTGCTGTAATGTAATGTAAAAAATAAAATCGCGTCTAAAAAAAAAAACTTTCAGTTTTTTCTTATCAGAACACGCGATACCAGTTATGCCCTTGATCGGTCCACACCCCATTTTTGGTACACTCTGTATGTATAATGAAATACACGGGCCGACGCCAAGTGCATTTCACCGAGGGTAAATGATGAAGGTATGTTAGGGATTTGTTATTATTAGTGTATCCAATTCCCAAGATTTATGGAGTGTTCTTTGTTTACTGGTTAAATTAAACGTCCCAAGTGGCATGCACCCTGGTGCATCTATGCAGGTGCATGGTGGGGCCTCGTATTTATAAGCGAGAGGTGGCCCGGCCCGCAGCCCGGAGTGCTTTTGGCTTGTACGGACAGATCATGTGGGTAAGTTTACGCAATATATGTCAGCTCGTAATTATCTAATTAAGTATGTTGAGGATTTAAATGTGACGGAAATAAACATTTAGATAAGATTTAGATAATTAATTACATTTAATTTATATGGTCAATGAATCCAATCATGTTGGTATGTATTTTTTTTATTGGGAAATACCTTTTTTTGGACACGATTTATGTATTACCAGGGAGGCAAGCTTTTAGATTTGTAATTTTTTTACAAGGGTTTAATTCCGGAATGGATTTTGTATGTACCTATTGAAATGATATGTGAATGTTTCCAATTCCGCTAGTGTATCTATAGCTATATAATATTTATCATCGGATGGCAATTTAATTGAAATTAACGTACTGGCTGCAAAATGTTGTTGCGGGTCAAAAGGTACTAAGACAGTTCGTCTCTTAAGAACTACGAATCTAACCAAGTGAATTTCGGAATATTAACTGTCGTTGGTGTTTCGGACTGGTTGATTTAAATAAATAAATGAAAATTGTGAGATACTTACCCATTAAAATGTGTATATACCCGATTCCATCCGAATTATACCAGCACCAGCATAATCAATAACTTTCATCAAATTGAACTTCTTGTTGAAAGGAGGTTGCAAGAAACTTGTTGCAAATTATACTAACTAGGTTCCTGTTGAACCTAGCTACGTCATAAGTTGCTTTATTACAATCTTCCCATAAATGTACATACTTTGTCAGTTGCTTACGTGCGCTTTCATGAGGCATCAATTGAAAGATCTTCACAGAAAAAATTCCAAATATCTAAACGTGAATGTTTGTTCCGATGGTTATTTTTCTTACACGCAAAAACTACCGCACGGAATTTTATGAGGCTCCGTAAAGTTAGTAAAGTGTTGTCAATGTAGGTAACCCAACCGATCCTTACAGATTTTTGTTAATAAAGTCATCTCAGATTCACATCCAGATTGTGTATTGGTAAAATTCAAAATATTTACTAGTCATAATTAGTACATTACGTACCTAGGGCGGTGAATTCGTGATGGGCCCAGATCGCAGGTGTTTGTACCATAAATATACGATCTGGGGCTTAACGAATTACCGCCCGCGGTGAGTACACAATTTTACGTCTTCACCTGGCCACAATGCGAGTTTTACCGTACGCGCAGCGTGCAGTAAAACTCGCATTATGGCCAGGTGTGACGTAAATTAATTAACATATTATAATAAATTTATATTAAGTACTACCACAGTGCTAGGATCACGTTGTAGAAAGTCGTTTACGTTATTGCATACCATATCATTATCATATTTTTAAGCACCGCATCGCTGCTGATCGAGCGTTTAATGGAAGGAATGATTTTTATGTAGGAACTTGGTAATTTTTTTGGGGTTTCAGATCGGATCCCGAATGGCATTTGAGAATTCAAATAAACTGATGTTTTCTAGAATGCGTCAACTGACCTAATGAGATTGTGTTACAGGTATTGGTGCTACTAGGGTGCGCGAGCGTCGCCTGGGCGGCGCCGCAGTACGCGCTGCCGGGCGCGGTGTATGCGCACGCGCCGCTCGTGCATGCGCCCGTCGTGCACGCGGAGCCTGTGGTGAGTGACGTCACCGTACTGTAGTATAATAGGTACGCCGATACGACGCACTTAAAGAGACACGCGCCGCGCATCGCTACAATAAACTTAAGCAGCACGTCAGGGTAGTCAACGGTACATTGGTTCACGTGCCACGCATGTGTGCGTAGAACTACATAGCTTGAACTGGAGCGCAGGTATAAAAAGTTCTTAAGAGAAAGAGACTCTAGTTGACATACTGCCTTAGGTATTAAGCATGCAAGCAAACCTCTCGTGAATAATGGCCGGTCCACACGATGGGCCATCCTGACCCATCATACAGGACGGGACGCGGCTATGCGGTAGAACGAGACATACATATGTCTTACTCCCTTTAACGCTTAGTTGCGTCCTGTATGATGGGTCAGGCTGGCCCATCGTGTGGAGCGCCCATAAGAAGCATGCTCTATGCCCAGCAGTGTGACATAATGTAGGCTGATGGTGAATATATACTTTTCATATACAGGCGGCGTTTATTGTGTAGCTTATTCATATGAGTTGCTAACATTGTTTTTTTACAGGCTTATCCAAAGTACGCGTTTAACTACGGCGTAAAAGACCCGCACACCGGCGACATAAAGTCGCAGCAGGAGGAAAGAGACGGCGATGTCGTTAAAGGTATACTTGTAGCGCATTTCATGTTAACCAGTATAGTAAAGTTTTCATAAGTGTATTTTTCTAGTGTTATTTCTCGTGAAATAACACTAGAAACATATTTCACAATTTTTACACTCACATTTACGATACTACCTAACTACTCTCATTGCAACAGAATCGTAGTCAAGAATTTGCGAGTGCGTAAGGTGCGTAGATTTTTTGCAGCGGAATGTATCTAATACTTGCACGATAAATGGCAAATACTGTCATTTGGACAGTTGACATTCCGCTATTGTAGATAATTCCGTTTCTTGTGTAGGTACAGTCAGCATCACATAGTTAGTAGCTGCCAAGGTAGCCAAATATATCGTAACACTTCCTTACTCCTATAGTAATAAAGATGTGTTCCGATATATTTGGCTACTTTGGCTGCTACTAACTATATGATGCTGACTGTACTAAATGATAAGACTGTTGCAAATTGCAAATTAGTGGCGTTAGCACCTTCGCTTTCGGCTTGTGTAAAGAATATTTGTCAAATGGGAGAGAGAACATTAATTTTCAACCCTGGGTGAAAGGAACTATAATTTCATGGCTGATATAAAATTACTTCGAAGAGTTACGAAGTTTATTTATTAGCGCTTAGTCGAGATTACTGTCTATTATGAGTACCTTTAAATATAACCTTTGTTAAAATAACTTGGTATCCAGGCAGCTACTCGTTAGTAGAGCCCGACGGCTCGACGCGCACCGTAGCCTACTCTGCCGACGACCACAACGGGTTCAACGCGGTCGTCCACAAGACTGGCCACGCTGTACATCCTGCGGTCAGTATAAAATAACTTAGTATCCAGGCAGCTAGTCGTTAGCGGAGCCCGACGGCTCGACTCGCATCGCGGTCTACTCTGCCGACGACCACAACGGGTTCAACGCGGTCGTCCACAAGACTGCCACGCTGTGCATCCTGCGGTCAGTATAAAATAACTTAGTATCCAGGCAGCTAGTCGTTAGTGGAGCCCGACGGCTCTACGCGCATCGTAGCCTACTCTACCGACGACCACAACAGGTTCAACGCGGTCGTCCACAAGACTGGCCACGCTGTGCATCCTGCGGTCAGTATAAAATAACTTGGTACCCAGGCAGCTAGTCGTTAGTGGAGCCCGATGGCTCGACTCACAGCGTGGTCTACTGTGCCGACGACCACAACGGGTGCAACGCGGCCGTCCACAAGACCGGCCACGCCGTGCATCCTGCGATCAGTATACGATAAAGTAAGGCCCACCCCAAAGCCTAAAATACGCTGACGCTGCGATAACGCAGCAAAATGTACGTGGAAATGATAATGCGTGAGCTGTGTAAACCGTAGATGCAGCGTTCAGCTGCGGTGTCGTCGATCGTTTAAGTCTGTTTCATATATGTATGTGTGATGTGATGTGATGTGTCGTGACGTGATAGAAGGATATCGGTTTTAATATATTTAGTACGTTACATTCAGACAAGGACTTACTGGTATTCGTAAAGAAAATATCTTCCTTAATTTGCGAAATCGAAGTTGATTCGTATGGGTGATATCTCAATAAGAAGAAGCAAATTTAAATGCGGCCGGACGGATAGACGCACATGGCGAAACAATACGTTGAAACCTTGTTGACTAAAGAGCCCTAAAAATGAACGCATATTGAAAACTACAATACTTAAATAAGTTTGATACTTCTAAGATTCGCAACAATAATGTTCTCTAGCCTTAACTGAGGTGAGACTCAAACTGGTTCGAATATGGCGAATTGCGATGTACCTACTGTACGGTAAATAACAGGCCAGCTTATCTATCTTCGTCGCTCATTAAAATCATAACTACACGTGCGATATGTGTCAACTATAACGAGCCCCTCATTTGACGACATAAATTGATATTATTATTTCCCAAGTAAACCATGGATATAATTCGTTTCGCGACAGACTGGACAACTAGATAAGTCGTCAGGGGGCGCAACATTACACAAACTCGATTTCTCTGCAATCGCGCGACGCTTGCGCAAGGCTAATGGCGCGTAGGCTTATAAGGAAACAGGTAGAACTTGGACAAAATATTTCACCGAATTTCCTAAAGGAAAAGAATGTTGAGAAAATGTAGAGTCAGTAGGTATTTGATGATAAATGAGTATACGGCTGCACGACGCCGACGTGTCACACTCGATACTTTTAAGGTGATGCAGAATAACTTCGATTGGCGGTGATGAGCTATGATGATGGCTTTAAAATTTTAGAAAGAGTAAAAATTCTTTGTACTAAAATAAAATTGCATATTCATCCTTATAATTTTGGCTATCACGGCCAAGTCAAATGTAGATTTCATTTATTTATTTACTGTTCGTTTACTTTTTCATACAAGTAACATTGTTTTCGTCGCACAGACAGCTATGAGTTTAAGTTATTCCGGGTTCTCTAAGATAATTCAGCAGTTTTGTAATATATCGAAATTGTCTAAATTACCGCAATTATTATAATTTATATCACTCTTCATTTTTGGCGCAATTCTTGCAGTCCTATTCACCCGTAGTCTGGTAATGAAAAAGAAAGTGCGTAATAAAGTAATAATTGGCCAGTGACAGACACGCTCGAGTACCCGCGATCTTGAACTAAATAGACACGGCTCATTACCAGGCGTGCCTATCGCAACCTCGTATCGAGATTATACAGTTCCTAGAAACTAGACCTTAATTTACAGATATAAAGTTACATTTTCAAACAAGCCGAGGGGTTATAAGAAATATACAAAAATAACATTCCGTTATTGTAAACATTGCCACATGTAGGCTTTTGTCGAAATCATTTTATCATGATTCATGATATTAAAATGTTGCTGAATGTTAAAACTTTTTTCATATACTTAAAATTATTCCAAGTATATTATTCCGCTTATTATTCTGTATAGCATTCAGCAACATTTTAATATCATGATAAAATAATTTCGACAAAAGCCTACATGTGGCATGTGGGTTTTTTTTAACCGACTTCAAAAAAAAGGAGGAGGTTCTCAATTCGGTTGTATTTTTTTTTTTTTTTCAATGTTTGTTACCTCAGAAGTCCGTCATTGATGAGCCGATTCGAAAAAAAAGTTTTTTTGTTTGAAAGTATATGCTTCCAGGTGGGTCACATTTTTTTCTAAATTCAGTTGGATGCTGGGATCCATGAGGACTTGAGGGAACTCCTCAATTATATTAGGCACGCGTGTAGTGATTTTGGTATTGTCTATTATAACTAGTAAATTAGGTGGAGTGGAATTGATGATGAAGACCACAGATGACTTATGGAATTCCTCAATGATGTACTTAAAAGTACAAAAGTATATTACAGATTCTGATAAGATTCCGTTGAAATAGCAACTAATGAAGTGCCAAAGGTGATCCTTGTGGATTCGACGGAATTCCTCAAATATTATCGGCCTACATACAGACAGCGATTCGGTTTTTTTCTCTAATAATCAACGCATTTGCTCTCGGAAATCAGTTCATGTGGTAAATTGGAAAAGAAATGTGGAAATATTCTCGTGCCTTGGCGGAGTACTAAATTGAAGTCGGTTAAAACTTTGTTTTTAAAGTAAATTATTCATATACTTACTTAACATTTATTCCAAGTATATTATTCCGCTTATTGTTCTGTATATTATTGACTACGCAGACTACCTATTACGAAAATTAAATTCTATCAAAATATATCGTAATATATAATTATTATTTTGTTACCTGCTTTTATTCAACTTGCAGTGTATGATATACTATGTTAGTTAGAGTGTTCAGTCTGATGATGGAGTCAGAAGGTAACAACACCTTAAATAACAAAATAAATAGTATAGGACATCGTTCTTCATTCGTACGATTCGTATCATCGCAATATTATTATTAATTATTGAGTGCTTTAGGCATGTGTCTTTTGACGCGCGCCGTATTACTGTGTTCTTCTGTATGATGAACATAACGTTAAATACATATCAAGACTTTTACATGAATCGTATTTATTGTATTTTACAGCATGTGGCCATCGCACCACACTACGCGCCTGGGATCGCCCTGACACCATACGGATTACACTAACATGACGACAAATGAGCTGCCAGTATACAACGGCAAGATATAATACTAGCACCAGCACTTCACAATTTTATTCGAGCGAGATAATTCATGAATAAAGGGTAGGTACTAGGTACTATATCGTTTCCGTTTTATTCGGGTGAGCTAGCGAATATTCTTTAGTTTATATGAGCCGTAATTTGATTTTTGGATAATAATCAAATATGAATTTGTGTTAAGAACTCGCGCTTTTGACAAAGTTGATAGCAGTTTTGCTTGGTTCTTGGAAATCTAGTTTTCAAATGTTATTGGAATTTGAGAACCAGAAGTGTGACGGAATTGTGTTCAAGTACTTATTGTAATTTAGATACCCGCTCATTTAAAGCGGTTCACGATTAAATTAAAAGTAATATTTTGTCAGAACCGTGAGATACATAGAGTAGCTTTTGACGGAATAAGATTACCTATATTTAATGGTGCACACAGGGTTAAGATTACTACGACACTTTTATCATCGCTCAATGTTTTACTTCTGAAAAGTAAAAATTATCGCTAAATGCATTTTCTTATGCAACTAAAAATAAGTATTATATACGGAATGTGTTCTTCGATTTGCCATTGTGTGTTACCCGTTTAATAGCAGCATCTGAAGTACAATTTATTATCGTGTTATTTTAAGATTTGACATATATAATGGTCTTTTACCTAGTTAGTATTTAAATATGAGCTTAATGTACAGCATAACGATGTTTATTCGATATTCCTCAGTTATTATTTCTTATCATTTCAGTTATTTATGACTCTTCTAATATTTTGATTATTGATCTCAGATACTATTTTGTCTATCTGATTTATGTTAACAGTTTAGTGAACTCTGTTTTTTGTATGAACTGTTTAATGTGTATGTGTATTTTTAAACTCGACGACAGATTATTTAATATATTTACCTACTTTTTACTTTTGTAGTTCGTTTATTCCTTGTTAAACTAGTATAGACTACTATTTCATTGATATAAGTATGACAATAATTTTATATCTAACTACCAGTAATAGCTGGGGTTTGACGACGGAGCAGCCATTCCAAGCACTAACTAAACTTCACCTGACTGTGCATTGCAGAGACGTGATTTATTATTATTATTTTTATACTCGTCGACTGTAATCTTTAAATTAGAACCTCGCAAACCATAACGCAATGGAATACTTTTATTCTGATGAAAAAGTTTATGCTGTATGGACAATCGAAATAATTATTTCGATACGCTCTAGACAACCGAAAAAAAATGGAAAATAGAACTTCGTATTTCAATAATGTGTCCTTGTTTAAGGACACTCGATCCGATACAAGATTGCCAATCTATGGCGTTTCAGAACGTAGCAGAGTCGCGTCATCTGTCAAAAATCTACTTGAACTTGCTGCTGTATCCAGGGCATAAAAATTAAAAAAAAAACTACGCTTTGTGATTGGCTAGTATTTAGACAATCACAGCACAGTACTGCAACATTACGGACGCCGGTGGTGTGATGTGATAACTTTTCTTTTCAAAGTTAAACTTAAAAAGTAAAAATAAAAACTAAGAAAATGAGTAGTGACAGTGACGAAACATCTTTAACCCCTCAAGAAATAACTAATATGGCAGAGGAAGCGACACTTACCTTGCTACCTGAAAATTCAAAGAACCTTTACAATAGTCGAACTACATAGACAATATAGTACCTACTTAAGATATTTAGTTTTCTTATATACTCGTATTAATGACATAAATTATTAATTTTAATGAACTCGTACAAAAAGTATTGTTCACAATAGTGTCATAATCAAGCTTTTTAATCTCGTACCTTACTTAGGACACGGTACTCGCCTAAAAATCTCTCTATTATAACACGATTGTGAAAAATACTATTGTCATACATTATTATTATCTGTCATAAAAATATGTTAATTCTAGTAATAGCTGTGCTACTCTACATGCTGTACCTTCTCCTTTCCGTTGTGAAAAAAAAGCAACGAATAAGTTAGAAACGTCCAACCTTCGAAAATTAAGTTTGATTAAAAACTAACTGATCGCACTGTTCGACCCGCGATTACAGAGACCACAGATAGAGCCACGGAATATCATAAAGCTATGTCCACCTCAAACGTTCATTCTATAGACCGGTGAAAGAATTTAATAAATCGGGTAAGCAATTTCATAGATTACCCCCTACATACAAATATAGAAAGCTACAAACCTACATTACAAACAGTTATAGAAATGCTACACCGACCTAAGAGTGGTGACACACGGCGACTTTTTGCCGTGATACAAACGCGCGTTTTAAAACGCGCGGCTGTCGCGCGACACTTGCCATAGATTATCTGTCAAACCCACTGTATCGACACTGTATAGCGTTTGTAGCGCTGCAAAAAGTTAAAAGAAATAAAATATTTATTGATAAAAACATGGTATACACGAGTAGAGATACAATTTGTTGGGCCCTGAGCTAGGATTCCCTGTGTTACAGGACCCAGTAAAATAACAAGTTTGGAAATCGAAACATGCAATCGTACCGAGTATAATATTAAGTTATTATGTTAATATAAAATTATGTAGAGTGTACTTACATTGTATTTGATGAACTTTAAATGGGGATAAAAATAATGAATAATTAATCCTCAACAAATTTTCATACATTTAATATTATGTGCAATTAGTCGCCGTGTGTAATCACTCTTACGCTGACAAACAAATATTTTAATTATTATAACCCCATATAGATAAACTGACCCAAGCAAGTACATATACATAAATAATGGCCGCCTGACAGAGTACGTTGAAAAGAAAAATTGTAGCAATATAAAACACTGGTGGTACGCTGCGGGCCTTAATAGAAAACAAGATAAATACGCCCAGTCGGGGTCAAAGCACACATGACATGACGGATGGACTCATATTAACTAGATGGCTGTTTTATCTGGCTAAGTACTGCGGCGGTGAATCAAAGCGTATCGTACTGAATCATGCTTTGAACCTGCTACTACTGTATGGTGTAACTAGAACTATGCCTATGGCGCTATTATGGTCTTTAATTAATGCTAAATGAAGGAATAATATAATATAATAAGAATTAATACATTAATCGTCATCATCATTTGGTATGAATCGAAATTATATGGGCACCTGAATAGAATATAATAGTACATAGTTAAATCGACGTTCGTACGTAACAAAACGTAATATTTTCATATTTCTCAGTAAACTAAATACGTGTTGCCGCTACGGAGCTGGCGCAAACGCTGCGTAATGAGTAAAGTTGGTTCCAATAGGGAATAAATACGTACGCGGCACGATTGAAAACAAACTTTAAGTTAATGATGGTAAGGTATTATTTCGTTTACGTCAAGCACATCAAGCGTTTAATGCGGATCATGCATTTAAAGCGTTTCAGCCTTTTTTAGTGTATATAAGACCGGCGCACCGAGTAGACGTATTCATTCTTTCTCTAGCGAACTCTCGGATTGTCTTTGATTCTGGGTCGAGCCTAAATTCATAACGTAAACATTCGTAGATACATTATTGTGGTGGCGGGAAGGTTCAATATTGTGCGATTGCTTTGCATAGTATTGAACTATTCCACTACTTATTAGAATCTGAGTTTATTCTAAGGTTCAGTATTGTGCAATTATGTTGCGTAGTAATGAACTATTTCACTTTCTGTTAGATTTTGAGTTTATTTTAGATGATTTTATTATTATTTCGAACCAGATCAAAGTCTTAGTTGCATGGTCAACTTAACGAAGTGCATTTCCCCTTACGGTGTCAAGGAAGTATACTTCGGGATCCTGTTAGTAGTAGGCCAGGTTTGAGAGAAGCCTGGCACCATCTTTTTTATTTGCACAGATGGTGTAGCCTATCTTTGATGGGCCTCTCACTCGTCTTAAGGTTGGCCACAGGCTGAAGCGAGAAGATCGCCATTTCCCATAAGTCGATCGCTAGGATTGTTATCCACTCGTTGAGGTCTTGTGTGTGCTTAAGGCTTGTTCTTTTATTGGATATATATTTATATGTTATAAAATAGGGCGTGCATTTCACAGAACCCTTAAGTCCACGGACACGTTGTGAAATGTACATTACACAGGCTCTAGGTTGCATTCTCGGATTAGCCTTCCGAACAATTTACAGCTTAGATCCCTAGCTAGCTTAGAACATACACATCACATAACGTTAATAAAAGTAATGATGGGAGTTTTGCATACAGTAGTATAGGATTTAGTGGTAGGTAGGCTTAGGTATAGAATCAAACACCGTCATAGGGTATTAGGAATACTATTCTTAGGGATGGATAGTTAGAATGAAGGTTTACAAATTAAATAACATTTATTTGAAGGTTTAATTGCAATTTATGAGTAACTGAATAGGAATTAGTTATTGTGTGTGGATCAGTAGTATTGGGTTCCGTATTTTATTACATATGAAATATTAAAGGTGTAATCGTCATATTGCTTATTGTCATCAAGGTGTTATACTTCCAGTTATGATTAGGATATCAGAATTGTTTCAGAAAGATGAAATGATTCTAGGCTAATGGCAAGCGGAGCAGTCCATTATGTCTAATATTAAGGTATCGAATTATCATGAGTGGAATATACTCATTACTTAGGGTAAACTTCAGGTTCAATATTTCATATTTAATGGACGGTATACCTCAGTATTACAAATATCTTCACTATAGCAAGTTTATAGGAATTTAATGGATACATTAGTCTCTATGTAAAGGGTGGAATAATGCCTTAATACATAATTTTCCTTGAATGAAATAATATTCAACTGTTAGGTCTGATGAGTTTGTTGAGTGCTTCTTCTCATCAGAAATTAGGTACGAAGCACAGGTAAATTTATTAAACATGTTAGGATTACCTATTAGAAACAAAATATAATAAAATGGGTATTTAATTAGCTAGATGGCCAGACCCACATCCAGACGGAAATGGTAGCATAGTATGGATCAAAGAGAATCTTCCATACAATAATAATAATGAACAATTAGCTAGCTAGGTTGGTCTGTTATCTGATTTGATGGTATGATTATAAATTGAGGCAATGTTTTGGTATATAAAGAAACAAAGGCTTTAATTTAAGAGGATATTATATGTTGAGAAAATATTGATAAAGCTACCATTACGTTAACCGGCCACGGTAGGATCTGGTTGGGGTTTATTAACCAAAAACAAATTTTATTTATTACATAATTAACATTTTGAACTAGGATGCAGTAGGATGACGTAGGGTTGAGTAGGTAGGGAGGAGTCAAAGTCTAATTTGCTACACATAAAAGAACTTAGGTTGCTCGGAACACAACGTAGACACTAGACGATCTATTGGCCATATTCAAGTTAATTTTAATTATTTATGTTCTGTAGGTAAATACATTAATTTAGCGTTAGAAACAGTTGTTTAGTTATATTTTGCCAGGATTTAACAGCTCTTTTAGTTACAATGGGTTCACGTTAATGAAATTGATACATTGCACAGATGAAAAAAAATACACAAATAATATATATAATTTTATACCACAATGGTGGCAAACAAGAATACGGTCTGCCTGATGGAAATCGGAGATCGTAGCCTATGGATATCCCTACCCAACCCAACGTCGTTGCCGACACATCGTTGATTTATATTCGTTGTGTTGACCTATAGAGGGAAAGGTAGGGTCGTCACTTTGAACACAGCGTTTATATGAGAATTGATTCCTTCGTGAAAAATAGTCATACATTTTGATTTATTATAATAACTTTTGTAACTCAATTAAATGAGTCTAATTGCTAACGAACGAACGAACGAAGTTAAGTTCTTAAAAGTGTTTTTTTTATTCGTCCATACAAATGAATCGTAGCAACGAAGTCATAACTTAGTTCTGCCAGGATACGCTAATCGATAATTTATTCCAAACTTAATTATAATATCATAATGAATGAGGCAGTTAGTCATAGTCGACTTATAAGATTGTAGTTCAAAAACCTCTCCGTTTAATGTATATGTATACGGGGACAGTATATAAAATTTCCAAATTTATGGATTCCATAAACGAAATTAGGAACGGGTCTCGGACAAGTACCGTTCATGGAAACACGTCATTTATGGGTGAGATTATTTAATGAGGCCGACTTTTTAGGGTTCCGTAGTCAACGAGGAACCTTATAGTTTCGCCATGTCCGTCTGGCCGTCCGTCCGTCCGTTTGTCCGTCCGTCTTCGGCTTAGCTCAGTAACCATTACTACTAGAAAACTGTAATTCGGCATGAGTATATAAATCAATCACGCCAACAAAACAGAAGAATAAAATCTCTTTTTTTTGGGGTACCTCCCCTATACCTAAAGGGGGATGTAATAATTATTCTCGTTAAACCCATAGTATCGTTGGTAGCTTGTTCAAAAATAATATGGCTTTTTTAAAACGTTTTTTCAAATTAGTGATTCGTTTGCGAGATATTGGGCTTTAAAGCCCAAATTTTTGTTCGAGTCATGTTCCCCCTCCTCTGCCGGCGAAATGGCTGCTACTGGGAATGTACATATAATGAATTTAAAAGGAAAACTATCACGGCTAAGTAGACACAACTAGTTTAGTTAGCGCGCGCGTGTCGATGTAACTAAGAAAGACGGGCAACTACGGAACCCTACACTGCGCGTGGCCCGACACGCACTTGGCCGATTTTTATACAGCTGTCATTGGAATCCTCTTCCTTGGATAGCAGAGTTTCTTTTTGAATTAAAACTTTGATGCAATTCGGCCAACTCAAACAATCTCAAGTATACGCGCTTCTAATCTTAAAAGGATTTACAGTGCGCCGAGAAAGGACTAAGGTAATTGTACTAGTCGTTGACTCTGTGACGTGTTTTTCTACAAACACAAGCTAACCGGTTCGTTTAGTTCAGTTTAATTAACATTTTATAAAACATCATTCTGCAAACAAGCATCACGGGAGCAAAATAACCAATTTATTAATTAGATTTCTGATTTTTATTTATGTTGACATGGAATTCGAAATTGAATGTGCATATTTGTTTTGTTTTACATTAGGCTAATGAACATAATTGACAAGCAGAGCACCATGACATGAGGCACTGTTAAGGCCTCTGGTAAAATTATACAAAGTAAAATAACACAATCCTGTGCCCATCTAAAGATATAAACGCTCATGAAACAAAGCTACAACAGATTATAAAACAAATGCTACAATTAACGATATGTAACTCTTCCAATTTTGAGGCAGGAGCTCCATCTAATTAATATATATTTTCTCAAACATGCAATGAAATATTGACGTTGTGTTCTTCATAATGGGCTTTCGAAGTGTCACGTTTCGGGCGGAGCGAGACGAGATCCGTAATGGCATTTCATAGAAAATTGGAGGCCTGCAATCACCTTTTTAATTTCCATTCCACAATTTGTAGCACAGGATCACGGCGTTCAGCCATGAACATTAAAGCTTGATTTCTTGGAGTTTTTTTTAATTTATTTCATTGCATGTTTGAGAAAAGCACTATACATACCTCGGCGTGAAAAGGGGTTGCCAGCCTCATAACTATCCGACCTCGCTACGCTCGGCCGTCTATATGTACTCGGCCGGTAACCCCTTATTTCCTGGCCTCTGTAGTAATGTACTAATTATACATATAGGTTAAACAAACGCCTGATTTTTTTAAAAAGCTATCTCGCTGTGCTGCTCTCGACTCATGCACGAACGGAGACTAAATTCAGGTTGAAAGAGTGATATGTAAAATAAATAGGTAGATAACGACTGAAACTAGCGAAGCACGATTTTAGGTATTTTACCTAAAATTCGTATTCTTAGTCAGCACACACTTTAAAAGCTATTGTCAGGTTAAACAGTTACTTTTACTGTGGGCGGCTCTGCTGGTCGTAAACACCAAATAAGAAATTTACGATGTCACGCCTTTTATCTAAAACCGTCGCTTAAACATTTGCATTCATATGCATCGTTTTTAAAAGGCCGTACAACGCACATAAAGATAACATGAGTTATTTGGTAAGAACGAATCAAACCGTCATAAAACATAGAACTTACTGCCCCTCAAAAAATTGCAGTGCTGAATAATGAACTTGTGTTAGGTCTTGTTAGGACAGACGACTCAGCAACTCAGCGGCGCGAGAAGCGTGCTGTCCCGTACGTAAAACACTCCTAAGCACCGCTATGTTGTGGGCGACTCCCAACGTGAAGACCGCGTCGCCGAGTACGTAGGGTATTTTGATTGTCTTTAACGTAAAAGGATCGGATACTGAAACTAAAACATCAATAAAGTTCTAGTAAATTCATTAAATATGCCTTAACAATATTTCGATGGCAGCTACACCTGACATATTAAAAAATTATAAATAAAGACTACATTATCAATATTGTTGTTCCATCTGAAGTGTCACTAACCTCCCACAGTGATACAAATGTCTCTCATATCTCCGAAAGGCTATTCCTTATCCTACCATTGCTAATGGTATGACATCAGTGTAGCGGATATGGGCGAAATTGCCTTCACCCACAATGTTTACGAGAAACAAACGCTTAACTTTTAGGGTTCAGTTCTTGGTATTAATTACCATTTAAGTATGCTAAGGGCTAAAAACTAATAACCATCAATAGTAGGTATTACAAACCGTGAAAATAGCCAATTAGGATGTTCTAAATCGTGTATTTAACGTATTATTGATAATGTTATCGATTTGATCAAGTAAAACTCTATAAAAGTGAACTGAAATTCCCAGCCGCGAGGAAAGCTTGTTTCGATTAGGGGTAAATGGGGTGTACAAAGTGTCATAATTTAGGTTACCTACCCTTGTACGGAGCAGAGTTTGATGTTACAATTTTATCTTCAGTCTATATCAGATAGTATATTGATTTAAACTTTCACGATCCTCACACATTGTTTTGACTAAACGGGACTTAATCGCGTAATAAATAAGTTAAGTAATTTTTAACCCCCGACGCAAATAGGGGGACGACGTATCTGTGTATCTGTCTGTGGTATCGTAGCTCCCAAACGGATGAACCGATTTTCGGTGAGTTTTTTTCGTGTCATAGATAATTTTATCCCAAGTGTTCTTAGCTATGTTTCATGAACATTTTCATGTTCAGCCGTTTTTGAGATATTGGACTTTGAAATGAAAATGTCAGGGGTTTCTCACCTTTTCTAAGTTGTAGTTACTCAGATAGTTGCATGCTGTCTTGGTTACTAGTCAAGGAGCTAACTAAATTGAGTCATAAATAAATGTCAAAATGTCGAAAACTAGAAACTAATCGATCTCAAGCCCCATTTTTCACCAAAGTAAATTGTAACGCAAGGGGAAAGTATCTATTCAACTCCTTTTCAACCCCTGACACAAAGGTGGGGTGTTATAATGGGATGTTTGCTTCTGTGCGTCTGTCTGTGGCATAAACGGATGAACAGATTTGCGTACTTTTTTAAAAATCGAAATCCTCTTTATATAGTCGAGGTGGTTTTTAGCCATGTTTATTGTAAAGGGTAATAGTTTTTTTTTTAGAAAGAGTTTTCCTTTTGTATGTTAAAAGCCGTGTGAATTGGGTCCCAGGCAGACGACACAGTTAAAATTAGTAAGCAGGTCCTTTGTTTCAAAGTAGCTCACGCTTGGCCAGACTTTTTTGCCAAGTAAAATCCACTAAAAGGAGTCGTCCATAAAAGAGTCCACGCATGTGGCCGACGCCTGTTTGCACGTCAACACCCGTTTCCGTAGTCGATGTCGAAATTGAGTGGTTTACAATTAGTGTTATATATATATCTAGTGAATGAAAAGATAACTTGGAGCCAAAAATGACGAACAGGGATTTTTTCGTGAAGGTATGTGATTATATTGACAATCCTATACTATTAAAACGAGCAATATTTGTAAATATATATTCTAATCCTAATCCTACTAATAATATAAATGCGAAAGTTTGGGTGTTTGGATGCTTAGATGTTTAGATGTTTGGATGTTTGTTACTCAATCACGCTTATTCAGCTGAACCGATTTAGATGAAATTTTGCACGAATATAGTTTGTAGCCTGTATTAAAATATAGGATAGTTTTTATCTCGGGTCCACGCAGACGAAGTTGCAGGCGGAAGCTAGTATGTTTATATATTTGAAATCACGTTCTCGAAAACGGCTCTAAAGATTTCAATTAAATTTGGAATAAACGGGGGCGAAAAATCGATCTACCTGGGCCTCATGTCTGGGAAAATTTGTTTTCTCTGTATTTTCTCTATTTTCACCCGACCAGAGACTATAAATCGCCCAGGGACTATAAATAATATACGTTAAAATGAATACATTTATTTAACAAAACAATGATTACATTACAATACAAACAAGCTCTAAACTAGCTAGCTAAAAGAGAAGAACAAGTAGTAAAACTACATCCCGTTCTGCGTCATGCCCGAACCCTACGTCTCCAAAATGCTCGCGTCATTGCCTCACTGAACAGCAATTGACACCTGTAAATTAATAAAGGTAATAATTGAACTAGCGCGCAAAGCGAATAAAGTTCTCCGTTTCAGCTTGTTCTTTCTTTCGTATGCCCGGCGTCTGTCCGGCTGTTCGCTTCTCCAGGCCCCGTATTATGGTCGGGCTTATCACGCGATAAGTGACAAGATAGAGCGTCAGTCTCGTTCTATCGAACGGTGTCAGCCAGTGACGGACGGTCTATCTTGTCACTTATCGCGTGATAAGGCCGACCATGATACGAGTGCAGGTCGCATTTCTCAACCGATTCCTGTGAAATTTGGTGAGCAATCATTATAATAGTTTGTTTTTGCCAATTCAGTTTTAAGCAAATAAAGAGTAAAAATTAAAGAAGATATAAGTCACTAACTGTTGTACAAAAGCTGTATAACTGATTTATTTACTGGATTAAGCATAGAATCCAATTTTCTAAATAGGAGAATTATCAAAAAAAACGAAAGTAATGTCCAAAAGTTTGTCTCACTGTTGTGTCAATAAAGAATAAAACATTGAAGAAGATAGGCTCGCCAATTCTAAAGCCCACAGAGTCGCTAACTGGTTTAGTTGTACAAAAGCTGTATAACAGTGATTTATTTACTGGATTAAGCATATAATCCCAATTTTCTAAATAGGAGGATTATCAACAAACACGAAAGTAATGTCCAAAGTTTGTCTTTTACAACTAATGAAGCGTGCTCCTTATAATCCTGATGAGCGATTTTTTGCTACTGGAATTTTAATTATGACTCAAGATTAATGTTGGTTATAACTCACGAGGCCATTGATTCGATAAATTAAAACAGTCGAAATACATTATCTGTCTGTAGATACTATTATTGGCATACAATAGTAGGTACATTACTACAGAGGCTGGCAACCCCTTTTCACGCCGAGGTATTTATAGTGCTTTTCTCAAACATGCAATGAAATTAATAAATAAAACTTCAAGAAATCAAACCTATTTCCCTGGCTGAACGCAGTGACGCTGTGCCACAAATAAATTAAAAAAGACCTTATTGCAGGCCTTAGGCCTCTAATTTTGTATGAAATGCCATTACGGATCTCTCGTCTCGTTGCGCCCGAAACGTGACACTTCGAAGCCCATTATGAAGAACACAACGTCAATATTTCATTGCATGTTTGAGATAATTAATTTATAGTACAGTCTAAGTCTTGCGTATTAATATACGTACATACCCAAAATAAGGAGATAAATATCTGTACCGGACTCAATTGTCAATGTCATAAAGGCGTAGACAGATATTTATGTCCTTATTTATGTACGTATATTAATACCCCTGACAGTACCTATACATATTCTGTATGTACTGTAGCTACATGGTATGGTCTTATAATGTGCCAACATGGAAAGCGAGGTCTGTCCAAAATGACAACCAACATTTTTATGCACATTTAGCTACTTTTGAGATTTTCCCGAAAAACATGTCATTTCATTTACTTATTTAGTTGCTAACGGTTAATTAAATACACTATTGTTTATTTATACTTATACAGTATTTTAAAGTGTTATGCAATTTACTTACATGTATGTTGTTGAAGGTCTTAATGCTGTTTTCGTGGCTGAACCCTACATGGGTGTGTTCAGCTCCCAGGCAACCCAGACTTAGCCTAGCAGAGCCCATGCCTAGCTATTTTTACAACAATATTGACGGTAAGATACTCGTACACTTTGAAATTAATTTATTGGCGACTTCCACGACCTCCAGCCAGTTGTAGCACACATATAGTGAACCTACCTATTGTCGACATTCTTCCAGTTACTGACATGGTTAACCCTATAAGAAGACAAAATGAACAACCATAAAATAATAACTTTCTGCAAAAACTGAGTGCCGATAAATGGTGCTTTACCCTAAATGGGAAAGGCTGGTATTGGACCTCTTTCATTTTCATAAGTATGTTTTTTTTATCTAACTTGAAGTCTTCTCGTGCGTGTGGTGACGGTTTAGAATTTCACCATCCGTTCCGTTCCAATTCCCGTGGATGTCAAGTGTCGACTACGGGAATATGGTTGAAGTGTGTTGTGGGACTTGAAGGCGATGGGGACCTATGACTACAAAATCACATTTTATCTATTTTTGTGTCTATAATTGATGGACGATGGATGTTGCATTGAAAATTTGATGATGTACCTGTTTTTAACGCAGGCGTATTGTAAGTAGGTTTGTATGACTATTTCAATACATAATGTACCTATTTATTGCATAGGTCACCCCGGCACCTACGCATTCGGCTACGACGTATTGGATGCTGCTACCGGGAACACACAATACCGGAGTGAAGAGCGATACCCGAACGGTACCGTAGTGGGGAGTTACGGGTACCTAGACCCGGCGGGCCGGCCTCATAGGTACCGGTATATTGCTGATGAAAGGGGGTATAGGTGAGTGAAACCAGGCCTAATATTGAAATCTCTTCCTTGGGGTAGACGCGTTTGGACCATACTTAGACCGGATTCTACTATAAAAAAATTATCTTTATTTTTTATTCGGCATACCGACAAACGACACCAATTGTGATAGCCAATACACCAATAGTCGTTTTTGGCGCTGTGGGCACGGCAATTCACGACATCTTTTGGTGGCCTTAGCGTTGAAAGTGTTTGACTGCAAGGTTCGTAATGACTATGCGTTTGCATAATCGAAATTATAGAGTTAATCGTGTGGGATCGTTTTCTGAATTGCTAAAATGTTTTATTAACTTTTCCGAACGCTTTTATCGCCGAAATATTTTTTTTGGTAGTCAATTTTTTTCGATAAGATGCTCTTTAAGATGCCACATTAAATCATATTGTTTATCTCTCCTTTCTTTTTCAGAGTAATGCAAGACCGCCCCCAAACTTATGCAGCCCCAATTATCAGCCCCAACGCACTGCTAAACAACGAGGGAGATACAGTGACTTGGACGAGAAAGAAACCAAACCGTGTCATGGCACAGTCTGAAAAAAGGAAAAACAAAATCATGTGGATACCGGGAAAATATACGATTTAACATGGAAATTAGTAAATTATTATTTATATATTTGTTTCTCATTAACCCTCGATGCCACACGAGGCGATAAATTAGCTTGTCAGCCGGTTTTATAAAGATGCGTTAGACCAAACAATAGACCAAATAGTAACTCGGTATTTTTTTTTACATTAGGTACTTACCGATTTAAGGCAAAAAGGTGTAACGGATCTTTATAAATTAATTATAAATTAATAAATTATTGACGATCGGGGCGTACCTACTGCGGCCACAACGGCAGCGCGCCTGGTCACGGCGGTATTGACCGCCACCGCACCGTTTACTTTTGAGTAAACTTGTCATTAGCTGTAAAATTTACTATAGACCGCCACCGCAGGCCGCGCCAGTGTGATTCAGGCCTTACTCTGTACACATGCTTGCTTTTCAAACAAACGTATTCAATGTCACTTTGACTTTTGGAAAATGAAATCGAGAATTATTCATATTATGTTATTATTTATACCAACAGTTATTAAATGTAGGTTAATGTTAAATGTATGTGGTGGTAAATGTAATTTTTAGAGCATCTTTGCAAATCAAATGTCTACTTAATTCTGTTTTGTCAGGTTCAAAAGTCGAAGCGAGGGACGAAAAGACTTATCCGAATGGAACTCTTGCTGGAAGATACACTTACGTAGACGCATACGGGAGCAAAGTGAATGTGAAATACTTTGCTGACGGGAAAAGTTACAGGTTTCTAGACAACAATTTCAATTTGTTTACACTCATAATAAACTTAGTCACAATATCTTGGTTCAGATAAAGAGAGATATTCTCTGTCATTAATATTAACTATTAACATTAGATTTTTAATGGACATATTCGTCTACGTTCCTTCGATTATTTAGGATATGAATGGGAAACACTGTTAACCTTATTACTATAACTAAGTGCTTTTCAAAATGATTTTCCTTGTTCTGATTTGTCAGCCCCAATTTCTGCCAAATTGTGGCAATTTAGGGATACCATTTATTAAAAATAATATTGCCATACCTAAGCACTGTGATTGTAATATTTTTAATTTTTCCTAAGATATCGCTATTTGCAGTAAAATACACTCCTGATAAAAAAAAATACAAAGACTTCAAAGCTTGACTGAAATCGACTATAGAACGCGTTTTTATAGCACTATAACACCTTTAAAATACAATCTCTTTAATAAATGCGTGTTAAATTTGTGGAAAGGCTAATTACAAATTATTATATAATATTTTAAACGTTTTACTTCAATATTATCTGACAGAAAACTTGGCTGATCATAAATATTTCCATGGTCCAGATTGTGTTGCTTGGTATCTGCATACATTTGTCAGTACAACTCGTTTGACAGTTGAATTAGCAGCGCAACATGCCTCCAGACGATATCAATTAGTCAGTTTCTGATAAATTGGGGCTGACAAATCATCACTTGTATAGTTATACACCCCATCACTGTTTGGGTATTTATACTTTATTTCATAACTATAGTCCATTGCTATTAAATGTATACAGGTATACGTGACAAACTCCTTATTATTACAACCTGGAAAATGTTGACATTTGTTAAAATACCTGTCTTGTAGACAGTGGGTTTGGCGATAGAACGAAAGTTGTTTAAGGCGCCGTAAGGTTCAGCGAAGTTAAGCGAACAGAGTTTCTGAAACCATTTAATGCGTCTGTTTATAATAATATGATTTCAAAAAAATACGAATGGTAATCTTGAGGCTTTTCTGCAGCGAGATCAGTGATTCGAAACATGATTAAGCAATTTTCGCTCGATAGAAAAAAATCACGAACATAGGTCTAAAATACACTTAAAATATTAGTAACAAATTATGCACAAAAGCTAAAAATATTAAAATTGCTTCTAAAAATCGGCAATATTTATTATGTTTGAGAGAACTCAGTGATTACTTTTTTATTTATTTAAAAGGCCAAAAAATAAAAAATAAAAAACTATCCGCGCTTCCGAGCACGCACTTCCATCTCGCTCACGCTTATGCTCAGTGATAGGGAGAGAAGACCATGAACCTACGGCGCCTTAAGAGTCCCCAGGACGTTCGAGTCTTCATACAAACGTAGCTTGGTTCTCATTTTAAAACGGCATGCAAGAATAAAATGACACTTTGTACACACAATGGGATCCACAATATCTAGGCGGAAACTACTTCTTGTTGCTATAAATTAAAATAGAAAAAATTGGGCGAGTAGAACGTTTGTGTATGTAACACAGTTTCTAATAGCTTTATTTTTTCTAGCTGCCTGCTTCCTATTTTTCACACGTTTCTGGCCTAGATATGGCGGATCCCTATGTGTAGGTACCTATAAATAGTTTCATTTTTATCATGTTATTCGAACAAGCTGTTTTAAAATGAGAACCAAACTATACGTTTGTATAGGAGTCTACTTGAGATAATTTGGTTCTAAGCATGCCCAAAACTTATTTTACAGTATTGAATTAAGATCCAAGACGCCAGAAGATGAAAACCATGAGTGTATCCGAAACTCCTCTCTAAGCGTGGAGCGCACTACCGATACCGAGCCGTTAGACACAATGGTACCACTCAAATTAGATTTTCCGTCGATTGATAATATCTACACAATCGAAAATCCGCCCAATGTTACCAACGACATTGTAACGAATAAGAAAGGGTATCATCACAGTAATGAGAATGACAACCAGCCTGAAGATTATGATATTTACGATTCTGTTTTGAAAAGAACTAAGACGTACGGAAAGGACAAGAAAATGAAAAGTAGGAAAGTCGTAAGAAAAATTCGCCAGACGTTGAACGTTGTCATGAAAAAAGTACCTGATCTGTAATTATAATAATTACCCTCTTTGGACAGTCAGTGAGCACAACAGTCTTCGGGTCTAAAACTAAATACTTCTGTCTCGCTGGCTCTTACATGTTCATATGCCAAAATAGTTATTTCACACAAACCCGAAGCACAAACTGCTCTAAGACCAACTTAACGCACGGCGATGTTTTGCAGCGCTTCAAATGCGATACTGTGCCGATACAGGTGATTTTGACATGTGATCTATGGCTGATTTGATATAGTGCGACAGTCGCGCGTTTGTATCTCTGCAAAAAGTCGCCATGTGTTACCGCTCTAAGAGCGCTTAGTCTGTTCCAAAATGAAAAGACGTTAGTAATAATAGTTTTATTGTTTATTTTAAGATAATTATTTCATTTAAATATATTTACAATTACTTCCAACTCGTTTTGCTCATTCATAAGTTTTATTGCGGCTGTTTCTAAAATCCGAAGACATTCTACTTGTCCGTGCATCGGCAAATCTTGAAAATCTCCGATATTTAAAGTTTCTCCTGTAAAACTATAACCTAGTTTTCTATCTGATCGTCGTATCGATATCTGTAATTGTAATAAAATTATTTGAATTATAATTAGCATTCAGTTCGCCATCTATATTTTCTTTCTTGAAGTAAGGTTAGTTTAACTAGGGAACGAGCATTCGCAGCGCACAGCGTTTACTAGTTGCATGTTGTAAGACTTGTTAGTTATGCTATTCGGGCACAGATGGAGCTAAATTCAAAATATAATAAATGAGCGAAGTTATTATTAACTATTATTAAGCCGTTTTTAAAATAACTGCCATATTCCAAAAGATCATATTTGTTTTGAAATGCTAAAATTAAAAGATTGTTTACATCCTAAATTTGAAAATATTTAATGATCCAAAATAGTCCAGTTTCTGTCAAGTAAATATACTTAGACCTAAAAATAAAGCCGCACTCAGGACTAGTTCGGATCTTTTTTTACATAAACCGGTACTAACGGTATAATAGAACGTTATATCGTGAACGAGTTTACAAATCCATAGCAGAATAACATCGCGATGATCAGCAAAATATCCGTCTGCTCCATCCACAACAATCGAGTCTGTATCAGCTTTCGGTTCTAAACAAACCTAATAGGAAATAAAATAAGAAATGAATGAATAACGTTACTACATGTGATTGCTTACAGGCTGTAAAAGAGTAATTTTAATATAAGATTCTTGGCGAGTGTAAATTTCTGCACGGCGCAGAATTGCTTCCGTATGTTAAGTAGCAAATTTAAATACTGAGAGTGTTTAGAATTTATTAAATTATTCACCTTTGAACTTTTTGCTGGAGCCTCGGTCTGTGTTTGAGCATGCCGTATAGAAACGCATTTGCCTTCATGTGTTTTTTTAATTATTTCCGCGCTTTGCATCCGCACGCCCATTAAAAGAAAGGAAGCGTTTTTGTGCCCGCCATTCATGAGAGTATTAGAGACTGTGTGGACTAATGGGGCACTGAAAATAAACAATATAATGTAGTTACCTATAATAGGGTAGCCTGTTACTTTTATATCGGTAGATCGGTACGCAAATTATATCCTTACACGAAAATAACAACAAAATTATAAAGTTGAAGTCTGTTCAGTTATTTGTAAGTAAACAAACATCTAGACTAAAGTGGCCGTCAATAGAATTTGCTAACTATGTAAACAATGTATTGAAATTGACATTTAATGTCAATTTCAGTATGACGGTTTGTTTACATAGTTAGCAAATTCTATTGACGGCCACTTTAGACCAATATACATTATTTTCGCAGATCAGAATGTTTACGGCAAAACATGGGATTCTCGCAATCTAGAGGACATTTTTTATCGATGTCGATAACTATTTACTAACATGAAAAACAATCGTAGCGATAAAATTTTATCTCATGTAATCGTTTGTGACATTTCCACTAAAATATTTATTAAATATAGTGGTAGTCTTTATAAAAACCACCACTGTCCATGAAAATATTTACTTTATAATAACAGGTTCACTACAAAAAGCAATTACACAAGCAAGGCGCTTTGTTGTATAATCGCCGTTAAGGAAAAATGTGTAAGTAATTAAAAGATAAATATACTAGTATCCCTTACTCAATTTTCACTAAAAATACAGCGTAGCAGCGTACTTCTTTATTAACGGCAGAGACATGAATGTATACTCGCTGCGGTTCATCGACACATAATGTTATCCTTGGAACTTTAGAATGGTCGAAGATGAAATGTTGCAGAATCGAAGCTCTTGCTATCATTTTTCGGCAATTGGATATGGGACAGGTGATAGGTCTGAAATTTAAAATATTGTTTTGATGATTGATCAAAATTGTAATTATTAGATTGACGTTTTTATGAATTTTATTAAACCTGTGCATGATATCGGTAGATTTTTTAATCCCATTTTTCATTGCTTCATGTTCGTTCGATCCTTGGATGGAGAGCAAACTATCGCAGCTTGTGCGAAAATTAACATTTTTGTAATTTACTGTAGTTTCCGTAGTTTTTTTGTTAATTCCCTGGAAGAACAACTTCTGAACAATATTTTATTAAATTAGGCTAGGGACTATCCTATTCTATTAAACAAGCAACATTGGTGTAAGTAATTGTTTATTTGTAAATCGGCCCTAACAATTTAGTTCAGGGTTTAAGACGCTGTCAACACCAAAATGCCTTTGAGCATTTGGGATAGCGCGCGCACTGTCTATTTGTATCGGAGTAAACGAGAGCGAGTATTACTGGGCGGCCCGGTTTTTGAAGATAATTAGTACATAAATATTAAAATAAAAAAGTGAGGGTATTTGTGAAATATGACTCGCTAGCGGTTTAGGTATGAATATGTTGACTCCGTGTTTTTAATTGCAGACCCATACGTCAAACAAATAAAGACATAGAACCGTTAAAAACCGTTACCGATGAACCGTTTAATGATGATTTTAAGACCAATCTTTGCAATTATTTTCTATCGAGCCCATTTCGTCCGATTATGTATCGAGCCCGTCTACGGTCTTTGAAATATGTTGAATATTCACATATATTTTATTTGATGTGCTAGAACAAATAGTTTTTCTTAATAAACTGCTTAAAAATCATCAATTTCAACAAAATTAGGTCTTGTCAGCCTCTTAAGTTTAGAACTTTAGATACGGGGCGACAATTCTTTACCTCGTCTTCCGGAATTGAGTGTCTACTTCTGGCTGCCTTTTCGTTAACATCTATATTATTTAAGCTCTTAGATTCAGGTATCTGTCCTGTGAGGGGAAACGTATTTATGGTTTTAGAATATCTACTATGGTTTCCTTAATATTCTATCTAAGGTTTCTAACCTTACAGCTGATAAACGATATAATGATAGCTATTTATCTACGGTAAGTATCTATGTTTTGTGAATACGTTAACTGGGAGGTCTAAATAACAGATGGCTTGGCGGTAAAGCCTAACTAAAGATGATTGAAGTAAATGAGAATGACCCAAAGATGAAGATGTCAACTTACTGGAACATTTACAACAATGGTGGTGATCTCCACCCGCAAAATCCTTATTGCGAAGTGAAAGCACTTCGCATCTTGATACCATCACATTGGAACAACACTGCACCAAACCTTCATAAGGAGGTGCTGAATCTATAGAAAATATGAAATTAAAGATCAAAATAAACACGTTAGGTTTTTACAAATGTTATACTTAGTCTATGTCTATGTTGGTGGTAACAGGCACAGTAGAAGACAGAAGACCAAGAGGTGGAAGCTCCAAACGCTGGCTCAACCAGGTGTCGGATCTTGAAATGCCGGTTAACGTAGCCATCCAACAGGCAGCCGGCCGAAAGTGCTGGAGAAGAATACTGGCAATGCTACGTCGGCAGAGCCACGAACCAATTGAGGAGGAGGAGCTCTAACAGTACATCACATGAGCATGTGAGGTTTTTAATCTATTAAGCCGTATAAGCAGCACATCGTGCCCAAGAAGCACACATACATAAATTTGAAAAACATGTTTAGACTGTTAGTCAAGGTGTACCAAAATATTACCCTAATAGTAGGTATCGTATTTGCAGAGAATATCCCACTCATATAGCTGCCAGCGTTAAAAAGTTATCAGTTCGCAAATAGCGCCAAGCCTCTTACTCCACACCGCCTATTATTCTAGCTACCAGCCCCGCTACACAAATTTTACATCTTGGCTAATAAGTAGGTAGGTATAGCTTGGGCATATCCCGGCCGTCGCATAGAGACACTCCCGCATGCATTCCGCATGGTTATGATAAATGACGGGTCGACAAACGAAACTTTATGGAGTTAATAAGGTTGTTAAGGTCATATCCTAGGAATATGACCTTGCTAGTATTATCAGAGGACGGATGCCTATGCGTTGAGCAGACACGGTAACATCTGTGGCTAGAAGAGCCACACTTCAGGCCAGCATGCATCAAGGACCGAGCCCCCAGTTTTCTAGGAATCCATTACTTTAGATAGATATACTCGTACACGATTGTAATACCTAATAATGTTGTGATACATATCTTTGTGTTAGGTACTGTGGTTTCATAATTATGTCATGGGGGAAATTTCTAAAGACGGCACCAATAAACTATATTATTATTATTATTATCTCTCTCTCTTCTTATTTAAGAGCTAAGCTCTTGTCGGTGTAGCTCAAAATAGGCCATCAATCTACTCCGATCCCATCTCGATACGACCTAACATCAACTCTCTTTTTGAGTTGCTCTATATGTAGTTTAATCTAGGTCTTCCTCTTCCTCGCTTCCCCTCCATCTTCTTATTATTATTACTCTATGGAAATACTGTGAACATTTCATAGGGAATTAGGACAAAAATACCTGGCTGGAAAGTATGGGGTGCCCAGTGGCCCGAGTTACACACACGCAGCACTGACTTGGACGAAACCTCATCGCATATCGAGCATCGCACAGTTTTCATGGTTGTTCTCGATTTTTCTTCCGGCTTAGAGATTTGGACCTTAGATAAGTCCTACTAAAACGTTTACAAAAGTTAAGGAAAGTCGGTAAGTAACTACTACATTATGACGTAAGTAACTTGTATTGTTCAATACCTACCATAGTCAGATGATACGGTTTAGTTGTAAACATAACACTGGCACTAGTGAGAGTAGTGAGGTAATATAGTGACAGGTGACGGACTACTTTACCGATAGTAAAGTGTGGCGTCTTGGTTGAATTTGCTATGAGGATTGTAAGGAAAGACGTTCAAACGCTGGTGTATTGTTATTCCAATTGCTGATCCATGCTAATAAGTATGGGAGTGTGCTCGGTTTTAAATGATTCATAAGCCATATAGCTAGCGAAAGTTTCTAGGAAGATGTGTATGTACATTGAGACATTGTTTCCTAGATATTACTATAACTTAGGTACTGCCAATGCCATAATATGTTTAAGCTCGTGACAGACGAATAAGTACAGTTCAGTATGAAGTAACTATTTTAGTGCGCACACTACTTAAATTACTTACCTTATGGGTGAAGGAGAGTGAGAGAATAGATTTTATGAAATTAACATTATATATTAATATGTTATTTCAGCAAGCGACCTCTAAACCTTGACATACGATTAAATAAATAAAACTTCTTACCTTTTTCATCATATCGACTGTTAACAAAAAATTATAACTCTTAAAAAATCTTAAAATGTAAACCCATAATGACGTTTAAGACATGCAAGTTTGACAGTAGAGATAATATACTCTTCTTTATTACTTAAGGCCCGCAGCACACTTCAAGTTCCTGGGTCAGGTTTTATTATAGGGCTTGTGATAGTCAAGCGTATATTGCATTATAAGTGAATATTATATAATATATATTGGCAAGCCTTGTAAAGCGGCTTTAGACGTGACTAAATTTAGCGCTCTAACTCGTCCGCTTTTGGCGGTGGCGGCGGCGGTGTATTGTCAAGTTTACTATTGACCGCCACCGCAGGCCATGCCAGTGTGTAACTTCAGTGTGTGTGTGTGACTTTAAGTATCCGAATTTACTCAAATGGTTTGATTCCAATGCAAAATACTGGCTGCATGTGCCAAGCGCAATGCCATAAAAACTGTATTAAAACGAAGCCCATATATTGTTATCAGCGCAGTAGGCAGTACTATTCTTAAAAGGTTTCTAAAAAAAAAGAAATTATTAAATATTTTCTTCTATGAAACTGGAAAAAGGAAAAACATCTTAAAATAAAAATTCACAGATCACAGTCGTATAGTCAAAGAAAGTTACTTCTTGTCTCATAACATATCCAGGTCATCCAGTTTTAGTGCTCATAAAGCGATTGGCAGTAATTACAGCAATTATACACTTATTGAAAATTGTGCAATAATTCAGCGTAACACGGCAACGCCATTATGCGCCCGCGATAGAAACACTGCACAACATAAACAAACTCGTTTTCGTATATAACAACAACAAAAAAGCGTGCGAATACAGTACGCGTATGATACCTAGTGATTTTGCAGTTGCATTCATTAAAGACCATTTCATTGAAATAAAAAAAAAAATTCGACGAAGCAGTTTGATATTGTTGAGCGGACTCTACAGCTATACAGCTATAAAGGGCATGTGTCTCTGCCATGTTTGCATATCAGGCTAAACATAATTATATTCTGTCATAAAGTATGCTTTATATCATAACATAACTGAATAATATAAAGCATACTTTATATTATTCAGTATGTACTTAGACATACATACCTAAAACAAATGTTTGGAAATACCTCAAATATTGTAAAAACACTGTAACAAGCTCTCAGCTCTGTATCGTAAGCGCAAGTCTTTGTTACTGCTTGGTAAAACTTTTAAAAAGCCTGCTATTACATCTAACTAATAATTAAATAACTTACGTATATTTAAACGATCTTGATAGAGCATAGTAGTCCAGTAGATACGTAAGGTAAACGTCTTTTTTTTCAATAATTGACACCCTGTAGTACCTTTTGCTCTGAATTAAGATTGGAGATGTCAGATTATGGACCGAGGACGAGTACTGAGAAGTTATCCTTAGTCGTAGAAAAACTTCTAATATTACACGTTACTGCTGTTGCAAAAAAATCTAACAAAGAAAGGTATAATAGCGTCATAATTTTCGTCAATTACATGCAGACCAAGTGTGGCAAAGTAGACCAATCACATTCGGCGGTTATGTAACTCTTCTCGCGCATTAGTGACATATTGTAATGCCACTTTTCGACACTAGAATTGGAAATCGGATTACTTCTGGAACCTCGTATTTCACCCTGTCGAATAAATGGAAAAACAACCTTGTCACCGGCCGCATAACGATCAAATTTCTATAAATTCAGGATATATCAAACAAGGTAAAGTAAGTAGTGTATATGTGAAACCACTCAGTTTCCGTAACCACTTAAGACAATGACTTCAACGTGCGCTTGTACTGTTCACAATGTTATGTTGTCTTCAAATGTTGACAGCATGTTTGTGTATAAACAAGTAATTGTATTGTTCGACATGAGAACATAACTTAAGTAATGCCTTTCTATTATTAAGCCTGAGTAGCTAGGTTCGTTTCAGGATTGTGACGATAACTATATCGCTATATAAGTACAATGTACCTAGTGTTATCGCATTAATCTGTCTCATCTGTTGCAGACGTACCTACCTATTAAGTTAGGTTAATTGTGCTTAAAATATGTAAAAACGATACTAACTTTGTTTAACATATGCGTTTATACTGTGGTTATATGCCTATTGTACGTAAGCCCTTATATTTATGCTTTAGATTATTTGTCACTATTACCAGGCTAGCAACATGGCTGTGTTATTTGTCATTTATCTGACACCAGGTATTTTCCTAAACAGGTTGTGATGAATACCTTCATGAATGAATGAATGATGAATTATGCTTCCGTGACAATCACTTTTAAATTATTAGTATTTTCCAGTTATGCGTTTGGCCAATATCCCTGAAGACGATTAAACTGAAACTCTCTCATAAGTATTACGCAAATGACAATTGTTTGCAAACCTAAATTAAATTCATGTATTACATACTCTCTTAGAATATACACACCGTGGAATCAGAATTATTGTCGTAAGACAAGTTTGAACGCAGTTACCTACTTTACATTAGACTATTCTTTATTCTTCCACACAGTTTTTACCCGTTAGTAATTTACTTATGTCCCTTTCTATGCTCAAATTTATTTAAACTGCTGTTAGGAAGCAAAGTTATTTATACTGCAGTAATATTTTTTTCATCATACTTGCTCGAAAAGGGCTTCATAATGCGCAGACATACAAAGCTGTAATATACTGTGTTACGCCCGCGGGCGTAATGATTTTTTTCTTAAATTGTATCTGTCACTCATGCGGCAGTTACAAAGCAAAGAGGTTTTATATCAAATACGATGTCTGAAAACGTATTTATAAATAAATGTAAACTTAAAAAACTACTTAAACATGTTTAACTGAATTATTTACAGCTTTAATATGTTGTTATTTAGTGTCTATGTAAAATGTTTTTAAGTGTTTTCAAATCGTGGCTGTATACCGAAGGGTCGGGGAAGGTCTTTGCCATACGTATACGTATACGTATATGGTGTCCCTCAGGGCAGCATCCTTGGACCAACGCTCTTTCTAATATACATAAATGATCTATGCCAACTCCAGCTGCCCACAGGGAAAACCATTACTTATGCAGATGACACTGCCCTGTTGTTTCATGGATCAACGTGGGAAGAAGCTTTTCAGTACGCACAAAATGGCTTTAATATAGTATCGGAGTGGCTAACACAACATTTTCTCACGATCAACGTCGAAAAAACGAAATATGTTACTTTCTCCCTCAAATCTGAAATAAGTATTAACGCTGCTCAAAACATAACCGCCCACTCCCGACCCAACTGCAATAATTCTAACTGCTCCTGTCCAAACCTAGATAAAACAGACACGATTAAATATTTGGGCGTCATAATAGATGAAAAACTTAACTTTCAACCACACATTAATGTACTAACATCTAGAACAAGAAAACTCATATATATCTTTCGAAATCTCCGTCATGTTGCGGATATGAATATTTTAAAAACAGTTTATTTTGCTTTAGTCCAATCAGTCCTATCCTACTGTATTGGTTCTTGAGGTGGAGCACACAAATCGCGTATGTTAAAATTAGAGCGAGCCCAAAGAGCTATTCTGAAAGTCAGCTCCTTCCTACCCTTTACATATCCCACTACTGATCTGTACGAGATCTTTAATGTCCTTACAGTTCGCAAACTTTTTCTTCTCAATATTTTGCAAAAAAAGCACTCATATTTGTCGTTTGACCCCTCAAAGATGGTAAACAGACGCCGCATAGGTCACACTTGCCCCACAAAGAAGTTTAACACACGTTTTGCTCAGCGTTTCTTCTGTTTCCTTGGAGGTTTCCTTTATAACAAAGTTAATGCAGAATTTTCTATTTACTCCCTCACAAAATCAGCCTGTAAAAGGTGTATTACAAACTGGCTTCTTACCTTAGACTACGCTGGTACTGAAAACGTTATGAAACCTGTAAAGTAACAAACACACACACACACACACACACACACACACACACACACACACACACTGGCATTAGATTAGATAAATAGTGTATAAGCTGAATAGTTTTTAGTTTTTATGAATGTTGTTTTAATACTTATCTACTACCTTGTTTCTAACTCCATTTCAAAATAAATAATAAAAGTGAGTGCACTGTTACTTCCATTGCTATATACATCTGAGGTTTGGAGACCTGGCGACCTGACATACAGGTTCAACCTAGTTCGGGCACCAGTCTCCGCCGCACAAGTTATGCACTTATTGTATTTTATTTACTTTAAGAAAACTAATGTACACATTGTATACTTTGTGGTGGAGTCAATAAATACTTTTTCATTTTTCATTTTTTTTCATTTGTTTCCTCGCAAATGTGATGAAAAACATTGTGTATAACACGGGCGTAAGAATATTGCAAACTCGAGTCATCAAAAGCCCTCCGCCTTCGGTGTCGGGCTTCTGATAGACTCTTGTTCGCAATATTCCACTTACGCCCCTCGTTAAACAATGTACTATTTCTAGGTGCAATACTTACCTTTAAATTAATTAGTACCATACTTTGTAAATTACATCAAGCCATGGATTGGGCTAAAAACAACGGTACAGTAACTATGGAATCGAGGTATATGTAAAACAGAAATTATAAAATTTCCTCATACTTAACAGAAACGCTTATGGTCGGAGTTGATTTTTACACGTAAACTGATGCAAGTGCCGTAATCATCAAACATTATTCAATGAGCTACTGCTAACCGACCTATCCTACTCGAACAGAAACTCGTATCACTATCTCATACATACACTAGTAGTTAAAACAAGACGGATGATGAGGTCGATGGTAAGGTTTTGTATGTACATACCTAGATCGAGCTTTACGCTTTGCTACACTCAGCAGGGCAATGTTGCATGTCAAATTGCAGACTCCGACTGATAACTGCGTTCATTGGATCAATTTATGTATATGGGTGATGACTGATGAATGATATAAGCCATATTTATTTGACGACCGGTTAGCCCAGTGGGTAGTGACGCTGCCTACGAAGCTGAAGGTCCTGGGTTCGAATCCCGGTAAGGGCAAATATTTGTGTGATGAGCATGAATATTTGTTTCTGAGTCATGCATGGATGTTTTCTATGTATTTAAGTATTTCTATCTATTAAATATATCGTCGTCTAGTACCCATAACACAAGCCTTATTGAGCTTACTATGGGACTAGGTCGATTTGTGTAAGATTGTCCCCTAATATTTATTTATTTATTTATTTATTTATATTCTGTGACTTGTTTTAACTTCATCTGACCCCCCCCCCCCCCGTCACCCGCAAATATATCTTGACGCCGAGATTCGTAGGAACTCTGCGTAATCAGATGTGAGGGATAGTTTCGTTTATCGTCAGTGGAAATACACAGTTTGAGAATTAGCTAGAACTTGGGAAATAAAAGTAAATGGAAAAGGACTAAGTTAACAATTAAAAAACGAATACGGGATTTGGGTCGGTGGCTTAAGAGGGGGCGCTCCGCGAAATCGGGGTTCTTAGATTGAATATTTACCTATGACAAACTAAAGCGAATGCCAGGAAAAAGAACATACCAAAACTACATCATATTTGCAATTGAATCGTCTGAACAAAACCATACAAAACCAAAATTGCCTCGATAGAAAAGAACCGCCAAAACATGCCTTATTTTTACTCAATTTCAATAGTGTGAGGTTCCCGTGCATATAAATTAAGTAAAAGTTGAGTGTATAATAGCTTTTCACATTACCTAATGAAAGTACTAGCGGGGTATTTTTATGTAGTCCCTTTTCAGACTTATTGAGGTGAAACGTATTTGGCGTATAGGCCTTTTTTATTTAGCGCGATACCCTTTCTCCCGTCGCGTGTTTCGTGCGGTTCTGTATATCTTTTGTTGCCGTTCGCGGGCGGAGTCAGTCGTAATCGCTCCGCTGAGACGAGAGGACTACGTTCTGTGCTCTCACGACAGCACGATGAACATAATTATTTCAATAATATTGTGACCCAGTATATTCGTCCAGTGAATGAACGTATCATTACATTCCAGTAGATATTTTGCTACATTTTGAAATAATATATTTAAAAGTCGACCTTAACATATAGATCTTAAAGTTCAAAATACAACTATAAGATTACGCAGCGATCGGCGGGTGCCCGGCTTCTTAGAATAATTTGTGCAGTACATGCAAAACTAGACGAACATTTTTCTGTCGATCGTGTATTTACTTTATGAAAGATTATCACTATCACTATCACTACATAGTATAAAACAAAGTCGCTTCCCGCTGTCTGTCCCTATGTATGCTTAGATCTTTAAAACTACGCAACGGATTTTGATGCGGTTTTTTTTAATAGATAGTGATTCAAGAAGAAGGTTTATATGTATAATATAGTATCCGTGCGAAGCCGGAGCGGATCGCTAGTTGAGAATAAATCCGGTTATGTTCAAAATCGATGTCTGAGAGGTCTAAATACGAATTCATAGTCAGAAATATTTCAAAAAGTGGTCGCATTATTTAAAATTTTTGAAACATTCGTTGCAAATTAATATGCGCGTTTTTTTAAAGAACAACATACATTGACAGGCTTCTCGAGGGTGAAGATTCTAGAAATGATGTCCATTTTGAATTCCAAGATGGCGGACATTGCTTTTCGAATTTAAACTTTCGTGAGACGTGTTGAAACAGTACTAATAATTACACGGTTCAACCGTTCAACTCACGTATTAAATGTCACTACGGGCGACATGTTTCGAACTCTTCGGGAATTCTTCTTAAGGATGAGTGTTTTCGCGGCGGTGTCGCTTGAATCTTGTCGTGATTCAAGCGACACCGCCGCGAAAACACTCATCCTGAAGAAGAACTTCCGAAGAGTTCGGAACATGTCGCCCGTAGTGACATTATTGACATTGTTTTTCTTTAAAGTCATCACGGGTGTCGCTTTTAAGGTTATCGAGAGTGCAGATTCCAACAATTATTGCCTGCGAACTTGGACATTTTGATATTAAAAAAGTGAACATAATTATGCACTTTTTCTTTAATATGTTCAAAATTGATAACTAAAGGGCCAAAGCGTCTCCATTGTCTCCAAGTACGAATCCGAGATCAGAATTGAAAAATTTGGCCGCCACACAGTAGTGGCCTGAAAATCTGACTTTCATAGACATGATCGAAGTTTTCATAATATATTATAGTTTTTTTTAATGCTACTAATAAATTCACGGTTAAATTCACGTATTAAACGACACGACAGGCGACATGTTTTGAACACTTCGGGAGTTCTTCTTCAGGATGAGTGTTTTCGATGTTTGTTTTGAAGAAGAACTCCCGAAAAGTTCGAAACATGTCGCCTGTTGTGACATTTAATGCGTGAATTTAACCGTGGATTTATTAGTAGTATTTTAGACATATCTCACAAAAGTTTAAATTCGATTATAGCTTTTTTTTGCTTTAGGCTTTTACTAGCCATTATTATGCTAGCTCACAACCCTTACGTGATTTAGTAAAAAAACGGAAGGCCATATTTCAGTTATAGGTCCGGTAGTTTTTTAAACAACAAAATGTAGGTAGTGGTATTCCTTGGGTAATTAAAGTAATTTGTACTCTATAAAGTGAGTGTTTTCGCGGCGGTGTCGCTTGAATCTTGTCGTGATTCAAGCGACACCGCCGCGAAAACACTCAATCCTGAATAAGAACTCCCGAAGAGTTCGAAACATGTCGCCCGTAGTGACGTTTAATACGTGGGTGAACCGTGTAATTATTGACATTTTTTTTCTTTAAAGTCATCACGGGTGACGCTTTTAGATTCCAACAATAGGGGCGTAGACACTAAATAAAATAATGTGATATTTTCTCGAAGAAGGATAAAAAAAATTGTCAAATGGAGAAAAAATCAACGCAAAAGGTTAAATAATCACGAAGTTATAAGTGTCCAAAGTTTTAAGAAGGGATGTGTTCTGTCCCTTTTTCGCAAAACGCAACTTCATATGAAACGATGACGCTGGAAGAATGTGACGTCACAGAAGACGGCAACGTGCCGCGCGCATCGTGGTCGGCGACGCCGTCGACGCGGCCTGCCGGCAGCATCCTGTAATGTGACGTCACACACCGTTTGCGTTTTCTCTCTCTAACAAGCAATATTAAAACGGTTGTAGCTTCGTTATTCTTTGAGATATCTGAATGGGATTTTCATCACTATGCATATTTTTTTGCCTTCTTTCTTTTCGAGTAATAATAATTTTCGAGTCTGCACCCGAATTATTGCCTGCGAAGTTGGAGATTTTTATATTAAAAAAAGTGAACACAATTTTGCAGTTTTTCTTTAATACGAGTATGTTCAAAATTGATAACTAAAGGGCCAAAGCGTCTCCATTGTCTCCAAGTACGAATCCGAGATCAGACCCCGTATCATGGTCGGCCTTATCACTCGATAAGTGACAAGATAGGGACATCGTCTCGTTCTATCAAACGGTGTCAGCCAGTGACGGACGCTCTATCCTGTCACTTATCGCGTGATAAGGCCGACCATGACACGGGGTCAGAATTGAAAAATTTGGCCGCCACACAGTGGCCTGAAAATCTGGCTTTCATAAACATGATCGAAGTTTTCATAATAAATTACAGTTTTTTTTAATGCTACTAATAAATTCACGTATTAAATGACGCGACAGGCGACATGTTTCGAACTCTTCGGGAGTTCTTCTTCAGGATTAGTGTTTTCGACGTTTGCTTTGAAGAAGAACTCCCGAAGAGTTCGAAACATGTCGCCTGCCGTGACATTTACGTTAATTTTTTAACCGTGGATTTATTAGTAGTATTTTAGATATGTCTCACAAAAGTTTAAATTCGATTATAGCTGTTTTTTTGCTTTAGCCTTTTACGAGACATTATTAGATATGCTAAATTACAACCCTTACGTGATTTAGTAAAAAAACGGAAGGTCATTTCAGTTATAGCTCTCGAAACTGACTTAGCTACTAGCGAAAATTATATCTTCAAATATAGGTACTTACAGATTTTGTCTTTCTTTCCACTTATTATAATTATTATCTATAGGTATTCATCATGTTTCATCTGACTGTCGGGGCATATACTATGCGAGAAGGAGCGGGGCAGCAATAGACGCATCAGCGCGGCAGGTACGGGGCGCGCGGGTGATTTCTGTTTTTTTCCTGGCGATACGCCCCCTCTTAACGATAGGGCCTGTGATCCTCGTTCCGGATCGTTCCTGGTTCAGCAGATTTCTTTGGCCATTCAGCGTGGCAACGCCGCCAGTGTCATGGGAACTTTCGGGCCACCAACGATCCGGGGCGGTCCTTTTTGTTAGTTTAAGCGTGAAGCCTATTGCGGATTTTATCATTGTTAGGTAACACGTTGATGGACACTACTCCAGACACAATAGAAATAACAATCGAATTACGTCTCGCGCGTCTACTGTCCATCAATGTATTAAGTGCCTAGAGGGATGTTTGTTTGTACGCAATTGGCGAAGCCTGCGTTGCGGATATTTTTATGTACCTAATCATTCTTGTTTCGTAAATAAATATATTATATTTTCATTGAAAAATATTTGATTGATTAATGATAGATATTGTACACAAAAAGTATTCTTCCTCTTCGTGTAAACTGCCTCACAGAATGTGAGAAAGACGCGAGAAGGTATACTCGTACATACAACTCTGAGATGCCTGGGTGAAGATCAAACGTTCGATATATTAATTTAGGCGTGTAAGATGCCGTAGGAGCGGGGGAGACGAGTGAAACCGCAGTGTAAGGTAGATACCTTTTATTTACTACGTACACTGATCGGTAATATTAATACCGCTTACTGGCGTGATGATCCGGGAACCGTCTGCATCACACAGTAAAAGGCAGGAGTTAGTCTAGTGAGCCGGGAGTCCGTCAGCACTGGAATAATCCAAGGAAGAAAGATACATTGTGAAAATCCATAATCCTACTTACATATTCTACGTCGAACAAACGTTAGCGCGTTCTATTTCGACGCCACCGCCATCTAGGGGAATATTGGATACTAATGTAGTTACTCTACTCGCCACTGGATGGCGTTAGTAGTGGTCACTTCTGTTATGGTGTAGTTATTCTACTCGCCACTGGATGGCGTTAGTAGTGGTCACATCTGTTGCGCCAAGCTATTGGTGTTACATATTCTCCCCCTCTATCCATGAAGGCGGCTCGACGAGTAGGATAGGATGTTGGTTTTATTTTCGTTTATGCGTAGCCTTTATAGCTGCCTTTCTTGGCCTTCCTCTTTTCCGTATAGGCTGTAGGGGTTTTCGGCGGAGTTCAACAGTCTACTAGCAAACTCCACCGGATGCTCATCTTCGCCCTCCCCCTGGACTAATATACCTCCGATTGCGTAATTGCTCGCGTCAGCCTTGATAATGTAGGGCTTAGTCTCATCCGCTTGCCTTAGAAGCGGTGCAGTGGTTAGGTGCGTCTTCAAGTCATTAAAAGCTTTCTCTTGAGCATCCTCTCCAAGATCAGCGAATATGTGCTCCATGTGGTGTGGCTCCGGTGAGTACCCATCAAATGCCTGGCGAGGCCGTTTGACTGAAACAGGGTTGTGCCGAGTAGTAACAGCCGCGACGTTGGGTTCATGTTCGTACACCGGCTTGGTGTACCTAGGCGCAGGTCCGGGGTATAAGTCGGGCTCAAACTGTGCCGTTGTTACACCGTCTGGTTCTTCCAGAGTTAAGTCGTAACTGATGTCGTCGTCTAAACTGATGTCCAGTGCGCAAAACCCAGTTCTCTCCATCTTAGTCGGTTGAGCGTCTTTACACTTAGGGCATTTGCTTCTTGTGTAACCTGGCATCCCACATCCATAGCAGTAAAGAGTCGGTGTAGTTGGTGAAGGCGCTTGGGTAGACTCGGTGTTAATTTCTCTAGGAGGATGGTACACTCCACCCGTTGGCTTCAGGTTTTTACGGCATTCATCAATGGTGTGGCCCGTGGCACGACAGAAGTCACAGCGTTGTTTCTTCTCAAATTGACCAGCTTGCTTTCCAGAGGTGTCGATAGATAGCACTGATGAAGACTTCTCACGTAGCATCTGTTCAACATTCCTGGCAGCTGTTAGCAACTGGTCGAATGTCGTCACCGAATCACGTGGTATCCTCTCGCGTATGTCAATGTGCAATTGGCCATGAATCGCATTTATTTGTAACTCCTCGGTCAAACCAGGTGAACGTAACTGGGATAGCAAGGCTCTGTTCTTTGCGATAAATGTTTCCGTCAGCATGTCTGGTGGTTGCTTGCGTGCGAATACTTCCTGGAACACTTGGACGCCAGAAATCCTTGGTGCAAAGGCGTGGCGCACTCTTGCCTCGAAGTCGGTCCAAAGGGTTATATTATTCTTCACGCCTTGCCACCATGTCGAAGCTTCGCCTTTCAACACCAAAGGCAGGCTCATGATAGCAGCTTCATCCGTCATCCCATTAACTTTCTTGTAAACTGATGCGGCTGATATAAACTCTTCCAGTCGTATAGATTCTCTAGTGCCGTCATAGGAAAATGACACGTTAGCAAATGATGCGGTTGGAGGCGCAACACCACCTGCTGCGGCTTGAATAGCTGCTGCCGTAAGTGACGTCACCAATTGCTGTAGCTGCTCCGGATACATAGAGACGTTGGCCATCTTCTTGGCTTTAGGTTGCTTGCTACCGGAAGATCCTTAAAGTTTGCGCGGTCTCAACCCCACTCGTAGCGTAGGTCTTGATTTGGGTGTAACCGAAGGTCCGTTGCCAGAATGCGCCAGCTTGGATGACTTCGGCCGAACGTTGGGCGCCAGTGTAAGATGCCGTAGGAGCGGGGGAGACGAGTGAAACCGCAGTGTAAGGTAGATACCTTTTATTTACTACGTACACTGATCGGTAATATTAATACCGCTTACTGGCGTGATGGTCCGGGAACCGTCTGCATCACACAGTAAAAGGCAGGAGTTAGTCTAGTGAGCCGGGAGTCCGTCAGCACTGGAATAATCCAAGGAAGAAAGATACATTGTGAAAATCCATAATCCTACTTACATATTCTACGTCGAACAAACGTTAGCGCGTTCTATTTCGACGCCACCGCCATCTAGGGGAATATTGGATACTAATGTAGTTACTCTACTCGCCACTGGATGGCGTTAGTAGTGGTCACTTCTGTTATGGTGTAGTTATTCTACTCGCCACTGGATGGCGTTAGTAGTGGTCACATCTGTTGCGCCAAGCTATTGGTGTTACAGGCGACTATTATTATTATTATAAAAGAGAAATGGCAGCCTCGAGGGCCTTTGCCAGAGTCAGTAAGTGTATAAATTAACTACGAAAACGAATTAAACCATTATAAAATCAAATAGACGTGACTATCGCCAAGATGGCGACAATAATTTATACGACAAATGTCACGAAGTTTTCTATGCGAAAATAACATTCAATAGGCATGTTGACAGTAATTGAAAATCACTAAAATATGGTATTTTCTTAATTAAATTTTAATCATAGAATTCGAAAGATGGTTATATTTTTTTATTAAGTAAGAGATTATTATTTATTTTTATAAAATTAAACTGAAAAATACGGACGCCCGCCATGATATGTTAAACACAAATCAGAGCGCATGACGTCACACTCGTATAAACCCCACGAACCCACGAACTTATATAAGTACATACTGGACTATGCCATTCAGACAATGTTTTGAAACAAGAAAAAAAGCGGCCAAGTGCGTGTCGGACCACGCACAACGAGGGTTCCGTGCCTATTAAAAAGGTCGTATCGTTACCGAAATTTTACGGAACTTATGTCCTTTTCTTTAAGGAAGGCAGTTTTTTTGAAATATCCCAAAAACCTTTGAACCGATCTTGTTCAAAACAATTTTAGCTGAGAGAATTTTATAAGCCCTATGAGCATGTTTTTTTTTCATATTTTTAAAATACACGGTTCAAAAATTAGAGGGGGGGGGACACAATTTTAGTGACTTTCGAGGAGATTATCTCCGACTCTATTCACCTAATCAAAAAAATGCTGAGAAACCTTATATTTATTTTAAAAGGCCTATCGATTGATGTGCCACACGTGGGCTGGGCTTGCAATGAAAAAAAAATTACTTTCTGTTCTACGTATAATCGTCACGTCTTTCTGTCATCTCTTACTTATAGGGTGTCCATTATTCTGAATACGCTAGGAATAACTGACGAATTTTAAGATACTTGATACTCATATAATATGTAAATTATTCTCATTACATCATCCTACTACCTAGGTTGAATAAATAATTTTGAATAAACTTGAATAAGTAAAATGAATAATAATTATACAAATTAAACTGTATTATTACAGACTATAATTAAAATTGTCATGATATAATCTGTCAAAATGATACAATTTTGCTCCTTTCAATACGAAGAACACGAGGACGGAATGGTCACCCTAGTAATAAGATTACACATTTTTTATCAGCCTATAATGTTAGTGTTTACTTACAAAATGAACAATACACACTTACTAATGATCGAAATAAACCTATCTGAACGTTATTTGCATAGAATCTAACAAGTTTCACTCTGATTTTAGATCCAAATTGATTGCTAGTAGAACCGCCGATATTTTCGTGAAATGGCCACTTACCTGTAAAATTTAATAGCTGAATTCGGTCTCCAAGTACTTCCTCAGAGCGTCATTATACAAGAAAATAACAATTTTGCGATGAAATTATAGCAAAGGGTTTATTTCACGAAATAAAGTTTCGATATGGTAAAATCTGTTTTGACATAACAGCCATATTTTTTAATTAGTATTGCCATAACAAGCAGTACAAGCATACCGTCAAAGTTAGGATTTTGACTGCGTTGGTATTTTTGGAGTGATATTTAGAAAAGTCAATAAATTATAATTTCAGTAAATTTATTTTCATTTGCATTTAATTTAGTGAAATTATAACAAAATGAATGATAACCGTATAGCGTAGAGCACGTCTTTATAAATATGTCGCACTGTTTTTGTTTCGAGTTATAGCAACACATCACAAAACTAGAAAGAGATGACGTAAAGACGTGACCTCATTCAAGGTAGGTAATTTTTTTCTGGTTTCAAAACATTTTTGAATGGCAAAGTCCAGTATGTCTATAAGTTCGTGGTTTATACAAATGTGACGTCACTCGGGACGCCATGACACTGACAAGCGTTTTAGCGCCAATTTTAAATTTAAAAACTAAAATGCATTTTTTTCCTACTTAACTGTTATTTTCTCTAGAAAAATCTTATTCGTTGTACATAATAAATGTTTCTAAACATTATAGAACAGTTTTTCAAAATGTTTTATCATGCCTAATGTAATGTAATTATTTTATGTGACAAGAACGTTAAGGACCACCCCCAGGTGTAACCTAACAATGCGTCAACTTTTTAAAATACACTCACCTACAACCACACCCAGTGAAATTAAAAGATAAAAATAAAAATAAACCCGACTATTTTTTACAGCCTATGTCATTCCCATGACTACGAGGAATGTAAAGACACCTCACATGTTAAAATTCATCAAGCCGTTTACACTGTAGCCCGCGAAATAGAATTATTATTATACACATACATACTTAACATGTTGGAAAAACGCATAACCTCCACCAAATCTCATCTGCAAAAACCAGTCCGAGTATAACAATCGGCCTCAAGTTCTTGTTACGCCTCCATTACTTAGTTACTTACCCTATTACCTGATCTCGTGTTTTCCCGGCGCCCACCACCGCGCCACATATAAAGTCCCCGCTTAGTTTCACTCGACACATTCGTTAACTTGCCACCGAAAAGCGTGCTTCTTTTTCGGTTTTTAGTGTTGATTAGTGGTTCGCAGAGAAATGGCCTTCAAGGTGATTATGGTTACTTTAAAAGATAACATGTGATCCATTTGTTTATGGGACCATACGACCTCAACCTTATTTTGATTTACAGTTTATGATTGTAATAACATTGCTATTATTGTGATATTACTAAATGTTTATAAGTATTTAAATAATAATAATACTTTTTTTCTCATAAAAATCTGTTACAATATCCTTGTAAATAGAAAGTTTGCGTCCTAAATTCTTAAAAACCTGAGCTTAAAACAGCTGTAATCAGTGCTCCTCTCCAAAACTAAAACACACAGATGTTGTTGCATACAATATCATTTTAATGATTAAAAACATTATCATTTTTGCTTTGTTTTTAAAATCCATGATTTCATCATTATAATGTTAATAACTGTGTCATAGTAAACACGTGAGGTAGGTACAGACTGTGTTCATGCTCGGAAGTACTTATGGCAAAAGAATTTTGTAATAGCCGAAGCATGGAAGTTAATATCAGATTAGACGATAAAGTTTCCTTCCCGGTTATTATTAATAGAAGGTAATTAAATTAACCGTTGCTTTGATAGAGTCTAATTATACATACTTTAGTGCATTCCTTGAGCACCAAATGGGTGCAAAACTGAAAATGTTGATGCATATTACGATAATAATATAATTATACACTCTATATTTTATTTGTTTTAGATAACAGATATCAAGATAAATATAATTTTATTTACTTTTTAACTTACCTTCCGAGCTCTACCTGCCAAAAAAAAACAAAACAACAGCAACTGCTGCTGTGTGGTATGCAACTAAAATGTCACCAAGTTACTTTTATTTCACCCTACTGTGGTAGCTAAGAACAAAATCGTTATACTTATGGTATCTTAATTCTAGGCAGATCCCAATTATAGAAAGTAAGGTGTCAAACATTAGGAAATTTACCTTAATCGTTAAAGATATTTACTCAAATTTAGCTTTCACACGGTTAGGTATGATTACATTGCCACATTTTTGGCGCAGCGTATCGTTGTTAACGGAATTGATATTAACAATTTTAATATTAATTAACCCTCATTTAACAATTTTGAATAATCATATATACCAACTCCGTTAACACAACCATGTCGTGCCAAAAATGTCTGCACATGATACACATTTTCCAAAGTGAAAACAAAAGTGAACTTAAGTCACAAGGCAAGAAAACATTCCACGTAACTGCAGTGACAATAACCGGCATCTTCTGAAAGTCCGTGAGAGCTCAACGAAAAAAGCTGCCTTTGTTTTATCGACGATATATTGATAACACAATATGTCCATTGTTCACTTCGAAGCTGTATTTTATATGTATCGGCTTGTGAATGAATGCAGAGTTGTGGTTTCACTATCGTTTATTTGTAGATCATACGAGTAGTACCTAGTTGATGGCGAGTGAATCAATTTAGAAACTATAGCCATTATAATTTATAAATTTTCTATATGATGATCGAGTTGTACAGTCGACTACAAAGAGATCGATACGGCCAAAGTTACAAAAATATGTATACACGACTGTATTGCCTTGAAATTAAGGTCGTGTATACATATTTTTGTAACATTGGCCGTATAGATCTCTTTGTAGTCGACTGTACCTAAATACATATATACCGGGTGTGGCCTGTAATAGGAGCAAAAAATGTAAAGGATGACTGTATAGAATATCCGCAGTTATTCTCTATCGATTTATACTTTTGATCCTTAAGAAATGAATTTTGACATCACGATGTCGTAGCATGTGACTCATTAAATGTCTTATTAGAACACTGGGCACTTAAGTCATAGTGATTAATAGTGCTTTTGTTTTTCATCCATTTTTGTATTTCATACGTTTTATTTTATATACTGTTGCATAGTTTTAATTGATCCCATGTTCTCAGTTAAATTATAAGAAATATATCATCAATTCATCACCATCCAAATTCAAATAATGTCACAACTGTAAATATTCCCCTGCGATAGAGACTTCTTATACTGTTATATTTCTAATGAGTAGTCCTATTGCATATGTACGTAAGTATTAGGTAGATTTACCATACACTTGCTCGTTAATAGTTTTAATTTCTTATTTGTATCTTGTAATGAGCAACGTAATCACAATCAGACTGGGAAACCCGTTTTTGACCGAGTTATGACCGACCCATCAAGTTACGAAAGAATAGAAAATCAGGGCGCTATTATTGTTAATTTATTCAAAAAGGGCCACTATAATTCGATTGTCTCGGGGTTTAGACAGATGTTCTTAATTTACGCGCGTTCTCTTTTAATGTTTTAAACATACATACATTTACCGTAACTCCTTAGAGTCCTTAGTATATCTAACTTTTATTCGACGGGGGTATTCACATACCTACATAATTTCGTTTATATTTTCTAAGTCAAATATAAAAGCCCTTTGGTGGTTTTGATATCTGCTCTCTCTGGGTATACATTTTTCAATTGAAATATTTTTTCAAAAGAGGCATCCTAATTTTAAAGCTTCTAAAACTTCTACTTTCGTAAACGGTACCTTTATTTATTTTTTTTGCACAAAAGAAGAACTTATTGTACAAAAGGCGGACTTAATGCCATAAACTAATTCTCTACCAGTCAACCTAGGTAATTGCAAAGCAGATACATATTGGAACAACTCCAACAACTTGATGGCTACACGTTTACATAAAACTTGCTGGATATAAAATTGAATAAAATTTCCAAAAACGACCTGCGGCGCTACCACGAACTTCGAAAGTCGAAGTTCGTAATACATGCATCCCTGTCACTCGATTAAGGGAGTGCGATAGAGATGGGAATACCCGAACTTCGACTTTCGAAGTTCGTGGTAGCGCCGCTGCATCTATTTCGCCCCAATTTCATCTCATTTTATCCCTTTTTATTTCCAGGTGATAATCGTAACGCTAGCGCTGGCTGCGTGTGCGCACGCACGGATGTTCACGTACATGCGTCCGGTGGACTCGCAGCCCGCCGCGACAATTCAGCGCGCGCAGCCTCGGCTTGGCTTCGATCACCACATTTCCGAGGATGAACATGTCGACTATTATGTAAGGGATTCTTTTTATTCTATATCGGTGCACTGAGATATATTGTAGATTTTATCGTAGTACAAAACGATTTCGTTTTGCATGAGATTCGCACTATTCCATCTAGAATCAAATGATACCGCTCGACGCCCCTTAAAATTAAGGCGCTCGACGCTGGAGTGGTCCAATACTTGGCACATTCACTTAATTCATAGCATAGAGGTGAAAAACGTTACAGGCTGACAATTATTGAAATTAAAGAGTCACCAGGGTGTCACACATTCGGACGTTAGATACATACTTACTCGTACTCTGACTAGGTTCGATTCAGGAGCCGTCGAACGTGATGATGCATTTTAACTCGGTTTACGTTTCGCTGAGTAGCGAGTCGCACTTTTACCTTATATTTCTTACTACGAAGATACGTTTTTTAGACTTTTAGAAATAAAGTAAAGAAGTTTAAAGTAGTATAGGGGATAAAGTTGAATGGGCTTTATTGTTTGTCAATTTTAAGCCCAAACTCACGTCTTTAATGTCACTTTGTGCTTAAAACTAGAAAATATCATTTATATTAAGCCTTCGTTAGTAATATTCTATATCACTCTAAAGTGGGTGACAGACGGGCGAGTAAGTTCGCGTACTTACGGCTCGACGACTTTACTCGCCTGTGTGTCATCGTAAGTACGCGTACTAAAGTTTTAAAAAACCACCGAGCCAGTTTTTCGACGATCCAGCACGTTTTGCTCGTAGCTCGCCTTGGCTCGTACGTCTGTCACTGCCGCGAACCGCGAGCCGCCATTTTGTGTGTCCAGTCTGTGGGTGCGGAACGCTTGAAGTAGGTGACAGACGGGCGAGTAAGTTAGCGTACTTACGTCTCGACGACGTTACTCGCCTGGGTGTGTCACTGACGCCGAGCCGAGTAAGTTTACGAATTTTAAATTCGCGATTTTATAGCTCGTACGTCTGTCACCCACTTAAGAGTCTCTGGGTAGACTTTGTCATCTAAGTACTTATACTTACTTAAGTAGTCGTAAAGTCAGTAAAAACGTAATACTCCGCGGCCTATTCCATTACACTTCAATTACCACTTTCATTGCAATAGCTTTCGATTACCATTTAAATATACCACTGTTTAACTTTCAACCATATATCATATCATGTAACATTTGCATGTAATGTTTCATCCTAGGATTTTATAAGCAGGCATTTGTTCGTTAAAATATATTAAAGATGCCAGACTTGATTTTACTATAGAAAATACAAACCTAGAATAATAAACCCAGTTATCCCTACTTCTCAATTGCGTAACGCATACGTATACGCACGTCAAGTAGATCTAAATGACATTTATTGTGTCGGAAAATGATGGTTGAGTTGTCCTAAAAAAGTTACGAAAGTAATCACCCTCTGGTCATCTGACCTATTTTATCGTCAGCACTATATTCAAGATTTATACATACTTATAATCACGCCTATTTCCCGGAGGGGCAGGCAGAGATCACAGATTTCCACTTGCTACGATCTTGAAAAACCTTTCTTGCTTCACTTTCATTACATTCTTCATGAATGCTCGTCGGTTAAGAGTAGGTACGCTTGACCTGACCTTTCTCCAGGAGTTCTCCGATTTGGTCGGAAAAAAATCGACGATTAAGATTTAAATTAATTATATAATTAGACAACTAAAGTATTAACAAACACCGTCAAATGGTGTCACCGTAAATCGTACGGAACGTAAATCAAAAAGTCATTGACGGAAACAGAAAGCGACGTGAGAATTTGCAGCACGATATCGCTATGGAAATAAGAAATCATGTGATTACAAACATTGCTTTATGTGGCATTGCGTACATAATTTAGACATTTACAACTTATGTATAGTACAGTCGCCATCAGATATTTCGGAGCGGCCAAGGTGCTCACAAATATCGGAACACGCCTCTATTGTCGAGGCATTAGAGACGTGTTCCGATGATTGTGAGCACTTTGGCCGCTCCGATATATCTGATGGCGACTGTACAATCCATTGACATTTGTAAAGTGTCAACTCATTGCACCTATTTTTAACCTTCTATGAAAGCAATACCTACTCCGATAGTTAGTAGTTGTAAGTTTTGCTAGTAATTTAATAAGATTTAACCAGACTTTCACTTTGTCGTATTTAAACGTCTAAAAACTATAATATATACCGAACGAATAATCGTAACAACCAATTAATTTTATTTGCACAGGTTCGAGTATACAAACAATAAACGAATAGCCGTAAAACGTTAAAAAAAGTGTCATAATCAGAAACTATAAACAATTACGACTATAAAGCGGTTTTGCATTGGTAAATAAACAGGAATTCTCACACAAATAACACTTCCTGTGTCGCATTCCGCGAGTTGACAGTCGCACGCGCATCTTCGCGGACTTGTTGTGGCGGCGCTAGGGACAAGAGATAGCGATTAGCAATTTACGCATTAGATATCTGCCAAAATAGGAATTTTAGAGTTGACACAGTATGTAAATAGTAGGATCATTTGAGAAAAGTAACACAGGATTGTTGAAAAAGAGTTTGTTTATTTATCGTGACTTTATCGAATATTTTGCTTGTAAAAATAATAATTATTCAATCCTCTTCTTCTACGTGATCCTTATGCTAGTGTTTGCTTTTCTACTCACACTTTACTATAAGTTAAAAAGTAATTTGTGTAATTAAGTAATCTGCCATACCCGAATGTGGCATTGCGAGTAGGGCTTATTTTCTCTCGTCGTTAATACTGCCTGGGAGGTCGTGTAATATTGTTTTCTCCTTCCAACAAGAACAGCCCGATCGCTCCGCAGGCGGGAGTCACGCTGTAACGACTGTGATGGTTTTCCTACTTTCGCGTTAAACGTGGGTATAAATACTTATGATGCCCATTCAAGAAACATCATCAGACGCTTATAGAAAGATAAATACCATTATTAAAAAAATCAAAAGCTTTTGAGGTATTTTTAAATGTTGTACTTTTATCCGTTTAACCCTTTAACGGGCAAAGTTAAAATTGAATCATAATTCAAGTCTCTTGCTATTGTGTAGAACTACAAATTCTGGCCCATAAATAAATACAAATAGATGACCTTATCTGGTCATTTTGGTTATGAAATTTAGATTGTGCCCTAATAAAGGGTTAATTGTGATAATCAGTTTCGAGTAGGTACTTATTTTATAATTACGATAACCTCTTTCCCTTAGTAACCATAACAAAATACTAATCGTGCCCGCTCCTCTCTCTTGACATAACCAGTGCGCGACAGCGGAAGCACAACTTACGTAAATGCACGTCACTCTAAACCGTTTCACCGCGAATAAAGAACGACCTGTAAGGATCTACGCTGTTAGCATGTGCATAGCTGTGACATCGTTTATGTAATGTTAGTTTAAACTACTAAAGTTGGAGGCAAACGTGCGTGGAATGAAAGCATGCACGGGAACAAGTAAGTTACGTACGCAAGTTGAATTCCTTGACCCCAAATATGTTTATTTAGACACTAAGTTTGTGATTCTACGTTATTTAGACCTCGAGATATTAATGATCCTACTAATATTATAAATGCGAAAGTTGAATGTTTGGATGTTTAGATGTTTCGATGTTTGTTCCCCAATCACGCTTAAACGGCTTAACTGATTTGGTTTAAATTTTGCACGAAGATAGTTTATAGCCTGGATTACAATATAGGATAGTTTTTATCCCGGGTCCACGCAGACGAAGTCGCGGGCGGAAGCTAGTATACGTATAATTCAAAATGACCGCCATAAAATTAAAGATGACCGACGGAGGAGTTGGTTCCTATCAAAAACTTAAAGCTAGGACCTAACAAGTACCTGAAAAAAAACTGGTGCTTTTGTCCAGCGTGTCCACATTATCACCTGAAACTGCCCTACTACGTCTCTTAATAAGAAAAAGCGAACAACTGCATATAAACAATGTTTGCTTTTCAAGCGATATAGTAAGTAGTTTACCGCAGATACTTCTTTTCTTCAACAATATTGATCGTTATTTAGGGTGTTCATATTAATGTATCATCATATTTAATGTATTGTTTTCATACATACCTACGTAAATGAGCATTTCTCAAAAAAATGCCACTATTATTAATTGTACTTCTAGGAATTTTATGTTAACTATTTCCACTCAGAATCAGGAGCTCTTTCGACCCTGGTAGGACAAAAACTGTCTCAAAGATATTTTTCCTATTGTGTTACCTTATACTTTGTATGGTGGTAACACAATAGGAAAGTTCAAAAATGTATGGACATTTTGGGACACTGTTTTTCTCGTATTAGGATGGAAAGACATCCTGATTTTGAGTAGAAATAACATAGTTGCCGAAAATCTCCGAAAAAATGTAGTGGCATTTTTTTTGAGAAACGCTCAAATGTCAATTTCATACCTTACCTTACCATTGAACTTCAAGTTAGTCGCGTGTCGTATTTGACTTGAGTTAATAGAAAGCTAGTTAGAAACGGAATCTGTTGCATTTGAAATTTTATAACGATAATATTAAATTCAGGTTTACTAACTACCCGTATCGGTACAGTTGACGTCAAATATATGAATACAATTTTCGCCTTATTTCTTAGATTTTGTAATACTTCGACGGTGGCAAACAAGCATACGGCCTGATGGTAAGCAAACCATAGCCTATGGACGCTTGCGATTCCAGAAGAATCATAAGCGTGTTGCCGACGTTTATGATTTTTTACTGGAGTAAGGTGCAAATGGTTAGGTTAGGTAACATAATATTATTATCTTTGACGGCGACTAATAATAATAATTCGTGTTTTATCTGTTTCAGGCGTATCCAAAATACGTCTTCAAGTACGGGGTGAACGACTTCCACACTGGTGACATCAAGACTCACCATGAGAGTCGCGATGGTGACGTAGTCAAAGGTTAGCTTTAATAACTTTTTCTCAAACATGCAATGAATAATATTTCACAATATTTCATTCGTTTCATTCGTCAGAATAATTATAAACAATTACGACTATAAAGCGGTTTAAAGCGGTTAGTGTCATTCGTCGTCGAACGTTGTGTTCTTCATAATGGGCTTCGAAGTGTCATGTTTCTGGCAAACCAAGACGAGAGATCCGTAATGGGATTTCATACAAAATTGGAGGCCTAGGCCGGCAAGATGGTCTTTTTAACCGACGAAAAAAACGGAGGAGGTTCTCAAGTCAACGCGTATATGTTTTTTTTTTTAATTTCCATTCCACAATTTTTGGCAGAGCATCACGGCGTTCAGCCATGAAAATTAAAGTTTGATTTCTTGGAGTTTTATTTATTTCTTATTTCATTGCATGTTTGAGAAAAGCACTATACATGCCTCGGCGTGAAAAGGGGTTGCCAGCCTCATAACTATCCGGCTATATGTAGTACTCGGCCAGGAACCCCTTACTTCCCGCCCTCTGTAGTAATGTACTACTAAATACATCTCCATCTGGTAATTAATTGGCAATTACCGCCCGCTATGCGTGCGTAAAACCCTACTTTCTTCCTAAAATGTTGTTCTCCCTCCAGGCGGTAATGTAAAAAACTTCATATCACATATTTATACCTGCGAACTGACACCATACAGCTACTTTTGCATTTTTCGTCTATTTTTCGTACAAATCGACAAAGCTAAACCGTACAAAGTAATTTCACTCACTTAGAAAGGTAGCTCACCTATAGTGAACATAGGCTATAGTGCGAAGACACACAGACAAAAATAATGTGACACATACCAAACGTAGGCAGATCGTTAGTACAAATTTAAAATCTCGCCAAAAAAATAGTTTTCCAGAAGACCTCGAAGTATTAGATCGTTTTTAAAAACTAAAAACGTGTGGAATTATTAGGGTTAGTCAGGTTTGATTTATAATAGTCCTGAAAACTTCATGATATTAGAAAAAAAAACAGTTTCTGCTGAAATGAAAATTTGGACAAACGATCCACTTGGAAAATTACATTTTGCGATTGCGATAGGTAATCCATTATATTATTGTAAATGAGCCTTTAACACCATCAGGGGGGCGCGAGCACATCTAGGAGCGGCGGCGGCGGCGGGAGCTGCGCCGTCGCTGCTCCAAATCATGGCCGAGCCGCCAGAGGCGATTCAGGCGATTGATTCATCCCTATAACTTAAAATCCTTCGCTTCCAGGTCAATACACAGTAGTGGAGCCCGACGGTTCCCTGCGCACCGTGGACTATACCGCCGACAAACACAACGGATTCAACGCCGTCGTCCACAAGACCGCGCCGATATCTCAGCACGAAGCTGCCCTGCTACACCATCATTAACGTTTAGTTGTTCTTAAACCACTTTAATCAACGCATGAGTGAACATTACCGATTTAAAATCAATTTTGTAATCTTCATTAACTACAATTTCCAATTAAGGGGAAAAACATGTACCGCTCCGAGCCGGATTCTACTCCCTAACGGCTTGGCCACGGACACGCGCGGCGGCGGCAGCGGCAGCGGTTTTTCTAATTCATTGCTTGCGATCCCAACTAACCACAGGGCGTTGCGCGTCTCGACCGCGCAATGAACACATAAAACGCCTGCCGCTGCCGCCGCCGCGCGTGTCCGTGGCCAAGCCGTAAGAGCGCGTTTCAAGAACGCGTCACACTAGCCATACAGCGCCTGTGAAAATAACCTGTATTGCGTTTGTAGCGCTGCGAAAAGTCGCTGTGCATAACCTCTAAGGCGTTATAAAGAAGGCCTCTAAGGCGTGATTGAAGGATTTGTCGACCGAGCAAGATTGCTCCGATAGCTCAGTTCTTTCTTTTTGATATTACCAATATAACCAACTTATTCGATTTGAAAAAGGCGAAGCCGGGCGGGGAGCTAGCTCATTAGAACTTTACAGTTGGTACGGTAAAGGAGAATCTTGAATCGCTCTTGTCACTGAGATATTAAGGGATAAAAAGCCACGTGTTTTAATTCCCTTGACAAGCAAGCCTTTGCGCTTTTGACACAGAATTATTAAAGGGATAAAAAGCCACGTGTTTTCCCGTTTGTTCCCTTGACTGTACAATCAATACACACCCGCCTACTCACGCCTGCGTTGATTTAAGTTGACGTTGTTAATTTAATAAAGCAACGAACATGCACGTTGATAATGATTGCAAAATTTATAATGAATTTGTTGGATACGATCTCGCATAGTCGTATTGTTCGAGGGCCTGATCTTCATATTGCTAAGTTTGTAAGTGTTATCATTATTTAATTCTAGGTTATTGTTGTATCGAGTTACATTTTGTTCGCCTTAAAATCGAATTGTTCTTTTTATTTATTCCTTATTTTAACTTTCACAAGATGTACCTGACATTTTTTACTAGAGTTATGAATAATATGTATAAGTAAACTTAGCAGGTTTCACGTAAGTGTACCTCTTTAAAACTGTTGTACTTATGTATAAATACGTGGAAGTAAAGCCTCCTTGTTGATTTATACGAAAATGTGTATTGAGTTGGATAGGTCACAAAAAAATGTGATAATAAATTGACACAAAACGATATGTATTTTGTTTTATTGGAAACCTATTAAATATCTTAACTAATATTATCTATTGTCTATCTGTCTACATTGCTGTAATTAAAGAGGATTTACAAAAGCCAAGTTATAAGCACCGTACCTACCTGCAACGGCTAGTGAATTTCATATCCTAAACGTTTCTTTAATATATGTCGAGGTGAGGGCGTATCCTGGGTTCTCGGGCATTGATAGAAAACTATGTTACTATGTTTACAAACCTTACCAAGGACTTCTCCACAGCATAGTTACAAATTCATGTGAAATGCAGTAAACTGGCATGTTATCGATTCCCAATTGATTAACATCATCATCATTAATGTTACTAACTCTGAATGCCACGCAAAACAAAATTCTCTGTTCACATAAACTCTCCGTGATCGGCTGATCGCTCAATTCGCTAGAAAATAAAGATTTACCAACTCACTCTACACTCTACTTGCAATTTTGGAGCGCAAATGAAACTTCTCCTCTCCGACATATATAAATTTTTAACTAAAGCCAAACACTTTTATTTAATAACACATTTAAAACATTTGGACTTATTGGGATCTTAATGACGGTGGATGGTTTAATACGGGATATTTACTACGCTCACTCTCAACACAAAAGCCACCTCTATACCTCAGGCAACCATACTCGCCACCAGGATCACAACATTTGATCAAAGCCATCCATACCATTGATATCTAAAATATTTCTAGTGCCTGCCAAATCTTGGGATTAGGTGTCAAAGCGGACCCCAGGATTCCTTTAGGGCACAACCGGGAATAATGCTAGGAGGATGATGAATCATAAAATATTTCCCTTGCTCACGTTACACCAGACAAACATTCTTCATACATTTGACCGTGCCATACGAGTATTCGAGCGTTAGCCGAGAACGATAGTAAATTCAAAATAATTATAAATGTTCTATTTCACACCAAGATCTATATTATATTCGTGTAATATAATATTGTTGATACAAAATAAATTTAAAAGTTATGTTAGTAGTTACGATCTGAAATTTTTGTGCTACTTGACGGAAATAATGTTATCCTGACCAGCTCAATCCATCTTCGCATTATGGGGACTGACCAAAATTTCATGTTAACTTTCCTTGACGCGACCTACAAGAACTCATAGACTTGGCACAGAAGACGCTATGTTACACACAGGGGCACTATACACACAGGTTAATTTACGGAATCTGCTCTGTGACAATATGGTGTAGTCATACATTACTGGTTCTTGCTCATATTCATGTAGATGGCTGATATGTCAGCATATATTACACGATGTAATGTATGGAAACGATGGTATCACCCCCCGTGTTATGAATGGCAGTGCCGGGTCGCTTTTGACGTGGAATGGATCGTAAACAAACTGTTTTTGCTTGGTCGTTACATTTTCCTTTCTTTGTTGCTTCATTATTCTCGGAGATTAATGTCTTTGGAGTCTGAAGGAGAATTGTTTACTATTCTTATGGTGAGTAAAATAAACAGCCAATATTTGCTAGCTGTACATACCTATACGCGTACATGTACAGTCAGCATCACATAGTTAGTAGCAGCCAAAGTAGCCAAATATATCGTAACACTTCCTTATTCTTATAGTAGTTAAGATGTGTTCCGATATATTTGGCTACTTTGGCTGCTACTAACTATATGATGCTGACTGTACCTGTATGTGTTAAAATGAAAATCTTCATCTCTCGTGTGTAAAGATACCTATCCATTTCGTTAAAACAAACGCCAGCCAAGAAGATAAATTGGCCGTTCACTCCAATCAACTCATAAATAAAACTATTAAAATGTTTTTAAACAGGGAAAATCTTCATGCAAGCACCATTTCGCCAGCTTAAGTAATTTGCTTAAGGTGCATATTCAACATCTATGCTACCACTTATTAGTGACGATTTGTATAAAGGAATTTGTTGAATAATCCAAAAGAAAAAAACTAATTTCATACATAAATTCCGTAAGAATTCACCATTCACAATACTCTTTGTGAATGAGTACGTTGTATTGTGTATACTTACGTAATGTAGACATTAATCTTGGAGTAGAAGGACATTGATTTACGTGGCGTTGTGAGATAATTGTCTGGCGTGAGTCACTATCCTATAAAGGTGCATCAGGCGGTCCTGACTGACTACAATAGTCCTGCAAGTGCAAGGTATAAACCAGAAACCAACTGTAATTTTCTGCTTTTATTGTTAGCAGGAAAATTGCAGTTCACCTCATACGAGTAGGATCAACTGATCATATAATTAAATGCGCCTTAAAAAGCAATGATTTTGGATTTAGGTATGTAAACTCGATCGAAATCGTTGGGTAACTAAAAATACAAAGCATGAAAAAAGTAATGCTGACGTATTAAAAATAAATCTTTGGTACTGGCTATGAAATAGCGCAGCTCAACGCTTTTTCTCTACCGGCAAGGCGATGCCAAGATATATAATTATAATGGATTTGTATACAATAGATCGAAATTAAAAAGATTGTAAGAGAGAATTGTTTCTTACTCCTATATTGATGGAGCAATTCAATCCTCGGTAGTACGTATTACTGCATTGTTATGCATGATCGCAATGTTTCCGTCTTAAAAATGTAGAGCAACAAACTGATTTGTCGATCGACTACTTCATATTATGAGTACTACCACGGGATCACGAGTAACAATGAAAACATAAAGATTACCACGAGATAATGTTTTGAGTAGGTATAAACACCTCCGAAGGCTGTCCTCATGGTGTTGTCCAAATAATAGTGTTTTGATAAATTATTGCCTCTTTGTTACAAGTTACGCACAAGGCTTTTACACGGTCAGCTCAGATTTAACCATATACTTAGGTAGTTATTACTTGTTAGGTAGGTAATTTACTATCATGATACCTGAATACAAGTGGACTAAACCATAGGCACTGAGAGTTATCATCAGAGAAAAAATGAGCTATTTTACAAGCTTTAGGCACAGTTCGTATATAGTAGGGTGGCGTAGGTGTGTAATAATACTAATAATATGTTATATTTTAATAACAATATAACATCAGCCACTTGTCGGTGTCCGATTCCGCTTGATCTGAAATTGGGCGGACTTAACGTGAGTTCAGTGACGAAACGATATACTGGCACTTCTCGGAGCTGATCTGATGACGAAAACTGGTGGCCAAAGCAATTTCTACACAACATAAACCAGACGTGCTTCGGGCTCATTGGAACCCTCTCATCGACTTGTTTATGATTGTGCAAATAAGTATAGACGCCAATAAACGCTTGCACCAAAAATTCAATGCTGAACAGAAAAAATATATATCATATCATTATGTATGCAAGCATCTATCGTCCATAACAAAAATAGGAATATTGTTGACGTAGGTCAATTAGATTTTACAAGATATTTAATTTTTTGTACTTATAATATTGTGATTCATATATATATGTCTATACTAACTTCACTGCCTCTGATTATCGCTAAATATGCTATCAACATCATTAATATCCTAGTTATAGTTATAGGTTTAGGTTATATGGGAAGAAATACAAATAGACAGTCATACTTAATTGGAGATAATTATAAACAGCTCATCGTATCTAATTTTCGACATTGATGATTAGCCAAAGTCAAACATGAACAATCCATGTGGCATTAAAGCCGAGGATATCCTGTCTCATCGAAAAAATAGCCAAACCGGCGTGAAGACGGTACATTAAGGGGATGCCTTGATTCGAGTCGACCACGCCCCCTTGACAGAGACACGCTTATGCCTTTCGCGCACGACAAAAAGAGATGCAACACTCTTCGGGAATGGCTTTTTTGGACTTTCGATAAATACCTAACTTAGTGGAGTTTTATTTATATTTCATTAAGTGAGATTTTAAATGAGATAAAATACTATGTACTATATAGTATTAACTTGATTGTGTCCTCAAATAATGTATAGGCTGAGTAAAAAAAGGAAAATAAAGACTATTCTAAGGAATATTTTTCGATCTTCGATATGGCATCAGAAAATATAGAAAACTTGGAAGAACTAAGTTATCGCATTTTACTACCAAGAAGTGGATGATAATCATAGAAGAACTTACTACATTTCAAGTAGCAATCCAAATTCCCATAAAGTATGGCTAATAATCCGCAGATGCACCTGTCCGGAGATTAAACAGCTCCCATAAAGGCAATGCGGTGTTGCAACGCAATCTTCATGCGACCATTGTAGCCTGCGAAACTTTTCTCAATTAGCTGCGGCCGCGCAAGGAAACTTCATTTTCGGAAGCAGAGCCCCAAGGCTGTCGTTCACTAGCAAATAAGGCCACATATAAGAACCCGTGAACCCTCTATTGTTTTATTCAGGGATCAGGCTTCCAGCTAGGCAGTCGCGTTTGAGTTGTTTGTATAATGTGTCGTTTGCAGTGTGTTACGTTAGTGGTGTTGGCGGTGGCGGCGCAAGCGGTGCCCAAGTATAAGGGGGTTTTTCAACCTCCGATAGATGTTGGAGGCTATGAGGGGTATTATGTAAGTGTTTTATGAAAGTGAAGTGATTTTTTAAATTATTGATTAGATAAAAGAGGTTGTGTCGCAAGGAAACGACTGATTTAACACAAATATCTCATTAAAATACTTCGTTACCTATATTGAGGTAATAGTTACAAAAAACCTGACTCTTTTCAGAAGTTTCCAATCTTGAAAGTTGCCTGTTTTCGATGGTAGTTTACTACTAAAAGTATTTTCATTGCTCTTGAGTATAAATATATAATGACTATATTTCGAAAAATTGTAATGTAAGGTCTCAGGTTTCCTTTATTAGAATAATTAAAAACAGTTGATTTGAATCTATTGGTTTCCAGCAAGATCGTCCAAGATATGCGTTCAATTACGGAGTCGCTGATCACAGCACAGGTGACGTGAAATCACAGCACGAGACACGGGACGGCGATGTTGTCAAAGGTAGGTAATAAAAGTATTAAACATCATCATTATAATCAGTTTGTATTATGTCCCGCTACTGGACGCAGGCATCCCATGGATGAAAAGGAATGGGTTGAAGCGCCCAGAAGAATCTTCTAGCAGTTGCAGTACATGAGGTCAAAAAGGGAATATTTGAAATGTACTAGTAACTCTTGGTACCATTTCGTTTTTGCCTTTACTTTCAGTCTTCCTATACTTTTGGTCAGGTTTATTTTATTCTGTAGCTATAGGTAAGAACTTTTTGTTATTTACGAGTAATAGCTATGTCTAAATAAGTAATACTAGCTAAATAATTTTAGCCGTTGTCCTCTTCAATTAGGTACCAAACTTATTAAAAAAACAAATGTTAACTAGTGTAACTAATATTACGACATACTTGACCATTTTCAACTGTTAAACCTAAAATATGCATAAGAACAAAGTGCATAGCGATGTCATGTAAGTACGTATCACACAATTGCAGTTCCCATAGTATTAGGTATGAAGCAGCATAACTGCTTTATCTTGATCTCTGACTGTTTTCGACGCCGTGGTATTGTTTGCTAAACTAGCAACAGAGGTTATTAAACAATACTGGCACGCTAAGGGAAAAGGCTATGCTATAAATTACATGAAAACCCACAGCTTACAAATTGCGATGCAAAGATCTACTAAGTTTCATTCCAAACTCGACACGCATTACGGATATGGATACGACAACTACTAGGTTTGCAATTTGTTCTACATACAAAATATATCTAGGTACCTACTATATATACCTGTAGGTTATAAAAAAGGGCGTTTAATAGCTCCTGACTACAAATTATATATGTGTACCTATGTTACTTCTCTCATGGCTCATTAATTCGAAATTCTAATTCAAATATTTATTCTGCAAGGAGCCCTTGAGCTATTTTTAACCTCCGACGCAAAAAGATGTTATAAGTTTGACGTGTTTGTGTATCTGAGTGTCTGTCTCATCATCATCATCATATCAGCCGAAAGACTCCACTGCTAGACATAGGCCTCCCGCAAAGAGTGCCAAAGTGACCGGCCCTGCGCCACCCTCATGTACCCGTGTCTGTCTGGGGCATCGTAACTCCTAAACAAATAGACTGATTTTAATGCGGTTTTGTTTTAGTTTTGTTCGTAAGCTGACGTGATCAAGATGCTTCTTAGCTACGTTTCAACAAAATCGGTTCAGCCGGATTTGAGATATTGAACTTTGGAATGAAAATGTCGGGGGTTTTTCAACCATTCTAAGACACACGACTTTCAATCTGACGTGGGTTCGAACCCTGGCTCGCAATACGGTTTTTTTTTTAAACTTATGTATCATTAGACATTTAACAGTGGCTTTTCGGTGAAGGAAAACATCGTGAGGAAACCGGTCTAATCGCAATAAGGTCTAGTTTTCCCTCTGGGTTGCAAGGTCGATGGCAGCCGCTTTTGTAAAACTGGTGCATAGGTACAGGCCAAATCTTGCGATTAAGAGTAGGTGCCAAAGCGGACCCCACGCTTCTTTAGGGCACAACCGAGAATTAACGCTAGGAGGATGTCGATTGATTTTTACAAGTAAAAATAAATTCAAAGAAGCGTTATCTATTCTTCTTTTGGATAAGTGCATAATTTTCAAATAAACACGTTTCAGGTCAATATTCGTTAGTTGAACCCGATGGCTCCATTCGAACTGTGGATTATACGGCGGATCCCGTCCACGGTTTCAACGCTATAGTTTCCAAAACTGGACCTAATCTCCACGCAGCACCCCCTCATCATCAACCAATACCGCAACAGATACCTCAAGGATTCCCTCAAGGGGTACCTCATGGAATACCTCAAGGAATACCTCAAGGAATACCTCAAGGAATACATCAAGGCATACCTCAAAGAATACCTCAAGGGATACCTCAAGGAATACCTCACGGAGGTGTAGTCACGCGTGGTCCGGTCATACGATACTTGGAGAAGGCTGTGCCCGTTCCTGTGGAGGTGTACCCTAAGCGATTTTATGGACCTGGTTCTCCTATCTGTAAGTAATCAATAATTTAACTGAGTTTTGGTTATATATCATCATCATATCAGCTGAAAGACTTCCATTGCTAAATATAGGCCTCCCAACTCATGACCTGGTAAAGCGCTATACGTCATTGTGGCACTTGTGACAAGTACCACAATGACGTATAGCGCTTTACCAGGTCATGAGGCCACCTTGTGACTACTAATATGGTTGTTGTATGTTCCGAATGCCGGCTATCCATAGGTATTTACGAGGGAGTGGGATAGATTAATTATTATGGCTCCGTAAGCTCGGGAACGCATAATCGATGATTCTCAGCACACCACCGTTCCGTGCCCGTTCCGAGTCCGACCTGAATTCAGCTGGCACTAGTGCACTTATTGGTTTGCGATATTTTATATACTCAGCCGTACGCCGGTCGACCAACGGACACCCGTAAAAATTGCGTAGAAAACGGAACGATTGTATACTGTGAGCCATCCTTAGGCCACTCACAGACTGGCGCGGTCTGGCCGCGGCGGTCAATAGTAAACTCGTCATCTTGTCTTTAGTTGTGCCCCCCCAGTCTGTGAGAGGCCTTAATGCTGACACGGTGTGTGATACATATACAATGCACTTAAATCTTCCCACATATATAATGGTTAACCTGCTTTCATGAGAAAACATCTATTTTTACAACTTAGCTAATATACTTACAAGGTGGCATAAGATGTAATCAGGAGCCTATTTCAGGATATAAGTTACAATTTTACGAGACTCAACTGGCAATACTGAGGATCTTGGCCAATAAAGACTGTCTTTTTGCCTAGTGTGTTGCCAGTTTCAACTTGTAAAATTATTACTTGTAGTTTCGGAAAATAGGCCCTAGATACTATTTATATTTATTTTTATATATATTATGTAGGTATTACATAGAGTCCGATCACCACTGCTGTCAACTTTTTCCCTTTACAGCATCGGTCCAAAATAATAGGGTGAATACGATTTATTACAATTTTATTACACTTTGCTGCAAAATATTGCCAACACTTACTTTCATATTCCCAAAACAGGTAGGCAGCACGGGTGCGCCAAAGTTCATATAACATTGACCATTTCGAAATCCAATGGATTTCGAAATTTTTTCTCATACAATTTTATCTCATAATGAACACTATTCATAATTATTTGTGCTAATAACTATCTTAACTCCGAATTGTCTATATTCATAATATTATTCAACATAAGTATCTCTGTTACTACTATCTATGTTTATATTATACTTTTATATCATAACAAAAAACTAATTAAGATTCATAAAAAAAAATGGCCGATGTCATCATGAAGAACCCATCAAAATAAGCATAAAACGTCAAAAAAACTATTCTCTGAGATCAACTAATGCTAAGATAGTGGTGTAATAAGTTCAAGTAGGCAGTAGGCAACAGGGATTTAGTGGCAAAACCGACTCGGATCGCGGATAGGTTAGAAGACGGAAGGTTATTTTTGTTTATAGAAGAGCGGAAAAACTTGTTTGCAAAAAAAAAAATTAATACACTCGAATACGAGTTGAAGTATGTTCTTAGTAATGATATTAGGACTAACAAAATTATGATATATTTCCATCATGAAGGAAGCTGTTATGAAAAACCAAATTATGAGTTCAAGTCTGTTCTTAGTAATGACATTATGAAGAAACATTTTATGAAAACTGTTCGTTATTAGTTCCGATGATAGTAACAGAAATTTAGGAACATAAAAGGTAGGAAGAAAAAAAATATGAAGAGTGCTGATTATGATTAAAAAGCGGTATTACTATAAAAAAATCGACACATCAAGTTTATATGAGTCAATATGGACCCAGGCAGCACACCCATTTTCGGTAGGTACCACTTATAGAACTTGACTATAATTAATAGCAAGTTATAGTTTAATAAAGACAGGAGAAAATGTGACTGATGACTGATGACCTGGTAAAGGTTGCGGGAGTCCGCTGTATGCGGGTGGCGCAGGACCGGTCACTTTGGCACTCTTTGGGGGAGGCCTATGTCCAGCGGTTTAAATTAGAATACGTTACATGATGTCTTTGACCAGTGTCTTTGACGTATGTCACTGAAACGTGGTCGCTTACCATAGGCCTCATAAGAAGGCTCAAAGTTACCTAAAGAGCAATGGAGAGGGTTATGATCGGATTTTCTCTGCATGATCGCATCAGAAATGAGGCTACCCGCAGCAGCACCAAGGTTACCAGTGCCCAACGAATCGCTGAACTTAAGTGACAGTGGGCGGGGAACATTGTACATCGAACCGATAGCTGTTGGGACGGAAAGGTTCTCAAATAGTGACCACGTACCGGGAGGCGCAGCGTGGGTAGACCCTCCACAAGGTTGACTGACCTGGTAAAGGTCGCAGGAGTCCGGTGGATGTGGGTGGCGCAGAACCGGTCATTATGGCGCTCTTTGGGAAAGGCCTACGTCCAGAAGTGGGCGTCTTTGATGATGATGACTTGATATATTTCTGCTTAGTAATAAAAGGAATGTAGTTTACTAACAATCCTAGCGCAAACCTAGCACACACATACATACACACACATACACATAGCCGGGTCTACCAAGTTCTTAATAATGAATCTTTTTAACCATAAATTGGCCAATTTCGCTAATGGCTACCCCGCCCATTAACACCACATAAACATTAACAAACAGACACGTTACGCATATCAGATGCAATTAGCGTCAAGCGATTCGTAATCCCATTGTATTGTTGTATTGTTTGCTGAGGAATGCTTCTTTTGCAGTGTACCCCAAGGTCGGCCGGCAGTTTCCCGACTATGAGGGTTTCGATCTCGACGAGTACCAGCTTCCTTACCAGTTCGATTAGTCAATAGGGTGTAATTAAGTAATATTAAATTATTTAATACATGTTAACCTTTTGTTTTTTTAATACCTGCCCTTTTGAACGAAGGGGATGCTTTTATTCAAAAGAAAAAAGTGACTGATATAGTTGCCATGGCACACGCTGCTATTGTCTCTTTAAGGGGAGGCCTGTGTCCAACAGCTTCCAGCCTCGATGTAAGTCATCTTATGGTAAGACAACGTAGCCCATCGACGCTTGCGACTCTATACGAATCAAAAGCGCGTTGACGACTCTTTATCGATATGCGGTTTATTTATAATCCCTTTCAATGTAGCACAGATACACACATGATAAAACGGCTATTGCAAAGTGGCTCAGACGTGTGGCTTTAATTATCAAATGGTCGTTAGTTCGAAACCTGGCTGTTACTAATCCGTTCATCGGTAGTTATTTACCAATTGAATATCATAATGAATATAATATATATGGTAGTATCAGGTTTTCTCTGAAAAAAAAAACATCGTGAGGACACCAGCGCCGTATCACAAGACGGCGCGCTAGCTATCTCGATTTTTCTCGCACTATCCGTCTCGCTCTTATTATAAAACGTAGAAAGGGAGGTACGAGCGCGCCGTCTTGTGATAGCCGTGCCATCCTGCATACCTCAGCGAAGGGATACAAAGGTGATTCGTCACCTCCTTAACTTTCAATCTGTATTAAGCTGATTTTCTACCGGGGGGGGGCAAGACGAGACGAGGTGAGGTGAGAATTGAAATTTGTATGGTCTCGCCCCTCCGGTGGAAAATCAGCTTTAGGCCAGCTTCGGTGCTTATCGTCAATTCCCTCTCGTTTCTGGACACAGGTTTCCTCTCCCATGAGAGGAAACCTGTGTCCTTTAGTGAGTTTCTATTTTATTTTTCAATTAAACTTTATTGCACAAAACGAAATAATGTACAAATGGCGCACCTTATGCCAAATGGCATTCTTTACCAAACACTTAAATTTGATGCATAGTAAATGCTCAACGTTTCGAGCGTAGTACAGACTTATTACTCCTACATATATACATAAGTAAATAATCTTACTTACATACAAAAATATGACGCATTGCTATGGAAATCCTTCTTTCAGCAGCATTCGAAGCATTTGCGTGAAAACTAATTTGCTTGGGGCTTGTCTTAAAGGGAGAGGAAGTGTTGGGATTTGGATTTCGGCAGAAATAAAATACTTAGTTACGTTTCAACAATAGATTCTATCGTTTATTAAACGTTTTATGTAAGCACTGGGAAACCATCACGTCTGGCACCTGCCACATAGTAAACAGCTCTGAAGAAGATAATAAGGAGGTTAGGTTTAAGGTTGAATAGAACTAAGGTTACTAAACTTCGAAAAAGAGGTCAATCGTCGAATCCGACTCGGCTGGGTAGCGTTCGGGAAGCTACGGCACATCTTTTCGTCCAATATTCCGCAGTGTCTCAAGAGTCTTTGTCCAGTGTGTGTTGCCAGTGATGACATATGGCACTAAAACGTGATCGCTTACCGTGGCCTCATAAGAAGGCTCAAAGTCACCCAAAGGGTAATGAAGAGGGCCATGTTGGGAGTTTCTCTGCGTGATCGCATCAGAAATGAGGCTATCCGCAGCAGAACCTAGGTAACCGATATGCCTATCCGAATCGCTACACAGTACAGCTACTAGTGGCAGTAGGCGGGGCACATAGTACGTAGAACCGATGGCCGCTGGGGCGGAAAGGTTCTCGAGTGGTGACCACGTACCGGAAGGTGCGGCGTGGGTAGGCCCCCCCCACAAGGTGGACTGATGACCTGGTAAAGGTTGCGGGAGTCCGCTGGATGCGGGTGGCGCAGGACCGGTCACTTTGGCACTCTTTGGGGGAGGCATATGTCCAGCAGTGGACGTCTTTCGGCTGATATGATGATGATGATGATGAGAACTAAGGTTAGATACCTCTATTAGATTAATCTTTGCATTACAAGTTCAATAATCTAACAGGAAGCGCATTCCAGCCCCCCTATTCTATGACTTGTTTTAAGCTCACCTCAACGCTCACCCACAAATATATCTTGACACTGCGATGCGTAGTAACTAAGCGTAGGTAGAGGTCTAGTTTCGTGACGCATGAAATCGTAGCGAATAACAGCCCAGAGGAGGATTGGACGACGAAAGAATTTGACCTAAAACCAGCTCGGTGAGAGGGTATCATGAGTATAAGCGGGAAGAAAGATTAATTCCGATTGATAGACATATAAAAGTGACAGTGGGCTAAAGAGTCCTACGGTTTTCATTCTCAGAGCTCGACAACCAGAAATATAGGGAAAATTAGCTACTTTTAAGTAAGTAAGTATTTTTTTTATGAGCCCAATATCACAAAAATTGGTAGACATAATATTTATTTTCAAACATACCGGTGAATGTAGCTAGTAATCCATACTACACTTTAATATTACCTAATAAATGCGCAAGTAATAAATCTTTCTGTCTGTATGTTACCATTTTACGCTTAAACCACTGAACGAATTGGTTGAAATTTGGTATAAAGATAATTTGAATCCCGGAGAAGGACATATGATAGTTCTCAGAATCATCCAGTTCATTTCAGAGTTCCATGCAGACGAAGTCGCGGGCAGAAGCTAGTGTAACATAACTAGCGGCTCTGTGAGCTGTAGGTAGAATCCCCTTATTTTGTAATTTTGAATAAGAATATCGACATACAAAACTATAGAATTAACCTGTGTTCAATACATGATTGAACATGAATAGTATCTTTAAATTTAGTTATATTGTAGGTTTGCCTCCTGGCAACCCCGGTTAGAAAATCTTACTCATACTTGCTCTACTATGTGGGCACAAAAATATTCTGTATAATTAGAATAAGTGTTTATTCCATAAATAAACATATTTAAAATATCCTACTCTGTTTGACTTATCCAACAGAGTAAGTGGTCCTTCGTAAATATAAGTGGAAAGAAGTTTATTCGCGAGTGCAAAAGTGGTCAGCGGCGGACATTTTCACCTCGTGCGCAATCCGAAAAAACTACGCGATTACTTCAAATTCACGAGAAATCTATATTTCTCAATCGTAAGGCCGTGCATTACGATCACATCAAGTGGATAGTGCAACTTGAGAAGGAAAGAGGTCTATATCCTCAGAAAAAAGCAGCGCGAGAGTCAGCGTGCCTACGTGACCGGGAACAAAATTTCTCCGATCCGCATCAGGGTGTGCATTTTTCACTCAAATGAGACTGCCTGCTACCAAAGAAGATCCCGAGGATCACCAGAAAACGGCATCGGAAGATAAATACGCTCGCATTACAATAGCGCCAAATTCAAAATTTGAACGACTTCACCTACAATGTGGGAACTTTGATAGCGGTGCATACTGGCAACAAAAAAATTACGGCGTAGCGAAACGCTAAATTGACAGCGGCGGGTGCGCAGATTCTGTGGTTTCGAACTGTCAGGTGTCAACGTAAACGTCAGTGTCGGCTGTCAAAGGAAGTTCGTGCGTACGACGATGTTGTTATTAAACTTTGCGGTCAATGCTACCAACATTTGCGGCTGTTTCTTCATGCAAGCTCTCTGGTATGTTCTCAGAATTAATTTGGAAGTAGAACTCATTTTCTTTGTGCTGATACATTGTATCAGAGAGGTACTGTGGACCATGCCACCACAAAGTATTATTTTTTAATTTTTGAGGAGCTATACCCCTTGACAATAAATCTGCAGGATTTTCTGCGCTCCTGACATAAGCCCAGGTGCATCCTGATGTCAATTTTTTAATTTGAGCTACTCTCTTAGAAACATATTTTCCAGTTTTTAAGTTACTTGAGCTAAGCCAAGATAGTACTATCTGAGAATCAGAATAAAGTGTCATATTGAGTGGAAGTCTTGTCTGTAAAGTCTTTTGAACTCTATTTGCAAGTTCAGAGAGTAAAACTGCGCTACCTAATTCCAGGTTAGGTATTGTCAAAGTCTTGCCCATGGGTGCTACCCTTGACTTTGAGCATAGTAAATGGATTTTGACAGTACCATCCTTGTATATGACTCTCATGTAGATACAGCAACCGATTGCTTTTGCGGATGCATCACAGTATCCTACAAGTTCAGCGGACTCTACATCACCTCCTAGGACACTTCTCGGGGTTGAAATAGTACCCATTTCCTGCAAATTTTTTAAAAACATTTCCCAATCTTGAAGTTGCGCCTGAGGTAATATAGAATCCCAATTTACTTTTGAGGCCCATAAATCTTGCATGAAAAGCTTTGCTTTTACTATTATTGGACCAATTAAGCCGAGAGGATCGAACATCTTGCCTATGAAGCTAAGGATTTTCCTTTTTGTATTTAATGCTTTTGGATCACAGTCTGGACTATGGAAGGTAAATGAATCTGAATTTATATTATATTTGACACCAAGGGTTTTTATTGTGTTATCTTTATTTATGTCTAGTTCATCAAAATATTTTTGTTCCCCAGGTATGTCATCGAGGATGCTGTCATCATTGGAGCACCATTTGTGAAGCTTAAATCCGCCTTGATCCAATAGTTTTATAAGTTCTTTTTTCAGGTTAGCCAGTTGCTTCAGATCGTCACAGCCGGTGATGACGTCGTCAACATAAGTATTGTTCATGATGGCCTCAGAAGCAAGAGGATACTCATCATGGAACCGCATTGCAAGTTCGACTAGACATCTTGTGCTGAGAAAGCTTGAAGCTCGTAACCCGTATGTGACGGTTTGAAGTTGCAGGCAAACAATCGGCTTTTGAGGGTTATCCCTCCATAATATATTTATTAATCCTGCCTGACTTTTATTTAAATATATCTGCCTGAACATTTTCTCAATATCGCACATCAGTGTAAACCGGTAAGTCCGAAACAACGTAAGTATATCAAACAGTTCGTTTTGTACTGTAGGTCCATTGTACATTTTATCATTAAGAGACTCCGTTTTTAGATTTTTGGCTTCCATTAAACACAACTCTTAACCGTGTCGTTTTGCTGTGCTGATTTTCTACTGCGTGATGTGTTAAGAAATAAACAGGATCATTTTTAACATCATAATTACCAATATCAACAATCTTGGCATGTCCCAAGTCAATGTACTGGTCAATAAAATCTTTATATTGCTGAAAATATTCAGGATGTCTATTGAATTTATTTTCAAGGGAGTAAAATCTCTGAAGAGCTATTGAAAAGGAATCTCCCAGGTTTAACTGATCCATGGGAGCCTTAAGCGGCATGTCAACATAAAATCTCTTATCGATCAATTGCACCGACTGTTGGAAAATATCCTCAGCTTTTTGACACTCCGAGGTGACCTCTGCTACTTCAGGGATTCTCTCCGCAAGCCAGAACTTGTTCATGACTTCATTTAAATTTTCTTGAGTGTCTTCGATTACAAAATTTGAAACCATATTATTATTGGTCTGCACTTGGGTATTGGTGAATGACAAGCTACCACCTATTACATGCCCAAACAAAGTATTTTGCAGTACAAGACCATTGTTTAAATTTATTTGACCACTCTGTATAATTTTGAAATACAGATCTGCACCTAACAACAGTTGAATTTCAGATGGGACATTGAAATCAGGGTCGGCGAGCTTGACACTGTCAGGCAATTTAATATTGGACATTGATATGTACTGTTGTGGCAGTTTAGTTGTAATTATGTCAACAATGTGACAAGAGACAGGCAACTCCACATTATTACCAGTGTGCAATACAATATTTGTGCACCTGTCAAGCTTGTTGGGATTGTTGCAAATACCTACTATTTTTGTATTTGTCTTATATACAGGCAAATTTAACTTATTGACAAGATCTTTTTGAATAAGTGATGCTTGACTGCCAGTGTCAAGCAAGGCCTTAACATATACATGCTGTCCACATATGTCAGTAAGTCTTACCTTGATTGTGGGAAGTAAAACATTCCCGGTTGATTGCTGGTTACATAGGTTACCAACTTTTTCATCTTTTGGGCCCTCCCCATGCAAGAGGGTATTGTGATTGAGCTTGCAAATTTTGCATCTAAAGTTAAATTTACATTTATTTTTATGTGGCTTAAGGCACACATTACACAAATTTTGAGATTTTGCAAACTCAATTCGTTCCCCTATGGCCGCAGTTTGAAATGCTGGACACACATAGATAGGGTGTTCTTTATTGCAATAAATGCATGTTTTTGGTTTGGATGTGTCTTGAGCAACTGCATTGCTGACTTTATAAGGACTGAATTTGGCCCGAGCACTCTCATAGGGAGGAGTACTTTTTAATGCGGGACTGTCCTCCAGCGCGATTGCGCGCCGTTCCAAATATGACACAAATTCATCCATTGTGGGTAAATTATCAGGGTTCTCTCTGTCAAGGTGATATGCCCTGCATGTATATGAGTCCAATTTGCGACTCAATATTGAGATCAATAGCATATCCCAATGTTTTGTGGGCTGTTCAAGGTTTTTTAGCGCATATATTTGTTGCTGCACCTCGGAAATAAATGCCCTTATGGAGCTAGCTGTGCCTTTTTGCATGGGAGGAAGGTCCAAAAGATGATTGATGTGGTTGGATATCAAGCGAGCTTTATTGTCAAAGCGTTTTTTAAGAAGTGTTAAAGCCTCAGGCAGTAGGTATGTAGCACTTTTTGTCTGCTTTTGTACAAAAGCCATACATGTCGAACTTATCAGTGATATGACCACTGCAGCATTCTTGGCAGGTCTCCAACGATTCATATCTCGCAGGGGATATCCATCTTCAATTTTCTGTGACAATGGAAAGACCTATAAGGGTGCAGATAATTACATAAAAGAATTGTACAAGTTACATGCTTCAAAGAGTAACCAAGACTCTATTGATAGTTACTGTACCGCAAATGATGTAGATTTTAAATATATACCTAGCTACTCACCCGAATTCGGTGGATTGTGGGAAGCCGGCGTTAAAAGCTTCAAGTACCATGTAAAGCGTGTGATTGGTAACATTAGCTTGACTTTCGAAGAGTTCAACACAGTGATAACTCAAATAGAAGCCATTTTAAATTCGCGCCCTTTGCTTCCTCTAAGTTCTGACATATCGGACTTTAGGTATTTAACGCCTGGACATCTGCTTATAGGTGCTCCACTTACAAGTTACCCTGAAAAATATTTCACAGATAAAAGTGTAAATAGATTAAAACTATGGGATGTTTGTACCAAATTAAAACAAGAATTTTGGAAAGTGTGGTCAAATGATTATTTGACCCAGCTCCAAAATAGACCTAAATGGAAATATACTAATGTTAAATTAAAAGAAGGTGATTTAGTTATAGTAAAACTAAACAATGTTCCTAATCTTACTTGGCCTATGGCCAGAATTGTAAAGACATACCCTGGGCCGGATGGTAAGGTCAGAGTAGCTGACATTAAGATGGGCCATAATGAAAAAAAATATAATAGGTCTTATAGCAAGTTATGTCCTCTTCCCATACAGGACTAATTAGCAGCAGTATTGTAACAATTTAGTGTATATAGTCAAATAAAAATGTTAATGTTTGACAATTTAATTATGAAACTGTAATTCAGCTTGATTCTTTAATTAATTAATTTTATATAATAACTACATGCTGTATAACTCATATAAATTCATATTATTAATAGTAATGCCATATACCTTGTTAAATAATTAATTCCAATAAGACAAACGTGTCAAATTCATTATTTCTTATAGTACTGAATATTATTAACACTCCTTACCAAAATAATAAAATAATGTAAACTGTACTTACCTATATAGCAAAAAATTGTACTTACCTCTAATCACCGTTGGCCCCGCCCAACTATGTTCAATACATGATTGAACATGAATAGTATCTTTAAATTTAGTTATATTGTAGGTTTGCCTCCTGGCAACCCCGGTTAGAAAATCTTACTCATACTTGCTCTACTATGTGGGCACAAAAATATTCTGTATAATTAGAATAAGTGTTTATTCCATAAATAAACATATTTAAAATATCCTACTCTGTTTGACTTATCCAACAACCTGCTCACAAAATTTCACGAGAATCAGTAGAGGAAAACAGCGGGACAGCGGGACATCCGGATCCGGAAAAACGAATTTTGGCTAGACCTGGCTTCGCTCGCTCGTTCGATATTGTAAATAAGTACGGCTCTTGAGTTTTTATCGCAATCACAGTTTTGCAGAAAATCAGTAAATTAATGTACTTAAACGTTTATTAACCGACTTAAAAAAAAGGAGGCGGTTCTCAATTCGGTTGTATTATTATTATTATTATTTATTATTATTTGTTACCTCAGAACTCCGTCATTGATGAGCCGATTCGTAATTTTTTTTTTTGTTTGTATGTATATGCTTCCGGTGGGTCCCATTTTTTTTTTATTCAGTTGGATGATGGGATCCATGAGGAATTGTGGGAACTCCTCAATTATATTAGGCACGCGTGTAGTAATTTTGGTATTTTCTATTATATCTCGTGTATTTACACCCGGAAATCATAAATTTGGTGGAGTGGAATTGATGATGAAGACCACAGATGACTTATGGAATTTCTCAATTATGTAATTAAAAGTACGTCACAGATTCTGATAAGATTCCGTTGAAATAGCAACTAATGAAGTCCCAAAGGTGATCCTTGTGGAATCAACGGAAGTCCTCAAATATTATCGGCCCACATACAGCGATTGGGTTTTTTTCTCTAATAATCAACGCATTTGCTTTCGTATATCAGTTCATGTGGTAAATTGGAAAATAAATGTTCTCGTGGCTTGGCGGAGTACTAAATTGAAGTCGGTTAAAACTTTGTTTTTAAAGTAAATCATTTGTTCTTCCTAATCTAAAACGAACTACTTAACGCAAAATAACGCCTTACGTAAACGAAAAGGCAAATTGTTTGCAGATAGAAACCGGTGATAGATACATATTCATACTGCGCCTGAATAAAGGTTTGTGCAACTACAATACTCAGGTCATTGCCATTTGCAAGCAATAACTACATCCACGGATACCTAGTATACCTACCGCAGACAGAAAGGATGTTGGCTTATTGTGAAATGATCAGCTTTTACAAATACAAATAAACAAATACTTTATTCGTCGATCATAGGTATACAATATACATGACATAATATTGCAGATAGTGGTAAAAGCGGTGTTGTTTCACTATGTCGTACCCGGAGGCATACGAATTTTCATGCAGTCACTCAGTAGTAGAAGTGGCATGCATTAAATTATAATTGTTTACAGTCTTAAATAAAGGTAGTAACAATGACTAGTTTCATGAAACTTTAAGGGAGAAGTGGAGTCACAATTTTCTGTTGTAAAATATCGTCCCTTTTTAGTCGTTATGTACTTGTAATAATCATTATATAACCAAAAATAAGCTGAAGCGCCATGTTTTCCGAAAAAAAAAATTGAGAGTTTGTTTATTGCTCATTTGTTTTTATTGTTGTCAGCAACTACCGATCGTTAACGTCATAGCCGTTAATTAAAAATTTACAAACTGAACCTAACAAAGTATTTGCTCTGTTTACGTGACAAATTTGAAAACTAACGATGTGCCCATTTACAATTTTATTCTTTCTGTAAGCCGTATAATCTGATACATATTATAAAACTTACTTACCTACTTCGATTGGTCGCGAGTTGTACAATTTCAATCTTACAGTATCATGCATTCATTATATTGTAGGTACCTACTCGTATGTACCTACTTTATGTACTTAGATACCAGCCTCGCGTGTTAACGTTTAATGAGGTATTTCCTAGATATGGTAAATATAAACAAACTACAAAAAAATTACAAGTTCAATGCCAAAAGTAAATAAAAAAAGCGGCCAAGTGCGTGTCGGACCACGCACAACGAAGGGTTCCGCGCCTATTAAAAAGGTAGTATCGTTACTGAAATCTTATGGCACTATGTCCTTTTCTTTAAGGAAGGCAGTTTTTTAGAAATATCCCGAAAACCTTTGAACCGATCTTGTTAAAAACAATTTTCGCTGAAAGAATTTAATAAGCCCTATGTCCATGATTTTTTTATTATTTTTAAAATACACGGTTCAAAAATTGGGGGGGACACAATTTTAGTGACTTTCGGGGCGATTATCTCCGACTCTATTTACTTAATCAAAAAAATTGCTCAGAAACCTTATATTTATTTTGTCAGGCCTATCGATTGATGTGCCACACGTGGGCTTAATGCAATGAAAAAAAAATATTTTGACTTTCAGTTTTATGTATGGAGTTAAACCCTAAAAAATTTTTTTTTAGGAATATAATTATAAAACTATGTAGCGGCTAACAAAATACACCTATCCTCAAAATTTTATTCAAATACATTTTATAGTTTTTGAGTAAAATGCCTGTGACATACGGACGGACACAGACAGACAGACAGACAGACATGACGAATCCATAAGGGTTCCGTTTTTTGCCATTTGGCTACGGAACCCTAAAAAGGCAATTGACATCTATGCAAATCTGTAATGTAATAATTTATCATGAAATAAATAATCTAATCTAATCTAATTCTTATCGTCTTGTGAAAAATATCGTTATCCATTAGGTACCCAAAGTTACTTACATAAGTATAACTCAACATAATTAACGTATGCATGGTATGCAAGTTAGTTCAAGATCAAGTCGTGACTCTGAATAATTGAAACCGGAATCAGATGCAAGCTCATCTGCCGAGGTGACTGCATCGATCGATTATTGCGATATCATTGTAAGCGCGAGTACAAATGCATATTACAGGCCGATGTTGCAATAGGGGTGTAGACACCAAATAAAATAACCAATATGTACCATTGAATTTTCCCGAATAATAAATAAATAAATTACAATTAGGGGACAATCTTACACAAATCGACCTAGTCCCATAGTAAGCTCAATAAGGCTTGTGTTATGGTTACTAGACGACGATATATATAATAGATAGAAATACTTAAATACATAGAAAAAACATCCATGACTCAGAAACAAATATTCATGCTCATCACACAAATATTTGCCCTTACCGGGATTCGAACCCAGGACCTTTAGCTTCGTAGGCAGCGTCACTAACCACTAGGCTAACCGGTCGTCAAAGGGATAAGGATTTAAAATATGTCAAATGGAGAAAAAAGTAAAGCCGGGGATTAAATAATCACAAAGTTATAAGTATCCAAGGTTTTAAGAGGGGGTATATTCTGTCCCTTTTCCGCAAAACGCACCTTCATATGAAACGATTGTCATTTACTATGAGTACAATGACACTCGCAGATCGTGACGTCACTCAATATCAATATTAAAACGGTTGAAGCTTCGTATTTTTTTGATATCTGTCTGGGATTTTCGTCAGTAGGTATATTTTTCTTCTTTCTTTTGGAGTAATAATAAATTTTGACTCTACACGGGTAGTATTGGTTCCGATTATTCGTGGCTTGCAAATTATATCTAGCATTTATATTGCGCCAGTTCAATCCATATCACTACATAATATAAAACAAAGTCGCTTCCCGCTGTCCCTATGTAAGCTTAGATCTTTAAAACTACGCAACGGATTTTGATGCGGTTTTTTTTAAATAGATAGATTGATTTAAGAGGAAGGTTTATATGTATAATATAGTACGATTTAGATGAAATATGGTACAGAGATAGTTTGATTCCCGGGGAAGGACAAGTTTTTGTCCCGAAAATCAATCCCTAAGGGGATGAAATGGGAGGTGAAAGTTTGTATGGAGCTGCGATGTATTTAAACGAGTTCCACTCGGACGGAGTTTATGATAAAATACTAACTTTGTTTATTACTTTGTTATTCATTTTCTTTCGTTCTACATATAAATCTACAATATAAAGCGTAACTCACCATCAATGGCCTTTAAGTCTATTACAGACTATACGAGCAGTTGACACTGGGAGACATCGCCTTCCATGACTAATGTAACTACATTATTATTAAATAAGTGTAAGGTCAGTCGGGGCAAGTGCGCCAACGGGGTAAATGCGCCTATCATGCAGGACTGGTCATTTTGGCACTCTTTGGGAGAGGCCTATGTCTGGCACTGGACGTCTTCTGGGTGATATGATGATAATGATGAGCATCTAAGATGTCTAATGTCTATAGCACTAAAATATCAGTAGATTTCAATATGTTTGATGAAATCGCACATACCCCGGTGGCGCACTTGCCCCGACTGACCTCATTGTTGCCATGAAAAGAAACAAGTAGGTACTTATATTGTAGTAGTAATTTGTTTACCATGGTTCAAGATGGCTTTGAACAAAGCAGAAGTCTGACAAGTAAATTGTTACCATTCGCGAATATTTTGCAATTGGTCATTTTAGGCTATTTGCAAATATCAGCAAGTTGCTAAATTGTTCTTAGATGTTTCAGAATACCGTTATAATAATGAGCGACTGTGACTAACATATGATTCGATTGCATATTTCAATAGGCAATCAAATTATGAAAGTTGCAAAGAAACCTTTTGCTTTTTTGCGAGTCTTGGTGATAAAATATAGGTACCGATTTGATTAAGTATTAGTAAATGAAATGAGGTACCTAATGTAACCTTACAGACGTAAATATTTGCCACAATTGATCTTCGTAAGAATAAATTTATGTAGACAAATGATTGTTGAGTGTGTATTTTGTTAAATGAATCATACATTGTACAGACATACATATACTCACGCGTATCCCATTGTGGTAGGCAGAGACTAAGGAACGCCAAATACTACGGTCCTTACATACTTCTTTCGCTTCGATGACATCCATACATCTTCTCATACAGGCTCGTCGGTTGCGGGTACTCCTGAGTCCTGACCTGGCCTTTTAACAGTATCGCTGAAATTTGGTCATGATACCCTCGCCTAAGCCGCCCCCTACCGACCCTTCCATCCATCTCCTGGACGTAAATCCTCTTAGTCAGTCTACTTTCACACATCCTCTCAACATGTCCAAACCACCGAAGCATACCTTGGTCAATCCTAGTCACTACATCGTCGTCTATTCCACATTTTTCTCTTATTATACTATTTTTATTCGATCATTCAAACGAGCTCCACACATACTTCTTAACGCTCTCATTTCAACGGCATTCAGTCTACTCTCATGCTTTTTCTGAAATACCCAAGTCTCACTTCCATACATCAGTGTAGGAACAAGCACTCCTCTGTGAACCGCGAGTCGAGCCTTCTTTGTTATATTTTGGCTGCTCACAAACGCGTGCAATGCTCCATTCATCTGATTTCCCGCTTTCACTCTTCTTTCAATGTCACCATCACACTTTCCATCGCTCGTAAATAACGAATCCAAGTACACAAATTCATTCACTTGCTCCACCCTCTCACTGTCAATCAGAATATTGCACACAGTCACACATTCTTCTTTACCATCACTTTTGTCATACTCACATTGACTTTCATTTTCTTCCGCTTCAGTGAGTCATCCATACAAGTTACCATCTCTTGCAGCTCCTTCTCTGATGACGCAATTAGCACCTGGTCTGCAAACGCTACGCTGATGCGTATAGGAGGCATTTGACGAGTAACTCACCCATTTTTAAGCCACATTCACTCTCTTTCAAAGGTATCATACAAGTGTCCATAAATAAGTTAAACAACCATGGCGAGGCCACACAACCTTGTCTAACACCTCTTTGGATGCTAAACCAGTCTGTGTAGCCACCATTGATCCTAACGCATGCTCTAGATCCCTCGTAAAGGGATTTTAATGCCTGAATCAATTGGTTGTTTACCCCATGTATACATGGACAGAGTTGACCACAAAACATCCCTCACCACTCTGTCATAGGCTTTCTCCAAATCGAAAAACGCACAGTACACCTTCTGGTTTTTGGCCAGGCATTTTTCGGTGATGCATCGTAAAGAGAAAACCTGATCCACACACCCCATTCCCTTTCGGGATCCCCTTCATTGGCATAATTTTTTTTAGACTAATATAGTTTCGCATAATTGATTTGGCATAATTTCTATTGGCATAATAATACTGTCGCATAATAATACTTTGGCCTACTACTTTGTTTGGCATACTATGGTTTTAGAATAATTTTACTTGGACTAATTTGTATTCGACTAATACTCATTATGCATACTCTGTATGGGCTAATAATTATTTATCATATCTGTTTTGAAGCTTTTATGCGATCCAATAGAGAACCCCCAGATGCTGACCACGACATGCTCAGACATGACGGACCGGGAGCCAATAATGCACGGCCCAATAATGTACAGCCTGATAATCCGCGTCCACTTACTCTACTCGGATTATTGGGTCGTGCATTATCAGCCCGGACAAAAGGGGCTTCCAATTATTGCCCCGGACCAAGTTTGCTCAGGGTGATAATGCACGGCCCAATAATGTACAGCCTGATAATTCGCGTCCACTTTTTGTGGACGCGGATTATTGGGTCGTGCATTATCAGGGTGGACAAAAATACTTGTCATAAGCGAACTCTGTCTTAGGTTGGTTAGGTTAGGGGTCACTTGTGTCCCTCAGACCAGAAATAGACACCCCGCGCAGCGGGGTGGCGTCGACTCGTTGGAGATTGTTAGTCCGCACAGATGAGCGTCCTAGAAGTAATAATGCACGGTCAAAATAATGTACAGCCCAATAATCCGCGTCCATACTGTAAATGGATTATCAGGCTGTACATTATTGGGCCGTACATTATAATTTTTTTTTTAGGATACAATTTTTATGCGTTTTGTAATGATGCCAAGTAATTATTATGTCTTTTTGTATTTATGCTATCTGATGTTAGTCTTTGTGATGATTATGCTATTTTCGTTTATTCTTTTTAATTTTATGCCTAAAAATGTATGCCATAACATGATTAGGCTTAACGCTAATTCGGCTTTAAAAAAATATGCGTTATTATATTATTCCAAATGATTTTATGCGATCCAATAGAGAACCTTCCCTTTCTGAACCCTGCTTGCACATCCCACATTTTAATCTCAGTCTCTTTCACTACCCTTTCTATCAGTATCAGTGCATACATTTTCCCAACCACACTGAATCAATTAGGTAAATTGCATTATTTTAAATATATTATTTTTTCGTTGGCGTGCGTATTATGTAATTATGCCCTGCGTCCTTAAAATATTTCATAACGCATATCGGTTAGTCTATAACGGCGCAGTCTGATCATAATCTTTTTCGATAATTATAGAAAATGCTGTTCTGAGTGCGATTTCTAATAATTAATTACATTATCTGGTAATTTATTTAATACACCTCAAATAAAGAGTCGATAAAAAATTGTCAACACATTATGTTTTTGTGTAAGTATAATTATCAGACATCGTAATTTTTGCTGCAGAGTCATTGAATTCAACATATTCTCTTGTTCTTTTTTTGGAGGTACCTGCATACCACGATGGTGGCAAACAAGCGTACCTATAGCCCGCGCCTAATATGGACGATTGCAATAACAGCGCGGGGCTTCAACAAAAATGCTACACAATTTACGATGTCTGAATTAAAATTAAAATGTACGATAGCATAGGTACGTAATGGCTTATGGTAAATTGGCTTGCATAATTTTTAGACGTACCTACTAACGTATGAAGACACCTTGTCTATTAAGATATAAGTCTGTTGCATTACCGAGATTCGAAGGAAGTTTAATTGGATGAAGATCATTATAATTATATTCAAAACCAAAGATATGTACAAACCGTCAATAATGTTGTTTACATACCTAGCAAACGTTATATACAGACCGTCACTTTTATATTGCGAGGGTCGTGACCTATAATGATGGCAAACTTCATACCACTGCAGCAAAAGGAATTCGATAACAATCGTTCCGTGATTTCCGAAGAATTCAGCAAGATCACGCACCTGAGAATAGCCTTATAAGAATTGTGTTGAGCATTGTAACTTTGTACTTTTGATAACAAAATTATTGTAAAGGCCTTTAGCTATACAAAATGTTGGTTTTTTGGAGCACTAAGGCTATTAAATGATTCTTCAATACTTAATTATTAATCTGTAAAAAAAAAACTTGACTACTATGCTAAACTCTCACTACTATGTGAAAATATTCTTGAAAATAGACTGTTATCTACTTAAAATTTGCTATTGCTTCAAAACTGCTTCTGAAAAATGTTTGTTTATTCATCTATGTAGACGCTGGACGGACATAACAAAAAAGCCCACGGAGACCAGCATAGTACAGTGCTCCTTCAATGCCTCTGGCCGTCTGAAGTAGCGCGTCATAGCTAAAGTGGCGACCATTGGCAAGTGCATAAGTCCACCGAGTGCATAAACGTGGCCACGACCACTCTGATAAGAGTGTACGACTGAAAAGATGAAGAAATTAATCTAGAATTTGAATGTAGCTTTTAGTGTATTGCTCTCCTTATCTCGTGCGCATACGTCACCATGACCGGAGTGGGGGGCAATATGGGGCGCAGTAGTTGTCCGACCCAACGGCAACCCGGGAGTGGTGGTGTGCTGTCGAGCCAAGGAATGTTTAGCAACATAGATATACCTATAAAACGTGCCAATTTAGTGAACACTACATAGCTTATTTCGAAATGATAATTCATAACAGGATGAGAGCAGATCAGATGCATCAGGTTAAAATTTCAATTTGTCCAATTTATCTTGTACCAATGACACTAATTAAATTTGTATCTAATTTTATGAACAGTGACAGGCCGTAAGCTTGTTTACCACCATCCGAGTGTCAAAGAATCTGTTTTCTGACAAAGAAATGATGTCCCGCCCGAAACCAACACGTAGACGGTCTTTCGAAAATTTTATGAAACGTAAGGGGGCAATTATAGTATCGTACTTAGCCAAGACGTTTTGAAGCAGGCATCATAACCACAAGTTACGTTATGGGTCAAATGTTATGTCATCTTTCTTTTACTTGATTGATAATGCCTGGGGCGCGCATCTTTTTGTTGACGTCGATGGATGCAAGACGGTTTTATTATGCAATAAGGAAATAATAATTTACGTTACTTATAATAATTCGCCTATACGTTCAAAAGCAATGTTTCCGAGTAAATGTTTATATAAATTCGACACAAAGTGTACCCATTTACAATATTCTTGGGTATGGATAAATAATTTATGCCTTTATTTCCATTCTCATAATACCTTTTCAAATCTATTTATTGCTTTAATCGAGCTCGCGCTTTTGTGCATGAGTCCATTGTCCGATTCAGTTCCTTAACAGTAACAATATTAAGAGGATTATGTCTCCGGCAAGAGAAAGTTCAAGGCAGTATAAAACCAATACACTAATATCAACTTTCCTTGTTATTATGTCGTTAAAGGCATATTATGTCAAAATTGCTATGGACATAGATAAACCAAGATGAAAGGGATAGGTACGAAGGTACTTATATAAACAATGATACTGACCTACTGAAGTTAAACTATCACCGCCCCGCCGGCCCGCAAATTAAGCATATATGGTATGAATTATGATTCCAAATTTGGTTTATTCCTTTGACTGACAGGTGATTGCCAACGGTATCTTTTGAAAAATGGTCAAGTAGAAAATTGGGTACAAAGTATCTTATCTTCTTTATTTTTCACTCCATCGTGTCTAGTTTTCAACAGCCTGATCGTCTCCTGTCGAAAATGATTAGTTACCTCCGTAAAAAGATACTTTACTATAAAAACTGCAAAACATATGGATAGAACATTATCTCAGATAAGTATTCTACCAGAATACTTATCTAAAAGAATGTTATATTTCGACTAGACATAGAGAGTACATTCGATTAGAGTCCATGTCAGTAACTGAGGAAGACAGGCGTGGGGTTTCTACTATTCTATATATTTGGCTGATCATTCTGATCACAGCCAGTTTTCTTGGTAGCCAAGTTTTAGTGTAAATGACACAAAAAACGCGTTATCATTTGCTCCTTCCATGGGATGCGTAACGAATGCCTATACAATTTTTTGAAATAATATTAGTCGCAATAACACTCTTTTTTTCATATAATTCTTGAGTCATATAACGACACTTAATATATTTACATACGATATAAATATCATTTTATATAATGATTATTTGATGTGGAATATAACATACTTTACATACATATAATGCATAATTCCTATAATGAACAAATTATATAATGCAATTTTTTTCTAATGCACAGTTAGCATAATATTTTTAGGTAGACTCTAAGCTAAGGTAAGGCTGGTCGGTGTAGGTACGACGACGAGCGAAGCGAGGAGGAGTGTTAGGTTGAACTGCGACCCTACGGCGCGCGAGCCGAGCGAGCGAAGCGAGAGTGCCGCGGTAGCGGTCGGCAAAGCGCCAGACCGAACACTTTTTTACTACCTAATACATATATACTTACATAGTACAATTTGCAAACCGTTATGTTTGCTACACTTTCTTTTGATAATAACATATTATTCTACTTGATAGTTATGATATACTGGGTGGAACAGATCGATGGACTTTTAAGCAAATGGGATATAGATCAGGTTTAGTGCTTTACTTCTCACCTAGTAACCATATTAATATTTCTAACGGTTACCGAGATACAACTTGTTAAACTTTGGTGAAAAAAACTGTATGTTTCAACCCTATCCAGCAGATTCAATGAAGTCAGCAAGATTCTTGTGACTTGTGACATGTGTCAATTTCAAATGAAAATAATAACTATGTATAGTATTAGGGTTGTCACTAAGATAAAATATTTCGATTTTTATGTTTTTTTTTTTCTTTTAAATCCAGCTTAACATTTATAATAGATCGTTTGTACGTCACTTATATAACACTGTCCTTTCAGCTTAGTCCAAGGAAATGTTCCTCCCTGTATAACTTGTAACATGAGCATTATACCATATAATGATATACAAAATTCCATGTTCGTTGTCTTACACTCTTCATTTTAATGCTTATTATATTACACATTAAGAAAAGCATACGAATACTCCGAAGAACCCTTTCCAATAGAAGTAATTTTAAACGTCCTCAAATTAAATACAAATCATGCATATGAAAGAATCCATGGTTGATTAATGCATAATGCCATCTGTCCGTAGGTGTTAATGTAGGCATGTTAATAATAGGTTGGTCGCAGGACTAATTACGTCACGTGTAATCCGTCATAAGCGCTAAGCCCCGGGCGTTATTTGACTATTGACATTAAAAACTCTGAGAACCCAAAGACCTTTTGTTAACTATTGCTACGACATCCATCGAGAATTCGTCTTACTCACATCTCTGCATCGATAGCAATATTGATTAGTCGTGGTTTCGTTTCTGTTGATTTGATGCACTTTAATTGCAAAATTGTGTCAGTCTCTGAACTATGCCGATATTATTGTTTGAAGTTCGCTTGCTAAATTGGTCTACCTTTACCTGTATTAACTTTGAAACTGACCTAGTTCGTGAATTAATTTGTTGGTGGGTTGTTTTGAAAACAAAGATATTTTTACCCATAAAAGTAACGTTACCACGTAGTATTGCCACATTTGCCGAGCATGTTTATGTTTTTGTTGAAATAATTTTGGTTTTTTGAATAATTTTCTAGCAATGTTCCTTATAATCATTGGATCTCTGGGATTATTAAAATATATCAATTCAATCACACGAACTACCTAAGTAAAATAGCACGTGCCAGTTAGGAAAGATTTGGCTCGAAATTACAAAGAAGAGCATATTTATTAATTTAAATCCCTTAAACTGATAGTGACGGATAGTAGCAAAACGGATAGTCAATGTCAATCGCATACGAATAAGAAACTGTCTATTAGAAAATCCACTGTATTCTATAAGTGATTTTTTTGACATAACCGCATAATTTTTATTTAATTGTTTTTGATATAATTCAATTATTGTTATATTATGTACTGACGATCCTTTTAGGTGAACTTTGATAACTATGACAAAAATTTAAATTACACACATAGTTATATTTCAATTGTTAGTTAGTAAGTATTCTTCCAATTATTTTTATTGAATGTTATTGTATATTATTGACGATCACAATAGGGCTTCTTTTAAATTAACATGTAATTTATAATGTAATCTTATATTGTGAGTAAATGAGTCAGAATATGAATCTGAATACGTTTAGTATCAAAACACATCATTTTAGTTAACCTTAACCCGTCATTTTTTTTAACTCCTTACAATGAAGATGGTCCTCTCCTCCGGTAATCTCGTCGGTTGCATCCTGAAAGAGCAGTTATCCGCTTGTGCTACATTAAAATATATTATGAAGATAACTTGTAGAAAATCATATTGCCGTTAAACATTCTCCACAAGCATACAATGACGTTTCCTAGTTCCTATCACAAATCGCATCGACATAAATTGTAACCAATCTTTTTGATTTAAGAGACGTAACGTAACATGAAGGTGCTTCCTCCTCACTTCCTACTCGGATCTCTGACATTCCTTTCTGATTTAGATTATAATTATATACCTCCGTTCCAAGTTTACTGAGCCAATTACGATGATACCGATCGATCTACCACTCGATCTACCAATTACGCTTTGTTGAAAGTTTTATAGGCTGGGAGAAGGTAAATGGGCCAGTGTTTTCATGTACTTGCGTTAATCATTGTTTTGAACCTTTAATAGAGCATTGTGGTGCTCATTTATTTTATTAGGTAGGTATTGCCTTTTGCCAATGAAAAATTATTGAAATTTGAGTAGCTAGGCTTTTTCTCAATATATTATCTGTTACAACGAGTATTACAGATGTGATGATGTGATTAAACGAGACTCGTGAATGCATAAAAATGAGTCTATCTTTATTTATAAATAAATAAATGCTCTACCTTTTAGCATTAATGATTATAATTAGTTTTAATTAATTCCTTTTTGAATATTACATTGTATATTGTATGTATGTTAGTCTGTAAGGTATTTGTAACTATCGGCCTTAGTTGCCTGCAATAAATGTTTAAATTATTATTTATTATTATTATTGTTATTAATCAAAACTCGGCGCCTGCAGGGAAGCTCAGTGCCGGAAGATAAATATCTTTATTTATTTATGCCAATGTATCCTGAGTTAAATATCTGTTCTGTGTATATAATTCGAGTGTTCTAAGAAGTTAGTAATTTATATAGCAAAAATTGTTGTAGTAGAAAAAATAAGAAATTGTATGTTCTTAAGAATACATTTTAATTTAGAATTATCTACTGATCTTGGCACCCATTTAGATCTCAATTCTTTTTTCGGCGAAGTTGACAACCAAGCGTATTCTTAATATTGAACTTGGGTCCCATTTTGACTTTTACGTTTTTCGTGGTAAGTATTATTGTTTTGTCTAGCAAACTACAACTTTTTTACATTCCAACCAAGATTACTACGAATTGAAATGCTGTTAAAGTCAGGTGCTTTAACTAGAATTATGGTTCCCACTAATGTAACGAGAGGAGGAAAAATACATTTTCGAAAGGCCCCTAGCCGATAGTACGAGTAAGCTGCTCTTTAAATAACACCAGTTAACATTGGTCCAGTATCAGCCCGCCCTTGACTTTTAAAGATTGCCTCCTGACGCTTCCGACGCGTCGCGACGCGACAATAATAGGCCGGCCGGTGACGTACCATCGTCCGTCTGTCACCGAAGAAGCCGTAACCAACGAGATCTCGCGCTTAAGTAACCCGGCCTTTTACGTGTTGCCCAACCATATTCGGCTTAGCAATGCGCACTATGTCGCCTGATGCTGATAGAAGCTCAATGTGCTTATTGGGACACGCTAGCCGCCCGTCAACCATCATTCAACATTTTTGTCAATCACTGACATTTACTTTTTCTGGCTAACAAATTGGAGTCGATGTAGTCTTAAGCCTAATGAAAATCAGTGATTAACTTTGATTAATACCAAATACAATCAGCTCAATTAGGATAAACCATTCCACTAAGTGATTATACAAACCTTTTCCTTTTCCTAACAGGATGCGATTAAGGATCTTGGTGTAACTGCTTCGTATGAATGAGTTGACTTTTAATTTTAGTGGGTAGTCATTGATATCAACTAACAATCGCAAAATAAATCCGGGTCATGGATTATTTTTGAACGGAAGAATTAAAATTCTCAGCTCGTGATGATAGCAAAGTGTGTTCACCACTTAAGGTGTTACAAAACAATCAAATGCGTTATGGATCCGACGTGGAGCATTTTAAACTTAGACAACCTTTAATCAGCCTCAGCTACATTAGAATTACGAAACCAATACGGTGAAACACAAGATATTAAAGCTGATTAGTCATGTAACGAATAGTACTGGAGTAAGTAATTTTACCCTAGAAGTCGGTAAGGGCCAATTTGGCTCGAACTCGAACGTGTTGAGTGTGCTATAGGATTGTGAAATAGTGACTACCTACTTATTGTGTCGGATAATTTAATTAAAATTATGTCTATTTTGTGATTGAATAAAAATATGTTCAATTTAAATAATTGATACATACATTTAAAAAAATATGTAGGTGCTCGTTCTTATAATTAGTTAACACAGGTGTTTGCACTTTTACCTATTCTTCGACATAACACAAGCCAATATATATAATTGTTTGCAATATATTTACTACTGGTTGCGTGCCATGCCGAAAATTACATCTGGACAGACATACAAATGCATTATTGCCCAAGCTAAAATGGAGAACATCGTCTCCTTCGCTCGCTTTTTCAGTTAAATTAGAATAGAGTATAGATATAGATATGAACAGATACGGCCGTATTAATATGCCTACAAGCCAATTTAAACTAAAATGGCGTTAAAATTCGTTTGTCCTTATCTGCCACTCAGACTGTTCGTCAGAAAGGGACAAAGCAAGTTTTATTTAGCAGAGGCATTTTAAGTTCTATGAATAAGGGGCTTAGTGTATTGTATGTATAGATCATTGTATATCCGTCTATTCGTGTTGTACTAGCACGTGCAGCAGTAAAAATGCTATCACGATCAAAACATGAATTAGCATAGGGGCCGCTAAAATGCCACTCTCAAAGACATATTACCGTAGATCTTATAGGAATAAGCGCAGGTAACGCATCAAATTTTATGTGCAGATAAAACCTAATAAGCACCAGCGTACGTCGCCGTATTTATACTGTTTTTTAATCGGTAATACATTAAACTAAGAATAACGTAAAATGTAATGTTTGTGATTTGGTTTAATAGGGAGTATTTCTGCAATGTTCTGCCGCCAGAGTGCAGCACTAGCTCATACCGTAAACCGTTTTTAAATGTCCGTAGGATGCCAAGATAACTCAATACAGCTTTTTTACTACATGAATTATGTATAATAAAATTATCATAATTTAACATATTTTCACGAATTATTTGATACTAATAAATATGACATATGACATGATGTGTCTCGGTGCTTTATTAAGGGTATGTGCTAGTGTCGCCCCCTACCCTACGCAGAGTTTTGAGTAATATTCCCTATTAACTGCATATTAATAATTATATGAATTTAAGTAGGTCGTGTTGATGTTTAGGGTTCCATACCTCAAAAGGAAAAAACGGAACCCTTATACGACGAGTTTGTTGTCCGTCTGTCTGTCTGTCAAGACCCTTATCCCGGGAACCTTAACCCCTGGAGGTATCGAGTTGAAATTAAAACCATATACTCAGGTCTACAGTCCCTTGAAGCTGTAATAAAACAAACCTCTAAGTTAACGTAAAATATAAACGTTTATGCCGCAACAAACGTATGATATATTTCGACATTTTCATGGGAATCTGAATTTATGGGGTACTTTCCGTTGATCTAGAACTATGGGCAAGCAATATCGTCTTATACTACAAGTATAGAGAAAAATCTCAAAACTATACATTTGTAATTAAGTACGGAACCCTCGGTGGGCGACTCCGACTCGCACTTGTCCTGTTTTTGTTTAATACTCCGGATATTTACCTATTTTGAATTGATAATCAATGGATATAATTTGCATCGCAGGTAGTTTGGCAATATGATGTGAGTCATGGTTAAAAATTAAAATTAGCTAGTGTAATGTTTATTTGATATCTACGTATTAAATGTGTTTATTTGGAGATCAATTTCGATTCGAAAAAGATTCAATGACGCTCAAGTCGGTGTAAATCTTGTCAATAGCACAGAATAAATAATAATGCTTACGTACTTAAGTTCCAGCCTAAAAACACCGGTCATGTTACACTCGTACAGCGAGGGTTCTATACTAACTTTCGGGTAGTAAATAGTTCAGGAAACGAGTCTAAAATGATTTCCGAGTTTTCCCTGAAAATTATCATTAATAAATAAATAAATAAATATTAGGGGGCAATCTTACACAAATCGACCTAGTCCCATAGTAAGCTCAGTAAGGCGTGTGTTATGGGTACTAGACGACGATATATATAATAGATATAAATACTTAAATACATAGAAAAACTTCCATGACTCAGAAACAAATATTCATGCTCATCACACAATTATTTGCCCTTGGGATTCGAACCCAGGACCTTCAGCTTCGTAGGCAGCGTCAGTACCCACTAGGCTAACCGGTCGTCAACGCGGGTCATTAACGCGGAAAAAGATTTTGTAACTGTAACTTTACTGCGATACACCATATCATACAATCGCCTTACTTCAAAATTTGGACCCACCATTTCATTTTATTGTGATGTAATTAAATATTTACGGTTTTCAGACTTTCCCCTTTACTTGTGCTGTGATCCCTTGCCTCTTGTCAAAATTCAGGATGTTTGGTCAGCGGGAAGGTCCCTAATAGATTTTAGATTCCCTTGCGAGTGTCAAATATGCGGCGATATGCGGTATAAAAGGCCGTAGTTTTTAGGGTTCCGTACCCAAAGGATTAAAACGGGACCCTATCACTTATCCGCTGTCTTTCTGTCTGTATGTATGTCTGTCTGTCACCAGGCTGTATCTCATGAACCGTGATAGTTAGACAGTTGAAGTTTTCACAGATGATGTATTTCTGTAACAACAAATACTAAAAAACACAGCCGACTCAGAGAGAGTTGACTCGAGTATTTGATATTTATTTCACCTTGAAACCGTCATGGGTTCCTGGGAAAAAGGGTCTTGACAGACTGACAGACAGACAGACAGACTGACAGACAGATAGACTACGAAGTGATTGTTTGCTTTTGAGGTACTCACGTACTTAGCAAAATTTGACATTGCACCTTTTTCCAAACTCTCACTAAAAACCGATTTACACACCTGCTGGTCGATCACGTACGCACGTTAGGTAGATCTAAATGTTAAATATTATATGGGATAATGACAGTTGGATTGTCCTAACGCACGTTCGGAACGTAACGCGATTACCCCTCTGAAACCATATTTGGAAGAAAGTATAATTATCTTACAAAATAAATTGATAACCATCCAAGGCAATCTAGAATACTTTATCGTCCATGTTGCTTCCGTACACCCCACTTATCGTGAGACGCAGCGCGGAAGCGAGTGAGCACATATTTTTCATCTTCAAAATGTCATACCGGTCATACGGCCATCAATTAAGTCACTGCACATTGTAACGAATGAATTTCAAGGCTGCATTACATTTTATTTCTCCCCCAAATCTCCAAAAGAGTATAAGAGAAATATTAAAATATTTCAGTAGTGGAAACAAGTGAAGGAGGTATTAAATGTTATTTTCGGTCCTCAACCAAAATGGGTAATTCTAACCCTATCCTTCCATATCCTTGTTAGTTATTTATAATGGTACGCCAATGTACTTAAAAGCGGTAGTTTTCATTTTATGTGTACCTCTTAATATAAGTATCTCATCGCATTTATTGACGTAAAGACGCATTTATACGACGAAGTTTGTTTTCACTATGTTCAGCTTCTTATGTTTACCACTTACCTGCATACTCGATAATCTTGAGTACTTCTGATTTGTGCTTCTTCATAATTTATTACATCGTTCTACCGTGAGTGCTATCAAAGGCCAGTATGTAGATCAGTTATCAGATCGTGCAGCGAGCGGCCCTGAGTGTGATCCACTGCAGACGAGCCCTCGATCACTTTACCGTCGAGTTCATAAATATATGCACGTTTCCAAAGGTTCCAAAATATCTGACCAACCTTATGCCCTTAAGACGCTGTCAACACCAAAATGCCCTTGAGGATTTGGGATAGCGCGCACACTGTCTATTTGTATCGGAGTGAACGAGAGCGAGTATTACTGGGCGGCCCGGTTTTTGAAGATAATATAGTACATAAATATTCAAATAAAAAAAAGTGTGGATTATATGTGAAATATGACTCGCTAGCGGTTTAGGTATGAGTATGTTGACTGTGGGTTTTTAATTGCAGACCCATACGTCAAAAAAATAAAGACATAGGACCGTTTAATGTGATTTAAAGAACAACCTTTGCAATTACTTTCTATCGAGCCGATTCCGTCAAATTATGTATCGAGCCCGTAGACCGTAGACTCTTTGAAATATGGTAAATAAGGCGGGTTGCTTCGGGGTCCTTCTGGGATATGTAATTTTGTAAACGGTTTTATTTTGAAAACCTACATATAAAAAATTAAAAAAAAATGTATTATTATATTTAAGACCTTTATCTAGTTCCGTCGGTTGTCCGTTACATAATTGGATAAACTTTGATCGATAGAAAAAAATGCCAAACATACCTCTATTCTCATCTTAAAACTGACATTATTCCAATCTTACGTAACTTGATGAATAGAAAATTACACCAAAATAAGCGTCTATGATGATGTGAGTGATGTCGGTCATAATATTTTTAATTTATTAAGACATGTCTTTTTTCACCCAAAATCAACGAAATTATGGCACAATTCACTCCCGCTCCGTTCCCGCTGCACCGCGGCAGTCCCGAGTGGAATGCATTGGAGGTCGGACGTACGCGCATTTTCGCAGCACAGCATTTGTTAAAAATGGGTAACAAAAAAATTAAAAAGAAGATATCGTCACTGGGGCTTCGGAAACTGAATAAGCAGAAAAGGTTAGTACATAAAAAAAACGAATTCCCGTATTAAATACATCAACCACACACACACGCGCGCAGATTACACCGCGTACACTTCCACAGTTACACAGTATAGAGAAAAACAGTACGAGAACTACTAAACATATTTTATACTATAATAATTATGTGATTAGCATTACGAAATATTAAAAAAAAAACCCTTGACACGACACTCACTAGTTTCCACTGAAAAATAATAATTACGAACAGTATACAGGGTGGAAATAGATTTTGGGTCAGTGAGGGCAGCTACGAGATCCCGTGTTGCCACGTGAAAATGGTCTTAGGAGAGCTTCCTTCGATTTCAAATTAATGAAGATTGGCGTTTATAGATTTTGGAAAAAACATACAGGTTGCGAGAAAATGGTCATTTTGACAAACTTTTTTTTTGATGCCAATCGATCCCATTCCAGTGCAGGATCAAAAGCTTGTATGGGACCAAAAAGAAATTTCCGGCTAGAAAAGCCATAAATCGTGAAAAACTTTCCCCATACAATTTGTATGAAAATGAAAAAAGTTTTTTTTTACATGTATTTTTTTAATATAAATCGATTCCATTTCTATCCAGTATCATTAGTTTCCTAGGGGTTAACTTTCGGTGATGTACAAAAAAGCCAGAAATTATAGAAAACTGTTTTCATACATTTACTATGAAGAAAAAGTGAACCTTTTTAATTTTTTTCTGTCACGCTAATCAGTTCTGTTACATTGAAGGATCATAATACGTTATGAAAATCACAGTAATAATTGCAATCACTCACTCACTCCGTTCACTTTTTCTTCATAGTATATGTATGTATACTGGATAGAAATGTGATCGATTGACATAAAAAAAATACATGTAAAAAAAAAAACTTGTTTCATTTTCATACAAATTGTATGGGGAAAGTTTTTCTCGATTTATGGCTTTTCTAGCCGGAAATTTCTTTTTGGTCCTATACAAGCTTTTAATCCTGGACAGGAAAGGGATCGATTGGCATAAAAAAAAGGTTATGATTAAAATTCGTCTATGAAACAACAATGTGATTGATTTTAAATAGATTGTTAAATAATTTGTGTTTTTCTACTTTGTGTTTTCTTTTATAGGTTTCTGCACCCGTGGGTGCCAAACGGAACCATATTACTAAGTCTATACCAATCAATTCAATTCCATCTGTTTCTTCATCGGACCTGTAACTGAGTTTTCCCTAAACCCGCAAAAAATCTTAAAATATGCACCGTTATAGTGGACAAATTGAGAAATAGTAAAATAAACAATACAGGGTTTTTTCTGTAGTCCGAAACCCGTACATAGTTCACACCCTTCACAGATAGCAAACTTGACCCTTGCACGGTCCAGTTAATATACGGCGATCGTAAGATCACTTTACTGTGACCCGTCTTGTCTGTGCAATGGCTGCCGCGCGGTCACGTGCTCGACGAGCAGGTCGGGGCGCGCGGGCGGCGCTTCACGGATTGCCGCGCACCTCACCCCCTCAGATTGCTTAGCGCGTCGAATCATATCGCCTTAACATATATTTTATTTGATGTGCTAGAACAAATAGTTTTTCTTAAAAAACTGCTTAAATAACTAACATCAATTTCACCAAATTAGGTCTTGTCAGCCTCTTAAGAGGGAAGTATAGTTAGTAGAGCTCGCGACTGACAATAGGTACTTTTTATATGAAATTTCCATTTCGGGAGAAAACGCTTTCCACTGACTAAATCATAACAAATCACTTTGATTTTGATGTCGATCGCTTCAGCATAATATATCTAAGTTCACAGATTTCGCTTTAGAAAAATATATATTTGACTATAAATTTTAATTTATTGCAAATTTTGAAAAATAGAAAACCTATAAACTTAAGACATAAGATATTTATTCAGCAGAATAGTTTACACGTGGTATATTACAAGTACCAATAATATACTTATACTAGCTTTTGCCCGCGGCTTCGCCCGCGTAGTAAGTGTAATTTTGCAATAACTGTTAATTGTTACGCCGGCAACGGCCCGGCCTACTTACTGCCTGACTTCCCTTATGAATAACCATTCGTCAAAACCCGTTATGGTAACGTTATGGTACGCTACGGTAGCCTAGTGGTTCAGGCATGCGGCTGTCAAGCGGCGGTCGCGGGTTCGAATCCCGGCTCGTACCAATGAGTTTTTCGGAACTTATGTACGGAATATTTACCGTTAGCTTTTCGGTGAAGGAAAATATCGTGAGGAAACCGGTCTAATCCTAATAAGGTCTAGTTTTCCCTCTGGGTTGGAAGGTCAGATGGCAGTCGCTTTCGTAAAACTAGTGCCTATGCCAAATCTTGGGATTAGGTGTCAAAGCGGACCCCGGGCTCCTTTAGGGGCATTTCCGGGAATAACGCTAGGAGGATGATGATGATGAAAACCCGTTATGGTAAATTATTATTTATTTCCTATTATTTTTATTCCCGTGTGGTGTCGGGTTAGAATTTCACCACCCCCTTTCTTCCCGTGGGTGTCGTAAAAGTCGACTAAGGGAGCAGGGTTGAAGTGTGTTGTGGGCGATGGGCTAACCTATCACTGCAATATACCCACATTTATGCTAAAAGTGGCGCTGGAACATAAGTTTCATGTGCTCTACCCCTTTTGGGAATAAACGCGTGAATTGTACTAACTAAAGTACTTTTTTTGTATCTAAATAAGTAATCTTCCTACAAAGTTTCAAGTCTCTAGTTCAAAAAATAATGTTTCTCTCATACAAACTTTGCACCCCTATTTAACCCCCTTAGGCATGGAATTTCCAAATATCCCGTCTTGTCCCTTGCCTGCGTCATATAAGGAAGTTCTAGTGTAAATTTCAAGTTTCTAGTCCCAGTTGTTTCGGATACAAACTTTGTACCCCTATAGTTATTAACCCGCTTTGGGGTGGACCTTTCTTAAACGCTGACAGTTCTTTTTTGTATTCTAATAAGTAATTTTTTTGCATTTTCAAGTTTCTAGCTCAAAAAATAAAGTTCACTCATACAAACTTTACACCCCTATTTAACCCCTTAGGGGTAGAATTTTCAAAATGCAGAAAGTACTTTTTTGTATTTTATTAAGCTATCTTCCTACAAAGTTTAAAGTTTCTAGTTAAAAAAATAATGTTTCACTCATACAAACTTTGCACCCCCATTTAATCCATTTAGGCATGGAATTCGCAAAAAATCCCGTCTTTTCCCTTGCCTGCGTCACAAAAGGAAGTTCTGGTGTAAATTTCAAGTTTCTAGTCCCAGTAGTTTCGGATACAAACTTTGCACCCCTATTTAACTCCCTTAGGGGTGGAATTTTCTAAAACGCTGACAGTTCTTTTTTGTATTCTAATACGTAATTTTTCTAAAAGATTTCAAGTTTCTAGCTAAAAAATAAAGTTCCCTCTTACAAACTTTGCACCCCTATTTAACCTCTTTAGGGGTAGAATTTTCAAAAACGCAAAAAGTACTTTTTTTGTATTTTATTAAGTAATCTTTCTACTAAGTTTCTAGCTCAAAGAGTAATATGTTTCCCCCATACAAACTTTGGACCCCTATTTAACCCCCTTAGGGGTACGTCTATAGTACTTTTTTGTATTTTATTAAGTAATCTTCCCACAGTTTCAAGTTTCTTGTTAAAAAAATAATGTATCTCTCATACAAACTTTGGACCCCTAGTTAACCCCCTTAGGGATGGAATTTCCAAAAATCCCGTCTTATCTCTTGCCTACCTCATAACAGAAAGTTCTGGTGTAAATTTCAAGTTTCTAGTCCCAGTAGTTTCGGATACAAACTTTGCACCCCTAGTTATTAATCCCCTGAGGGGTGGAATTTTCTAAAACGCTGACAGTTCTTTTTTGTATTCTATAAAATATTTTTTCTACAGTTTCAAGTTTCTAGCTCAAAAATTAATGTTTCTCTCATACAAACTTAGGACCCCTATTTAACCCCCTTAGGGTTGGAATTTCCAAATATTCCGTCTTATCTCTTGCCTACGTCATAAAAGGAAGTTCTGGTGTAAATTTCAAGTTTCTAGTCCCAGTAGTTTCGGATACAAACTTTGCACCCATATTTAACCCCCTTAAGGGTGGATCTTTCTAATACGCTGACAGTTCTTTTTTGTATTCTAATAAGTAATTTTTCTACCAGTTTCAAGTTTCTAGCTCATAAAATAAAGTTCACTCATACAAACTTTGCACCCCTATTTAACCCCCTTAGGGGTAGACTTTTTAAAACGCAGAAAGTACTTTTTTGTATTTTATTAAGTAATCTTCCTACAAAGTTTCAAGTCTAGTTAAAAAAATAATGTTTATCTCATACAAACTTTGCACCCCTATTTAACCCCCTTAGGCATGGAATATCCAAAAATCCCGTCTTATCCCTTGCCTGTGTCATAAGAGGAAGTTCTGGTGTAAATTTCAAGTTTCTAGTCCCAGTAGTTTCGGATACAATCTTTGCACCGCTATTTAACTTCTTTAGGGGTGGAATTTTCTAAAACGCTGAAAGTACTTTTTTTATATCCTAATAAGTTATCTTCCTACAAAGTTTCAAGTCTCTAGTTCAAATAATAATGTTTTCCCCATACACTTTGGACTCCCATTTCACCCCCTTAGGGGATGAATTTTGAAAAACCCTTTCTTAGTGCTCCCCTAGACCTTATAAAGAACCTACGTGCCAAATTTAGAATCTCTACAACCAGCGGTTTGGGCTGTGCGTTGATATTTCAACTTTGAACCCCTATTTAACCCACTTAGGGGTAGAATTTTCAAAAACGCTGAAAGTACTTTTTTTGTATCTTAATAAGTAATCTTCCTACAAAGTTTAAAGTCTTTAGTTCAACAAATAACGTTTCCCCCATACAAACTTTGGACCCCCATATCACCCCCTTAGGGATGAAATTTTGAAAAATCCTTTCTTAGTGCACCCCTAGACCTTATAAGAAACCTACGTGCCAAATTTGGAATCTTTAGAACCAGCGGTTTGAGCTGTGCGTTGTTAATCAGTCAGTCAGTTAGTCAGTCAGTCAGTCAGTCAGTCAGTTCTTCTTTTATATATTTAGATTGTGTCAATAACGTACTAAAAAATCATTGAGATTGGAAAACATTTAGAAATGGAAAAACGTTTTCTCTTTTTGTATGGACGAGTATGTAGTATTCCAAAGGTATACTTACCGGTTAGCGGTTTACCGGTTAGTCTAGTGGGTAGTGACGCTGCCTACGAAGCTGAAGGTCCTGGGTTCGAATCCCGGTAAGGGCAAATATTTGTGTGATGAGCATGAGTCATGGATGTTTTCTATGTATTTAAGTATTTCTATCTATTAAATATATCGTCGCACGTCTAGTACCCATAACACAAGCCTTATTGAGCTTACTATGGGACTAGGTCGATTTGTGTAAGATTGTCCCCTAATATTTATTTATTTATTTATCTATTTATACTTCCCTCTTAACAATAAATTCGTGTTCACATTATTTGAACTGCCGTGTTTTCCTGTCCGTGCACATATTTTCATTCTTGACTGTACCATTGTCGCGCTGCTAGGGCTGCAAGATGTCGTTAAGTAAAAGAGGAAGCGAAGCCTTCGCTTCCAAGGAAAAATCAATGTTTAAAAAAAATAACGACATTATTCTTCTTTCTTTGATATAACATAGTTTAGAATTTAATAATCAAACTTATTATAGAAAATATATTTATTATAAAAAAACACTTCAATAGAATATTGGATGATATCTAAAACCCTCGGTTTGGTACATTTTGCCCACACGTTAAGGTAAAACGAACGATGTATGAAGGCAAGATATGGCAAAATAAGAACAATAAAGAAAATTGTCTACTTATTCAACTGCACACCTTTCTGGAACAAACCTAACATCTTCATCATTGTCTTCAACACCGGTACAACTACTGTGTGCTCATAAAGAACATGCGGGACAACTGAACCAGCCTTCTGTTGATTGAACATCGCTTTTCGTTTTAGGGTTGTTTTCGTAAATTTTCCTTTTCCTTCTTGTGTATTTGCTGTTGTCCTAGGTGGTCCATTTTGTCCGTTCCGTTTTGCGTTTTCGGTAGGCAGGTTTGTAAACAATAAATTATTTTAAGATTAAGATTGCGCAGGAACGCAAAAAAACAGGATTGCGCAGGATCGTTAAAATTAAGTGGTATAAACAATATCTCATGCAATAACCCAAAACCCCGATAGCGTTTACGTGATAAAAGCGAAGGCATGTCAAAATTTGCTGTTTTTACATCAAAATACACCAAAATTAACTAACTTTAATAAAAACGTGTGCCGCTACATGGCCGCTCCAAGGACACACTGAACACTGAGTGAGAGGCGACTGTCAAGTTGACATAAATCGGAAACAGATGGGTTAACAGTTTGAAAGTTATTAGTCCGGTCCGTTTTACCCACAGGGTCCGTTATACCTTCCATTCCCCTACTAAGCAACTGTATTTATACACTGACGGTGTATAATTAATGCAAATAAAATAATGTATCTGTGATCGCTACATATATATCATTGATCAGTTGAGTACAAAGGTTACTAATTCGTGTTGTGGGTGGCCTTTGATGTTACCGGAGGCAGATTTGCGTTTGATAACAGTGCCATCCTCATAGCATTAGGGGTGCCTCTTGAAACAGATTTAGTTACTTATTGTTATAATTGGTATTAACAGTTCAACTTTAGCATTATTCCTAATTTATATGAGTGTTAGGTACATTCCCGTAGATTGTGTAATTATCAGTCAATTACTTCACAGAACAATTGTAGAATTTAGAAATTGGGATATATATAAATTAGGTACGGCTATAATTCAGTAATCATGCATAGATGACCAACTGTAAACATATCTGTGTGACTAACCGACGACCGACCGGACAACCGGTTAGAATAGTGGGTAATGAGGCCTATGAAGCTGACGGTCCCGGGTTCAAATCCCGGTAAGAGCAAATATCTGTGTGATGAACATGAATATTTATTTCTGAGTCTTGGATGTTTTCTACGTATGTATTTAAGTATTTATATCAATTAAATATATTGTCGTCTAGTACCCATAACACAAGACTTATTGAGCTCATTACTATGGTGCTAGTTCAATTTGTGTAAGGAGTCCCCTATAGTATTTATTTGTTTTAATGAGTAGAAAAAAAAACAAGAAACATCTGTCCGAAGTAAGTTGACGCATGAATTCCATGAATTCATTTGAATGCAGGAAGTCTATTTGAGTCGTCACATTCATGTGATATTGTATTTGATGCATGCACCCATTCTGATATCTTAGGATTGGCTCGCGTGGAACTGAGTGCGAGTGACAAATGTCATACCAATATTATGCGAAGCTGCGTTTCACTGATATTTGACACCTAGCTGTCAAGCATGCGAGGTGTTATATGAAATCCTGAAACGTCTGGTTGACGTAACTGGTGACCGAAGAGCTGGCGGATTTTTCGCGCAACGCATCAGCACGGCTATCACAAGAAGGCGCTTGAGCTCTCTCGATTTTTCTCGCACTGTACTTCTCTTTTTAAGTTTTCTAATAATACAGAGACGGATAGTACGAGCAAAATCGAGAGAGCTCACGCGCCTTCTTGTGATAGCCGTGCAGCATTGCAATACAGCGACGAAATACCGCCAGCATCCTCGGCCTTGAGGGCCTTTTTTAGATTGAACTTAGTTTTAAGAGAAAACACTAAGGGCGAGATAATTGAGAAATAGGTATTTGTAAAATGTATTGCGGTCGCGCCAATCTCAAGCCTCCCCCCGCAGCGCGATAGAGACAACTGCAGCTTGGACCCAAAATACCTATTAAAAGTACATCAAATCAACGTTTCGTAGTCCTCTGATTTCTTCTCCAAAACTATTTTTTTTGTTAAAAATCAAAGGAAGGCCGTGTTCCTACGTTTTCCTTTTTTTTTAATAATCTAGTCAAAATTGTTTTCTGGATGTTCGAACTCAGCGGAAATCTGGCATTTTTTTTAGGTTTTTAGAGGTTAATCTCTTTTAAGAATAAATTTATGAAAAAAAGGAAAACATAGGAACATGTCAATAGTAGCCAAAGAATTATGAAAAAAAAATATTGCTCTACTGCCATTATCCAGGGAGATAACAGGGGACTACGTTTCTATGGAAAAAACGGCCCTTGTGTTTCCTCTTAAGGGGGTGCATTGGAACGCCGTTCTGACTAGATTAAGAAACAATAAGGTCTGATTTTCAGATATATGATTCTTGACTTTATGATTATTTATCTGTTTTAATCGATACATGATTGCCTAAAATTCCAAAGTTAGGTCTTTATTTTCATTTTTTTAATCAGCCTACTCAATCAATACATTATTTTACGACACAATCCAGTTAATTTAATACTATAGTATTGTATCTCGGTTAAAATCTCACTTAATGAAAATGTAAATAAAACTTCAGTAAGTTAGGTATTTATCGAAACGTGTCCAAAAAATCCATTCCCGAAGAGTCTTGCATCTCTTTTTCTCGTGCGCGGAAGGCATAAGCGTGTCTTTGTCAACGGGGCGTGGTCGACTCGAATCAAGGCATCCCCTTAATTTAGTTTAGTAAATGTTTGTTATCGTCTTGTATATACTTTAGAAAATAAACAAAATTTTTTTTTTCATGTAAGTTATATAAATAATATAAATAGCACGACATTGTCAAAAGATTGAGATTCACTTGGCCTGTGGAAAAATAAAATCACTATACTATTTTTTGCCCGCGACTTCGTTCTTGTTGACTTCCTTTTGTCGGACTTTTACTGGGATAAAATAGTACTTTGTGATACAAGTGAGGTATGTTGATAATTACATCAGAGGCGGAATTATCACGCGAGCCGCAGGTGAGCGTGATAAGAGAGCCGAGGATGTAATTATCAACATACCTATCCAGGAACTTCACATTGACCAATGCGATTTCCGTTTATAGGCACACAATTACATGTGCCGCGATCGCAACGAACCTATGAAAATGATGTCGATATCTTTAACCAATAGCATTAGCTTGACGGCATACTACTTAGCTTGAATATATATTTTTTGCATGCGTTATAAATAAAAAAATACCGTCTTAAATATCATACAACCATTAAAGTTGTGCTCTCTGCCGCACTTAAAGAGCAACAGGCGTAATAGACGTTGTTTCATTTCCACATTTTAATGCTCCAAGTGTCGCATATTAGTACTATTGTAAAAAAAAAACATATAACTACAAAATTGCCTCCAAAATTATTATTTTTTTATGTAAGTAACAAGCTTTGATGAATCACAAAAAATCTTTAGATGATAATCGACGGGCTGATGGTACAAAAAATAACCTACTCGTCCTATGGTAGTAGTATGATTATCAGTAAGTATCCATCTTGTTAAATATTTGACAAAAAATGTTGACAAAAAAGTCCTAGACAGTGACATTTTATTTTAAATATCAAGGGCACATAAAACCAGCAATGTCAAATAAAATATCTTAGAGTATAGTTAAGAACTTAGAAAAGTTGAAATACCCCCGACATTTTCATCACAAGTCCGCTTAAGGTCGATGACTTCAGCTTTCGGACTAAAAAACCGCATTCAAATCGGTCCATTTCATTTGGGAGCCACGATGCCACAGACAAGCACATATACACGACGATAGACACATAGACACGTCAAACTTAAACAGGGCCGCTACCGCGAAATGCATTCGAAGTTTTCCCTCTCTGTCATACTTGCGAGTTCCTACTTGAGAGCGAAAGAGAGGGAAAACTTCGAATGCCGTTCGCGGTAGGCCCTCAGCCCCCTCTTTTTGCGTGCAGGAGTTAAAAATACAAAATAATGTAGATTCGATTTATCTGGCGAAGACATCTATAAACTTTTCGGATGACCGTAAATGGACGTAGTTACGCGAAAACGTTCCAACCCACAAGTCACTCGAAAATGAGTTACCATAACCAGGGTACTATTTTTGACATATTACATCATGTGCACACAAAGATGCTAGTATTTTTAGGTTAGTTTCATCAATAAAGTTTGACCCAAATGTTCCAACCCACCATTATGCCAAGGACGTGTACTCAAAATAAAGTAAAAACATTACATGCATACAGAAACATATTGTTAAAAACTCTTAATAGAATAACATATCGTTATAATGTTCCACTTGTCTTGGAACATTATACTAAATTCATAAAACGCACATTTAATTGTTTCTTAAATGATCCATGTGGGTTAGAACGTTTTTGCACAATCTTTATACATTTTTTATTTCTGCAAAAATGTTCCATGTAATTTGAAACCTTTTAGATTAATCCATACTGTTTTTTTAAGCTGCGAAGACTGTTCTAAATAAATTGGAACGTTTTATTATAATATATTATTTTCAATTTTTTTGCTATAAACGATCCACATAATATACTTGATCCATTTTTGCTATTAAATATGTTCGAGAGAAAAAAATATTTTTTACCAAAATAAATAACTATGGTATATTTGGACGTAGTTACGCGAAAACGTTCCAACCCACAGCGACCCCATTTTGAGATAAACGCAATTTTGTGTTTTAGCGGTACACTTTTTCCCTGTAATTATTTCAGGCAAATACTATTGGTTTTACTGTAGAATGCCAAACTGGTTATTGAATGATATGCATATTTTTTGTAAATACATAATACAAGGGGCATATAAATAGGTAAAACGAGTTTGAAACGTTTTTGCTAAATTTAATTTTGTATGAACCTTGTTAAATAGCAATTATGCATAAACGTTCCAAAACGAATTGAAGTGTATTATTTTATAAATATAATATATCTTAAATAAATTTAATATGTAAAATAATAAATAACAATGAGGAACATACAAAAACAACAAAAAAAAATTGAAAACGTATTACAAAAAAAATAGGACGTGATCTTTTGAGCTTAGAACCTATGCCAAAAATTAGCTGATATGGTTCCAAAAGTTATCAAAAACTTATATTAAACATTCAATTTATCATCGTATTCTATGATCTCGAAGTCCGGAACTCCATCAAACTAATCAACATCATCAGTAGCTTCTTCAGAACTTTAAAGCGTTCTATAAAATTGAAGGCAATCCTCAGGTATGTAGTGGTACATGGATTGTAAGTCCACTAATTTCGCTGGAGCAATCGGTTTGCTATTAGGCCACAATAAACAAAAATCAGATTCTTTTATGTATTGCAGTTCTCGCTTTATTCTTTTATCAATTTTCAACTCATTGAAATCGTCTTCCATCGTAGTTTATTAATAATATAAATAGCACGACATTGTCAAAAGATTGAGATTCACTTGGCCTGTGGAAAAATAAAATCACTATACTATTTTTTGCCCGCGACTTCGTTCTTGTTGACTTCCTTTTGTCGGACTTTTACTGGGATAAAATAGTACTTTGTGATACAAGTGAGGTATGTTGATAATTACATCAGAGGCGGAATTATCACGCGAGCCGCAGGTGAGCGTGATAAGAGAGCCGAGGATGTAATTATCAACATACCTATCCAGGAACTTCACATTGACCAATGCGATTTCCGTTTATAGGCACACAATTACATGTGCCGCGATCGCAACGAACCTATGAAAATGATGTCGATATCTTTAACCAATAGCATTAGCTTGACGGCATACTACTTAGCTTGAATATATATTTTTTGCATGCGTTATAAATAAAAAAATACCGTCTTAAATATCATAAAACCATTAAAGTTGTGCTCTCTGCCGCACTTAAAGAGCAACAGGCGTAATAGACGTTGTTTCATTTCCACATTTTAATGCTCCAAGTGTCGCATATTAGTACTATTGTAAAAAAAAACATATAACTACAAAATTGCCTCCAAAATTATTATTTTTTTATGTAAGTAACAAGCTTTGATGAATCACAAAAAATCTTTAGATGATAATCGACGGGCTGATGGTACAAAAAATAACCTACTCGTCCTATGGTAGTAGTATGATTATCAGTAAGTATCCATCTTGTTAAATATTTGACAAAAAATGTTGACAAAAAAGTCCTAGACAGTGACATTTTATTTTAAATATCAAGGGCACATAAAACCAGCAATGTCAAATAAAATATCTTAGAGTATAGTTAAGAACTTAGAAAAGTTGAAATACCCCCGACATTTTCATCACAAGTCCGCTTAAGGTCGATGACTTCAGCTTTCGGACTAAAAAACCGCATTCAAATCGGTCCATTTCATTTGGGAGCCACGATGCCACAGACAAGCACATATACACGACGATAGACACATAGACACGTCAAACTTAAACAGGGCCGCTACCGCGAAATGCATTCGAAGTTTTCCCTCTCTGTCATACTTGCGAGTTCCTACTTGAGAGCGAAAGAGAGGGAAAACTTCGAATGCCGTTCGCGGTAGGCCCTCAGCCCCCTCTTTTTGCGTGCAGGAGTTAAAAATACAAAATAATGTAGATTCGATTTATCTGGCGAAGACATCTATAAACTTTTCGGATGACCGTAAATGGACGTAGTTACGCGAAAACGTTCCAACCCACAAGTCACTCGAAAATGAGTTACCATAACCAGGGTACTATTTTTGACATATTACATCATGTGCACACAAAGATGCTAGTATTTTTAGGTTAGTTTCATCAATAAAGTTTGACCCAAATGTTCCAACCCACCATTATGCCAAGGACGTGTACTCAAAATAAAGTAAAAACATTACATGCATACAGAAACATATTGTTAAAAACTCTTAATAGAATAACATATCGTTATAATGTTCCACTTGTCTTGGAACATTATACTAAATTCATAAAACGCACATTTAATTGTTTCTTAAATGATCCATGTGGGTTAGAACGTTTTTGCACAATCTTTATACATTTTTTATTTCTGCAAAAATGTTCCATGTAATTTGAAACCTTTTAGATTAATCCATACTGTTTTTTTAAGCTGCGAAGACTGTTCTAAATAAATTGGAACGTTTTATTATAATATATTATTTTCAAATTTTTTGCTATAAACGATCCACATAATATACTTGATCCATTTTTGCTATTAAATATGTTCGAGAGAAAAAAATATTTTTTACCAAAATAAATAACTATGGTATATTTGGACGTAGTTACGCGAAAACGTTCCAACCCACAGCGACCCCATTTTGAGATAAACGCAATTTTGTGTTTTAGCGGTACACTTTTTCCCTGTAATTATTTCAGGCAAATACTATTGGTTTTACTGTAGAATGCCAAACTGGTTATTGAATGATATGCATATTTTTTGTAAATACATAATACAAGGGGCATATAAATAGGTAAAACGAGTTTGAAACGTTTTTGCTAAATTTAATTTTGTATGAACCTTGTTAAATAGCAATTATGCATAAACGTTCCAAAACGAATTGAAGTGTATTATTTTATAAATATAATATATCTTAAATAAATTTAATATGTAAAATAATAAATAACAATGAGGAACATACAAAAACAACAAAAAAAAATTGAAAATGTATTACAAAAAAAATAGGACGTGATCTTTTGAGCTTAGAACCTATGCCAAAAATTAGCTGATATGGTTCCAAAAGTTATCAAAAACTTATATTAAACATTCAATTTATCATCGTATTCTATGATCTCGAAGTCCGGAACTCCATCAAACTAATCAACATCATCAGTAGCTTCTTCAGAACTTTAAAGCGTTCTATAAAATTGAAGGCAATCCTCAGGTATGTAGTGGTACATGGATTGTAAGTCCACTAATTTCGCTGGAGCAATCGGTTTGCTATTAGGCCACAATAAACAAAAATCAGATTCTTTTATGTATTGCAGTTCTCGCTTTATTCTTTTATCAATTTTCAACTCATTGAAATCGTCTTCCATCGTAGACCGCATAAAAATAGAAAACATTTTATCTTTATCCAACTTAATTTCTTTTGTATGTAGCCAACTAACTTTAGATGAGTCTATAAACTTCTTCCTATTGATAATCTTCTTTTCCAGTTTAGTTGTACTAAAAAAATCAGTCTTGGTCATTTTGTAAACTTGAAGAGGTTTAACTTTTTTACAGGTTTTAATAATATTGATGTATTCTTCAGGTGTATATACGCGTTGATTGTGCTTGAGTGCGGTTTCTATTATTATGCGGTCTACGATGGAAGACGATTTCAATGAGTTGAAAATTGATAAAAGAATAAAGCGAGAACTGCAATACATAAAATAATCTGATTTTTGTTTATTGTGGCCTAATGGCAAACCGATTGCTCCAGCGAAATTAGTGGACTTACAATCCATGTACCGCTACATACCTGAGGATTGCCTTCAATTTTATAGAACGCTTCAAAGTTCTGAAGAAGCTACTGATGATGTTGATGGGTTTGGTGGAGTTCCGGACTTCGAGATCATAGAATACGATGATGATTGAATGTTTAATATAAGTTTTTGATAACTTTTGGAACCATAATTATCAGCTAATTTTTGGCATAGGCTCTAAGCTCAAAAGATCACGTCCTATTTTTTTTGTTATACATTTTTAATTTTTTTTTGTTGTTTTTGTATGTTTCTCATTGTTACTTATTATTTTACATATTAAATTTATTTAAGATATATTATATTTATAAAATAATACACTTAAATTCGTTTTGGAACGTTTATGCATAATTGCTATTTAACAAGGTTCATACAAAATTAAATTTAGCAAAAACGTTTCAAACTCGTTTTACGTATTTATATGCCCCTTGTATTATGTATTTACAAAAAATATGCATATCATTCAATAACCAGTTTGGCATTCAACTGTAAAACCAATAGTATTTGCCTGAAATAATTACAGGGAAAAAGTGTACCGCTAAAACACTAAATTGCGTTTATCTCAAAATGGGGTCGCTGTGGATTGGAACGTTTTCGCGTAACTACGTCCAAATGTACACGCACGTTTTACCGAAACAAAACGTTACGACCGCGTTCGCGTTTCACGCGTAAAACGCAAACGCGATCGTAAAGTTTTGTTTCGGTAAAACTTATACTAGAGCCTCTGAAGTTATATTGGTCATGTTTCTTTCTGTTGTGATTTCAAATCGTGATGTACATACTCCCCATCACATAATTGGGATGGTCCCGCTTATCTATCACTTTCAAACTTTCAAAATCGGGTCGACAGAAAAAGTAAGCACACCTGCAAACGATGCAATTAGTCACATCAACCGACAGAGACGCAGCTAGTTTTTTAGTTATAGGTAGTGGAAATGTAACAGCAATAGGTACATACCATTTATTCAAGCTAAGTATAACTGTGCCTCCGTTAATTGTTTTGACAAATTGAAACGTTTGTAGTGCTGTGCTATAGGATATATCATCCTGACATTGTCAACGGCCAACGGTGCTCAACAACACCGATGCATATGTATAATCTTGGGACTACAAAATAAGCCCCGCTAAAGACGTTGTGTCCATTCAAGCGACTGTATTGTGTTGTAAAAGGCAATAAAACAAGATGCTCCACTATAGGGCAAGCCTTGACAAACAGATAGTGTTGCAAGCATGCAAACACGTGGAACGGTGGCTTGCATCGCCTGCCGCTATCAGATGGCGATGAAGAACTATTTGCATGTATAATTGTGTTACGTCTACTAGTTGGCCTTCGCAGCGGCCCAGCTTTTTGTCCGTCGGGTACATCGACTTCAGGTACCGACATTACCTGCTTGCAGGTTGATTCTTTCGCGAACGTAAGTGAGTAAGATGGTAAAAATAGAATCAGTGTCTTTATCAAATAGGCTTACGAAGACACCGATTTCAAAACAAGCTACAACAAACTACGCGAAAATAACGTACGTACCTAATATACGACTATGTGGTGGGTTGGGAAGTGGGAAGAAGGCGAGCTGTAGAATCTCTGGCAAATTATACTGTGGTAAAATTAATCGATGGTATTACAAGTATACCTATTGTAACGCGTAGTATGTGGATTGTAAAAAATGTTTAGAAAAAATCGGGTTTAAGTATTTCGAAACATATAGTAGGGGTAGCATATCGAGGTTACCCCTACTATTTATTTATGTAACTAGTTTTTTTATGGGATGTCTATTAAGAACATTGCTGTCAGATGTCTAGCAACGAAGACTCTTTGTGTTGATTTATTGACTGTCATGTGTGAAAAATAGTGTCAAAGTATAAATACGTTTTATAGTTTTGTTATGAACTTATTAATATATTATGTGTGCTTTATTAGTGTTTATTGTTGTATTTACGGACTCCTATTCCGCCACCGCACGCCACTCGTAAGTGGTTATATATGGGCCCAGTACCCCATAGTAAAAAAAAACGATTGCAGGCCCTGCTTTGCGGGCATGAACTCATGGACATTGTCGAAGGTGTAACACAAAGACCTACGAGAACCTTGGCATGAAACGGCAAAAGTGGTTCTGCGATTGCTGCTGCAGCTGCCGCTGCTCGGACTGCATACAACACGACCCTACAGGAATTTACAAGATTAGAGAGCACAGCTCTGCTCTTGATAACGAACAACATAACAGATGAGACACTAGGCAAAGTAATAAGATTATCCACCGCAAAGGAAGTTTGGAAAGAACTCGACAGGCTCTACGAGGGTCCTAACGAGAACCGGCTCTACGAGGGTCCTAACGAGAACCGGCTCTAAGACCTGTGTTTGGAATTCTTCAAACTAAAACGAGACCCAGCAGATGATATGCCCACTCATCTTTCAAAACTGAAAAATCTCTGGCACAACTTGAAAGAGGAACTCCTCAGAGAACAGCAGGCCGAGTTACCTGAGATCCTTTTAATCTGCAAGATCCTAGACACTCTCCCAGAAAACGTTTGCTCTTTCAAGTCAAGTTGGCTGCTGATTGAAAAAAAAGTTTCCATCTTTTGGACAACATTACGTGACAGTTATGTGCACATGAGAAGGCACTTCTTTCCAATAACGCTGATAAACAGTCAAGTGGTACTGCACTGCCTGTTAGGACCAACGCGAAGTTTGCCAAAGGAAATGACCAAAGAGACCAGAAGACGAAGAACAAACTAAAATGTTTTGTAGCAAGACTTTGAGCACTTTGGAGAAGCTCACACGGTAACAACGGCTGATAAAAACGTCGTTGGAGCAGTCGGGAAGGGCACGCTTCACGTCAGGGCTATAGTTAATGAGCGACAAAAAACAGTAAAAATCTTTTTTCTGTGCTGAGCACACAAGATAGAAATCTAAACAGCTTGTTTGAATCAAAGGTAACCCGATGTTCTATGACGATCAACGGAAAGGTGGTCCTAACAGGCAAAAGGCAGAGGCACGGTGGTTTGTACAAACTGGACTGCAAACTCGTAGAGCCAGACATACATGTATTAACCTTGTTGAAGATAGAGACATGTGACAGTTGTACCACGAGCGTATGGGGCATCAAGACAAAAACCACGTCAAGACGCTTATTGAGAATTAATTAGGACTTTTAGGACTCAAGACGAAGAAGTGTGGAGAGGTATGCTGCCGTCCTCAAACTAAAAGGCGGCTAAAGGATCATACGACCTTTTTGAGTTATCTATACAGCGTGACTCAGCTGCTTGTTAACTATCGATCTATCTTGGTTTGGTTTCAGTTCAATTATTACCTTCAAAAACGGCCGAGATACAGACTTGACGCTAGCGGTTAAATGCAGAATTTTTGGGCTAGCAACTAGGCGGCTATTTAACACTTACTTAATTTGAAGGCGATTAAGCGTCAATAGCTGCCAATTTTTAAACGTAAGACGTATTATTGTACCAGACTTAAAAGCGGCTATTTTACGTTCAACAACTGAAAAGCGACTATTGGAGTTTTGCCGCCTTAAAGTTTACAAACATAATATTCACCTCCATAAAAAGGCGGTCTTTCTATGTTTACTAAAGAAATAAGCGGTTGAAATCCAAAAGCCGCCTTATTATTTGTAAGTATTATTTAATAATATAAAAATACATACCTTAAATGCCGTCATGGCTTTATAAGCTAGCAATAATAGTAATAATAATATATCCTTCTTTAATTTAATCGCGGCTACATGACATTGCCTAACTAAAAGGCGGCAAGTCGACCCCCGCGCAGGGGCGCCCCTCGGCACTGTCAGTCGCCGGAGCGTTTCCCTAGAGTGTGGTCGTTTTGCACGCGGTGCGGGCGACGATTCCCGCCAATTCCACCATGTCACTGCCACCAAGAAAAACGTCTACCAGGTCAGTAAAGTTAGATTTTCTCATTAAGCGGCTAGGTGTAGTACCTATTATAGTTGGTGAGATCTTACTTTGAACTTTTGACAGATGTCATCCCAGTACAATTTATGTCATCATAATAATATGTCATTTTTGACGTTTATTGTACTGGGATGACAGCTGTCAAAAGTTCAAAGCTAGATCATACCAACTATAAGTAAACTTTCATGGTGCCGGTTAATGTACAGCCATAATAATGCACGGCCAAAATAATGTACAGCCCAATAATCCGCGTCCATACTGTACATGTATTATCAGGCTGTACATTACTGGGCCGTGCATTATCACCCTGAGCAAACTTGGTCCGGGGCAATAATTGGAAGCCAATTTTGAACGAGCTGATAATGTAGGGCCCAATAATGTACAGCCTGATAATCCATGTACATTGGGACGGTCATCTGTGCGGACTAATAATCTCCAACGAGTCGACGCCACCCCGCTGCGCGGGGTGTCTATTTCTAGTCTGAGGGACACAAGTGAACCCTAACCTAACCAACCTAAGACAGAGTTCGCTTATGACAAGCTATTTTTGTCCACCCTGATAATGCACGACCCAATAATCCGCGTCCACAAAAAGTGGACGCGGGTTATCAGGCTGTACATTATTGGGCCGTGCATTATCACCCTGAGCAAACTTGGTCCGGGGTAATAATTGGAAGCCACTTTTGTCCGGGCTGATAATGCACGACCCAATAATCCGAGTCCACAAAAAGTGGACGCGGATTATCAGGCTGTACATTATTGGGCCGTGCATTATTGGCTCCCAACTTTCATTATACTTAGAAGATTGTTGCCCGCTATACGTGTAGTTTATAAAATAAGCCAGATTTGGGCGGGTAGCATACATACACGCCAAAGTGTGCCTTATTTTATTTACTTAAAAGTCAATTCATTGATTGCATAGGTTTTATGATATCATAAAGGTGAGTTTACCAAAAGTGAATGTCATACCTACCTACTGACATGTACATCTAAATCAATTAACTATCATTCAAATATTTAAGTCTTATTCAAATAAACGAAGTACGTTATGAACGAACTTTGTTTGCATGATAACCAGGAATCGGATATTTGGATATATATTTATATACAAGTACCTTCGTAAATGTGGAATAAGCTTCTTAAAATATTATTTTGACCGTGTATGTACCGGAATACCGACGTTACGAGAGTGTAATATATGGAAGATATACTAAGGTTATTATTGTAAATAGGTTTGCGTTTTTGATCGTTGTTGTTGACTTACTAAAATTATTTCCGCTTCACTGACCAACAACCGCCACCGCTAAATTTTAGGTAAATAGGCATAACTATCCGTTTAAAATAAGTTTATTAAACTGTTTCAGATACCTACCAACAACATCTCGCCTAAAAACCATAATGGAGAGATGCCAAAACCCATCAAACACTGATGGTGATGGGCCATCTGACAATCAGAGCAATAATATTAATAAGGTATTGCCATCGAACAATAAAATCAATTCCATTGTACCCCAAGAAGAAGAACGTTTAGACTATAAATTGACTAACAATTCATGTGAAGAAATGATTCATGAAAATTACGAGAAAAATTACTCTTTGACATCATTTTTTTTTCAAAACTACGACGCCACCAATAGACAACCTCTGTTGTACTGCGGACTTGCAGAAAGTCATAATGCTTCCGAGGATGGACACATTTAAGAGAATCATATTCTGTTTGCGATTGTCTGCATATAATGAAACATTTGCTCCGTTAGGCAAAATAACGACCTGCAATAAACCTTTAGCCGTTTTGTGGCACGGCACGATGCAGTTGCAGGACGAAAACAAGAGAATATCGCATTAGCGCATTTCTCATGTTTCTCCTGCAACATAGTGACATTAAAAATGTGCATATATGGCTCGACAATTGTAGCGCCCAGAACAAAAACTGGCTGCTCTATTTTATGCTTCTATACCTTGTAAATAACGACTTGATCGGCACAGAAACAATAACGCTGTATTATTTCGAACCCGGCCATACATTTACGAGTGCTGACCAATTCCATCACCAAGTGGTTGGGAATGAAAAAAAAAGGCAAAATTTATGATTTTGCAGATTTTTCAGAAACAGTGGGTGCAGCTAATAAAGGAAGAGTAACTGTTAAATCTATGATAGTAGAAGACTTTATTAATGTTCCAAACTACATTTCAGACAGAAGGATCCAAAACTCGACACCACGCGTTTATCTGCAGAGCATTTCTGAAGTATGTTTTAAAAGAAGTTGTCTAGATCTATTGTATTAAACAGACTTTGAAAGCGAATACCAGCAGTAACGCTTTCTTAATGATAAATATTTACGAAATCCAAAAGCTGTTACCTTTTCCAAACGTTTAAATTTCTAAGGTATCGATCGAGAAAGGAAAATGGGAATTATACGCAAATGTTCGGAAATAATGCCCTCTAGTTCATTCATTACAATACATTACAAAAATAGAGCAAGCCTCGAATATTAGTATTAAAAAGAAAGTACATAGATACAGCACACGATTTTTTAAAGACATGGTTTCGCGCGTTTTTTGGCCATTACTCAAAATTACCTTCTAACATTTAACCGCCTTTTAGTTTGAGGACGGCAATCCGAAGGTTGCATTTTTGGAAAAGCGTATAAGCAACCATTTGGCACTCGCAAAAAAGCTACGATACCTGAAGAACGGATGCACACCGATGTACGTGGTCCGTTTATCAGAAGTAACACTGGATACAGGTATTTCGTACTATTCAAGGACGAGTACACACAATATCGTTACATATACTTCTTAAGGAACAAATCGGATGTTTATGAAAAGCTCAAGGAAATGTTGTCTGAAGCTAGGAATGCTGGACCTACCATCAATGAGCTGCTCAGTGACAATGGTGATGAACATGATAACAAAAGAGTGAAAGATTTGCTGAAAGCGAATAGAGTGAAGCAAAGGCTAATAATGCCATATACTCCTGAACAGAATGGTTGCTCGGAAAGAGAAAATCGGACTGTCGTGGACTCTGCTCGAGCCATGATGAAATCCCTCAGGTGTTATGGGCTGAGCTGGTGAGCACTGCTGTCTATATTTTGAACAGAACAGGCCAGATCAAGGAAGGACATAAATCACCTTATGAACTCTGGCTCGGTAAAAAACCGCAAATCAAGCACTTAAGGATTATCGGGTCAACTTGTTACGCACACGTTCCTAAACAGAAAAGGGTGAAGATGCAAATAAGGCGAAGAAGTGCATTCTGATAGGCTACGAGAATGACGACGGGTATAGACTGGAATAGAGCAACGAACTCCTTAGTAAGATCACGAGATATCACATTCGATGAAATACCAATCCAGTCAAGAATAGACATGGAAGATTCGGCAGGAAGAAGTGGCTGAGATCGAAGTTTCTTCTCACTCTAGGAAAGAAAATAAGGAAGACAGCAATCTCTTTCGACATACATCGCAGCGGGCGCTATGAGGACAATACGAACTTGCAGCGCAGCGAGATTGGTTTTAGAGGAGACCAAGGGGCTAATGCTTCTGAGGTACTAGTTACAGAGAGTAGAGAACTTCTACTTGGAGGAAACCAAGGCGTATAAGATCCTGATGTGCCTATCGCTAGCAGTGATGAATTCGAAGATGCATTATCAGAGTTACTAGAGTGAGTTCAACCACAATCTATTGAATTAGAGAAGAATGAGTACAAAGAGGAACATTATGATGATTTTCCTGACCCGAATGAAGATCCAGAAGAGCATTTGTGCTCAGAGTTTCCGGTCCCGGAAAAAATGGTACTCAGGAGTCGCTCTTCTCTTCCTCCTCCTGTGAAATTAAAAGATTATGTAATGAACGCTGAGATGGGGTACCCTGATTATCACGAGCCGACCTCTCTTAAGGACGTCATGTTAAGTCCAGAGAAGGAGTGTTGACAAGGCGCCATGGATATGGAAATGAAATCCCTAAAAGAAAACCGAACTTGGGAACTCAAAAATTTACCGAAGGGCAAAAAGGCCGTACCGTGTCAGTGGGTTTTCCGCATAAAGCTAAATCCAGATGGTTCTGTGGAAAAGTATAAGGTTAGACTTGTCATTAGGGGACGGGGCAGAGATTATGAGCAAACCTTTAGTTCTGCCTGTAACGAGGATGACGACGGTTAGCGATGTCATAAGAGTAGCAGCAAGTGAGGGTATGGCATTGGCAATGCTATAATTTGATGTCGCGACTACCTTCTTGTACCTGGATGATGAAATTTACATGAAGCAGCCAGAAAACTATGAAGATGGCTCTGATCGAGTTTGCCTTTTACGGAAAAGCCTATACGGTTTGAAACAAGCTCCACGCTGTTGGAACCGATGTATCTTGAATTTCTTTAAGGAAATTGCCTTCAAGATATGTGAAGCAGATCCATGCCTTTTAACCCGTAATAAGGGCTGTGAAAAATTAATAGTGGCTCTATATGTGGATGATGGCTTGGTCGCTGGCTCGAACCAGGAATTAGTGAATGAGTACATCGCAGAACTTACCAGTCGGTTCAAGATAACGATAAATGTGCTTCTTATTTCTCAGGAATTGAAATCGAAAGCAGAGGAGAAGGCACAAAAATATTTCAAGCTTCATACGTGCAGATAATATTGAGGAGATTTGGAATGGACACATGTAAGCCAGTCTCTACACCTAGGCTAAATATAGTATGTTGCATGACAAAATTGATAGGAGTTACATGCAAACTAACTATATACCTATTGTTGGAGCCTTGGCCTATTTAATGGTATGCACCAGACCTGATATCGCATATGCTGTGAGCGTAGTATCACGTAGCCTGGAAAATCCTAGCGAAGTAGACTGTATCAAGTTGAAACGGATTCTGCGGTATCTGCAATATACGCCAGACTTGGCCATTCCGTACCAGAATCATTACAAGGAAAGCATTTTGGAACGCTATAGTGATGCCGACCACGCAGGAGACACTACTACTGGAAGATCCACAAGTGGAGTGCTTTGTATGTATGTGGGAGGAGCGATTTATTGGCTTAGCCAAAGACAGACGACTGTAGCTATTTCAACTACTGAAGCGGGAATAGTGGCAGTAAGGGAAGCCGCAAGAGAAACAATCTAGCTCTCCCGTCTTCTTAGTGACCTGACTGTGCTCAAGAACGTCCCCTGCCTAAGAGTGGACAATGAAGCCGCCATTAGGTTAGCTGAAAATCCGAAATTACATCGTCGGACCAAGCACATTCGTGTTCGAAACTTCTTTATAAGAGAATTGGTCATGAGTGGAGAAATTGCCATAGCCAAGTAAAGAGCAACTGGTGCCTTTACGAAACCACCTGCGAGACCAAGGTTGAGAAAAATACCTCAACTCATAGGTCTTTGTTGAGAGGAGATATTGAGAACATTGCTGTCAGATGCCTAGCAACGAACACTCTTTGTGTTGATTTATTGACTGTCATGTGTGAAAAATAGTGTCAAGCTATAAATACGTTTTATAGTTTTGTTAAGAAATAATAAATATATTGTGTGTGCTTTATTAGTGTTTATTGTGTTATTTACGAACACCTACTCCGCCACAGCACGTCACTCGTAATTATGACAACACCTTATTTTATAGTTTATCGGATCGTTAATTTATGTTTATGAAACGAACATTAAGGACTGCAACATTCAATTGTTAAACTTATCGAGTTATCGCAAAAGGCCAGTTTTGTTTTACACTTATTTTTCTACGTTTAATGTTAAAAAATATTGATGATACGAGTAAGCATATATGGTGTATAAATTACGTGAATACCTCACAGGGACATTAACAATGTAAAGTAGACTTTTTTTAAGATAATCATAACCGTCTGTTCATTACCGTCCTTGTGACTAAAGTGAGACAAAGCAAAAAACGTATTTCCTTGTTCTAATTTTCCATATAAGCGGCATGTTTTATTCATTAAATAATTGTGTCCAGCCAAGCAAGGTAATAATGTACCTAGTTAATTGTAGTAGCGATAGCCTGCTTTGCTATCTTGAGGACACGTCTTTGAATCAAAACAAACTCAAAGCCTGATCGATTGCATAAAGCTGGTCCTACGGACCATGACATTAAAATTGTATTACATTATCGTTGTTTATATTTACGCACGGTACTTAATAATAGCGTGTTCAGGTGTAGAATATGTAATTAAAGGATTGGGTAAAACTAATATGAGAGTACGATCGCTTGAGTTACTGTTGCAATGCCAGGTTGAGTGAAGGAATGATTTTCAATTATTGGTTAGAGAGTCTATGTAACTTAATTTTCTGAATTGTATTAAAATCACGTTTGGTGCGCTTACTAAGGTGAAATGAGGATATACAAAGGTTAGGTGATACGAAGAGGTGCGATAAAAAATCGTGGATAAATCCATACTATCGGGAAAGAAGAAGTTGGTTAATATTAGCACATGAGGTTCGTAATGTTTTAAGAGTAGGTAATCATAATCAAAAGGTGCCATATCAAAAACACAAAATTATTATGCAAACTGTGTATACGCAATTCTCTGGTCTCCCTAATTCGTCTGAGAAACATGTCTCATGTGCTCGCGCAGTAAATGTGATTTCAATCCAATACGTTCAGTCTGATAGATCCCAAGGTGTTCTCATGGGTAGCTCGTGCATTGAAGACATGCACCGCGAGATTGCATCCTCACGAGGCTTCGTGCGTAAGCGGCTTGATGACAATAAATGACAGCTGAACAGCCTGGTAGTGGTCATGAAAAACACATAAATGTCTTTATTGTATTTCCGCAACTGATGAAATATTTATCCAGAATAGAGGCATATTTTAAAATAGTGAAAAACACGTCTTTATGAGCTTGAGAACTTGTATAGAACAGTAACTTATCTTGTTAGGTTGAATATTCACCAGAGAAGAGCGAAGCTGGAAACACATCTTCGTACATCGATAATCTCTTTAAATACTTAATACGTTTTGTAGCTGTAAATAGTTATTTATTATCAAGGTTCTATTTATATACTTCCATCAATAGAGCTACATTATTTAAAGACACGATTAAGAGTAATGCAACTTCGTTCGTTCGCAACGTCCATTCCAAAGTCCAAATTATTTGGAGAACTCTAACTTTGGGGTTAGGAATAATTGTTCCTCCTCACTTCAATTGACACCTCAAATCAAAGGGGCCCTAAGACCTTATATACAGAGTTCATGTTACTAAAATATTAAGTAAATCATAATCATCAGTAGTGAAAAACAAATTAATCGTGTGTAGGTTCGATAAAATACTTGACTGGGCACACACCCTTTTTTTTAGCTTCAGAATGAAAAGCAAGCCACTGATAAAAACTAAACGAAACTGCTTTAGAATGACGGTTCGTTTCTGATAATCGTGGGTCACTGTTCTCGCAGTTCCTATGTAGAACATGCTTGCTTATAATATTAATATTATTAACGCTCTGTTATTAATATCGAATTAACACGTATAAGTTGCAGAATCGGTGGCTTATCGTGTATAGGCAAAGTCATGGCGTCGGCCTCAGTTTATTATAATTTGTCACGACTTTTCTCGCAATAGTTGCCACACTGAAGATTCTCGCTCTCGTTAACTTCGATGTGAAGTAGCCCTAGACGTTTGCAATTATTATATTGCCTACTTATACATAAAGAGTGTCAGTGTTACTATAAGTTTTGTATGTTAGTCTGTAAGGTATTTGTAAATATGCCTTGTTGCCTGAGACAATTAAATAATAACAATAAATAGTACCTACCCCTCAATTCATCCCCGGTTGCTTTTAGACACTTAATAGTACTCTAAAATGAAAAACCCACGACACAGTCGAAAATCCATGGTCTTTTCACATTTGAAAATAAAACAGATATGATTGGTTTTTTTTAGGGTGGGTGTGTTGGTTAGCTTCGTCACTTTTCACAATTTGGGTAACGATAGTGTAACAAAAATGGATTCACTTTCAATGTACGCGCTTATTAGTAATGGTGGTTTGACAGTGTTTATTTCCCTAGGTCACCAAAGAATACGTATACGGCGGATTGGCGGGACGGGATCGGAATGCAAAGTTCATTTTGTTACTTTGACATGAGCTTACTGATGTCGCATCCTCACTTGTAGGTAATTCAGTATCACATTTGCGCAGTAGTAATATCAAGTACATTCGTGTATTTGCTCCCGCGCATCTCGCGTCAGTCAGGATTCAGGAAGCAATCATAACATTTTCATGTAGGCGCGCAGTAAATAATCGGTAATGACTCGAGTGACAGTACAGCTAACAGCTTACTGATATCGTACCGCCTCCGCACCGACAAATAAGGAAGACCTCATATGCATAAAGAAGCCAGCTACGAGTAAATAAAAGACACGCAGAAACAACATACATATTTCCTTTTTGACGCATTGATATTTGCATCACAGCATCAGTGTAGTGCGGAATAGGAGTATAGTTTGGTATGAGTTAAGATATGAGAGGGCGGGCCGGGCGCATGTGAAAAATACGGTGTAATTTGTGAACAAAATTAGTAGGTATACTAACAATTTATTAGTAAATAGTAGTAGCTTTTAGTATCTCGCCGTTAATCTTTGCTAATTGGATAACAGCAGTGGATGACCGCATCATTACAGTAAATCATAAACCTAATTTGAACAACCTTGCAATCGTCACGAACGTTTAAACGTTTGATAGTCGTTTCCTGACGTTTACCGCTTTTGCGAGGTAGTATTTTCGAGAGATTAAATAAATATAATTTCATGGGTATTACTGAACTTAAGTATTTCCGAACAGATTTCTGGAACAAGATTAATTTACTTTATAAATAAAGCTTAAAACTTTAAACCGACTTCAATTCAGTACTTTGCCAAGCCACATAGGTATATGAAAATTTCTACATTTCCTTTACAATTTACCACATGAACTGCTTTCCGAGACCAAATGCGTTGATTATTACAGAAAAATCCCAAGGCGCTATACGTGGGCTGATAATATTTGAGGAGTTCCGTCGATTCCTAAAGGGTCCCAGAACTTACACTTCTTTAGTTGCTACTTCAACGGAATCATGTCAGAACCTTTGACGCACTTTACATCCTTGAGGAGCTCCGTATAAAAAAATTGCGATTTCTGAAGGTAGATTAGTTAAAATAGAAAATACCGAAATCACTACACGCCCTCAATTTCCCTGAGATCCTATCATCAGGTCCTAACTTGGTGACAATGGGTCCACCTCAGGAGTATACTCTTTCGAATAAAAAAGAATTTTGAAAATCGATCAACAATTGACAGAGAAATCGGTGAACTTACTTAAAATTAAAGTTCTCCTTTTCCGGTTAAAAAGAGAATGGGCTGGCAATAAATGAAAAACGCACACCGATAGGTACCTAGCAGACACCCTTTTGTTATTTTAAGGTACTGTAAGCCGGATATAAGGATCAATACAGGATAAGGACCAAAAAAACAAAGAGGTAAGAAACGTGAACATGATCCGATGCACGGGATTTTTTTAATCTCAAACGGAGTTATCTTAAGATATCCTAACTCAATTAGAAAACCATGTCAAAGTTTAATATTCTAATTCAACTGACGTTGAATCAATACTCATATACAATCATCCGACGCACATCAACAGATGGATTGCAATTTGCTTATTCATCCGTTACCCGATAGATTTTGCATGCAATTTGGTTTACGAAAGAGTACCCTCAGACCTTAGCGAACTGTGGTTTGCTCCATTTATTCTGCAATGCGTAAGATTGCTGATCTTTGAGGCTCTGTTATTAGCACTAACGATCACTTCGTATTTTCTCCTTAAAGTTCGAATATAACTACATCTTGGGGATTACTAAACTGTGAATTACAAACTCTATTGACTTATGGTGTTTGAAAGTGCTTGTTAAATTCACATAATAAGAAAAGAGAAACAAAATCCCCACATTATGCAGCACATGCATTATGCTAAAGGTTTGACTTTTTGTAGGATTTGATAATATACATGATTAAATATCTGCCCTTTGAGTTTATAAATAAATAAGTTTAAATAAATGACTTATATAATCAAAGAATATAAGATGTAAAAACGCCAAATGACTTAGGTCTGAACATTTTGGTCCTGTATGTTGCCTACTTAATACAGGAATCTAGTTCACATATTACGAGTAGGTATGAATAAGATGTGAAGTAGATTTCCTCACTAGTCACTACTGTAAAAAAGTAGGTAAGAAGTTATATATCCACATTAACACGTGGATCAGGTTTGAGGTTGATTTTCTTTGCTTGAACTTTGCAATCATAGATTTTTGTAGACCACCTACCTACTTTAATTTATAATTGTCAAGATACACCCTTTCTAAGTACACTCGCGGTCAAAGAAACCGGGTCAGTGACGAAAACCTCAATATTTTGTAAATCGTTGGTCGTATCTGCATGAAACTAACTCTGTTTTATAGAGAATTTAATATCCTTCTAAATCCAACCTTCAATGTTCTACGTAGTAACTGGAAAAAGGTTTAATTGAAAAAAAAAACCAATTAGGTACTTATTTGAAATTGCGTTCGTTTTACTTTTGCTTGTTTTTAAGCAATTGTTTTCAATCTGTCAAAGAACTATGATAAAAGGCTGTCATTGTTTTATTTTGTGGTCATTCTTGAATGTCTATCATGCCGCTAACACGAGATGAATGTACTCGTATCATCAGATCATCACTATGTTAGAAGAAGGAAGAAGTCAGAGGTATACAGCGAGAAGAACAGGTGTGTCACTTTCTACAGTGCAGCGAGTCCTCCAACGTTACCTACAAACTGGGCAGAACCTTAGAAGACCAGGAACTGGCAAAACAAGATGTACTACAGCTAGAGAAGATCGATTTATTGTTACAACCATGCTCCGAAATCGGCACCTCACAGCAGTTGAAGTGAAAAATCAGCTTTTAGAGACCCGAAGGGACGGCATCAGCGAGCGGACTGTCAGGCGGCGGCTCAAAGAAGCAAATTTGACCCCACATAGGCCGGCCAATGGCCCAAAACTTGAAAGAATACATCGAACAGCAAGACGACTTTATGCCCGCGATCACAGATACTGGGGTGACGAAGATTGGGCAAGAATTTTGTTTTCCGATGAATCCAGATTTATGCTCTATGCAAATGACGGGCGGCAAAGAGTTTACAGGCGGCCTGGTGAACGTTTTATTCCAGCATGTTTTGAGGAAAAAGTGGCGTTCGGCGGTGGGTCAGTCATGGTTTGGGCTGGAATCTCTTCAGAGAGTCGCTCGGAGTTAGTTTTAATAGAAAATGGATCATTAACGAGTGCAAGATATGTAGAAGAGATTCTTAATGAGCATGTCGGCCCATACTTAATTAATATGGGTGGAAATTCTATGTTTATGCATGACAACGCCAGGCCACACACAGCTCAAATTGTCAGAGATTATTTTTTGGAGGTTGGTATCAACTGTATGAACTGGCCCTCGAGGAGTCCGGACTTAAATCCGATTGAGCATGTATGGGACGAGCTTGGGAGGCGTGTAAGAGCTCGAAACCCCGCCCCAGCTACACTTAGAGACCTGAAACAGGCGTTAGTGGAAGAATGGGACAATATCCCGCAAGAACGCATAAAGAACTTAATAAACAGCATGCAGAATCGTCTAGAAGCTGTAAGAAGAGCCCGAGGAGGCAATACGAAGTATTAATTTTTATTTTTTGTGTTGTATGTGAAGTACCTACTGCTTATTTTTGTACGTAAAATTGGTTGATTTTTTGTTTCCTATGTAATTTTATTAAACAAAAGAATTACGATTCCACCATTTGATGTTATTTAATTCAGTATAAAATTATCTACAATATGCAGTTTAATTCATGTCCCTAGCTTTATTATTTTAGGAGATATTACAGATTTTCGTACTGACCCGGTTTCTTTGACCGCGAGTGTACATACCAAGTCGCTCTTGCTCCGGGCTCCCATACGCCAATAACCTTCGATCTGAATCTATCTGTTTTCTAATGTTTTTTGTAGCTTATTATATTAACAACAACGGCTTTAAGCAATATAGTATCCCATATTTACTTCAAAGTTCATTGTTTTCGAGATATTTGGCATCAAAGTTGAACAGTTTTAGGCCAAAAAACTGGTTTTCTGGTCATAACATTTGTGTTAATTAGTTTAAAATTAAAACCCTAGAGAAGTTTTTAGAGACGTCATCTAGACGAACCTAAATATGTATTTCGTATATGTTAGATCATTTACGTCAATAGAGATACAAAATAAGTGTTTTTTTAGACAATGTTTAAAAATATCATACAAAATTAAGTATTCATTTCTTTCAAAATTCGGTAGACAAAAATGGAGATAAAAGATTGAAAAACCGATAGCCGTTTGACTTATAATTCTATCTGTAGTGCAAAAGTAGGAGATACGATTCAAAACTTGTCAAAAATCGATGAAAACCTCGGGTAGCCCCTTAAGAACAATAATCAATATCAAATTGTGTTGTAAACGTCAAAGCTGGTCGTTGTATTGATTAGTTAAATAGTGAAATTAATGATAGACTAAAGATCTATCTCCATTAGCGTGGCAAAGTCTTGCTGGCCTCTACTCGACACGCACTTTAAGGCTTGTGCTGGCAGAGTGCTGCCTCGCATGGATATCTGGAACATTTACTTTATGTCCCCGAATTCCAAACAATGGATCTCGCTCTGAAATATTCTATTGGTGTCAAAGCGGATCTGACCTGAGGCAAAGTGTGAATTATTATGAATCAATTCGAGAAATTGTTATCTGAAGTAATTGGTAACCATTTCACTAATAAGTTATAAGCATCCCTCCATAGCAATGACATAAAATATAGGTAAGTTACCCCTCCTTTTCCCTCCATGTTCCTATAAAATATATTTGCAGAACTATGGCTTTAAATGCAAGAATCGATAAAAAATACTATCGCTGATTACACAATACAGGACTTGCTTAAATAAACTTTAAACATGGGAAAAGGCTATTACTGAAACTGAAGCCGGTCTCGCAATTGTGGCGGTGTGCTTGCGACATAACGTCCTTACGCTGAATGTGAGTAAAAAATATATATTTGCTTCGAAATTACAGACATATCCCTTCCCATATCTCATCACTGTATCGTCATCCATAGTTGCACCCAACGGAGTTATTAATTTTATTTTTTATTTATTTAGGTTTGCCTACATATGTAATATAATAAGATTTCTTGAGTATTCACCCAATTACAGGCAAACACGGCATGCACATAAAAGCTAATGCTTACATAATATACTTCATCTAAGTAGTACAAGCCAATATTAACTATACGATTGCCAAGAAATCGAGCGATGCCGTGACATCAAGTAGGTACCTTGGCATCATACTAGACGAGCATCTAAGATGGAACAAGCTTATAGCAAATCTTGCTCAGAAAGTTAGGAAGCTTACGAGTATGCGTTTAGACAACTGTGGAGAATTGCCGATCCGTTGCTTCTTAAGCAAGACTATTCAGCTCCACCGGAGGGGCGAGACGAGACGAGACGAGGCGAGAATTGAAATCGTATGGGACTTACTACCTATTTCAACCGCGCGCGAGCTTAATGAAGCTAGAGCGAGCCGAAAGAGCTATGTTAAAATATATGTTTAGTTTAGACTACCCTTTATGCACCCTACCGAAAAACTGCACGCCGATACTAAAACACTCACGGTTCCTAATACCATAATAAAACAAAAATACACCACGGACAAAGACCAAATTCGTGCAGAGATCCAATAGTTTCTCGTCCCCCCCCCCATATTTACACCAAGATACATATAAAATATTAAACCTAATTAAACTAAACATGTATAACTATAAGATAAAACTAAATGATTGGCTGATCACCTTTAATTATGAAAATACAGAACAAATTCTAGTGGTCGCAGGATGGGAGGGGAGATACAATACAATACTTTTTTATATACATATGAAACGAATATACTCGTAGGATAAACTTAAAAGTAGGTAGCTGATTAATGATGAATGATTAATGAGAAATAGTCAATAAGTCTAAATGTCGTCCTATCGAGGAAAGAGCCTGCCTAGTTCCACCACACAGGGAATCCTAGTGTGGAGGTCGCGAAACTAGATAATATATGTACAACCTTAGCATATAAATACGAGAAAGTACATATAAGTAAAATTTTAAATTGGCTAAGGTTTTATGATCAATGAATTAATGATATTACTATTAAATAAAACGTAAATAACTTCACGAAATAACTTTATTTCAAAAGTTGTAGACAAAAAGTAGTTCAGACTGATGATTAAGATCGATCATCACATTTAGAACCCCATGATCAGACCCGCTAAATGTTTGATAATAATGCTAAGATAGTGTGAGTAATTACAGAATGCTACTACCTACTGCACTGTAGATTTTACTGTCGTTCCTGTCAGCGCAATAAACATTGATTTAGACAGCATAATTACTTAAATTAAAACACTTATACAAATTCCATTAAAGCCTTCTAAGGTGGTAATTGTATTTATTTATTATGTTATAATATGTGTAACCTAAATAACGAAATAAAAAAACTGAAGTTATTACATTTGCCAGCAGATTACTAAATACATTGCTTACAGACAAATTCTTATGGTATGCGAAATATTCACGAATAAGCACAGGGTCTCTGAGATTATGCACGTACATCAATCAATGCGTACTTATGTCGTAAATAAAGGTAAGTACTCGTATCAGTATTTAAGAGTTTTCTAGATTAAGCAGTGCGTTTTATTTCATAATTGGTACATTTTCATGTTATTGAGTTTTGTTATTCAATCACACGATCCCATCCTAATTATATTGGTTGTTCGAATATTCAGGACTTTCAAAATTACCTTCTTTACGTAGTTATTGTTGTCACCGTGGTTTCGTTTTCTTTATTGTCTCTGATGTAGTTTTTCTAGATGGCATTCAAAAATTTCTTCTTGGTAGTTATTATTTGTATTTATATTTCTCTCCTCGCTCTTATACGAATAACGCGTACTCTTTTCATCTGCACTTGGAGGTTGGTGCGAAATCAGAAGGCAGTCGGCTGTCAGAGGGGCTACCACGACAAGAAAACTAACTTCGTGCGTGTATCTCCTTCTGTTGCTCGAAGTGCTACAGAGACGGAGATACGGGGCGGCAAAAATGCAGTACTGCTCGATTACTGCATGCGTGAAGCGCCGCTTACGTACAAGATAACGCGTCTACGCAGATGTACGACTGACAGTATACCGGCAAGTAATGAAATCTGAGCGACATAAGTAAGCTTCTCTCTAAGTAAGTAAAGTTCTAGATATCGCATATCCACTCCGCCTCGCTAATTGCTTAAGTGGCCTTAGACATTACAGATTGATGCACTGCACTATTAGGTACAAAAGTTTGTTTTTAGTTACGACAATTTACAGAAATTTTGTGCTTAAATTCAAAATGACTTCGATTACCTTCATCAATTTGTTAGAAAAACTGATGCATGATTTCAATTAGGTACTTATTTTTTTCCACTAAATAATTTGTGTTTACACAGAGGGCTAGACAAAATACAACTAAAGTTAGCTTCGGACAGTTTCACCACAAACTTTAAGGTAAATTTCCCAATCCCGCATCCCCTTCTTAATTACAAGAATTGGCACCTTTGTTGTTTATCTCTATTGCAATGAATTAAAATTGAAAATGTCAAGTACAGTCAGCGTCATATAGTTAGTAGCAGCCAAGGTAGCCAAATATTTCGGTACACGTCTTTATTACTGTAAGAATAAGGGTGTGTTACGAAATATTTGGCTACTCTGGCTGCTACTAACTATATGACGCTGACTGTACGTAATGGGCCCATCTCGAGCCCTAGGACGTTTAACTTACCTTCTGAGTTGGCTACCTCTTATACTTGGTTGGCAAATAGTGAATTCTTTTCAGGAATCATATATTGTGTGGTTTTATTTGTTTTTTAATCTTTATTACACGAAACAAATAAGTACAAAAGGCGAACCTGATGCCTCAAGGCATTTTCTGCCAGTCAATCACAGGGCAAAACAGAGAGTTTTAAAAGGTGGATGCAAGACCAAGGTGATGGTGGTGACGGGGTTTGTCTGTAACCTAATAATCTTACTTCAACAAGAACTGTTTCCATTATACGTCCTAATATGTAAAGTAATATCTCACGACCAAATTATTCTGTCAAACTCATGTTGGTAAATGATGTTATTGTTAAACATAATTTTGCGCAAGAGTACAGAACGAGACATAATTTCAGCAGACTATTACCTAATATACAACCAGTTAGCATTTGATGCATCGCTCGGTGTACGCGTTCGGATTTTTAATACAGTCGTTTGTAATCGGCTCGCTACTAGTATTTGTCCGAAATAAATCTCTTTTTTGCCATATAAGAACAGACATTGCGTTGCACCTGACCCCAAACATGCACATCGAAGAACACATCTGAATTTACATACGAGTACATTCGCTAAAATCTGATTGTATGGGATAGGTACCTATATTTTGTCGATTTTCCATGAGATGACATCTGCCAGTAACATATTTAACGTGTACCGGCCTGTAAATTGTGGCTAATGGATCAGAATCAAACATTTCTTCTTGACACACTAACTAGACAAAGGCAAAAGAAAAAGTCAATCTGTATCGTGCCACGAAGTAGGCCCAACACAGCATGCTGCCTGTGTGTTCTGCAAAGAGGTTCCTGCCAAAATAAATGATAATCAAGTAATTATATACTTTCTCGATAAGTCATTTATTTTGAGTTTATCGATAACGGTTTACTGCTTAATGACAAAGTGAATTTACGGTATTTATGTCAACGGTACCCATATTGGTTGGGCTTATAAATATGTATCGCTTACTTGCGATATGTTATTATGCGTATGTAACGTTCTTTGTGCAATAATTGCGTATAGCGATGCTGTGCTACCAACTGACTGCACGCACAGGCGATGTGGGCGGACATTGTCACTGTCACATTCAATGTTCCTCAAATATATGGGCGAGCATTGAATGGGAGGTACAAATATGATTGTGATTACGAGTATATTATCATACAATGAGCCTCTGTATGGCACGGTTCTAACACGAAGGCTATGTGAAGCTACAGTTAATTCAGTATCAAAAATTGTCTTTGATAAATTATACAACGAAAGCAATCTTGATGGCATTTGGCCGTGGCTTTTCTGTCTTTGGAGTTCGATTACGACACGACTATTGAATTGTAGATCAGATACTCTTGGCATGTCAGGCTGCATGACTTCGAACATCACTCAATATAATTACTCTTGTCGGTGACTTCGAATACGCACGGAAGATGATTCGATTAATAAGATCCGTGTTAAGCATGAGTAATATTTCGAATACATTAAAAATTAAGTGTGTGTTGAAGATGACGGTCATACGAAACAAAGATTGTAGGATATGACAAAGCAGGTAGCGATTGCCTACGTTCACACGCAATGACCTGGACGATCTTAAGGCGATGTTAAATCATCCGCAACAACCTTTACCGTCGCAGCTTAAACAGCCTACATCCCGCTTGGGCAACTGTACTGTTACGTCGCAATTTTAATTACATTATCACCGCCCATGGAAGCCTTTTTGTAATTGCTCCATAAATCTTAGAGCGCTGGATGTCAACCACAGGTCGGCCGGTAGGCCCAACCATTTTAATAAAGACCTTGATTCTATCTGCTCGGGGCAGGGTTTGTTTAGAGGAGGATAAACTGTCTTTTGATGCAAAGGTCATATTTGATTGGACGTTTCTTCGTACAAATTTGAGTGTCAGGATGATTGAGTGATCTGTGGGAGGGCGCCAACTTAACGCCTGCTTGATCAATGATAAATGCAGTACAATGCAGTGTGAAAGCCTAGGCCTAGTTGAATGCCTACTTTTAATGACATTATGTAGGCGTCCAAACAAAATAGAGACAATTATTCTGTTGCCAAATAAACATACCCACATGAAAGCATGTGCGTATTTAGAACGTGTACTAAGAACGGCCTAAACTTTTAGTAAGACACAAGCTAAATTAGTTCTTGGCGCATACAACGATTAAAACAAAAATAACTTGCATATTCCCGAGAAAAAGAGTTAAGGGCTTTTGGATTAAGTACTGTAATAAAATTCCACTCTAAAATCAGGAACGGGAAATCCCACCAAAACACAAACGTGGAATACTCGTATTAATGCTAAGTGTAATTCGTTTCTTGTTTCGTGGTACTTTTTAGTTCATTACTTGAAGAAATATTTAATTAAGTGACCTATCCAACTTTTGTCTCCTAATATCGCTTACGTTTTATTCTTAATTTACATAGTAGTATGAAGTATTGCGCTCAATTCAATGAACACAAGTGTTTTTTTATTAGTACATTGACTGTGTAGCCATTTCACGCCTGCAACACGCTGGCGCGGCCCGCGGTGGCGGACAATAGTTTTGACAGCTAATGACAAGTTTACTATTGACCGCCGCGGCCAGACCGCGCCAGTCTGTGAGAGGTTTTATTTATATACTTGAACATGGCACAATTGCCGACTGTTTAAATACCTGTAGTTGTTAATAAGAAAAAAATATTATGAAGTAAACAAAAAAGTCAATGAACCGACGAACATGCGACGGGCCTGTTCAAGGGCGCTAGCCGCAATGCTCGTCAAACTACGATTATCGAAGGAGAGTGGATGAAATATAAACTCATACCGCGATTCTTTAAGTAAATAGTAATATCTCGTAAACTGATAAAGCGGTGGTCGAGGATGTGGCTTTCAAGTAGGAGGTCCTGAATTCGAACATATCAGTGTGCGATTCAATCGAGACGAATGGCATATCGTTATTCATAACTTGTTAATAAAATATGTTTGGAAACTTGAACCTGCGTAATGTTCGTTCTTTTGTTTTGAAGGGAACATGAATGAGGTCCATTTCAAATCTAATTTAAATTAAGTAGCTAGGTGGAATTACTCTAGCTTTAGAATCTACAATATCAACAACTTTTCCGAGTGTCAATTTTTTTGTATATAAGTATAATTATTGTCTTGCTCATAGTATTTTCATACGCAATATGCAATAGTACAGGGGCGACTAATAATAATAATTGTTAGTCGCCCCTGTACTATTGCATATTTATTTCAGCTCTTATGTTACCTCAGTAAATAATGGGCGTGAAATGTTTGGACACACCAATCATTAACAAAACATTTGAAACTTCCTCATCAATGCACAAAACAATCGAAGGAACCCCATCGCCCGCTAATAGAGCAGGAAGCGAAAACGCCTCAAGGGAGATTCTGTTAACATTCACCTTGAACGCGTCAGCGAACGTTCTTCTTTACTCGATTTTAGTTGATCAATGTTGTGGAAATAAGTACTTTAAGTGTAACACGGTAATAACTTTAAGGGTTCAGTAGATAAGTAGGTGGTGAACTTAAAATACTCCGTAAGTTGAACACTGAACTAATGTCTCAAAGGAATGTAGTCAGGTATTCATCAAACGTCACACAAATTTTTTTACGCACCGACTAAATTAAACGCTATGGACCAAGTGATGATTTAATCGAAGTACATCAAATTGCATTATTCATTGGATTATGTTTCACCTGAATGTGACTTAACTGCTTGTGCATTATACAGTAATTTAAAGTGATTGGTTAAACTAATGTATTGTATAAGACAATTGATATGATTGCTGATCTGATTTTTACTTCTGTTATCTAAACTTTCCAAGCCCCGATCTTCAATTGAAGTTTTAAAATATGCCTCCATTGATCATCGGTGAACGCTGCCTTAAGCTTTAAAAATAGTAATAAGTTACATAGCCGGTTAATAAAATAAATTGCATTTCGTAATGAGATTTCACTGACTATTGTAATGGTAATATTTCCTGTTGACCCCCGATTACCGGTCCGTAAATATATACGACTCCTTATGAATGTGGGCGTTGGACGAGTAGTTTGAAATGGCGAGGAAGCGATAAAAACCAGAGCGTGGTCTCAAAACAGGTTTCCCGATGTTTTGATCCTAAAGACTACTACTGTACTTGCTAGCATTATCGTGTTAATTGCAAAAACTTAATCACTTATTAATTAACTACGGACTACTTAGTAGCAGTTTTAGCAACCGCATTTATGTAGGTAACCAGAATTTTCAGCACTTAGTTCACTCATGTAAGAAATAAATTTTCAGTGGGCGGTTAGACCATTTTGGGGTTAGCAGACGTGTGACCATATATGTAGGTAACATAATAAGTATACATAATAGTATATTATGCCGCTCGCCTAAGCATTTCAAATTAAAAAAAATACTACAGATAATTTAGATAAGTATATTAAAAACTCAAGACCACGTAACGTTACATAGACTACTTACCCCGAACAACGTATTCTAACGGTTACTAACGATCAGACATCACGACAAAGGTGGAAAAACTAACAGGCATAAAACATAATTATCAATAAATAGGCCATAACTCACATAGATGCTTATACACGGTGGAATTTAATCGGTGATCAGGAATCCAAAAATCTTAATTATCAATCTACACAGAAACCAATACGTGACATCTCGTGCAATATAGCTCACAATCTAATTAATCACACTTAATTAACATCGGTAAAATGTACACTGACTGAATAAATGGACACCCTACTTTTATTGAAGGGAAGTTACTCGTAAGTGTACATACGTCAAGTGCTTGCTAGCTTTGGCGGGAAACTAGACAGATCAGACGTTTGTTATGAATTTGACAATGACAAATTGACAGCTTATTGCTCATTTATGTTTTAAGTTTCTATGGCTGATAGTTTGAAAAGAGGTATTAAACTTTTCAGACTAAACCATTAGTAGGGTGACAATAAAATTTAATTAAAATTTAATTTCGACTTAAAAATTAGTTATGAAAAAAAAAACTTGGTTCCACTTAAGTGCTACATAAACGTGACCGCCATCGATTACTGAATTAGAAAAATGGGTTCCTGTTCACCGATTAAATTCCACCGTGTATAGCCTGACAAGTTTCTTTTTGATCCTAGCCATGTTGCGGATTTTTAAGGGGCTACCCGAGGTTTTCATCGATTTTTGACAAGTTTTGAATCGTATCTACTACTTTTGCACTACAGATAGAATCATAAATCAAACGGCTATCGGTTTTTCAATCTTTTATCTCCATTTTGACAGACCGGATTTTGAAACAAATTAATACTTAATTTTGTATGATTTTTTTAAACATTGTCTAAAAAAACACTTATTTCGCATCTCTATTGGCGTGAAAGATCTAACATATACGAAATCTACAAATTTGGGTTCGTCTATGACGTCTCTAAAAACTGGCAGAGGGTTTTAATTTTAAACCAATTAACACAAAAGTTATGGCCAGAAAACCAGTTTTTTGGCCTAAAATTGTTCAACTTTGATGCCAAATATCTCGAAAACAATGAAGTTTGAAGTAAATATGGGATACTATATTGCTTAAAGCCGTTGTTGTTAATATAATAAGCTACAAAAAACATTAGAAAACTAAGGGATTCAGATCGAAGGTCATTGGCGTATGGGAGCCTCTTAATGGAACTAATTTCTTTTACTGGCAATGAGTACTCTTTGTAAACAAACAGCAAGGAAGACGAAATACTTCGCAATTTTAAAATAAATTACAATAAATATGTCGAAAGCAATCCATAGTTATGTGAGAAAGCTTATTTTGAATATAATTGAATATTAACAGCAAAAAAAGGATGCCGGATTGTCAGTATTTCTATAAACAATGTCTTAAAATTGGTTGTTAACATGACCGGTACTGGCATTTTATAGCGCGGTCGTAGGTATTTATTGAACTGGTTAGTTTGGTTGGATTTAACTACTTAGTAAATTATTTTCTTATTAAAATATTATAATAGAAAGTTAAGACGAATATAGACAAAGGTCCTCTAGTCGAATCCCAGACCGAACGTTTTGTAAATTGAAACTGAAGAATATTCAAATATCAAATACGTACTTGGAACCAGATGTGATATTTATGAATGAATAGGTATTTATTATAAAGCATAGACTTTTTACATTCAACGTACAAAACAATGCCAATACCTTCTGTAAAAAAAAAGACCGGGTTGCACTCCGGGAGTGCCGGCAGAAGTGAAAACTCAATAACATTGTAACAGTTTTTCGATCTGGACACGTGACATCTTACGGTGTCACCCTAAAAATTAATTTGACGCAAATTTATAAACAATTATCAATTATTTAGGCGGACGGCCCGCGGGCGCGTTGGGTGCGACGGGCCGCCGGCTCCGGGCGGCGGCAAACACAATACCAATTTGTTTTTGCCATTGCCAAATATTTTTCAAAGCTTTATCTCTTTAGGAATAACGTCTAAATTCAAACTATTGGAATTTGCAAGAGCAGCAGATGGCGGTGCACGGTGGCGACCAAAATATAAATTTGTTTTTGCCGTTGGTAAATATTTTTCTAAGCTTTATCTCTTTAGGAATAACGCCCAAATTCGAACTATTCGAATTTTCTCAATAGCAAAACGGTGAAGGACGCGTTGGTATTATTACAAATTTATTTGCAGAATATGCTATAGCAAAAAGTGTTTAACGGCTTTATACTCTTACGAATAGCGTTCAGTTTTGAATGAAGTCGAATCGGCTAGCAGCAAAAAGTGACCTCCTTCACATCTGACGTCACAAAACTCTGTCGCGTATTTAACAATTTTTTTTTAAAATGTGCTCAGCGCCGCTAAAGAAGTGTAAACTCTTCAAAAATGATTTGATACTGCCCCAACTATGTATATTATATGACGTATGTACATTGTTGCCATAATATTATGCGGTTTACAGCGACACTACCTCAGGATTAAATAGGGACTTGTTGAGCTATACAAACACAAAACCTGAAAACTTACTTTTTTAAACAGTTATATAAACAGGATTTAAACATCCTTTTCTGAGATACATTTTCTTAACTACGGAACCCTTCCATGTGTGCAGCTCGTGTTGCATGTAACTGGTTTTTTGATTTTGAAACTTTACTTACCTGTTAAAATATCTGTACAGCATTTCACTAGTGCAGATACGGAGTAGGTAATTACAATTACTAGCTGGTATAACTTTAAAAATCCATGTTTATACGATCACTGTTTGAGGTTAAATGGAAATATTTCTAGGCATTTAATCAGTTTATTAAACATTATGCAAGTGGATCAGGTCGCAACATTGTATATAATGTATATTACAACACATTGAGATAAATACTACGGACTTGGTCGACATTTCTTTAGCTAAAGGTGTTATGTAAAAATAAAACGTATATATTACTTGCATTATAATCTTTCGTACTTTTTTTAAATATTTTTTTTATCAAATTCATATTTTATTCTTATAAGGTCAAAGATGATATTTTTCAAGGTCAAGTATTTTATTTCAGACTTATAGGTCCATATTTTGTTAGTTACATTTTAGAGGCTATGTTAGTAAAACAAAATAAGAATTAAAATTAAAATGAAATAAATTAATATATTTTACAAAATAGACTACTTGACATATGTCAAGGTACTTAGTCCTACATAATTCGGCAGTTAATTCTATTAGCAATCACCTCAAGAATATAGATATGATGTAAATATGTATTACGTTAACTAATAAGGTTACTTATTAATGGCATTTGCATAAGGCTCATCGACACCACAGGCTTTCAACTTCCTCGCGCAGCGCTAACGTAAAGCTAGTACCTACACCTTTATTCAGTGTGGCAATGCTGTCAGCGTCTTTGGTACGATGCATAGGGGCTTTTTTTATATTATGTAATGTAATTTTTTGGTTAGCTAAGTACAACTTTAGATTATTTGACATTTTGAATTTATCGAAGTACAGTCAAGTGTAAAAATGTGTATCGATTTAATCATCTTATAAATATGTACCGAGATCGTAATCCGCTGACATAGGAGCTATATATTAATTATTGTGTTAGCTGTATACACCCATATTGTTATATTTGAATGTATATCTGTGTAATTCAATTTGTACTTTGCAAATTAAATTTAAGTAAACTGTCGTAAAAATAAAAATAAATTCGAATGCTTCTGGTATCTTAATCTCATTCAATGCCCAGACTTGAGAGCTATCCAGGTCCCAACGAATATTTGCGCAACATCCGGTAGGTATACGTATCAAGGTCCACAAACAGTATATGTAGTCATCAACAATTTGCCGCGGATCTGATTTGCGCAAATTGCCAACTGGATTAAAGTAACCATCAAGGATTAATGTAGGGTGAATTGAGTACTGATTATGACGACGAAAATGTTACAGGGCTTAATACGAGTACGACAATGCACTGTGCAACGTCAAAGAATATTGTACTAAACAATGTTTATCTCAGATGCGAGCCGTGCAACAAAAAGTTCACCAAAGCGCACCATCCTAAGTACAGTTACCGGCATCAATATCTGCCGTAAAAAAGCCGGCAAAAATATCTGACACGTCCTTATGGCATTAGACATAGAGTCGTGTCAGATATTTATGCGTGCTATGTTGTGGCAGATGTTATTGCTGGTGACTTTACCACAACAAGGTGCACCAATAAGCATCCAGCAGTAGCTCCAGCTCGGAGTCAAGAAGATCAGGCAGCAGATCAACTTGTCTGGTTTGTCTGGAGTTCTCTCCGGGCTGATCGTCGATGCAAAGATATGATTTAAATTCATTCTAGTTGTACTATAAGAAAAATATGGATAGGTACTAGATTATAGATAAGTGAGGGCTGATACAGTGAGATTTTTTTTCCTAAGAATGTTGACCTTAGCGTCAAGACATCAGATGTATGGATTTATTGCTATGTAACGCACTAGGAACTTGAAAATCCAGTAACCAATATCGGAAATTTATGTAATGTGGAAGTAATGCCATGGCTCATATAGCACCTACATGAAGCACAGCGTGTTCTCAGGTAATTAGTTATAGCGGGTGATCGGAAAGAAAAATACTTTCTGGGTAGCTATAACATGTTACTAATACCTATAGGTATGTATAAACTAACTCTTAGGTTGTAAAACAGAACAGCGATTTCAGTTCAGCTGAAGTTTATGGCAAAATTATTAACGTATCGCAATTTTAAATTTACCGTAAGCAAGTATCAGCGATTTGTGCAAAAACAGTAATGAAACTTGGAAGACAAGTTTAAATTCCCTGTCGAAAATAGTTTAAATAAATACAATTTTTTACATTATTTTAGCAAAATACTGATACTTAATTGAGGTTTTCTTATCTACAATTTTATACCTACTACGATGACGAAGAAAAAATGTGTCCCCATTTTCTATGTGACTTTTTCATAATAAATATATTTCGGGTTGGGTTATTCTGCATGTTACAAGTTTGTTAAATAAGTAAATAAAAAAATTAAGACCTGCATGAAATATAAATGTATAGATAATTATATGAAATTTTGGAGATAGAAAATCATAACATTCTCTAATATTTAGTAGAAAGAAAAATACATGACATTACTCTACATCTTTGTCTTAAACTCCCCAATAATTTAATGTCGTAAACTATAATTATGTACTGCAAGTGTTAAAGTAAACAAGTTATTGCATCGTGTTGAACATTTATGGATATGACATTTGTGTTTTGGATTTTTCCGCTTGCTTACATTACGAGTAATTATAAATTTATATTTGCAATTCACGTATACAAGCCTTGTATTCGATGTAATAGTGTGTTATCCTGTTCTCTTATCACGCCGTCTTCATATTCACACAATCCGTGTGCTTTGGCTACAGACAGGTACCTTTACATGGCGTGTTAAATTAAAAGTGCTAATAACATGTAGTAAAGTAATTATTTTTTGATCCCTTTACATGATAGGCAGTTGGAAGTCTGCAGGGGCGGAATTCAACTTGTCTTAATGAGATGATAACCATATAGACAAACACATCTAAGCGGCTGTCTCCTAAACTGTACGCAAAACATGGTGATTATTTTTAATTATAATTAATTAAGTTTATCATTTGAGCAATTAAAAACAAAACCAAGTGTTTTCATAATATCTTTTTTTATTATTCTTCTGCTAAGCTTTTTCCCATTATCTGAGGTTCACGACTTTCTTGGTTACCTTTTCCATTTTTGTCTATTCTGTACTACTATTTGGCATACGTCCTTGAAGGCTAAGGTTTCTAGAAAATAAATCGTCCACTACGTAAAACGATGGTTGCTTATTGATTCTGATCACATTTCTCAACCATCTACGTAGTAATTATCATAGAGTACGCGTTGTATACTCGCTGCACGCTACACTGTGGCGTATTTAACGTATAATTATTCAAAGGATTTATTATGATGCTGTTTATGTCCGTAATTAAATGAGGCATGAAAAGATTTTACGTAGCGATTCAATAATACTTATACAATTGCCTCTGTATGGTTATAACTGCAAAAGGTGAGAGGCGCGGAGGTGTGTTCCACGGGCTTTAGTGTAGTGTACAACGTTAATATCATCAGACCCCGTATCATGGTCAGCCTTATCACACGATAAGTGTCAGGACAGAGCGTCCGTCACTGGCTGACACCGATCGATAGAACGAGACGGACGCTCTATCTTGTCACTTATCGCGTGATAAGGCCGACCATGATACGGGCCCTGATGTACAATAGCAGAGTAAAATATCTGACACGTCGTAGATCCCACATTTACAACGAATAAATACGTAGAAGATAAAAATGAGAGGTCGAAACATACAAACATATTAAATTAAACCCTCCTTAACAAATAAAAAAAACTATACGATAAATGCACTACTAAAAACCAATTTAAAGGTTCTATACCAATATGATCTTTGATTTCAACAAAGATATTTGCAATATATGTATAGACAGATGTTAATTGAAAAGCGACGGCTGAATCGGAGATATATGGAGATAGGGGAAAAAAGTAACGTGTTAGTGCGTAACTTTTTAAATGAAATGCGTTGATTTGTGGGTTAACTGCATACTCAACACTGCTGAAAATGGTAGGTACTGGGATTCTATTCAAACTCGTCGTAAAATTCCACCTTTCTATCCATACAGGTAAACCAATTTACATATGCATGTAAAGAGTTGTGTTTAAAATCATGGTTTTTAGGATTCCGTATCTCAAAAAGATAAAGGAACCCTTATACCTCTAGGATTAATTTGTTGTCCGTGAAACCCGGAGCTCTCAGGAACACGCGGAGGTATCAAACTGAAATTAAGACCAAATACTCATGATAGTCTGTAGTCGCTGGGTGCTGTGCTAAATTCAAACTTTTACAATCGAATCAAAAGATAAGGCCATGTATGGCGCCTTTGCTGCATATTTTACACCCGCAAGGGAATCAAAACCTATACGACACATCCTGTAGACCTAATTCACGAAATGTGTCAAGAAGCAAGGTGTTTCGTTCCAATTAAAGGAATAAGTCTGAAAAACTAGAATTTGTAACTCTATTGCATTAAAATGATGTTCGAATATATCCAGCATAAATAGGCACCCAGATACCGCCAGCAAACACACTACATGTCCAAAAGAAATGAATTTGCAACAAATCATGCTAGTACGGGAACCCTAGTGCGCAAAGTTCGACTCGCACTTGGTCGGATTTTAAGCTACAGATCCTCCAACATGGCAGATTACAAAATATCACAAATTACAGGCGAATTATTTGCAATCTAACAATAGGCTGTAGGAAAGTAACAAATCAATTAGATTATACACGGACCTTAAAAATTAATAGCCTCTTAAGTTTTGTAGGTCCAGGTATTTCTTGGTCATTTGGCCGGTTGCCTTACAGTATTTTATCTTTGTTGTGGTTTGTTACATAACCGCTCATTTATTTTCATTTGTTTAATCGACCAGAGGATTGTATCACATCTTACGATGTATTAAATAGGATGGAATTCCCTTTTAAGATTTATGACAATGAAAAAAAAATGAGCAGGTAAATGAGATTAGCAGGCCTATTCCGTGCAATATTGCCACAACATCCGAGGGGTTTTAGTTTTGTCCACTGAGTGACAAAAGGTTTGTAATTTTCTTATCTCAGTGGTTTTGTACTTATTTTTTTTTAAACTTCCAAGGAAATTAGCACTTATAAATACAAAACAGTTATATGAGAATCAATTCGTTTGTAAACATTGCCGCTGCAAAGACAGTAATCTGTTTCTCGCATTGAACAACAAATGGGACCAATCATATTCACAAACGTCAATGCTACATGAATATACAACTGGCCAGCTATTATGAATATTATGACAGTACAAAATATTGATTGTATGTATGTAAATTGACATATGAATCAATTGACTTTTACTAAGTGTATATGGATAGGTTTATGATTAACGTAGGGCAATAGTCGTTCTATTTGCAATATTATCGATGAACAAGGCCAAAACATAAATATTATACATATTTCAATAAATATTAATTGTAGACAATCTTAAACAAATGGACCTAGTCCCAAACTAAGCAAAGCTTGTACAATGGGTACTAGACGGCGATAAACATAGTTATATAAATAAAGAACTACTTAAATACATAAAAAAATCCATGACACAGGAAAACATTCATGCTCATAACACATATATTTATCGTATGGCATACATTATTTTGGCCTTTAAAGTTTGTCACTCTTTAGTACCACCCAGGGGACACGTGCAGGGTTGTGGTAGGTAGCTCCTCCGCACGCGAGTAACAGTTGTCTCCCCTTTGTCAAGTGAGTGGGCAACTCAACTGTTAGAAGTTCTTAAGCCGCCCGGAGGCCTCTACCTCGGCTTAACGACTACTGTCATAGACAGCAGCCGGGATCAACTTCTTAGCGTGCCTTCCAAAGCACACAAATAAATGCCCTTACCGGGATACGAACCCAGGACCTCTAGCTGCCCTGCCTACGAGGGTCATTACCAACTAGGCTAAGCCGGTTGCCACCCGCCCGGCCGTCGTAATTTACTTAAAATATGGAATTGCAGATTTTTAGATAGGTACGCAAAGTTTAATAACTTTAAAAATGGATTATTTTGTAGTAATATCCTAATCCTATATCGAATTAGTTACTGTAATTAAGATCAAATGATGATGAATGTGTTTAAACTAAGTAACAAACATATGTATACAATTTTCCAAAAGATAACCTTTGGAAAATTGTAACCTAACCAAACCAGTTCGCACGTAATTATAATCTTTAAAATCGTCCTCACCTTTAACTGCGTGTCATTGCGATGTTAAATTCACATAAACATAAATCTGCCATCGCATATACGAAATCAAGGCTTTAACTTTCTTCCAATTTTTGCAGTTAACAAAACTTTAGCAAGCTTATCCGTATCTGTTATCACCCGAGTGAGGAGCGCTCGCGCACGCCAGTTGATGCTCGCGCGCCGCGAGGAAGACACATCCGCGCTCGCAGTGACCGATACAGTGCACTTGGTATAAACAAACCGTGGAACGTGGAACCAGGCGGTGATTATATCGAAGGGTGCGTTGCGTGTGTTCATAATACACCCATTTTTTCAGCCAACTTATATGACGTCATTCAGGATTTTAATGGTTCTGTTCAGGAACGTGCATTGTAACTTCAGTCAGTCGACTGACCTGAAGTTAGGTTAAGTATTTTTGAAAAAAGGAAATGGGTCGCGTTATATTTTAAATTGAAACTGAAATATAAATATACATAATACTTTGATTGACACTATCCGCCGCCGGATGTACTCCTGTGGTTATTTAGGTACAGTTGTGTGTCCATTTTAGTGTCAACGAATGCACGAATAAGTAATCATTTCAATAGCCCCTGAAAAAATATAATTTTCTCAAACATGCTCGGAAATTTACGCGTTAATATCACGAAATGAAGACGTGAAGTTTCTTGTTTATGGCTCCCTACATTACTTCTTGGCCTTAGGCCAAGAAGTAATGTATGAAAACCCTAAGTAAAACCATTATTGTCCGCTACTCTAACTTTTTAAATTTGCTTACTAATATTAAACTGACAAAGGAAAATTTACATACTGCCAACCACCACTAGACACTGTAAGCATACTTGCTTCATAAAAAAAATAAAAATAATCTATGGTACTATACTTTATGTGCGGTTAAACATGGTGCTCGAACGGCTTGTTCAAATGGCATGTTTAAAAAATAAAAAAGGCGCAAATGACCTATTATTTAATTGATTACCTAGTATTTATTTTAATTTTAATATTTCCTCACATCGTTTGAGAAAAGTACTATACAATCCTCGGCCGGAACAGGGATTGCTGGACTCGTTGTATTCGGCCTCGTCTACGACTCGGCCGTCTACCCCAATCTCGTCCAGCAATCCCTTACTTCACGGCCTCTGCAGTAATCTACTATTAATATTTATTGAAAAAGAATAAATGAATAATTAGTGATGATGACTTTTAAATAACAAGTACTTAGGTACTCTAATAAAAAAGTCAAGTTAATGAAAATTTTGGATCGCAGTTGCACCTGCCAAAATCGACAATGTGGATAGCATCTGAATAATTATTATGAAAACGTGTTGTTATAATAACACCGTTACATAATTGTGTTATATGGAGTTGCTTGTACGTGTAGTAACCGTGAGATGAAGTAATTGCACAGTCAATTTTAACCCTTATATCTAAGCAATGCTGACTAAAACTGTGTAAAAGGCCTAGACATGTGAAGTTAATTTTTGTAATATTCTGCAAGCGGTTAAACTTTCTCCGGTTATCTGTAAGTACCTTCATGCAAATGCTATGCCACTTAATCTTCCTTCTTCAAAACAAATCATAACTACGAATGCATTCATTTGACACCAACTTTCAACATCTTGCGAATACTTTGTTCATTTTAAATTACCATTAGACACATTTGGCCTGATCTCGTATTAATCTTGCTGTAAATAAATTTCAAGGATGATTCGTTTTGATGATCTTCTCTATAAATCAATCAACGCTGATGTAACCGTAAAAAAGTGCTAATTAGCATAATTATGAGATTTATGAGTAAAAAATGATAAACCACCGGGTTTTATACAAATCACATTCACGGACTTTATGGTCGTGGGAAATGGTTTCTGCTTTAGTTTATCAATAACATACAATTAAGAGCACTTTGGATGTCGAAGGAAACATTTGAAAGGGTGAATTATATCAGGTGTTACACTTACAAAGTGTTTCCTATAATTTTACATCGTCTCTTAAACTTTATTGAATAAATATGACGACACATAATGTGTGGTGTTTTGTGTCAACTGACAATGAAGCGGTGAGGGGAAGGAAAGAGGCGGTATAAGACCTTCGTAATTAAAGATGCGTAGCGGTCACCGTTCTGTCTGTCCTCACCTTTGTAAATATCTTATATGTATGGGCTTCTGAATCTTTATAGTATTAACGGTAATTGCTGACTTAGCTTTTCTCGACATAGGCTAATAAAATGAACGACCAGTGCTTTGACTTATAGGTATTTCGTAGTTATGGTTGCCTATTTCAAAATAGTATCCAAAAGTAGCACTTTTGATCAAACCTGGTTCATCTTTCATTTCAATCATTTTAGGGGATTGAAAAAATTAACATAGATAGAGAATTGGTTATAAATATTTATCCTGTAATATTTACATTATTCTTAATCATAATTAAATGTAAATCTTTGAAGTAGAGAAATATAATCAGCCATACGATAAATAAATAATGTAAACAATTTGCTATGTTTTCCTCGAAAGTTTAGGAGAATGGTAATCTTTTTAAAGATTTTTCTTCATAAATCGAAATTTAACCAGTGTAAAAATTGCAAAACCGTTTCTAAACAATTTCTTTCATATGATACTCCATTTGACCCAGTAACTAGACTGAATATTTGCTTATCGGTCTTATTTCCCCTTGGCCATTTTCCACAGAAAAGTTTAATAGTTAAACGGATACTTTTAAATACATTTGGGTTAGTTCAAATCGATAGCATAAGTATTCCCTGACATATAAAGTTGTGAATACGGATAGACTTTATTTGCATAAATCTGGAATTTCACTAAAATCCGATGTGTTTGGACACACTCATTTAAGTTAACCGTCTCAACCCAATGCTCGACAAATAGCAAATACTTGGCACCTTCACTTCATCGCACCTTTACCTTCAATCTCAACTCGGGGAAAAAAAAGTGATCTCACACGGGTTTGGATATCTCTAATAAACCTGGATTTAGACGAGCATAAGTTCATGTCGTTTTGTTAAGTTTACTCCCTGTTCGAAGTAGAAAAGTCATACTTAACTTAATGTTCATATAGGCAAAAAAGTACGAAGTAAACTATGAATGTTTTTTAATCTTTGTCTTGGATGTGTGCCCATATTTTTTTATCCTAAGAAGAAAGACCATATTTTCATTTTGTTTCAAATTACTAAATTAAAAATACTTAAAATTAAACATATGCTACATCTTGTTAGTTCGTGATTTTTATCAATATTAAAACTTTGAGCAATTAATTAAACAGAAACAAAAGTACCCATTTGTCCTTTTAAAGTTCCTAGATCAATTAGTGATAGAAGCATTTGTGGGTACTTACTTGTGTTGTTTTTTCTTAGATGCTATAGTGCAAAGTTAACACAAAACATAAGCTCGCACTTGTGTTCTTCTTTTTTGGAACGATTTTTCCAATGTTTTTATTAGAAAGCTTCCTTTGTGTTCTTAATATCCAGTTAAAATAAAAAGATTATTAATAAAATTAAGTTGCATTGAAATTCTACAATTTATCTCTAATTATAAACACATGTTTCAGCTTTGTACTTTAAAATAAAATCAATTGAACGGAAGTGTAAAGTTTTTTGGATTTATCTCCAAACTTAATTTTTGTCATGTATGGTTTTTCTCCTTGAGGGGGCAGTATATGACCTTCACGGTTCACAAAATATTAATACATGGTGCGAAAATTATACATTCTATTTCCTTACCCATTGGAATGCTCTCAGAAGAAGCGGGTGAATCAAGGAACAAATTTTGGTGTTACGATCGCGAACATCACACTCGCAAAAGAGACCGTATAACCACTGTCTTTGACTTGTTTCACCGAGCTTTAGTCTTTTGACCCTCTTTTGTCGACTATGTCACTGGGCGATAGACAAAAAAAAGAAAACATTCTGTCATTCCAGAAAAAGTTGTGCATCTTTTAAAACCTACAATGGATAACGTACGGGTTATCCATGACGACCCGTCACCATAAAAATATTCTGATGAATATTTTGAAATTACTCACGATAACGAAGATAACAACATCGTATTACCATCAGAAGAAATTTTGATACAATGTGATGATTGATGACGGCATCGATAATTTCTAATCTCTTTACCCCTTCTATTGTCGTGTATATTTTTTTAGGACAAATTAAACAACAAACATATTCATAACTAACTTCTGCCCGCGACTTCGTCCGCGTGGAACTCTTTTATATCGTAGCTCCTTAAATACAAACTTGCGCCCCCTATTTCGCCCCCTTAGACGATGATTCCCGGAATAAACACTATTATGTATACCAAAATTCATTTTAATCCGTTTTTGCGTGATTGAGGTCCAAACTTTAGCATCAAAGCCTAGCGGCGGCTGCGAGTTGGAAACGATAACGCAGGTTAAGCAAAGATGGCAGCGTCAGTCTTTGGATGGGTGACCTCCTGATGTTTGAGTGGGTGTTTAATATTTAATATAAATGAGCGCTTTCGTGCTTTGGAAGGCACGCCAAGCAGTTGATCCCGGCTGCTGTCTATGACAGTAGTCGTTAAGCCGAGTTAGAGGCCTTCGGGCGGCTTACGAACTCCTAACAGTCGAGCTGCCCACTCACTTGACAATGGGGAGACAACTGTTACTCGCGTCCGGAGGAGCTACCTACCACAACCCTGCACGTGTCCCCTGGGTGGTACTAAAGAGTGATAAACTTTAAAGGCCAAAAATAATGTATGCCATACGATTAAGTAGTTTATGAATTAGGTTTATTCACGATTTTCGCTACGGTGATAGAATTGTGCTGAAGTTAACCAACAAAGTGAAAATTTAATTGATAAATTAAGTATAAAGTCAAGCATAATCCTACTAATATTATAAATGCGAAAGCTTGGATGGTTGGATGTTTGGATGTTTAGATATTTGGATGTTTGTTACTCAATGACGCTTAAACGGCTCAACCGATTTAGATGAAATTTTACACGAAGATAGTGTATAGCCTGGATTAAAATATAAGATAGCTTTATCCCGTGTCCACGCAAATGAAGTCGCGGGCGGAAGCTATTATTAAATAAGGCATAAAACTGGCCGAGATGGAGTCGGACTTTCGCAGCGATGAAGCGCGCCGGGTGCCTTTGAAAGTGTTAAAAGTCTTAAAACTAACGCAATTTCAGATCTTTGTTACAACGGATATTAACAATAATATATTCATGATTATGAGTCGCAAATTCAATGAAAAAGAAACATTATTAATGCTTGATGTATAATGATAGCACCATCTAGCGAGCATGATTTTGATACAATTTCAGTTTGATAGAGGTCGTTGATGTTAGTTGTGGATTGGCGCCATCTACTGAGCTTAAGTTTAGTAAATTTCAGCTCGATAGATGCCGCTTATATTATGTTTTTGATTTTATTTAGACTAGTAAAAATAACATACCAAACCGTATTAAATGAGTTTTATTTGATTCTAAAATTACGAAAGGAAAACTAATGTAAAACTGTAAATGTTTCTAAGTGTAATGCCATACAATATTTCCGTAACTTCGCAAACAGAACATGTTATCAGTTCATATTTTAATTAAGTTTGGCCCAGGTTGGGGTCATGTTGGAGAAACTCGGCATACATTAAAAACGCTAATACTGCATGAATGCATTCAAATCCACAACCGTCGATATTGTTATTAATGCTTAACTTTTGTTTTTTCCGGAGACCGAGTTTTTCTCGGCTGTAATACTGCGAAAAATTGATTTCTATTCAAAATTAAACAAAAAACCAATAACTGATTGTTAATAAAAAAAAAAACTAAATAAACTGATAGAAAGAAAACAAAAAAACCTCATCGCTGGGGTTCCAACTCGCAACCATCAATAAACCAACCATTGGGTAACCATTGGTCGTCATCGAAGAGTAAGCCTGCCTTTTGCGAGAGAATACGGAAAAAACTAATTTTCTCGAAAATAAGACGAAGCTAGATCGGTCTCTCGGCCCCGTAAACCCCTATACTGCACATTTTACAAATATATATCGACGGTGGAAAGGCAAAACCACTGAAGCGACATTCTTAGAATTTTACAGGAGAGCGTTTTAAAGTTTTTTTTTCATAAAAAAAACATAACTTTTTTCTAGTTACCTTAGAGAGTAAGGTTCTATGCACGGGTTAATACATTTTTTATAGCTATTTAATTAAATTAATATCATTCCCCAAAACACTGTGGATTCGAAAATAAACGTTGCTCAAGTGAAAACGGCCCTAAAAAATTCCCGGAAGAACCATTGAAGCGACACCATTATGCCGTAGACGGACCCTCGAAAATTGAATGAAGCAACTACTTATGTTGAATTTGTTCCCGGATAATCATTTAACCAACTGTAGTAAGGGCAACTGTTTTGTAATATATTAAAATATTTACCCAGTTCAAATTGGCCAAGCGATATCTGTCCAGCATAACTACCTAAGACTTTATTCTTTTTTATTTATTCTAAAGAGTTAATTAAAAATTATCAATAGGTATAAAGTTTAAATAAACATGAATAAATAAAAAAAAAACAGAATAAGAAAAATTGTTTAATCTTTATTAAACATTTATAATAGGACGTAGGTTGTCTACCTATTTTTTAAATATCTTAACATGGTATCAAAACTAATGACTAGGTATCGGAAATTCTGAATAGACTTCTAATAACAGAAACATTATAAAAATATTTTTACCAAACTACTTACCTCCAGATTTTAACCACCAAGTTCTAAAAATAAAACGACGAAAAAACCTAGGGTTCGGACAAAAGTGACTTTAGTGAAAAATAAACTACAAGATAATAACAAAATGGAGTCAAGACAATAATGAATTGATTGTGTGTATTTTTCTCAATGTACCAAATTACCCTACTCTCCCTTACACTGGTCGGTATTCAACTATTCGATGAATCAAAAAACGTCTATTCAAACCAGTTTACTTTATTAAGGGCCTGTTTTACAATCAAACATATCCGTCAGATAAATGCTGGCTGTCACTTTTCTTTTATATGACGGGAGAAAAGGATAGCAATAATTTTAACTGGCAGATAACTTTATCCGGCGATTGTGAAACAGGCCCTTATTCAATTTAAGCGCGTTCCAATATTTTTTTAACTTAACGTAAGTGATTAACTTATTAGAACGTTTTTAAGTTTTGATATAGGTGGTTAAAATTAAAGAATATTCATAATACAGAAATTCAGAAGAATTCAGGGTATTGACTAATTATAAAGAAAAACGAATTCGGTTTAGGTATTAGGTAGGTGGTTTTGATACTTTAATTCGTATGGGATATAAGGCAAACGTCCGATTGTTTCGTATTTACTTTATATTTCCGTACCGTAGGTATAATTCATACTTAACTGAGTATGACTTCTGATAAATAATATATCAATTATAGTTTTAAGAACTGCAGAATGGTTTCTTATAAATCACTAATTATTCATAATTTTAGCTAAAACATGTATAATTACACTAGTTTCATGGAATAGCATACGGCGCCAGTTGATTATGGCAGCGAACGGCGAGACCACTACCTCCCTCCAATGCTTGTCGCTGACTGAAGCGACCGTCTCATTAGACTACGTTTATAAAAACACCATTCGCGGGTATATCACGCTAAAACGATTCACTTAAACGACATTCCACGGATTTGGATCACATTTCAAGTGCCATAACACCTCTTACGGTATTCACTTAACCACCTATTGTAGTTTTTAGGAATTGACGCTTAAAGTAATGAAATATAAGGTAAATTTAGCAACTTTCAATTAACCGACAAGACTTATTTTCCACATTTCCGGAAGAAACACTTAAGTACCTTATCTTATGAAATATGTACCTGGAATAAACACTTTAGTGACATGACATCGAAAATGAGCAATTTTGAAAAATACTGTATGCGACCAGGGTTATGATTAAGTATACGGTTAAGTGGCACAAGTTAGATTGAACTCAAATTGTGTGTCGCATAAAGTAAGGGTTTTCAAATTTGGCGCTTATTTTTGTATTACTTTAAGCGACATGAAAGTCATCAGATCGTCGTGAAACCCGGCTCAAACGACGGAGAAAAATTCGCTGATTTCAACGATGTATATAACTTTATTTTGACCAAAATGTCGCTTGTGGTTTTGCCTTTCCACCGTCGATATAAACAATTTTACATTCCGTGTTTTTTCACGTTTTATCTATATTTTGCTGAAAGTTTGAATAGGGTTCTTTTTAATTTCTAGTCAAGTATATGCTTGCCAATTTTCAAGTCTTTAGCTCATAGATTCAAGGGATTCCCATACGAACTTAGACCCCATTTTTTTACCCTTTCGCACCCTTATTATTATAATTTTTATAGCCTAATGCGTGGCCGAAGATCCATTGAACGTTTTAGTGAAAGTTGCATATTAATCCATTCGATAGTTTTCCCATGATACCCAGACAAACAGAAAACATAACACTCCTTTTCGTTGGGCTGTCGTAAGATGGCGCTGTTGCGTAAAGTAAAGACGATTTTATCCAAATATTATCAAATTTGGCCTGTGGGTCACTGAACTCCATCAAACTTTTTTATACGTTTAATATGGTTTGTTGGAGTTCAGACGCCGACAAAAATCTGGAGAATGACCTTCTAAATGCGTGGAAATTGGTGAAGTTCTGCATCGCGCTATTGGAGTTTTTAATGTATGTTGTATAAATACAATTTCCTTCAAGCTCTACTTACTCGTATTATGTCTCAATGACAACCTCAACGAACTTTCACTTTTATTATATGTAGAGATGAAGAATAAAATGCGACCGAAACAAGATTTAGTTAAAAATCAATAAAACGTGAAAATAATAAAGATAATGTGAAAAGGCTAAGGAAGCTACATTTCCTATTTTTTTTTATATGAATACATAATGCAATGTTACGTTACTTAAGATACTTACTTACAAAAACAGAAACCATTATATTTTAAGGAGTAAAAAAAATATTAAGTTCTCCTTAAGGTCATAAACCTACCACAAAAAAAAAAACATTTCTATAAAAGTATACAGAAATAAAAAATTGGAATTTTTATCAATTGTTTACAAACCATATCAAGCTCTTTCGAATAAACACATAAACTACGCGTGGCCGCAGCTGGGCCGAAATTACACACTGTGCGGTGTAACACAAATCATAAAATTATAATTAATCTGTTAAAAATAAAAAAAAACCTCGAATTTATGACTAGTTAATCAGGTTTTATTTCGAGATTTACATAGCCTGGACTATAAAGATGAAAGAAGCGTTTTGTTAATATTCTATTAAATTACTAAGCCAGCCAAATGTCAGTGGTTGAAGAATGTAAGTCCAAGGTTCTAGACCCGTTTATGCTAGTGTCTCATTATATTAATTTATTAGAGATGACATATTGTATAATGGTTGGAGGTTAGAAGTTTTTAAAATTAATGATTTGTCTTGGAATAAAACATGGTGTCTATTGGAACACTAAGGGCCACTGATTGAGCAATCTAATACTGTTTTAATAATAAAGAAAATCTGTAAATGTAAAATAAAAACAAAACACAGTCAACAAGAAAATAATCGCACGTGAAAGAAAGTCAATTGAACTAATGTTTCATTTCCTTAAATAATAGTTTTTATCATACTACTGTATATTGTCGTTTGGGTACTTTTCTTCAGTTGCTGACTGCTCCTAAACGCAGTATTAGAACGAAAGAGCTATTTACTTGTTTTTTTACAACGGTTAGTAGGGTGTGAAGTCACAATTTGCTGTCAATTATTATGAAACGTTTTTAGCGTTCCACAGGCATGTCTGACTTTAAACTCTAATTATAGTTGGCCCTATAAAAATATTCGATCATCTCTAAGAATAAGTTCGAATGACAGCGAGAATAAAATTACATTTGCTCGACGGGGTTAATTTGCTTTTAAAAAAGCGACTGACTTGAGACATTTAAATAATATGTAGTTCTTGTGCCTTCTTTGTTGCATAAGGAGCATGTTGTTCAATTTATTTCTTGGTTTTCCTTAAATAATCTCTACATATAATAAATGTGAAAGTTCGTTGAGGTTGTCAGTGAGAAATAATAAGTAGAGCTTGAAGGAAATTGTATTTATACAACATACATTAAAAACTCCAATAGCGCGATGCAGAATTTCACCAATTTCCACGCATTTAGAAGGTCATTCTCCAGATTTTTGTCGGCGTCTGAACTCCGACAAACCATATTAAACGTATAAAAAAGTTTGATGGAGTTCGGTGACCCACAGGCCAAATTTGAGAATATTTGGATAAAATCGTCTTTACTTTACGCAACAGCGGAATCTTACGACAGCCCAACGAAAAGGAGTGTTATGTTTTCTGTTTGTCTGGGTGCAAAAGGGTTAAAAAATGGGGTTGAAGTTTGTATGGGAATCCCTTGAATCTATGAGCTAAAGACTTGAAAATTGGCAAGCATATACTTGACTAGAAATTAAAAAGAACCCTATTCAAGCTTTCAGCAAAATATAGATAAAACGTGAAAAAACACGGGTTGTAAAATTGTTTATATATATTTGTAAAATGTGCAGTATAGGGGTTTACGGGGCCGAGAGACCGATCTAGCTTCGTCTTATTTTCGAGAAAATTAGTTTTTTCCGTATTCTCTCGCAAAAGGCAGGCTTACTCTTCGATGACGACCAATGGTTACCCAATGGTTGGTTTGTTGATGGCTGCGAGTTGGAACCCCAGCGATGAGGTTTTTTTGTTTTCTTTCTATCAGTTTAGTTCGTTTTTTTATGGTAAACGATCAGTTATTGGTTTTTTGTTTAATTTTGAATAGAAATCAATTTTTCGTAGTATTACAGCCGAGAAAAACTCGGCCCCCGGAAAAAACAAAAGTTAAGCATTAATAACAATATCGACGGTTGTGGATTTGAATGCATTCATGCAGTATTAGCGTTTTTAATTTATGCCGAGTTTCTCCAACATGACCCCAACCTTGGCCAAACTTAATTAAAATATGAACTGATAAATGCTCTGTTTGCGAAGTTACGGAAATATTGTATGGCATTATACTTAGAAACATTTAGAGTTTTACATTAGTTTTCCTTTCGTCATTTTATAATCAAATAAAACTCATTTAATACGGTTTGGTATGTTATTTTTACTAGTCTAAATAAAATAAAAACATAATATAAGCGGCATCTATCGAGCTGAAATTGGACTAAACTTAAGGTCGGTAGATGGCGCCAATCGACAACTAACATCAACGACCTCTATCAAACTGAAATTGTATCAAAATCATGCTCTCTAGGTGGTGCTATCATTATACATCAAGCATTAATAATGTTTCTTTTTTATTTAATTTGCGACTCATAATCATGAATATATTATTGTTAATATCCGTTGTAACAAAGATCTGAAATTGCCTTAGTTTTAAGACTTTTAACAAGCTAAGCTGCGAAAGTCCGACTCCATCTCGGCCAGTTTTATCCCTTATTTAATAATAGCTTCCGCCCGCGACTTCGTTTGCGTGGACACGGGATAAAGCTATCTTATAATTTAATCCAGGCTATACACTATCTTCGTGTAAAATTTCATCTAAATAGGTTGAGCCGTTTAAGCGTCATTGAGTAACAAACATCCAAATATCTAAACATCCAAACATCCAACCATCCAAACTTTCGCATTTATAATATTAGTAGGATTATCCTTGACTTTATACTTATTTTATCAATTAAATTTTCACTTTGTTGGTAAACTTCAGCACCATTCTAACACCGTAGCGAAAAAAGTGAATAAACCTAATTCATAAACTATTTAATCGTATGGCATACATTATTTTTGGACCCAGGGGACACGTGCAGGGTTGTGGTAGGTAGCTCCTCGGGACGCGAGTAACAGTTGTCCCCCCTTTGTCAAGTGAGTGGGCAACTCGACTGTTAGGAGTTCTTAAGCCGCCCGAAGGCCTCTAACTCGGCTTAACGACTACTGTCATAGACAGCAGTCGGGATCAACTGCTTAGCGTGCCTTCCAAAGCACGGAAGCGCTCATTTATATTAAATATTAACCACCCACTCAAACTTCAGGCGGTCACCCATCCAAAGACTGACCGCTGCCATCTTTGCTTAACCTGCGTTATCGTTTCCGACTTGCAGCCGCCGCTAGGCTTTGATGCTAAAGTTTGGACCTCAATCACGCAAAAACGGATTGAATGAATTTTGGTATACATAATAGTGTTTATTCCGGGAATCATCGTCTAAGGGGGCGAAATAGGGTATTTGTATTTAAGGAGCTACGATATAAAAGAGTTCCACGCGGCCGAAGTCGCGGGCAGAAGCTAGTGTATAAATAAAGCATAATATAACCATTAGCCATTTCATGCTTTTTTGCCATTTGTAAATTTGTGTATTATGTGCAAGAAAATTTAAATAAAAAAACATAAAATGATAAATGTAGTGAACAGGTATTGTGACTAACGGTCATACGAATCAATTCATTGGTCTTAGATTATTCAATTATGAATGCACTATGTAAAACATAATAAACTCGACATTACAATCCGAAACTTGTAATTTTTCTAATAAATAAAAATACCGGTGCACCTTTTTATTATTAAACCGTATAAAAACTTGCTTTGTCTCGATAGCGCAGACTTACGTCTGTAACTTCATTATAATTCCAGTGCTACTTGTTACGTGTAGATGGCTAGGCGATAGAGTCACAAGACCTGCTTACAGAATGTTGCTTTGAATACATCATCTTAATAACTGTGTAGGAGGACAATAATGAACATATTATTTATGACTGGCGTTTAAAAATATTTTAAGGGGAATAATTTGTTTCAACGAGATGACTCGCACTAAACCTCCGGTTAAATACAACGTTAGCTTGCAAAATGTATACCTGGTAAAATCATCCGTATAAATCCCTTCGGTTCTTTGTGCACATTTTATCTCTACTTGGCATCTGTTTCTAAGGCAGGGCTTCCTAGCTCTAAATAAGGCATTGGTTGCATTTCACTTCGGCCATTATGAGTAACCGAGTGCACTCGTTTCTCCACTCACTCTTATAGAAAACTCGACGGCTTCGGCCGGGTGAATCCTATTTGAGGAAAGTTGCATTATTTATATATGCCTATTGGGCTTGTTTTAGTTATGCCTGCGTGACAGTGTATATTTATTATGATCGAGATATATTATATCAATTATCATCAGAGATCGGATATTCGGATCGATATTTACCTAAACTTGGCAAAATACCGGAAATTGTTGGGAAAATATGGAGTTGGCTTCTTTTTTATTATAATTTTAATAAATATGCTCCGGGACTCCGGGATCGTACGAAATGACATAAGATGGTACAAATTTACCTACATGTTTAGTTTATGGCTATTTTTGACTATTTTTGTAAGGAAATATGTTGTTATATAGATCTAACAAGAACAGTGTATTGTAGTGTAGCCGCAGCGTGAATTGGCAAAGTAATGTAAGCATTTCTCTATACATATCTTACATAACTGGTAAATCATACATTATAGTAGATTCAAGGGTTATGTAATACTTATAGGGGAATAATAAAACAGTTTTTTTGTATAACACATATATGTGACGTTTTCAAGCAAAATGTACAATTTTTTCGATTGTAATTTTTAAATAAGGTTCACGTCTAGTTAAATCTTGATGGTATTCGCGACTCTATGATTTGCGTCAAAGTAGTACCTTTTGCTCAAAAATGACACATATGTTTATTAATAAATTAAATATTTAGCAAGAGTTCTATGGAACAGGTCCGGGAATCCAAAGCACAAGTGGGTGTTGAAAAAAGAATCCAAAATCCAAATCACAAAGCAAAGCAGAAACCGTTGTTGAATAGCCGAGTAGAAACGTAAAACCAAAGTAAATATGACACCCGAATGCATGTACAGTACAGCAACGAATGATCTATGCACATATATTATTCATATTACTCTCAACACCCTACTTAACTTCTAAGATAAAGCCCACGTATACCTAAAGTACACGTGGTGATAAATTTTCTTTGTATTGCCCGCCTTTTTTTACCTGCTATGCGTAAGACAATGGCGGCAGCAGAGATAGCGGAATGGCAAAAATTTGAGACCACGGGGATAATGTCGTCCTTGAAACGTCGAAGGAAAACAATTCTTAAAAGTACTAGTACTCACGACAAGTTCCGTTAAACTAAGTAATGATAATGATACTTCGCTAGTTGAATAAATCTCAGGTAAATTGAATTTAATATTTCCCCATAGTAAATTACATTAAATACATAATAAATAAGCGTATTAAAATGTTCAAATATGAGTTTAGATTGCCTTGTTACATAGTTAAGAAATCCCGGGAAATTCCGTGAAATTTATTACGACAATAAAGTCGAGTCCGTCTCCATACCGTTCACGCCGCCAAAGTTTAGGTAAATATCGATCCGAATATCCGATCTCTGATTATCATTTATTAGTCGTTTAAAAGTTCAAATAGAGGACTAAATATTTTGTCTGAAATTTGTGGCATTCAGCAGAGTTGACAGGATTTGTACAGTCAGTCGCAGAAAAACTGCGAGGCTGAGAGGTTTCACGTTTCTCTTGACTGTACGTAGGAAGAAGTCGGGTTACTTAAGCCGTGTTCGGAGTTGTTGTCATCCATTTAACGACCACCTAAATGTGCATATGAATTTAGTAGGTACCGTACAAAGGTTTTTATGGTAACGTTTCTTTCTGTATTATCTACAGGCTACAAATGCTTATATGTAATTTTTCACAAAATACTAAGGAGCCGGTCACATAATGGAAACGAAAGATAATGTTTGGGAAATCACGGACAGGGACGTTTAATTTTATTCATTTATGTGAACAAAATTATTCCGTTGCTTGAAAAAAGAGCTTTGGGTCGCAGAAACAATGTTTAAGCGAAGAAAAACAAGTGTAGTACACTGTACACTACAGTCATGTACCAAAACATGTATAGATTTAATCCTCTCATAAATATGTACCGATAAGGTTTCGGTTCATATTGAGGTATCGGCTGACATAAGAGTGATGGGACGTATTTATGAGTAAGTTGTATGCACTCATATTTTAAAACTTGACTGTACTACAAGTTAAATGTCGATATCTCGTAACTGACGCCTATCCTTATTTAGTGAGTGAACGATAGTAGTCCGATGCCAAGTATTAATGCGTATAAATAGCTTCATTATTTAATCGGGTTACATCGTATTTACCGATAAAGGGCCTTGTTCGATATTGAATCTGACTTGTCGTTAACAAGTGCCCCACGCTGTCAGCTCCAGCAATCGATCATGAAGCCACGATCACCATTTTAGGTAAATTGAATTAAATACTAAATAAAATCAAACCTTTTTTCCAATTTATAGACAAATTTATTACAAATGTCAGTTGAATCAGGCGAATTAATTTACCACTGAAGTAACATTTAAGGGCATACTTCTTTAATTTATGACGGTGTTTTAACGACTTCGGCCATAAAATGGACTTTGAAGAGCAAAATATCAGTGAAATGTGTCGTTCATAGGGAAAAGTGACGTAGTTGAGACAGGCGCTTGCGGCATTATTAAAGATGTTGCTATAGAAGTCCGACGCTTTGCGACATAGACGTCTGCTGCCATAAGGTCCCATTTTCTTGAGCGACACAAATCACTAAGTAAATGCAAATTGCTTTCAATTTTAATAAGCTTTGAACCAATACTAAAATGAACATGAGTCCAAATGGTTTTTACGACTATCGTGAACTAAATAATTTAAATAATCATGTTTAACGAAACTAAAATGTCATGTTAATGGCCCTAAGTCGCATCAATATAATAATAATAATAGATATCCGACGATGAGGACATGTATGGTGGTAGCTGTATTAATAGACGCACAGCATATAGGTCAAGATGAATACATTACTTAAATACACATAGATATAAGTATTAAGGAACTCAGTTGCACACATTTGCCTAAAGAAGTGGTGGGAAGAACAGGCATAGTGACAATACCTTTTTCACGGGCCTAGTGAAATTAAATCTTATGTCAATGCCACTAAGACTCCGACAGGGTAAAACTGTTATAAGTACGTTATTGGTAGATTCTGTAGTGAGTTCTCACATCGGTAATTCATGATGTAATTTGAGTCAATTTTGTTGTTAAGGTTTTTTTTTTAAGTTTTAGTTTAGGTATACCTAAAACATAATTGTAGTTACACAGCGTATTAGCACTTAAAATATTAGCACAACTTTCTAGAGTGTCTTTAATGTTTTTCCACCGAGTGACGAAACATGTGTGATATTTGTGAATCAATGAAAAATACAATAAACTTCTATATTGTGTAGGTAGCTTACGAATACTAACCGCGGCCCCGCAAAGTTAGTCTAGGGGAGATCAAAATTTCTTTGGCTAAAATTTTCCTGTTGGCTTCAAAGTATTATGTCGGTACTAGCTTCCGCCCGCGACTTCGTCTGCGTGGACTCGGGGCACAAACTATCCTATATTTGAATCCAGGCTATAAACTATCTTCGTACAAAATTTCATCCAAATTGGTTGAGCCGTTTAAGCATCATTGAGTAACAAACATCCAAACATCTAAACATCTAAACATCCAAACATCCAAACTTTCGCATTTATAATATTAAGTAGGATAGGATAGGTACACTACTACGTGTTGACGCTTGACACGCTGCCGGAAATAGACTCTAAGGGCAATTTATTGCTACAGGCTATTGGGTCTATTTCGGAAACTTTAAACCGAATGCTCTCAAAACTGTATTACAAAAGTGTCACAGTCGATTTTTTTTTCACACAGTGAGTTTTTCATTTTTTTTTTTTCAAGTTATTAATTTCGATTAGTATACTTTTACGAGCTTTAAATACTTATCTTAAAAAAAATACTTATAATTAAAAAAAAAAAAAAACATTCCAAAATCTCCGCTCCATGCCATGTCACAACTCCGAAATCTGAGAGATTTATGTATTTATTGATAAATTGGTCTTTTACGATTATCTTTTTTTTATGTTTCACAATATTGTGAACATCCATGCTATATATTACGCCATTTTGATATTGCCACTTGTCAATAAATATTTGTAAAAATCGGGGTTGATCTCACGGGACATTTTTTTTACCATTCCATGGACATCACTTTTTATAACATATCTACCCTTCCCAAACATCTTAGAAGGATACTGAATGGTAGAATTTATTTTTCACAGGCAACACTATAAACGTCAAAGTGAAAAAAGATAGTCTCAGTCCGTAACAGTGCATTAACGTCTTTTTTTTTTGGAATAATTACTTTTGTACAACAAATTGGAAAGCTTAAGCACACAACTCCGTGGATGGTTTATCTTACACACAAGGTAAGTTTTTTTACGTTAACTGTTAATAATAATATATAACAAATGGGCAATTTTTCACGTATCCAATTCACTGCTTCAAAACTCAAAGCATGTCACACAACGGGGGGAAGATGTTTAAAAATCTCCGCTCCATGGACTTCTGCTCCGTGGACATTTGATATCCATGGAGTGGTAAAAGTGTCCACGGATGGGAATATTCGTCTCTTCCTAATTTCATTTACATTTTATTTCACGATTATATACACCGAATTTATATTTTACTAATATAATTTATTCACAAATATACAGGACACACATATTAAATAATAAAAAAACAAGAAAACCACATAAAACATGAAAAAAGTTAGTCTGCGGTATAATTAAATAATGTATAATATATTATTTATACAAAAACAAAAAAATATTTTAATTTTAGTAATTTGGTAGGAAAGCATTTATTTTTTATTTTAGTCAGTTTTGTCATCTTTTTATTATTTCGTTAGGTTTGCCGACTATATGGTTAGAGGAAATGGCGGGACATCAGTCCGATCGAAAAAAAGAAGAGCGGAAACGAAAAAAAAGAGAATATGAACAAAGAAGAAGAGCTAAGTTACGGCTAGATCCGACTTAGCTTATGAAGCTGCAAAGCTAGTTGGCATTTTCATGAAGCTGGACACGGCAAAAGGAGCTCCAGATGGTATTGGTGCTTACGTCAAAAGGACTGCTGATCGTCTAGTTGCACTACGAAAAGATATACACGACATGGAGGCTTTGTATCAAAGTCTGACAACAGCAGAGACAAAAGGACTGCTGATCGTCTAGTTGCACTAGGAAAAGATATACACGACATGGAGACTTTCAATGAAAGTCTGACAACAGCAGAGACAAAAGGACTGCTGATCGTCTAGTTGCACTAGGAAAAGATATACACGACATGGAGACTTTGTATCAAAGTCTGACAACAGCAGAGACAAAAGTCAATGTGTTTCTAGTGAAAGATGAAGAAATATGATGTTGATGAACTTTTATCTGAACCAAATGCCCTGAAATTAAAAGCTGTGAAAAATACAATGCGTGTTCATCAAGTAAGTATACTGGGACTCGTCACAGTCTACACGTACACGTAGTCAGTGACCATATATTTGCGAAGATTAAGTTGTCTTTCATCTCAGAAAGACTGCTTACATTTTGGTTTACGTAAACATATATGTAGGTAAGTCGCTGCCGTCCCATGAGGTAAGTCTCCCAACGGTCAGTGACCATGAACAGGAACCTGAGGATCGGTAATCACCGGATATAAACTTTAATCTTAGCCGAAAGCCCAGGGCTCTTGTTTTCTCAAGTGATGACGAAAGTGTCAATGAGCTTATTGCCTCTGACAGTGACGATGATTAAAATATCTTTTAATAGGTAATTGTGTTTACTTTAATTTGATAGGGATTTTTGTACGATTTGATCTCAATTATGTTCCTGTATATTGAAAATAAAAGACTGTTGATTTGGATTTTGTATTATTTCTATTATAAATCGAAAATATATGGTATTAATAGGTTTTTAATACATATTTAATACCTCACTCCATGGACAAAAATTCCACTCCGTGCTTAGCTCCATGGACAAATTTCCATGCCATGTCATACTCCATGGACAAATCTCCGCTCCATGTCATTCTCCGTGGACAAAAAATTCTACTCCGTGCTTAGCTCCATGGACAAATTTCCACTCCAAGTCATACTCCATGGACAGTACTCCACTCCGTGGGCCTTTAATGTTTTTTCTCTCACTTCTAAGCTGCTTTAAGGTTGGTTTCCAGTGTTAAAATGTTGATTTTGGTCCAGCTTGTACATACATTGTGAAAAAATAAAGAAATTCATCAATCCAAGTTTTCTGAATTTTCATGCCTAAGTTTTGAGAATGACCCGCGTACATTCGGTTTAATACCCTAGGCTAGAGGCACCCTTGACAAATGCTATACCGATTTAAATTTGTATACTCCTAATGAATAGATACCGGGGAGGTAAATGAAATATGGTTGCATGATATTAACGCTACTTAGACCACACCTTAAACTGGACTGTATTTTACAGCTGGACTGGGTTGCTTCATCTAATTCTAAACACAGACTGCGTTCCGACGCCCAATTCATTTCGACACACCGACTCTTCCCATGCCGCGGTCGGCCCTATAAAATGTCTTTACTATTTCGAAACCATATACATGATAGAATTTCTTGCGATATATAGGTAGGTATATATATTTCTGTAATAATATTGATAACATTGCCAAATGTCATCGGATATTCGTATAACACAGGGTCGACCTTCGGGCGTTCTTTCGGTATCACTTAACCAGTTATTTATGTGTTAGATTGTTGACAAATAAGTGATCTTTGAATATCAAACTACGTCTCGTGATGCCTTTTCTGTATCAAGCTTAATTATAACGCTAATAGTCCATGCCACAAAGGACGACTGGTGCAAGCATCATTTGCAACTCATAAAAACGAACATTCATTTAAGTGATACTTTGCTTAATTGATACGACAGGAAGTCTATTTAGTTGTGCCATTACTTATACATAAATAAAAACTTTTTTTGAAATGACAAATTACTAGCTTTGCATTGGTATACAGAAGCTGACCATTACCACATAAACAAAATACAAAGACTGTAATCAAGATGAAGCCTATCCCTTTTCCAGAAACTAATCAGTTGGTATTCTAATATGTTTCATCGAAATAACTCCCAAATGACGTTAAGTAGTTGTTAAATACATAGCTTAAGGATATTCGTGACCAATGTTTCATGGAAACATCAAGGCACAATGCTAAAGTCGCATTTATTTACATTACCTCTAAAATAGTACCGTAGTACAAGCCCGTATATTAAGAAACCGTAGACCTAATTATGTAACAATTACCGTAATGTACGATCTTTTGTTGGATCGGTGATAATTGTTTGTTTAACAAGGGCTCCCAGATGCGAGATAATGTCAGCTACCATTAGGCACATGCAATCTGCTTGTTTCTTCAATTTGGCCGGCCTGATTGCGCGTGTCTGCTATATTTTAGAATAAAATAAAATAGCAGTTTATTGCTACACAACATACCAGATACAGAAACAGTATAAGAAATAATACTTATATTAAACAGAATAATAAACTTTTTAACTTGACTAAGTGAACTTAATAGCAGCATTATTGACAGGTTCGTTGTTCTGTCTTCTCGTAGCTTCATTCACAAAGTCTAAAGTCTACTATCAGTTTATTCTACTCAAAATTCTAATCATACTGTCTGACACTTATTCATTCTAGAGCTCGCTCACAGATTGAAAGTCGCTCAGTGAGTCATGGAAATGGTCGGGATGGGACATTCTCTGCAGGGTCAAATCCACAATGAGCTGGCCCGCCATCGAGCCAAAAGAGGAGGTAGCAATAGGCGAGCCATATTTTTTCAATTCAATTTTTCAATTCAATTCTTTATTGATAACATAAGTTACAAGTCATTTACATGTCATTTACATGTCACAGATAAGTATTACATATTTCACTTTATCTCTAATGTCTTATTAAATATGTACTTATATAAACGTAATTATTTTGGTTCAGGAATTCATCTACGGAGTAAAAAGCTTTATTTATTAAATGTTCTTTTAACTTACTTATAAATATGTTTTCTGACATGTCAGGCTTCTTAATGTCCTTTGGCAACTTGTTATATATTTTGGGACCTATGTACCATATACACTGCTCAGATTTTTTCAATCTGTGTCTATTTGGGAGTAGGTCATTTCTATTACGACTGTTATGACTACGTTGCTTAAATTGATTCAGGTTCCTACGAACAACTTTTGCAACCTCTAGTATGTAAAGGCCAGGAAATGTTACAATTTTTAACTCCCGAAATATGTTACGGGCAGGCGTATCCCACGGCACCCTAGCCATTATCCTAATAACCCTTTTTTGCAGTATGAATATTCTTTGCCTATCTGCCGCCTGTCCCCACATATCAATTCCATAAGTGATTGTTGATTGAAAGTAGGCAAAGTATGCATTTCTCACACATTGATCGTTGAGCATTTTTGTCAAGCGTGAAATTGCGAAACACGCTTTTGTCAATCTCTTACAGAGTTCGTCTATATAACTATTCCACTTTAACCCGGAATCTATCATGAAGCCCAAATATTTCGCCTTATCCACAATTGGAACGTTGATGTTATCCAATTCAATTTTAAGGGTATTTGGTGGTACTCCCCGGAGGCTAACTTGGATTACATTTGTCTTTTCCGGGTTTAGTTGCATACCATTTACAGAGAACCAATTCTTTACATCCACGAGCAGACTATTTACTTTAAGTTGTAGTTCTGAGAAACTAGTTCCCGAAATGATAAAAGCGCTGTCGTCTGCATATGCAACCAGTTTACCATTGATTGTACAAGCCGATAAGTCATTTACTAGGGTTATAAACAAATAATTACCAATAATAGAACCTTGAGGAACAGAGGTGGCGTCAAGTGATAGGTATGTTGATTTTCCTTTTTTTCCATTAACATCCACTTCACACAATTGTTCCCTGTTTTCTAAAAATGATTGAAATATTTTTAAGAAATTCCCTCTGATGCCATAATGATACAATTTTTTAATAATTAGTTCATGGTCTACCAGATCGAATGCTTTCGACAGATCGCATAGTACCACAGCAACTTTGTATCCCATTTCTTGTTGAGTAACTATTGTTTTTATTAATTCTCTAGTTGCACCTACAGTCGATTTATGAGATTGATAAGCATGTTGTTCCTTAGCTAATATTTCCCTACCAGTCAAATGACTTATTAACCTATTTGCCAAGCCCAACTCGAATATTTTGGACAATGCGGGTATGATCGAGATGGGCCTATAGTTTTTAAAGTCCGTTTTGGGCCCTTTTCCCTTGTAAACCGGTACTACCTTAATTTTCTTAAGTGTTTGAGGGTAGGATCCATTTTTTAAGCACTGGTTCATGGTATGACAAAGTACATCAATAAACGATGGTGGAAGTTGGTGTAAGATGTTCGTAGGAACTTCATAAATGTCCTTCGTTGATTTTGGTTTAATTTGTTTCAATAGGCGGAAAATTTCCCCTACTGAAAACGGCATTAACTCTGCAGCAGTTGTTAACGCAGGGGTATATGTTTGAAGCAGTTGTAAAGAGGTCGGTATGTTAGGAGATTTCAGTGCCAGCTTGACAGCGTTAATAAAATAGTTGTTAATGTCATGGGCTAGCTCATTGGGTTCATAAGAAACAGAAATGATGAGCGCTGGTGTTCTTGAGTAGCGACGCAGACTAGTTGAAGTGACAAACCACACATGGTGTCTGACAATAGCTGACATGCTTGATTGCTGATCGTTCTCGTACATTAGGCATTATACTATGTCCAGCTGTGGAGTGTTCCAATGATGAGGAACATTGATCAATATATTTATTTCCTTGTTCGTGATATTCAGAAACTCTCGTCAATATGCATTAGAAAAATTACGTGAATTTTGTAATTAACCCAGTATTTCCCGCAGTCACTATTTTATATGGATGCCGCGTTATTTACCTACCACTTGGCGGGAGGCAGTTTAAGCAGCTTACAAAACCTCAGAAATCATCAGCGAACTCGTCTTCGTGTCATAGCATTGTTTTGCATTAAGTCTTAGAAGTAACATAGGATTACTTAACCCGGGCCATGTAACGACTTGTTCTGATTCCTCCGTTGCACAGAACGACCCGTGTACCCATTATATGCTAATTGGAAGAGACACGCGAAATTGCTCAAATTTAGAAAGTATGTTACTAATTTTTAAAGCAAATAAATTTTGCAATGCATTTTCAAATAGAGATGTTCAAGAGCATTAACGACGAATGTTTGACAGCTTAATAAGCAAGCACAACATGTGTTAACTTGAACATTAATTTCCGATGAAACGCAATGTGTATTTTCTTCCTGTATGTGCAAATTAACTGAAATCGTTGTTAAATAATAACCTAAGTTTCTTACAAATTATAGTGAGAGTTAATAATTTTATTATTTAGTTCTTATAATGATATTTTTGAAATATCAAAATATCCTTTGACCAAGGAATGTAATTAGAGAACATAAATATTTAAGGCATGTATAAATTCACTTCTATGCCTTTTAGAAAGTCTACGATACGTAAAAATGGTAAATTAAGAACACCCCGCGGTTTCGAGCGCTGAGAGTGAGTTTTGAGACGGCCTTCCGGTATGTTGCACTACGTACAACCATTGTGACCACTCAAATTCAGAATGATAACTAAATTATGATTATGACACAATCTTGCGCTGATAGAATGGATTCTAAATACCGATGTTACTAAAGTTTTACGTAAGGGAACTCTTGGCGCGAAGGATCTTGCGTCAACAGGTACCATCGTCTTTGGGGACAAAGATGTGGCATGGAACCAAAACTGAGATTGTGCTTGCAAAATAAGTCAATGTGTTACGTAAAGCGTTGTGGTAAAATGAAGGATGGACGCGCAGTGCATCGCCGATAGGTATGCCGCCGGCTTAACCCGAAATGGCGTATGTTTTTGCGCGACCCACAGCCATGGGTCATTTGGTTACGAGCTAGCGATGCAAGCTACGTGCTGTTTATATTTAATTCGTAATTGGTTTGAATGGTTTGTTTTTTTAACGTTGCAGGATTAATGGCTCTATAAATTCGGTACTGCATGTCTGTGAAAGTGGTTACCGACTTCTTAATTTTTGAATGTTTCCTGACGCGTACACGTAATGCTGCATTTTAATATATATATTAAAAATATTTTAAATACCTACCTACCTACCGCTCAAGCCAGCATTAAATGACTGACATACATTGACTTTTAATGAATTGGAACAACAGGCCCCTATTTCACCAACTTGACAATTGTCACCTGACAACGACAATTCTCTGTACATTGCTGGTCCCACAAGTAACCTAGCAACCATCTTAACCTCTAGAAAAAGCAATGTATGGCGAATTGTCAGTGTCAGGTGACAATTGTCAAGTTGGTGAAATAGGGGCCAGGACGAAGTTGTATTGATATTATAACTGTTTTTATACCTGCGATCAGATAGGGAATGAAGAACATAGAAGAAACTGAAAGTTTTAAAAAAACTAATGCAACATATAAAGATTTTTTTACGTCTGTAAATCTTTTAATAAATAACTAATTAATAATATAATTCCTTCCGTTTGTAATTTACCACATTTCCAAGGATATTTGAAGTAAGAAACTTGGCAAAATTACCCGTTGTAAGTTTCATATTAGGATTGGTTTTGATTTTATTAGCGATTTTATTTTCTGCCTAAATTGGATGAAAAGCTCGATTTTATATAAACATTTTCCGAAAATCTGTTCTTAAATACTACGAGTGACGAAAATTCCATCCGCATTTTTCACTCGAGGGAAAACATAGGAAATGTTCTCAAAATTATGCATTTTTTTGTATAGAACTCGTATTGTTAGAATCCTTACGTTATCTGGGTGATACAGAGTACCTATTTGAAATTATAATCTGCAGTTGGGTAGTTGATGATGAGCGGATTGTATTCCGAGTTCTAATGACAGTAGACATATGTATTAGTATTTGTAGCATTCTTACAAATGCTTATGTAACGACTCATTTAAGAGGTTGTATACCTATTTGGCTTTTTTTTAATCAAATTACCTCTGTGCAGTATTTAAATGATTCAGTAAATAAATATACTTTAGCTGTCACATGGTAAGTTCTAAATACAAAGCATGACTGATACTGTCCCATAAAATCAGTCTCACGACAGCAACATGAAAATATTGCGTGGAAATTGACAGAAGCAGCGACGGTGTGACAAATAGCTGACCTTGCCCAGATTGATGCAGCATGGTATCACGACCGTGACAAACCCCGTGGAACTGGTATTCTTGTGGAATTAATAGCGTATCGGCCATTAGCATCTCCGAACGGGTTTCGTTTATGCAAGTTCTACGCAAGAGTGGCAAGAGGTCGTGCTATTGTTGCTACCTATTCCATGAGGTTTGCTGTATCAAGTAGATCGGATGCCTCAATTTTTGTAAAGCACGCCCCCGTGTAAGAGACAGGACAGGACTTGAAATAAGCAATATTATTTGCAGCTACAAAAATAGTAAATTAGCCTTAACCTTTAAAACATCTAATTCATGCCCTTATATCAATATCTTTTAGGCGCTCGTAAGGACATGTTAGTTCAACGGGAGCGAAATTGATAGCGCTAACAAGATAAGAATATAATAAAAAACGGACCTCTGTGCCGCGTCCAAAGCCAATAATGTTTCGTTTTCCGTGCAACTAAATACATTGTTGTAGCACAATAGTATCAGACATCAATTAACGGACTTTATTATAGTCACGATCAAACGCGACGTACAAGTCTATGCATTTTACTTAAGTAACAATTCTGTGACTAAACTTCCCACAGCGGTAAACTTTCAATTTAAAATTGTCGAAACACCCATCTCCTGATGTCACGCACACTGTCGGTTTTGTAAACTGCGATAGTGCGGATGACTTGCGGTCTGCTAAAATTGTTTCCCACTCTTCCTTAACGTTACGAAATAAAGATGGCAATACCCTGACCCTATTACCCAATAATGTGTAAGCTATTTAATCCCAATCTTGTCTAGAGAAATGGCGAAGTGTTGACAGGGTCATATTAGGTATTGTATGTAGTCATGACTGAAAGCAGAGTTAAATAATAAACATTGCGTGACCACGCGTACGGCATACGTAACGCACTCTTTAACCTCTATTAGGTACGAGAGAGAAGTATTGTGTAGGTGATATAATGAAGAGAAGACATTAGGTCACAACTACAATGGGGATCATTTGATATGTGTTCATCGTTGATAGTCTTTTTATCGGCCTGAGATGGACGTAATTTTTTGCAACTATTTTGTGCGTTCAGATTTGATACATACAGTTGTGTCAATGATCGAGTACCTATTCAATTTGTGTCGTTTAGTTTTCACTGACTTGTCAATTGGTAATAATTTTGTAGGCACTAAATATAAATTATGAGTCTGTAGATTTCAGAGTACCTACCTATGTAGGTAATTTATAGTCTACAGAATTAACATGAAGTAATATCCTTTACACCTAACATTATCTAGCAATACTAAGCTTTGATAATCATAACTACCAGATCATTCGAAAACAAATTGAATTCAATTCAGTTAGCTTAATCTAAATGTCAAACAAAGTTTAATGTCATGCAACTTATAATAAATTGCATTAAATTTAATACTTTTTTAACACATTTTATCCTTTTAACGCATGTAGTTCTCCTTAGAAAGCATTATGTGGTGTGGTCAGTTTACTCAGTCAGTCAGTCAGTATAGTATACTTATTGATATAATTATATAAAATAAAGAATATTAAAATATTTCTCCTAAATCTTACAGTTCAAAGCAAATCTTATTTTCTCACTATGGTTCTAAGTATGTTGACATCTGATCTACACGAGCGTGTTAAATTTCGGTTCAATGGAATATCTCAAAGTAGGTCAATACCAACTTACGACTGTGGGCTACTAATGTACACCTAATAGTATACATTACAAATATGGAAAGTTCATAGGCTTACAATCAAGCCGAAAGGAAGTCATAATTAAAATATATGTGCGGAACCCACGTCAAAATTTGCACATGTCATTTACGCGGCATCCGCGCGGTCGTAACCATAAGCATTGCGCAATCGTGACCGTGAACTCCGGCGCATGTATGCCGCCCCAATAATCTGCCGTTGAAGTAAAAAGGTCTAACTGCTCAATACGTTACGTTGTTAGTTAGCAGGGAGTCCCTCTTCATCTTAGCGTCTTAGTGGTTGCACGCTGAAGGAGTCCGAGGCCAATCTATAGGTGTAGGCACTAGTTTTGTCCACCTGACCTTCAAAACCAGAAGGGAAACTAGTAGCCTAATTTCATTAGACGTTCTCATTCCGCCTGAAAGCCGCTATATAGCTCGGCTTAACTTGTCATGCAAAACCGGGATTAACGGCTTCACTATCATCAAGGCACAAAAGCGCTAGTTTAGTTAGCCATCCCAGGCCCTAGCTGTCCCGTTACCTATGCAATTGATAATGTAGATATATATATTATGATTGTGCGGGCGCCAAGAGGCTATGAGTTCGCAGGGCAGTACCTAACATCTGTGCCTAATCGATCTCTTCCCCCTATTGTTCGAGAACTGCACTCAGCATAATAAACGAGATTGAGGAAATTGTTTAGTATTTATTATCTTAATTGCTGCATGATTGCGATTTGTCATTTGAAGCCTGTTTTTATCGGTTAAGAAAAGTTCCGCTCATGAGTATACAATTACGCGCAAATAATTTACTAGATAATTTATAATTATTTTATTATTATACTATTAATAGCTACTTCTAATAATTATGTAGTCTAATAGTAATGTATGGCCCTAAACTGACGCGGAAATTACTTTGACTACCTTTTGTGTACTTATTTCATTGAAGCCGGGTTAGCGGTTTGTCTTTGTCTGTTTGATTTCAAACGTGAGTGTCATGGATTGAATGTTACACCAATAATGAGATACCTATACAGTTTGAACTTTGAAGGTGCAAAAAAACTTGAATAGGTACGTGATACCTATAGACGATTTTATCAAACAACGTGTAAGAAATGCGTTTATAGTTATAAGTTTACCTACCTACAGTACATGTAAATTATTAGATATTTTCTTGATTGGATACATATATGCCTAACAACAACATGAAATTACTACTAGGATGTACAAAAAATCTCACAGCAAAAACATTAAATCACCACAACTTAAATGTATTTTTAGGAACACCAAATTACGGGTAAACTGTTATACAGGATAGGCGAATTTAATATTTTCAATGTAAGTAATAAAGATTTAGTCAAACTTTTTTTTTATATACTTATATATATTACACACAATGCCCAATTACACATCGTGCGATTCCCGTAAAGGAGTATTGAGGCTTGCCTAAGCTTCAAACTGCGATCACTTTAGAATTTCTGTTTTTGTTTTCATCTTTGCATTTATTTTGTAACCGTATCAGTAAACGTGCACTATAGGTACTGCTATTATAATTGTAAAAGTTTGGATGTTTGTTACTCAATCATGTTAAATCATGATTTAGTAAAAAATCCCAAGAGATCAAAAGTTGATATAAATTGGACAAACAAGATTGGGGGTAAAAACTAGTCGGTATCTTCATGATAATATTATAATAGAAGTTTGTTCAACGCTTTATCTTAATCTGTCCACCTCTATTCCACTGCTACCTAATGCCCTTGTTAAACGAACCCAAGTTTCCTGCGATAACAATCTATAAAAGATGTCAGTCCTTACAACGATCATGCTTTATTATTTCCTTGTTCTTCATGTAGTTTTAATTACCGTGTTCCTTAAACAATGGCTTGTTATTAAAACAATAACAGTTTATACCCATGGATATCAGCGGTAGTTTTTGCGAACTTAATGAATTAAGTGATACGTTAAATTATTCTGAGACGTATCGCGTAAGCGGATGTGGAGCTGGTAAAAACAAATGCCTATTATTTGTTAAGATAATGCTGGAATATTGAACCTATTATTTTTACTAAACTGAACTTAATTACTCATTACATTTATTTATTTACATCGACGTTTCGGATGTTGCCACGCATCGTAAAAATAAATATTTTTTATTAGGTATATTATAATATTATAAACTATGGGAGAAATAATGTTATAATACAAATCTAAGGCCGTGGTCACCGGTTGTAAGCTCTTTGTAGCTGCACTACCATACAAACGCACTACCGGGACGGCGTCAACGGCCTAACGTTAGCTATATGCTTATAAATCGTCTAACTAGCTTAAAACTGTAACAACTGATCGTATCATCAGAACCCTTATCGTATAACAGCTGTTTCTTCCTGGTCGCAATTCGCAAACGCAATTCTTCACAACTTGAATACACCGCATTCGTTTTTCTTCACAGTCTTAAGTTTACACAAACATCCTTCTATTCGCAATTGTGAACCTTTTTATTGGTTTTATTTTTGGCTTAGTCTTCGGTGCGTGTTTCTGTTATATAAATATGTTACACTTCATGTGCTTGCCAATTGCGGGACACCAAAACCCTTTAGGTCACCGCTCATTAGAGCCACCCGGCACCCATCCCGCACCGCCTCGCCTCGACCGGTTAGTATTCTTTACATTATTTTTTATGGACATTCGCTTACTACATCAACTCCGTAGTTAGTAGAGTTCCGAGGCGAGGCGGTGCGGGTCGGGTGGCGGGTGGCTCTAATGAACTGTGACCTTGAAAGTGAAAACCCTCCACTGACCTAATTAAATTCAATCTTATGTCTGTCTTACAAAGGCTGACACGGTAAAACAATGATGTAATGTAAAAAAAGAGGTAGCTACGTTGTCTATATGAAATTCCGTGTTTAAAAATGGCCACCAAATCTGACAGACGTTCATTGACGACGCGACATTGAGGCAAGGTCATACAATTGGCTGAGTTTTAGTGTGCCACTTTTGGAGTGCTTATCACCCTATCTACCTCTTTTTTATGTTACATCATTGCGGTAAAATGTTTCTCATGTCAACTGTAGGTAAGCTGTGCGAGGATGCGAGGCGGTGAGCGAGGATAAAACCACCAATACAGTAGCATTGCTGTTCTCGCTCCCGCATCGCTTCTTATTGGTGCATTCTTTTTTCGCTCACCGCCTCGCAACTTCGCACAACTGTCGTGGATACTGGTCCCAAGTCCATTCCCTTAATTAATTGTATTTGTAAGCTCAGACATGTTAAAGAGCCCATTAGACCTCGACTTGCAGAAGAAATATTTGAATTTTGCCTTAGTTTATTTCTAATTAATCCTTCCTTTGCAGAATCAACAAAGAGGAAGGACGTGGCTGTCACATCGATTATTATTATTATTATTATGTATGTTTTTTCCATATCTCAGGACCATGGGGTCCCGGACTTTTGGAAGGCATGCGTGGGGCCGAAGCCAACAGCGCAGAGGCCCTTTAAAACAAATATAATATAAAGCGAGGGATACACATGGCAGATACCATCTTCGAGCGCACAACGTGATACACCCGGTGATGGTCCCCGCTAGGTGCAAAGACTATTGCAGTGCAACACTGTGCTGCGATGGATACTTTGGTCATGGGTTGAATGGTGGGTGTTCTGGACAATGGGTTATGGGAGGAGACTAGCGGACACCTGCCGTGACAATAAGTCTCAAAATTGTGAAAAGGCAGGCGGTGACTCGCCAACTCGTTAAGTGGGCCCCACAAACAGTCGCACGCACAGTGCGACAATGGAGCAACACGTCTGAGCGGCTGTGAGGTTGTCGAGAGGTGAGTCTGCGGTGCGCCAGATCCCGGTAATCCGTTCAAGGGCCGCCGGCGTTATGACATTTTACACTTCCAACCTGGAGCATAGGTTCTGCTCTTGCGACTCCTCTCTGGGCGGCCGGTTAAGGCAAACACAGAGGCGAGGGCCAGATCACTCGGGCCCTAAGGAGGTTAGGGGTCCGCGGTGTCGCCAGCTCACCGTCAGCTCGCCACAAGCTGCCCCCGCGGGCTTATTATTATTATTATTATCCCTGACCCACGACACAATAATACTGACCAACTTATAGGTGTCTAGATTATGCCTAATTATGCTAATCCTCGAGGAATGGACGAGCTAACCTTGTCCCATGAAATTTATGATGTCATTTGATAAATGTACGCTAACCACACTCATTACTCGCAAAGTGAGTTAGATCTAGCGATATCACAGAAATGAGCAATGATATTGAGTCATGTGCGTAGGCGCCAGTCGCTGACTTATTTAGTTGCTTTTTTTCAGGGTTTCCTATCTCAGGACACAGGGTCGTGATAAGTATATTGTATTCTTTTTTTTTGTCTAATAAACTATTTTCACTTTTTTCACTTTTCACTTTTGTGGAGTGTTTATTACATAACAAGGTGTTTGCCTGTGTCTAAATAAAAAAATCTGCTTCAGTTTCTAGCTGCTAACACAACGAGAATTTATGTCAATAAAGGATCAGCATCTTTGTTAACTATATTAAGAGGTAAGGTTTGTATGTACGGGGTACTTTAAAAATTCACATCAGATAAATAAATACCTTTATAAGTAGAATCGATCCACATCGGGACGAGTGCAAAAGTGCGACACTTTACAGGCTTAGATATTAAGAAACGAGTAACTTATAGATATACCCGCTGTATATGATTTCCACATATTACTGTGTGCATTCACGGGAACGAAGTTTCGTCTCATTTTGTAGATGTTCCCGAAATTAAATTGGTATCTAAATATTTATATAAATATTTAGAAGGCAAAACCCATTTTATTTTATTATTCATACAAAATAATTACTTAGTTATAATTATAACGTTATGCATCTTCTTTATAATTAATTCACGTAAACAATTGAGAATACCCACGTACGATACGAGACTGAAAGTTAAGTATAATATAAAATTTTAATGTTGAATGAAAATAATCGTTACAATTCTTAATGTTCTTGACACTTACTGTTCGCGATAATTAATAATACAACCGTTCATATGAAGAGAAATCACTTCACGCATGATCACACATGCATTAATGTGCTACATTGGAAAGTAAACCCTATATTTTAGTATTGGAGAAAGGGCAGGTCCACACAGCTGGCCCTTCCTCGTCGCACGCGCAACCTGGGGACACGTAACCATTAGGTACGGCTACGGCTCGCATGATAACTTGTATGTGCAGGAAAAATTACTATAAATATTGTATTCGTTGAAGCTTATGTCTGGGGAATAAGTTATAAAATTGAATACATATTTTGTGAACTGATAATAAGAATAAGACTGCGTAATGGTTCATTACGTGCTCTCACCACCGTGGCAACCCTACTTACCCGTTTTCACTCTGCCGTCGCAATCATAATATTCTGATGATTAAATACCTAAAGAGCGGTTGTCAAAGATAGGCGGAGGGACTAAATAATTAAATAAAGAATAGGGATGTAGACACTAAATAAAATAATCAATAATGTCATATTTTCTCGAAAAAGGATTAAAAATGTAGTCAAATTGAGAAAAAATCAACGCAATAGGTTAAATAATCACGAAGTTATAAGTTTCCACAGATTTAAGAAGGGTTATAATGTTATGTCCCTTTTTCGCAAAACGCAACTTCATATGAAACGATGACGCTTGTAGTTTGTGACGTCACTAATAGAGGGCAACGTACCGTGCCCCATCGTGTTCGGCGCCGCCGTCGACGCGGCCTGCCGCGCGCGCGATGCGCTCTGCGGCAGCCTCGCAAATTGTGACGTCACACAATGTTGGCGTTTTCTCTCTCTAACAAGCAATATTAAAACGGTTGTAGCTTCGTAATTCTTTGAGATATCTGAATGGGATTTTCGTCACTAGGCATATTTTTTTGCCTTTTTTCTTTTGGAGTAATAATAATTTTCGAGTCAACATCCGTATTGTTTACAACGTCCTACTCACGCGTCTTAGTACTGGAGGCTCTGTGGGAGGCTCTTATAAACATATTAAATTATGATTACTATATCGAGCCCGTTATGTCCCATTGGTGACCTTTTGCTCAGCCTCCCCCTCCCTCCTCTTTTTCCATTCATCGCGGTCTTGAGCAATATCTGGCCAGTCTTTTAAAATGAGTCCAAGTTATCCTGCCATCGCCGACGAGGTCTACCGCGTCTCCGTTTTGAATTTGGGGGCTTCCACTCCGTGGTCCCTTTGGCTCACAGCCCATTCGGCAGACGTGACCAGTCCAGTCCGACTTTAATTTGGCCACCTTCCGAGTTACGTCTTCTATTTGGGTCTTGGAGCACAGCGTGGTAATCCGGATGCGATCCATTAGCTTTACACCTAATTTAATTTTAGTTTTGGCTGTAGATGGTCTTATTATCAGTCTCGGTCTGTGAGACCATGACTGATAATAGGTACAATTTTCACCCAAGAAAGCGTTCTAACAATTTGTACACGACTGCCCATCGAAAATTGCGTGCCCATTTCGTGGCAAAGCAAAATTTGCTTTTTATTTTATTTCTTTTATTATCTATGTTGTGTTTGTCACGAATAAATGTTTTGATTTGATTTGATTTGATTTGAAAAGGAGTGTAATGTTTTCAGGGTTAATGTGTGTATGTGAGATTCTTTATTCCACCAGAACTACTCAACGCCTCAACCAATTTAGATGTGGGTATCGTTCGTATCCTTACATTATTATTAAACAATATGGTGGATGTATGATTAATATTGTCTGACCTGATATAATAAATGTTTTCCTATCCCATCGAATGCAATCGAATGGGGTATCAAAATGAGGAGTTAGAATAGGCGATTTCAAAAGTACATACAACTTATATATTTAAAACTCCATTTTATAGCATATGACTTTTAAAAATTGAATAGTGAATTGCAAAAATCATAACCATCCGGGGCTGCGGCTATTCATTGACATATCAAACGAAAGGATTTTGAAAGCTTATTATAAAAACATATCCATCTTATCCTTAGAAAATCAGAAATGTTCTAAATCGCGTTATTAAAATTTTTGTTGTGGGACGCCAGTCCTGTTAATTTGGTCGGGATTGACAGACATTCAAAATTTTGTTCTGAAACCTATCGTGTGTGGTATCTAATGAAAGGGCTTACTAAGCCGATTCTAAAAATATATCACATCATTATATTTCAGTCACTTGATTTAAATTAAAACAAAAATAATTTTCAAAACATACCAAGTTTGGGCTCCTCCAGATAAGATACGGTTGAGGGTCATTCTTGAGAATTGCATTATTCATCTCATTCCCTCGGCGTTTTTTATTTTAAGAAATTTCTACTAAGTTACAATAAAATAAAATTAAGTATTTAATAATAAACATATTTATCGAATAGGCATCACTTTGGGTCAATTAGGTACGGAAATATACCAATTCAAAGTTTAGCTGTCGAGGGAATGAGAAAACATGACGGGGGAATGATAAAAAGTACGAGGGAATGAGAAAAATTACGGGGGAATGATAAAAACTACGAGGGAATGATATAATTGACGAGGGAATGATAATCTTTGGTATTAGATCAGATGTTTTATTAAATAATACAAAATATCAGTTTGAATAAAGAAAAAATCACAGTTTTTTCTTAATAATCTTATAGACTAAGTACCAATCTTCGCATTACTTTCAAAAATCATCATTATCCTAGCGTTTTTCCCGGTAGTGCCCTACACGAGCCCGGGATCCGCTTTGCAAAAATACTTCTACAAATATATATTTTTCTTTTGCTTGTCACAATCTAACAGGGAAGTAATTTTAATAACATCTAACTCACTTAAATTCACAAACTTCTGAAAATGATTATCATTAAGTATACGCTTCGTATCAAAGACTAAAATAAGTAGGTACTTTGTTTTTTTCGCAAATACTTGATTGAATTTTTGAGATCCCATAAAATTGCATGCATGATTAGAAACAAGTGAAACAACACACAGTAATATGTCCAGTTCAACAAAAATAACACAAAATCGTTTTGTTTAACTGGACATTTGTTTTAAAGCAATTATATTTTTATAAGTTACATTTGTTGATAAAAATTATTAACATCTTTGTGGTATGATTCCTAAAGAAACTAAAATTCGCAACTTTACTTATATCATTAATATAATATTTTTGTATTACTGGAATAATACCGTTTTTACTATAGTCGTTATAGATTTCTTCTTTTCTTCCATTTTTAAATTTGATGATGTCATATCAGTCGTGTGTATGTAAGCGGACCTGAAATATTTATATACAAAAGTTTTACTTGCAACGTGTCATGGAAGAGCCTAAATATTCGATTATTATGTATAATAAAGTTCTGTCCTACGCCAAGGAGAATCGATATAAGTATTTACGTATTCTAGAAACCCACACAAGGTACATGTACAGTCTCAACACTGTACATTTTTCCGTTTACGTTGCGACCTACTTTAGGCCGCGCTACAATATGACTTTATGAAGTAAATGATATTAGTGCAAACATAACTAGTATACGACAATCATCAACTGAAAGGAACGGCCAATAAATCGAACTATTTTGTATCTTAAAAGTAATAAATCAGTTTAATAACTATAACTTAACTTCACCGTTCTCTCAACGCACTCCAACACAACATCAAGTGTATGGGCTAACTGGCTCATACAGTACACTCGAGAGCAAAAGTTTCGGGTCACTACCATAAATCGTAATAATTCGAACACAAATTCACCTAGCTAAAATAAATAAATTAAACCTTATAGACAATTTTACACGTATAAAAACTTATTGGTTGACGTGAAGTAATGGCATTAAAAAAGTTATTAACATAATGATCGCTTTTTTCTCAAATTATAGCTTCTTATTTTCGCAACTGTCTTTGCAAAATTTCTTCAGTTAGAAAGAGGGCAAAGATGCCTTCTTAAAGTAATGTATAAGTTACCCTTTAGACACTCCACACATGACCTCTATATAGATAATTACATTCTTAGCATGCGAAAATTATATATTTTATTAACTGTATTAAAAGTACACAAGACTTTGAACTATGTACAACCTCTTAAACCAAAACGCATAAATCCTCCTTGTGCTCCTATATGTGGTGCAAAATCGGCCTTTGCCAAAAGGCAATACAATACAGTATCATCTCTCTTATACAATAAATTAAATAAAACTATCAATATTTACCCGATGCTATTACGAAACTGTAAGGAAAAAATAACGGAATGGTTGATCACACTCACCTATGAATACACTGAATCTCTATTATCCTAAGTATGTAAGCAGAAAACACACGCACACACGCAAACGCGCATACACATACACACACCCACACACACACACACACACACACACACACACACACACACACACACACACTCACACACACACACACACATGAGCATGTACTAAACTAAATTAATATTAATTAATTATTTTAGTTTGTAAGTACTAAAAAGTAATTTAATCAATCAATGAAATTGTATCTACTAAACTGTATTACAACCATATAGAGGAAGAGCGGAGCCTCCCAACTAGAGCATGGAATATCGGAGCCTTTTTCCAATACCGGTATTTTTCCGATATCGAAATTTTGAATATCGGTTTTCCGATATTTCGATATTTTTTCGATACTGGAAGGAAAAGGTTAAAACTGGAATTAAATAGCATTATAATTCAAAATTGACATTTTTTTATCAAGGGATACTTGCAGCGAACAAATCAAAGGAATAAAATATAAATCAGTGTAACAAACTTCAGCACTATAAAATTTTAATTTGTCTCATAAACTAAACTTGAATAAAAAATGTGAAATAAAATAAATGAATTTTCGACTTCTAGAAAAATAATACAATTAGTGTAGTGCCGTGCCACCAAAAATCAGTTTCCCAGGTAACCTCACTATTCAGTCTCTTACTCTAATAATAGACTAAATTGGTTCACAAACTTAAATAACAGTTGACACAATACAATACAAATCAAATCAGTATCAAATAGAAAAAAACAAACAAAAATCTCTCTCCTAACCCATTATAGGGCACAATCTCAATTTCATAGCCGAAATGACCACTGTTAAGGTCATCTTTTTGTATTTTTTTATGCGCTAGTATTTTTAGATCTACACAATAGCAAGGAGACTTGAATTATGAATAAATTTTATCTTTGCCCGTTAAAGGGTTAAAAGAAATAAATCAGTTATACAAACTTAAATAATAAAGCATAATCAGTTCAGTTTCATCACAAACTCAAATAATAACATAAATAGGTCTCATCTCATAGATAGACTAATAAAATAAAAACCTCTTAAGCCTTAATTAAACATCAACTCTTTGAATTGAGAAATTACCTACATTGCTATTATAAATCACAATGGTCTGAGTTAAAATCACGGTAATTTTTTTATAAAATTTTGGTTTAAAGTTCTGATAGTCTCGAGGGTCTAGGAAATCAGGCAGATCGAGATTTGATTTGTTGGAATAATGAGCGCAGAAAACAAATGGCATCTAGAGTGTTATCTTTGAGAGATGATCTAATCTTGTTGCAAGTGTATGCGGCGGAAGAAAAAGCAGCGTCGGTGGTATGGTCAACAAGTAATTATATGCCTTGTCCAAGAAAAATCCTCGGTTCCCGCCATTTTCAAACAGTGCCATCTCAATTCGAATCAGTCTTCGCTTATCTTCGGCATCGTCTTCGCCTTCTGAAATCCCATGTATATGGGTGCTTGTGGTATTAGTCGGTGTCTCCCTTACAGACTTCTCTAAGATTTTATTCAATTCTTTGGCAAAGTCTTGGTTGTCTCCGTCCGCTCCGTCGCCACTCACACTAGTGTTCGATGCTATATCCTGCCTTACATGTTTTTGCAAATACATGTCGTTCTTCACTGGAGAGTTTTTAAATATTTTAATCACGGCACGTACTTTGTCAATAACAGTTTTATAGTTCGTGTTAAGTGTGGGGTAATTTGTGTAAGAAGTTGTAACGAACTCGGCTCCTCCATCTTCGTCGCCGTCGTCGTCACTGGCATCACTCAGATCTGTGTCATCTGTTTGATCTGTTACATCTTCAGATTCCCAGTCGAAACCGCTTGACTGAGGCTGAGCAGTAGTTTTTTTATAGATGACATATGATGATAACTGCCAATTGAATTCCGTGGGCAAGACAGACTTGGTGATGAGCGCTCAAGCTTCTACCAACCTTAAGCATAACAGCTGCTGTTTTTAAAGGATACAAAGTATTTGGTATCACAGTACTCACAGTAAATTAATACGAGTACACCTACCTTTTGACTCTTATAACGCATTGCGTAGATGAATATTAATAATAAAAATGTGAATATCGAAAATATCGAAAATACCGGTTTTCGATTAATGTAATATCGATAATAGAATATCGGAATTTCGTCCGATATTATCGAAATTTCGATATTATCGAATACCGGTATCCATGCTCTACTCCCAACACAAGTATTGCTATACTTACTGGGAGACGCCAGCCACGAATGTACTTTTACCTACTTTAGTATGATACCAATAAAATATATTTGATTTTTTTGATTTTTTTTTGATTTTGTTCTGTCATAAAATGTATTTATAAGAAGTCTCCCAAGTATCCACTAGTCATTATTAAAATAGTAATTATGTCACTCACACCCGATGAATGTACGAGAATCCTCACGATACTGGAAAATGGGAGAAGTCAGCGACAAACAGCAAGAATAGTCGGTGTATAATGTCTACACTTCAGCGTGTTCGAACCTACGCAGACCAATAACAGGCCCAGGTGTACGACGGCACGAGAAGATCGATATCTACGCTGCGAAGTCGGTTTCTTACGGGAACTAGTCGGTGTATCGTTGTCTACACTGCAGCATGTTCGAACCTACGCAGACCAATAACAGGCCCAGGTGTACGACGGCACGAGAAGATCGATATCTACGCTGCGAAGTCGGTTTCTTACGGGAACAGCACTGACTCATCTTTTTTTAAGGCTTGGTGGAACCAACCCTAGTGCTTGGACTGTAATGTAAGACTGTGACTTGCTCAAGGCAATTTAAAACCATTTAGACCCGCAATTGGTCCGAAACTCGAGAGGCACCATCGTATAGCAACACGAATTCATGCACGCGAGCACTCGGATTGGACGATTGAAAATTGGACAAATGTCGTGTTCTCGGACGAATCAAAATGTATGCTGTATAAACACAACGGAAGGGCAAAGGTGTACCGAAGACCAAGAGAAAGATTTATGCAATCCTGTATTGAAGAAAAGGTGGCATACGGTGGTGATTCGGTACTCGTGTGGCCAGCACATAGCCCCAACCTCAACCCGATCGAGCACGCCTGCTCGGACGACGTGTAAGACAACGAGATCCTCCTTTAATTACGCTTCGTGACTTGAAACATGCATTGGTAGGGGAATGGGAGAACATTCCGCAATAGTGTTTCAGAAACTTAGTGTACAGCATGCCGAATCGCATTGCAGCAGTCCAGATAGCACGTGGGGGTAATACCAAGTACTTAACTGTGTTAAAACTACACGTAAATATAAAAAGTTCAATATTTGCAACCAAATTGACGCCATTTTTAATTTGTCGTTTTAACAAAAAAAAATTAACGATCAGTAATAAATAAGTGTAATGCATTTTGTTTTAGTGACATAAAATTTTCCATAAGGTTCAATTTATTTCAATACGATAGCTTTATTAGTTTTCAAGATATTGAAGTAAATGCAAGTGACCCGAAACTATTGCTCTCGAGTGTAATTTAAATAAAAATATGTACAAAACCAGTAAAGTTTATTCCAGAAAACATTAGATAGACTAGAATTCAAAGAGGCAAGAGTTATATGTACTTATATCAAGTTAAAGCTTTATGTTAAATGTTCTATTCGTGGAAATGAAGAAAAATATTCAAGACCTTCTATTTAACACAAAATGTAATGTTGCGTTCATGATATTATAAATAAATTGTTGAATAGATGAGTCGACCATAATATGTTATAAGTACGGTATAAGGGTTTGGCCTGTAATAGCCAATAAATGAAACGGTGAATTACTAACCCAATCAGCAATCAGTTCTAAATGGTTTAACAAAAAACAAACAAGAAAACACTCTTAATCACTATGACATATATATTCTATGGAGTCATCCTTTAAATTTATTGTTCCTATTACAGGCCACACCCGGTACATATGATAAAATATAAAAAATTTCAAGAAACTTCAGAAATCTATCATTACCCCGTTCAGAAAACCGGGGGAATGAGAGTCGAGGGAATGAGAAATCGAGGGAATGAGAGTCGAGGGAATGAGAAACCGAGGAAATGAGAGTCGGGGGAATAAGAAAAAGTATGTTTCTTGTCGATTATGCCGAAACTGTTATTAATATAAGAGTAACTATTAAACCAACACATGCAATCATTCATGTGTTATTCTCTACACTAAATATTGTATGCCAATTGCAGGAAATAGATTTTATACGTAAATATAGGGTAATGATAATCATAGTGAACCAAAGTAAGGGGATGATATATCTACCTTCATTGCTCCGAGCTCCAGCGACGAGACGCGTCCTCTCTCCGCGGCGTCGGTAGCGCTACAGACGAGGATGAGACACGGCCGAGATTACGCGTCACAAGACGTTGCAGTAAGGATGTACGCGTTGTTTAGTCAGGCATTAGGGAAATGATAGGTTAGCTCTGGACAAACCTTTGATATAGATTCCTATAAAAACTATGATAAATAGGGGAACCATATTTTTATTTTTAAATCATTAACTTATATTCTAACGATTTAACTCGATACAATATTTAATTTTGATCCTTATCTAGTTGTTTTCAGAGTAGATTGTTCACAAAATGGCGGATGGACGCACCGGGGGAATGATAATTTAGGTGTTTGACATTTTTTTATGGCTAATTCTACTTACCTTTAACAAAATGTAAATCCTGCCCCAGTTAGATTAAGTGTTGAACTACTGTACAAAAATGTGTAAGGTCAATTATTTTATTTTTTCGGGTACTTTTTTCCTCTGGACGCTGAAAATTGACCCTCTCAAGAATCACCCTTGAATCATTATTTGTAAAATATACCTAAAATGATATGTAATAGCCTCATATCCAACCCCAAGAAAGCAATTTTGAATATATTTACATTTAGTATTTTTTAATAAATTTTAAAAATTACAAACTGATATTTTCACAATTAGTTGTTGAAACATGTATAAAATGTTTAATTTTAGACACTGAGGCTGATAAATACTAATTCGAGAGTTTTCAATAATATTTATATTATTTATTAACATGAACATATTATTTTTAAAAATTATAAAAAAAATACTAAACGTAAATATTTTCAAAATTGCTTTCCTGTCGTTGGATGCTGATACATATCATTTAAGGTATATTTTACAAATAATTATTCAAGCGTATCTGGAGGAGCCCAAACTTGGAATGTTTTGTAAATGATTTTTATTTTAATTTAAAACAAGTGACTGAAATATAATGATGTGATATATTTTTAGAATCGGCTTAGTAAGCCCTTTCATTAGATACTACACACGATAGGTTTCAGAACAAAAAAAAAAATTCCCATACTTAAAAAAGATGCCGTTATAACTCCTCTCCTATTCTGTTTTTTTTTTCGTGCTACGGCTCAAATTGATTCGTATGGCCTAAAGATCAATCTTTCCGATTTTCATGCTTTTAACACCATTTGCAGCATTTCACTGAAATTCGGGGTGTACCGCTTGGACTATGGGTATAGTAGAGCGCTTTCTTGGCTGGCTGTATATATTCAGGTACCTAATTAAAATAAGCTTTGACAGCAAACACCGAAAAAAGACAAGTAGGTAAACATTTGTAAGGTTATTTACTAGACTAATTAATTAGGCACCCATTTATTAACCGTTGCTGTTATTACCTGTCGACTGAATAATAGATCAAGGTTCAGATTTCACACTCTGGAAAATTGCTGCACAATTATCATCCTACTTAGTGTTAAAATGGCCTGGAAATAATTGCTAATTTGCAAGCTTAGTCCAATTAAGTAACTAATAACCGTCGATTTACATTAGCTACTTAACGAATCAATCAGCTGCCATTCAATACTTTACCTCTATTAGTAGGATGTAAACTAAATATACAGGGTGCAATCTTTTACGTGATACAAAATAGCAAAATGTGAATCTATCCATGATTCTGAGCAACTTTTATTATGGGACCAACTTTGTGTTATGCCAAAAAAAACACACCTGTTCATACATTCTTGTCAGTCTAAAATGAGCAGAGTTAATGAAATAGTTGGATTTTTTTGGCATAACACAAAGTTGGTCCCATAATAAAAGTTGCTCAGAATCATGGATAGATTCACATTTTGCTATTTTGTATCACGTAAAAGATTGCACCCTGTATATAGGGGCGAAGGGGACGCACTGCGGACCAGAGCCGTTCTGTGGCATCCCCAAAAGTCTAACCAAGCTAGTGAGCTTGGACAATAGAGAGTTTAGAGTGCTAAAGACCTATTGTTTCTACAAGAGTATCCAAGCCTGGAGAGCTATACCAGGACTGAAACATTCCAAGGCGCTTATTAGAGCCTTTAGCAAAAAGGCGTCTTCCGATGCATTGGCGCTAAGCAGGAACCGTCTACGCATGTTGGTAAGGGTGCTTACAGGGCATTGTCGCCTAAATAAGCACATGCAAACGTTAGGTCTGTGTGACACAAGGCAGTGCAGACTCTGCCTTGACGCGGAAGAGACGCCTACACACATCCTAACTGATTGCCCGTGCCTTATTAAACATTAACTAACGTAACTCCTTTCTGGGAAAACACATCATGTGCCCGCAGGAGATTAAATTTCTTGAGATCAACAGTATCCTGCAATTCTTCGAGTTTGCAGGACTTGACCAAGAATTGTAGTAAGTGGCGATCACAATAGATCAGCGATGGTCGCAGTGATATAAGGGCTCTCCAGTCCGGAAGCCACTACCAGAATAATAATAATAAATATATATATGCAGTTGAAATTATTCATGGTTGCTTTTACACGCAACTTTATTTGGTTTCCAATAAGTGATGCGACACGGTATATGATTTGCCATTGTGGTCTCCATGTTGGAGATTCATTTTTCGAAGGTGACAAATCCTTTGGGGTTCAAGTTTATAAATAAGATTGTTCGAGCAAGTATCACACAGAGACATTATTAATTAATATAGTCCTAGCGTTACACCCGGAAATTCAGTAAAAAGCATGATTTTGGAACGATTGATCTACCTGTAGGCCATACGAAGCCAAACATGTTTCAACTAATTGTGATTTTATCACAGTTTGTAATTTTTAAAAATTATAAAAAAATACTAATGCAATGTTTTCAAAATTGCTTTCTTGGGGTTGGATATGAGGCTATCACATATCACTTTAGGTATATCTTAAAAATAATGATTCAACTGTATCATATCTAGAGGAGCCCAAACTTGGTATGTATTGAAAATGATTTTTATTTTAATTTAAAACAAGTGACTGAAATTTAATGATGTGATATATTTTTAGAATCGGTTTAGTAAGCCCTTTCATTAGATACCACACACGATATGTTTCAGAACAAATTTTTTTTTTTTCCCATACTAAAAAAAGATGACGTTATAACTCCTCTCCTTTTTTGTTTTTTTTTTTCGTGCTACGGGTCAAATTGATTCGTATGGCCTGAACATCAATCGCTCCGATTTTCATGCTTTTAACACCATTTGCAGTATATTTTTGCGTACCTACCGCTAGGACTAATAGTACACGTACACGCTTGCATCTTTGTGAATGTGTGCTTTGTAGCTTGTAGATTTGTGAGTTTGTATGTAGATGGTAATCTCCGTAAAATACTAATCCGATTTCTTACATTCTTTCTCCAGCATATACAATGTATCTTCAGGTTGAATATTCGCTATATTTTATACTGCGTCTCCGCTTGCGTTCTGCCAGGCGGAGCCGCGCGGCGGGTAGCTAGTATTTTAGACAAACATATATTTTTTAAGCTTTTGTTCAACATGCAATGTATGTATGTAACTATGTTTCTCCGGGTGGAATCTTGCAACTCAATTTTGAAGCAGATATCTTCAACCGATTGAGCTGACATTTCGGGTTTAAATATAGATTGGATGACAATTCAATATTATGGTACCATGAAGCTGATCTGACGATGGAGACAGAAGGTGGCCATGGGAAATCAAGACTTAAGGCGCCGTAGGTTCATGGTATTTTCTTCCTCTCACTGAGCATAAGCGTGAGCGAGATGGAAGTGCGTGCTCGGAAGCGCAGATTTCATGTTTTTTAATTTAAATTTTTGGGCCGTTTAAATTAATAAAAAAGTAATCACTAAGTTCTCTCAAACATAATATTGCCGATGTTTAGAAGCAATTTTAATATTTTTAGCTTTTGTGCATAATTTGTTACGAATATTTTAAGTGTATGTGATCACGATGACCTATGTTTGTGATTTTTTTCTATCAAGCGAAAATTGCTTAATCATGTTTCGAATCACTGATCTCCCTGCAGACAAACTTCAAGATTACTGTCCATATTTTTTTAAACCATATTATTAGAAACAGACGCATTATATTGTTTCAAAAACTCCGTTCGCTTAACTTCGCTGAACCTACGGCGCTTTAACAGACGTAACCCCGTTGAGTATTTGTGCTCGTTAGAATCGTCTCAACGAGTAGTTGATGACGGTATTACAGTAAAGTACAGTTGGTAATAAAAGTGGCTACCAAAAATTAAATTTTTGACAGAAACTTTTTTCCTGCTCAATATCATTATATTGGGTGCAGCGGTGCAGGTACTTTCCAATGTGCCATAGTCGCTACCTAATGTGCATAATAAAATGTGATGTACATTTCATGCACTTAAAATATGCAAAGAAGTACGATTAATAAGATAATATAGTACCTACTATCTGTAGTAGGCACAGTCAATGTCAACTTAGTTCAGTGCAGCGGCATTCAAAAATTTACATTGCGGTCTATTAAATAAGTGGGTGTGATCAATTTGCATTACTTGTCCTGACTAATGTTGCCTCTTTGTTATTTGACACATTGTCAAGGCACTGAGCCAAGGAGAGCCAATTGCACTTAGCTGTCTGAGCACGACCACGGTAAATATCTTAGCAAAAGCCGTAACAGGGGGGTGATTTTTGGCTTTCGAGCGCTCGACTTTTTCCCTCCAAAACCGTCAAAAACGACGAAATGCAATTTTGAAGTAGCGATAGAAAATTTATGATTAGTATTCAAGTATATCGATTTCTATCGAGTATGTGCCTACAATTTAGACACTATAATCGTATTTCTTTGTTATTAATTTTGCGTCCAAAACTAAATTACTACAACTTAGAAAAGTTGAAAAACCCCCGACATTTTAATTTCAAAGTCCAATATCTCAAAAACGTCTGAACAGATTTTCATGAAACATGGCTAAGAACACTCGGGATAAAATTATCTATGACACAAAAATCGGTCGCATTCAAATCGGTCCATCCGTTTGGGAGCTACGATACCACAGAGAGATACATAGATACACAGATACACAGACACGTTAAACTTATAACACCCCTCTCTTTGCGTCGGGGGTTATGAATCGGCTCCTGGGGTTATTTTAAAACAAGTTCTATGAGGCGCACGGATGTCACCCGGGCTCATGCGATCCTACTACCCCCAAATTGCACTTAATAAGTACTGTATCGACGCTTGTCTGTGAATGTGTCGCATCGGACGTTTGTACACCCCCCGAGACGTCCTTTCGGCGTCCATGCTTATAGAGAGCACCTTCAAAAAAATAAGTGAAAAATAAAAAACCTTTGTTATACTGCTTGTAGCCATATATCTACTGTAACACAACGCTATAGGCTCGTCAGACACTGCATCGTGTGTCTCATTGTCTATGCAGCTATTCAAGCCACGGCTAGGTATAAAATTATAGCTTTATAAAATGCAAATTACAACGCATATTCTAGTGAAAACAAATCGCTTAATATGCACACAGAAAAGTAAGTAACTGCTGTTTATGCATGGATTTCTTGGGATTACGCTTTTTATTAAATAATGATGATGGTAATACGGCGTTTAAGACTGAATAATGCTGCTTAATAAAAGAGAAGATTGCTCTTCAGGGTTATTTAACTCGAAGCGGTCACGGTGGTTAGCTAGAGGAGCGGTGTCACTCACGCATTTCTCCTCGCATTGTGAGAAACATCGATTGTCGAGCGATTACAGAAGTAGACGGTATAAATATATTAGGCGAGTAAATATGTTGAACTGCTAAGCTTAGTCTTGAGCCAGTGAAAAAAACTGGAGATAGTAAATCTTATTCTTCAATATTCCACCATTAATCACAAGATTTTAATACCTAGTAGGACCTCCTTATACCTTATATTAAGAAAACCTTATTTTTTGAAAATAGGCTGGTTGCATCTCTACAGTTACGTTTTGTGTTGCTTAAACTACAAGTGACATATTTCTGGAAAATTGATCGGTCATTCAGTTATCCAAAATCTGGAAGTACATTATTCCGAAATGATTATTGGTTTTGACGATATGTCGCACGTTGATCCGGGCACATGGGTAGAGCACTGTGTATCGAGCTAACATATGAGAGTAAGCGAGACAAAATTTTGGGGGCTGCAGTCGCCTTAAGTAGCGAGTTGGCAACCAAAAAAGCATTTCTCAACATCATACCCGTCCCGTACAAGGCTTCGGGCGCGTTCCTAATTTATTGCAGAGTGCCGCCTGCCACCGGAATGCAGCTGCGCTTTATGACAAATTCCCTCACACGCTTAGGGAAATAAAATACCCAACTAGGCAACCAAGTGGAGACAGTCACAGAATTTATTACTACTCGCATGAATGACGTTTGGCATAAAATAACGTCGTAAATCCTGGCATAGAACGATCAATTGATAATGATATACGTTTTAAAGCCAAATCAGACACACATTTTGAAATTTTAAAGATTTACGTGACCTACTTGTGGACGGTTTAGATAAATCTTTAACTGTGCGAATTAACTCTTAATCGCTGATGAACCGGTGTTATTTCCGATTTAAAAATCTCGTTACTACTTATTACAAAAAAATCATCGATGGATATGTTTGCGACGAAATTTAGGTTGAGGCTCATAGCTTTATTTAAAATTTCTTAACAATTTGGATATCGTTTGTCGTGGTAGAAGACACTTTTCTTGACAAATATTAATAGGGGTACGTATTAGAAGATCGAAAATTGAAATATCGACAGTGAAAACATCGAAGTACAAAATATCGAAAATCAAAATATCGAACGATCGTAATATCTAATGTTATTATATCGACGTCTAATTGGTCTAAAATACAAATGCCGAACGGTTAAAATATCGAAAGTACAGAATATCGACCGTTATGCAGGCGATATATTAAAATTTCGAATGACAATATATCGATCATTGAAATGGCGACGCCCAAATAATTGAAAATAAAACGTCGAACCATCAAAATAACTAACATCATATGGTCTACTTGCATACCACTGGTAAAATTATTAAAATTATTAGTTGTACAGGTTGTATGGCCGTGAGAATTAGTTTGTTGTGCTAACATTTATTATTACCTAACCTAAACCTTACCTAACCGCCAGCGTGTCGACGTCACCCCGCTTCGCGGGGTGCCTCTTTTCGCTCTAAGGGGCACAAGCTAACCCTAACCTAACCTACAAATAATACCATTGTTAAAATTATATGTTGTTTTTTTACTGCGGGGGGCTTTGCTCATCGAGCCCCCCCCCCCCCCTCCTCATTTTTCTAGCCTGCCTAATCTTCTATATTATATACCAGTATCAACAGTAACAGTAGGTATTAAAGATAGGAAAAACTTATCTCTAAAATCAAAAATGGCCGAGATATTTGACCTCAAAGTAGGAATTTGGAATCCAAAAATTATCCAAAACCGAATCGGAGCACCCCACCATCCACGTGGTTTTGTCTGCCCTACCCCTAGAGAAGCCGAAGCTGCGGAGCCGAGCGAAGTGACCGTGCTTCGTCACGCATGGGCGGAAGGGCTGTTGTTCCCGCAGCGCCGGAGCTACGGGAAGTCACTATTGATCTAAATTTCTCCGCCCCTCCGTTCTGCAATCGACATTCTTGTTGACTTTCGATGTTTCTTATTATGTCGATAATAATATTTTCGACAATTAGGCAATTGATCTTAAAACATTCGGTAACGAATACTTTTGACGTTTCAAACTATGGCATTATGAACTTTCGATGTTTTAAATTCGATATTCTCATTTTCGATATATTTATTTCGATATTTTAATCGGTCGGTAAATTAAACTTTCGATATTTTGAATTTAGACCATTCAACCATTCGATGAATTTCGATATTTTGCACTTCGATGTTTTCATTTTGGATGTATCAATTTTCGATCTTCTAATACATGACCCATTAATAGGTACGCTATACATTTTGCCATAACTAACAACAACAATTAAGTTTATTGTTATACCAATTACGTTATTAAATGTAACAATAATCAAAGACACGTGTTCGAGTAGTTATAATAATATACTTTTCATTACACTTGCTCGAAAAGGGCTTCATAATGCGCAGACATACAGAGCTGTAATAGCCTGTGTTACGCCCACGGGCGTAATGGTTTTTTTCTTAAATTGTATCTGTCACTCATGCAGCAGTTACAAAGCAAAGAGGTTTTATATAAAATACGATGTCCCAAAACGTATTTATAAATAAATTTAAACTTAAAAAACTACTTAAACATGTTTAACTGAATTATTTACAGATTTAATATGTAGTTATTTAGTGTCTATGTAAAATGTTTTTAAGTGTTTTCAAATCGTGGCTGTATACCGAAGGGTCTTTGCCGTACGCGCCTCACGTCAAATTCAACAAAATGGACGACTGACATGATGCAGTGTTTATTACGATTTGTATTCATTTCATCTAAAATGTATTTGTTTCCTCGCAAATGTGATGAAAAACATTGTGTATAACACGGGCGTAAGAATATTGCAAACTCGAGTCATCAAAAGCCCTCCGCCTTCGGCGTCGGGCTTCTGATAGACTCTTGTTCGCCATATTCCACTTCCGCCCCTCGTTAAACAATGTACTATTGTGATCAGTTTGTTTTTGTATACGCAATAAATATCGGCTCATTGACTGTTAACAAAAACAATAGGTACTAAACTCAATATTCTCCTGATAAGTAGCAGTCTGAAGTGTTATTTGACAGCCGCCTCTATCGCAATCATTTTACCAATATCTCACAAATTCCCGATTCACCAGAATTTCACACATTCTCATATATCACCTTTGGCTCACCGACCCAAAGCGGCTCAAAGCGAGTGTAGGTCTCCGACAAGAGTTGTCGCTATTTTGTCCCGATCTTGTGCCATTTTCCGCCAGTACATACCTTGAAGATCGTGCAGGTCTGTTTTGACGACGTCGTCCCAACGATACCGGGGACTGCTGACGGGTCCCCGCCCGAAATGGCCGAATGGCTTCCCCACCTTCCTCCATCCTTTCATTTTGACCGAGTTGGCGGAGAGTGTGCTATTTTTTTTTCAATAATGTTGGGTGCGGCCACAAGATGCTTGAAGCTGGTATTCCACCGGAGGGGCGAGACGATGCGACAATTAAAATTCGTATGGGACTTACTACCTATTAGCACCAAGCGCCGAGGTGGAAATAGGTAGTAAGTCCCATACGCTTTCAAATCGATTCATATCGATTTTTTCCGGTGGAAAACCAGGTCTATCTACAGGTTCCTGAATTCAATACTTTGGACATGTAGGAGACGGAGACATACTATGTCATTAAGATATCTGTCGAATAACGCTTCCGATTCCCAGCAGACTGAGAAGGTCATTTCCGCAGGAGTTTATTCTGATTGCAAACTCTGATCACTGCATCTTGTGCTCTACTCTATCGACACTTCTCTAATAATATTACACTCTAGCTCTAAGCGGTTATTATAATACATACGTTCCATTATGTTAGATCACTAAATAATTCAAGATGTAAAGAGAAAACTTGCGACTTAATGAAAGAAGGAATGAAGAAAGAAATATATTTATTTGGTGCACGTAATGCATACCACTTAATATAATTTAAGGATATAACGATGAGATATCGATACAAAAGAAGGATTGTGGTCATATTTTAAAACGCATAGTGTCTAAGGGAGCCAACCGATGTCAGCCTTGTAGTTTTCAAAAAATGCCTGTGCATTGTCACATAAGTTACAACACAACATTTGAAAATTTGAAGTTTTCCATGGTAAATATGTTAATTTTAATTAAACGCCAGTCTTGAAAGACAAAGCGTTAAGACAACCTTTCATTATTTGTGAAACATCTTGAACATAGACTGAAATGAAATTTAAAGAGAAAGGTTTAAATTACGAAACGATAAATTCTACTATTTAAATATTTAGTTAATAATCCAGGCATTTACACACATCACGATCACTTCAATCAAAGAGTCAACGTACGACAGTAATTGCAGGCGGAGCGCATAATGTTACGCTGTTTAAAAATCACGCGATTTTGCGATTAACGTTCTCGAATTAAAATGTAGTATCTGTTTATGCCCATGTTCATAATTCAAATCTGTTTCGTATTGTTTATTTTATAAATAATATTATCAATTCAATAAGGCATGTTAAGGTGATACCTACTTTATCTACACATCTTTATCATTACATCAAACCACCATCGAACCATCTTCATAGCGTCTAAGTAAGATTGGGTGCAATTAGAGTGTACAATAAATTGAGGACAGACGATATACTTCTTATTGAATTAGTTTCTTCTTCGCAACATATAAAAATCTACATAAAACTTAACTGTCTCTTTAAATAAAACGAATGCCGACGAAGGGTTAAGTAAATAAATTACATTAAGAAGTATATAGCACATATTTCGCTCGAATGTCGAAGTCGTTGAATATTAGTTGGAACAATCGACTATTTATTTATAAACACTTAAGTACATTATTTAGCAAATATTTATCACGTAAGTTGAACCATGTAATTATTTGTACATGTCTCACGAAAGTTTAAAATCGACAAATATTTATCTTTAATTTAACTGGTAGTTAGTGAAAACTCATATGAATTCAAATTCTAACTATAATTCTGTGGAGTTTTTAACCCACGTTCTCTCAACCATAAAGTTTATTACCTTATACGTAATCTATTCGCAACTCAAACAAAAACCACGCTATCTATTACAAGTGGTCTCAATCTATTCGTATGTGTGCCATCTCATGCGATAACGAATAGACTTGTTATAAAGCGATCCACTAAACAACACGACATCATGCATAGTAGCATCAATTGTTATTGCCAAGCTCTATTTATGTTAACCATTGTTATGTGTGTAAAAGATTACCAGCTTGTTCACCTTTCTTCCAACAATTTCATAAGATATATTTCCAAACAATATCAAAGTTCATTAAAATGCAATTTATACTTCTACCCTGTAGGCACATTTTAAACTATGACGAAAACTGCTTAGGCTGATCATTTTGTGCACATTAAAGTTTCAGTAACTATGTAAAGCCTATCAAAATTTTAAACTACTAGTGTTACAGCGATTCAGCGGCTTAGTGGCTTAATCTTTGTAATATGTAAATTAATTTAAATGTGGGTTTCGGAAAGAAATGTTGGTAATAACACTAATATCACTTGGCATTTCAATATACTTTATTTTATTATGGAACAGCCTCACCTTGAGCATCGTACAACGGCTTTTATATCGACTTTTATTATTGTTTCAGAGAGAAATCGGATGATAAGGTAGACCACCTACCTTTCGACAACACAACATGAGGATCTCAGCGAGGTTACAAGTACGTATCGTAAATTAAATCTAAAATCCATCAAATTTACAATTTTTTCATATTTTATAAAAGTGTAAAAGGCTCAAACAGAATCATCATTTTATCTTAAATGCATGTTGCAAATGTTGGAAGGTTACAAAAATTATTCAACTCAAGTAAACAATGGCTAAAGAACGACTATGCTACGTAATTCGGGGCATTTTTAAAAGCTTTGGTTGTCTTCAATACTAATTTAAATTTGCAGTAACACAGCATTCATTGTAGGATTAGAAAGATATTCACGTGGGAAAACCCACTGAAGCCAGTCAAGGCTGAGATGGATGATCTTGATTGGAATTAAATTAATTTGAAATTGCTCTTCGGAAAGCGGATGCTTTCGTAATACGCTGAGGCGCTGATGAGGGCGCCCTCACAAATTGCCCGCGTAATCTGTTTCCTAGGGATCTAATACGTAAGTAGATGCGGAACAAAGGGCATTTTGAACTATTGTAGTTAGTTTCTACGGCAGCATAGTTCAGCTTAGATATTCAGGGAATAGAAATATTTTATTACAAACTTCTACTCTAAACTGATAAAATACTATTTCTGGTTTAAATAGTAACTTACACTTAGTCTATAAGTAGTGTCGTTATTCATATTAACATGAAATTATGGCAACACGTCCGATTACAGTAAATTATCTTGTAATTTTAAACAGTGTTAGCTTTATATGGATTATTAATTTTATTGGCAATCCGTAGGAAATCGGCGACTGCCAATAGAATTGAATAAGCAATGACTTGAATTGAAATTATGTTATATGTTTCGTGTAGGCAAGTCTTTAGGAATGTTGAACATATGAGTTTGTCATTAGTAATTCATTGTATAAGTTAGATATAAATAAAAGTGAAAAATATTTATATTTATGAACACAACCTTCAGTCTGCCAGTTCCCAACAAACAGAGCTTCGCCGGTTGCTGATAACGATTATTATTGAGAGAAGATCAATTGCATAGTAATTTAGTCATGTAAACACATGTCACCAGTAATCATTAGTCCTTAGACACCTGTGGACGGGATAGTATTTATCCAGTTCATTTGAATTTTAAATTGCTCACCTGAGAAGTGCATGGAATTACCACAGCGCCGGATTGCTTTAAGCGACCAAACGCTGTATTTATCAATGGTATTTCCAGAACTGTGTGATTTATGGAGAAAGATTACAGATAACTTAGTTACATGTCATGCATGTGAACGTGGTCAACGTTTTAGTGTGGTTAAAAGTTGATCTATGTGATCAGCACGGCTGTTATTTTACCGAGGGATATCCCTACTTTGATGTATCAGTCATTTCGATTTTAACAAACAGGCAGAAAGACAGAGCGATAGAAATGTCCCATAATGTGAAATGTTCCGAATGTGATACCGGCCGAAATTTACATCTAGGCAAATGTTAAAAAAGTAAAGCAAAAATGTTGTATTGTAACTAAAAGCTTTTTTTGTGCTTCTAATTTTACGATGACATTTTTACAGAATTTTTACGCTTTATGATAACTTTTTAACCCCCCTATTCATCATCACAACATCAAACATCAAACGTCTAATAAATAAAATGTATTTTATCCCTTTCTCACAACACAAAAGTCAAACTGACAGATAAACACAAACTAATTTTAACGGAATTTTAAATAAATAAAGTTTTGTTGAAGTTTATGAATACGTCCATAAGAATTTTAGTGCAAGTAAAATAACAGCGTCAAACTGCATTAGCAACTTTACTGACTGCTGCCCCACTATTCTTTAACTTGGTTTAACCTAACCTAAACTGGTCCTTTCACCCACTACTGTATATCTTGACGCCGAGATTCACAGTAACTCAGCGTAATCAGAAGTCTAGTTTCGTTACGCGCCGTGAGGTGAGTTACAGAATAGCTGGGCTGATGTTTATGGTTATAAAGTTGTGTGAAATACAGGACATGTTGAGCGGCACAGATGTTTTTTTTCCTATTAGGGATTCAGTTTTTTGCACTTGGATCATGTCCTCCTCTTAAGACCTGTGTACCTAATACCCAAATAATAGTTTGCAAATGGGATAATTGGCACGAATTGGATTGAATTTGATAAATATAGTCGTAATGTTTAATTCTTGGCGGTATCGGGGCGCTGTTAGCTGTACAGATTATTTACTACGCATATAATTCTGATACAATATTTTGATACGGAACTGATTTTTTTATTGTTTCAATAACATGCCACTCTATTATGAACCAATAATTAAATGTCATCACTGATTTATGGATAAGAGGGAAAGGGCAGTGTCCTGGGCCTGTACCCAGCAGTGGGACGTATATATATGGGCTGATTTTTTTAATATTTATGTATACCGATTTATGACATGTTAAGATATTACTTTGGATCGATACGCCCCCATGGTCAGTTACAAGTGATATTTTTAACTTGCACATTTTGGTTTTTTATTTCATAATGATGTGCGATTTATTGAATCATATGGCATTCATTATTTTTGGCCTTTAAAGTTTGTCAATGATGTGCGATGTATAATTAGAGCCCTGATTACAGTTTCCAGAATATCGCTTTTATTTCATGCATGTTATTCTGATCGTCATAAAAGCGGAGATATCCCTTAAACATTTCGGGTACGTCATATTTTGAATCTTGCATCTCGGCCATTGAATTAAATCCTTCTATTTCCAGTTCCTGACTTGCCTGGTGCTGTACGCATCATGCGCACAAGCAATCATGGTGAAGTTCGGCACGAAGGACGGGCCCATCGAGCCGCCACCGCCGGAGCGAGTGTTGCCGCCTACGCAACCATTCCGCATCCCGGCGCCTGTGTGGGAAGAACGATCGAATGACACACCCGACCCCAATGCTCAATGGTAAATATATACATAACCTATCGGCTCAGCACTTCGGCGTTCCGACGTCCTACTTGAAGGAACGACTGAAAAACGTACCCGGCCTAATTCTCAATAGTAACTTTAGTGCTCAAAGATAATGTAATTCAATAATTACATTATTGTTAGTGACGCCAATGCACACACAGCTATCATCGTCCTAACGCATGTCTAGGAATGTCATATCCGACTTAAATACCCAATGTTATGTCAGACGTAACCTTAGTACTCAAAAACATTGTCAGCAATGATGCGACCAACCTTAATGATCAATGGCATGACGCTCTAACCCTCAGTACTCAATGACAGTGTAATTATCATGACACGAACGATGCAGGCAACCCTAATGCTCAGCTGGTATGACAGGTATAATCTCAATACACTAATAGGCTAAGGCTACACCGGTGCAGTACATTGAACCATACGTTCTATCCCAACGTAATTTCGTGTTATCTAGATTAATTAAGTAATTAAGCATACTTTTAACAGACCTCGAGAGAGTTTACTCAAAGGAGTCGCGTAAGACTATTTTAATTTAAACATCAAGGCTATAGCAATTAATTAATTGCATGATTGTGCCATCATTGTGCGGAGTCGGTTTATTTTAAGACTTTCCCACGTATTATTTAACAAAAATTATGCAAAATAGCAAAGTTCGAGCGAGACCCACATAATGCTCATGTATTAGTAATTAATTCAAGCACATTTTACAGGCGACCCCAGTTCTTCATACCTCAGCCGAGGTATACTCAAGTGGTCTACTCTCCGCCGCCGCTTAGCAACGCCCAACGATTCGTCAACTCGTACATACCAGTACGCCAGCCAATACAAGGCCAGCCGATGCAACCTACTGACTACTTCACACCTTCCCAAATCTTGAGCTCGCAAAGATTACCCGGCTACGGTCTGAGATACTTCCTTCCGACTTACAGCCCTCTTGACCAGCCTAAACAAGCGAAACAGGACGACGCTAGAGTGAACGCAGTAGAAGCCAATAATGTAAACGATAGGAGAGACTCATCCAGTGAACTGCAATGGCAGTTTGAGAAGGATCTTACGAAGAGGAACACAAGAAACACGCAAGAGGTAAGAATTAATTATAGTTGATTGCACTATCAACTCGATAAAGAGTGGTTCATGCTAGTTTAGTAACCATTTCTTTTCTCCTATAAATAATTATTCTTGATTATAGTTTAATGTATGAAGTCTAGGAATGACAAATAGGACACCAAAATCTGGATTAGCAGCTTAGGTATAGGTAAAAACATTAAGTACAGCCTTTCTTGTGTACCTAGTCGTGATCTGTTCGAATAGGCATTTATTTTGTTGCTGTTGTCCACGTTAATCCCCTAGCCTGATCCCCCAGGGGAAAAAAACGGTTAGGTTGTTAGTTGAACTGCGACCCTACAGCGCGCGAGCCGAGCGAGCGAAGCGAGCGTGACGCGGTAGTGTCCGGCGAAGCGCCATAACCGAACATTATCATTTTTTCCTAGTTGAATATAAAATAATTGCCGCTAATTCCCCTGGGGGATCAGGCTAGGGGATTAACGTGGATAACGTGATTTTGTTTGTGTTACGAAACATGCTATGTCTATTCGAATAAGTGCATACTAGAAGTCTTTCAATCAATCTTTGTATATTATGGCCCATCGGTTTTGTCCATGGTTTCGCCAAAAGGGCATTAGTTTTAGTTTTTTTACCTAACCTAAATACTTTCCAGTACTTATTCTAATTGTCATGACCATTGAAAGAAAAAACAAAAACAAACCATCCTTCTAAAAGGTACGTTTAATGGTTATGTTTTCTTACACAGGCAATAGTACCAGCGGTTCCCTACGTCTACCAGTTCCCAGCACACGTGTCTAGGCATCAGTAAAACACTAATTACATCCTAGGTATAAGTTTCAACAGTATCATCGCAGTTATATTGAACCTGAAACAACTATTCAATAAAACTTGTAACTTATGCGGTTGTGATTCCATGCGATGTAGGACATTTTCTTTAGGAAACAACTATACCGTTACTAAGGTTTACTTGGAATCAAATTAGGTATAGTTTAACCCTTCGTATGCGGATGTCAAAATTGGTCCAATTATAACTTTGAGATGCAAAACCATAGCCCGTAATAATAATAAAATAATAATTAATAATAAATAGCCAGTAATATGGCCCGGTCCATACCTAAGCATACGAGGGGTTAAGGGTTCCACCAGTAAAGATGACCGTGAGCGGGTCATTTAATCTCTACAAAAACTGAACTTTTGAGGTTCGGCTCTTAACTGTTTCTTCTTCCTAAATGTAACCTATCCAAACCATTTATTATAAACAGAATAATGAAAAATGTATCCGTCTGTTTCGCTCTTTTGGTAAACGAAAAATTGTTTACATTGGTTATATTTTGGAGGAAGATGCAGTCCAAAGCTGGTCGTCGAATTGTCTTTTATGTTTGTACGAAATGACTCGTGAAAGTGTGAGACTTGTATGAAAAAGTTGCTAACTCTGACGGAAAGGTAATCTAAATGCCTTAGAAAACACGCGACTTTTAGTCTTCTTATTTTTAGCCATGCGATGGATTTCAAATAAAATCTCACATGAAATCATCACACTGAAATCAGAACCGCAGAGCAGAACTAAATACTGTGATGTCATTAGATTGTATCGTAGTGTTAGATAAAAGTGCCAGAAGATAAAGTATTTTGTAAAGCTACTGCGTAACAAACATTGCCAATGTCTCCTTGAGAATAAGGAGTAATTAGGTAAACTATGACATGAATCGTTAAATTCTGATATTACACAATTCATACGAGTATTGTAACGGTCAGTACTGAATATGTACTAAACTTAGTGCTGTAGGTATCTAAGCAATGTCAGTGAAAAATCATTTTACAGAAATAATCTAACCTTATTGTCGACGTAGAAGTAATTTAAAGTATACAATGTTTATAAAATGATGTTATTTTTAAAATAGTTTTGCTATAATTTTCAGCCGTTATATAACCAATATTGTTATATACACATTAGCCGCGCCGCGGTCCGTTAACCGGGGTCATGATGTCATTAATATATGGATGGACTGAAATTATATAATGATAATGACTTTTGGACCACAAAAAACCCTTACTCTGTGCTCAAATGCGGAACGAATTCGTCCGCTATTATTCGCTTTGTGATCTATGGAGTACGGATGACATAATTGTGTAGACTATTTTACGGTAAATCCAGTTTTTGCATTCACTCGTAACTTTCATTATTTACAATACTTTGGTCAAATAGAATCAGTTAGACTAACGGAAATAAATAATTTCAGAACATGAATGAAGTTATAGAAATTATTTCAGTTTTTCTGTTAAGGCGGTGACTAAATATTTTTCCATCAACACAAAAGTTTCATATTGCTTAAAAAATTAAAAAGGAACTTTTTTCTGTCACTGAAATGAACCTCTAAAATTTAGAACCTGTCAGAGCGCGACCTCCACTCTCAGGTACTTAAGTCTAAATAGTGAACAAAAACATTCAATGAATATCTATTAGGATCATACATATACAGGAAAACTAAAAAAAGACTATCCTGGAGAGTAGTGGCCTAACTTTTCGAAAGAAGGCCATCGTACGAAAAACAATAGGTAACAGGTGGAACTAATTCCCACTCCAATGATGCTTGTGTTCTTTAGTTCTTGTTGGTATCTTTTGGGCATACTACAAAGTCTAGAAAACTTCCATCTGCAAATGATGTTTCGCTCACCCAAAAAGATTACACACATAAATAATGACGAATTCTATAATGTTTTGAGCTGGGCTTAGCTGGAGTATTGATTATAAGTTAAAAATAAACTTACTCGTACATTTTCTGTAAAGTTGCCAAGAATGCAATTTAGTATCTAGAATGTTAGTATGTTAAAATTATACCTATATATCATGGCTATCGGAATTAGTTCTACCCTAAATCCTATATAAGCTAAATTATTAATATATGTAACTATTTTTTTTAAATTACATATTTCCTAACGCGCATTTGCAAAGTTACGCGATTGAATGGATGCTGGAACTTTATTGATTGTACCTACCTACTTATCAGCAAAATCACTCGATGAACTTGATCAGCATCTAAGTTGTGGTTTATATTCTGTTATTGCGCTTAATTTTTGAAAATAGGAGAATATGTCAGTATAAGTATTTTAGAATCCAATGTCCATTTTAGGCACATATACTTAGACTTAGTTATTGATTTGATCATGTCTTTAAACAGAACAGTTTCTTTAAAATTATTCTACGTGAAAGAAAATAATTTTTCGAGGTTTTCTATGAGTAGAATGATTTATTTATTGTAGTTCGGACCGTGAAATTTTGCTTATGTACGTAAATCGTTGCTTTTATTTGTTTTTATTATGTTTTTTAGCTGTAACTATAACGCTTGTAAATATGTACAATAAATAAAATATAACGAAATGTAGTTTTGAATTTATTTTCTAAGTACCTATCCTATTTTTTACTGTATGAACGAAAAAAATGCGGGATTTCAGATTAAGTAGTTTTAAACATACATACTCATATAATCGCTAGTTTTCAATTCCCTCTTCGCGCGCGCTCGGTGGAAATAGTAAGTGCCATACAAATTTCAATTCTCGCCTCGCCTCGTCTCTTCTCGCCCCTCCGGTGGAAAATCAGCTTCAGTCAAAGTAGCCGGCGATTCAAACCTATTTCTGTATAATCATTTAGTTTATGTGTCACGCTCAGACAGCAAATCTACATTCAAAGTTCCTACAAACCATTGAACTTTTAGCAGAAGCATTCTGATCACAGTCGGTATTAGGGGTCTCTTTATATCAATAAGTCACGACGCAATTCTTGGTCCAAAAAGGTATTTTATATTTTATAAAATAGTGTATTGCGCAGATGAGTATTATCACACCGCGACTAGAATGAATATATGTATGTCATCGCGGTCGAATAATAAACATGGCGGGCAGGTACGTAATAGCGTGGCATAAAACGTAACAAAGCACAGCACGATAATGTGTGGCACAAGCCGGACATAATCATCTCGATCTCTACGAGTCGGCGCGTACGCATGTGTGGTGCCTACGAAGAGACACTAGTCAGTAGTAAACTGCCAAAACATGAACCTATTGTAGTCCACTGCTGGACGTAGGCCTCCCCCAGGGTACGCCACAAGACCCGCTCTCCCGTTTTCGCCATAAAGTCACTACTCCTCAAGTCGTCCGTCCATCTGGCCGGAGGGCGTCTAACACTACGTCGGCTACACTTCTGAACTATGTCAGTTGGTCAGTAGTAAACTATTCTTGAAAAAGTATTGATATAGTATTAAGTAAGTATTAAAATTATGGTCATACAGTTCTCATAATTCCTCGACTATCAGCCTCAATCAGAAACTAAATCTGTGTAAGATCCTGATTGCCTAGTATCTGGTGAAACACAAGCAACGTAAGGACGTCGTTGAAATATGCACATGGTATGAGTCACATGGTAAGTATATACAGGTACAAGTATATACGTATACGTAAATTATTCCAAGTAAATTTAAAACATTATGACGAAAAACTTCAGTAAGTAAATGTTTTGTGCAAGACTTTTCTAGAATGCTGCTAATGTTGTAACTAGACCTAGGAAAATATGCACGTGTCTTATTAAAACAGCTTCGTTACGAAGAAATCTCCCCTGCCTTGCACCACAAGAAAGACACGCTCATTAGGCCAAGTATCATCTCGAGAGGGCTGCAGTCGAGGCATTTCCTAGTAACTTGAGTCTACGGCTGTGAAGAGCGGAGGGGACAGAAAACATGATATTTCCTCGAAAGTTCTGTCTACATTGTTTTTGTTCTAAAAATACCAGAAAAGTTGCCATCGTATTATAAAACGATCGAATAAAAAAAATCTTAGCGACTGATGAATTGATGATGGACATACGGTTTTAATAACTTGAGCGGTATGAATGTAAGTAAGCGAAAAATTAACTAAACTAACGACGAATATTGATTAATAATAAAATCTAGAACGAGCTTACAAAAAGTGGGTCGGGATTAATCCATTTCAGATATTAAAATTCTATCCGTGCGACTACATTACTAAGTGAGCGACTAGAAACAGCTCGCGATAGGTTAGAAGACGAAAGTGGAACCCGCTTTCGTCTTCGAGGTTATTTTTTTTATATAAGAGCGAAAAAACCTTTGCTCATTATAGTATTTTTCAAAGTGGTTTTTGTATTCGAAACACTTCATTTTAGATAAAATGCCGCTCAGTATAAAACAAAAAAAATATGCCACATATTAAAAAAAAATGCAGGACGTAACGATGACACTCAAATAAATATTCGCTCAAATATTATGAAGCTTCTCATTTTGTATTTTAAGTAAGTAACTCGAATTAACGTTTGTAAGTTGCTGTTCTGTTGATTTCTCGTCGCTAACTTAGTAATAATTACTATAACATAAATTAATTATTTTTGACAGTTAAAACTTTAATTTATAGTCACTTGTTTAAATACTACCCTATTTTTATTTTATGAACACCAAAAAGTAGAACTAAAAACTAATTGAAGTGGATAAACGATTATTTTGACATAATTCGAAGCAAAAACAATGCTTGTCAGCTGGGTCATCGGTTTTTTGTATCGAAATACATATTTATTAAAGTTGTTACACTGTACAAATACGGAAGGCCTGGCCGTAACCGTAACAAGTTTCCGTTAACTGTAAAAAAACGGACAGGTGCGAATTAGACAAGTACACCGACGGTTACTCAGCGTGTTTTTTAAATGAATATTCTACAAATGTTCTTAACTTGTCCGCTATTGAAATATTTACTGACCGATCTATATCAATGAATGTAAGGGAGCATTCTTACACGAATCAAAATAGTCCCATGGTAATATAAATATTAGATAACATTAGCCAATAGAAACATGCTCAAATACATCGAAAACATACAAGGCTCAGAAACAAAAATTGTATGTTCATTACACAAATATTTGCTCTTACTGGTTATCGCACCCAGGACCGTTTGCTCGTAGACAGTGCCACCATATTACCATGTGCCTGTGGTGCGGTAGTGGGTATGATGTACCCACTAGGCTAAACCGGTCGTCACATCAATACCTACCCATATCAAATGGATTAAAACAATATGCCACTTCTGCCTAGTAAGTTTTCTTAGTGCAACCAGCACACGTGTTCACAAAAGCCTGTCGACGCAACATCAACATTGAGACGTGAACAGTAACTCTCCACGCTATTAAACCTGTATCAAGCCATTTTACCTCGTAATTAGGTTCCACTCATTATTGCGGCGTAGTTTAAATGTTTCTTGTTTCTAAATACCAAACAACCAAAACAATGAGTTAGCTAACACACGGCATCATTTAGAAATTACTACAGAAGTTCGCGTTAAGCATGAAGACGTGTTATTAGATCTCAATTTCAGACACATACATTAGGAATAAATCATTTATTAAGAACCACACAAAAATACATTAAGATTATAATAATTTTAGCTACCATAAAAACCTTCAGATATTGAGCTAAACTTTATGCTTATATTAAGGTAGGCGGGCATTTACGAGTAGCAGTGAGGTGAATAATTTTGATGACAGCAGATGATTACAACAACAGCGACATTTTCCTTCACAGGCGTAATTATTAATTTTGCATCAGTTTAGCAATTAATAAGGCGGTAAAGAAACATTATCGCCTTGTGTAAGTCGTTCTACGAATTCGATATGTATTTACAAAATGTTATGTTGAAAGGTGAACACCAAATAAGGTCATAATTTGAAGAGCTATTTGGAACAGTTCACTACAACAGCCGGTTTCCTGGCTTAGTTTTGGCGTTTGTAGTTAGTATAAACGTTCTTTCCGTAATAACTCTGGACGTAATTTTATTGGTTTATGTAAAACATTGTAAACATAAAAAAAAATAAGCAGGTCTTGCGCTTTCACGTAGGTTTCGTTCAATTAAGATTTATTACCCGCGTTCTTAGAAAATAACCGCTAAACTCTAATGTTGGATGTATGGAATCATTAAAAGCTTTACCGTCATTTTCTTAATTGGCCTACATTTTCTGCAACAAAATAGGTCCGATATCTTACTATGGATAGAAATGTGGAAAATTGACGCGGTGCGGCTAGTTAACAAGTGTAACTCATATATTTTTTCAATAACAATTTACTACGTGACCATTTGAATCGATACCTATCATAGATGATTGATTTTCCCACAAATTAACAGATTAATTATGAATTGGAATGAAAAGTACAAATTCTTTGCTAAGTGGTATTTACTATTTATTTATTTAGGTTGCCTGCCACATTTGTATCGTATTGGCCTATATATGCTATGTAAATACGATGGTTTGTAAATATTCATGACGTAATTGCTTGTAATTGCTTACTCATTTCTCATTCACCTAACGTAGGCAGTAGAATTTGATTGGTGTTTGATAAATTATTGAAACGAATTGATGATATTCTGTTTCTCTGAATATTAACATACTGATAATGTAGTTGAATTATCACCGAGTTAAACATTATGCGTTTTTTACCCACCGACCCTGTCATTAGTGGGATATTGGTATGCTGTATGGTATAGTTGAGTTGTCCCATGGAATGCTATTCAGTGAGCAAATGTGCTATTAAGATTTTTTAAACGCTATTTTGTGGGGCTTACTAAGATAACTACAATTTTATTCGTAGAATGATATTTTTATATAATTTAACATGATACCCTTTTCACGAAACAAATTATTTAATTAAATATTTTTGTTTCGTGTTATTTTTAACGAGGAAGTTACCCCGATCATTTTATAAACGATATGATACAGAGAAAGAATATAATGGAAACCCTACCCCCCCTATTACCTAAGACCTAATAATAATGTATAGTATAGAATAGAAATAAGCAAAACTGACATGTAATTTTTTTCATATTTTTATCAATAAACGATCTATCTATCTATTTGATCAAAGATGACCATAAAATTATATTTTTTTAAAGTATAATTATTGCAGTACGTATTGAGTAATTTCAGCGACATTCCAAAATAATTACTACCCAATCATATTCAGAAACGGTTTTTCATGCATGATCGGTCAGCCACGCAGTTTCATGAAAACGTTGTTAAACTAGTTCCGTGGACGGATTACACGCGGCGACCCCGCGTTTTTGTGCAATTATCCGTAGGTAATCCTGCAACAAATCATCCTTAATAACAATCCCATTGTAAGCTTGTGTGTGGTCATCGCTGCTTCTCACGATGCATATCTTTTTATTACGGAACAAATAAAACGAATAACACTTATTTCGATTTCTATGACTATAGATAACCAAAGTGCATGGCAAGCGCATCGCGTGACTCATCTTCTAGGGTATAGATGGATTGTAGCAGCAGTTATGTATTAGTGACTCGGAGAAAGGTGAAGGGTGTGCGTGGAAAACAATTGATGGTATAAGACACCAAATAGTTAAAAGTCGGACACATCTTTCAGGAATCAAGAGCACGATTGATTATGACTACGCCAATGTTAACTGAATAAAAAAACAGGTGTTACCGATTAGCACATCACTAGACTACCTATCAGCACAACACTACGTCGCGCATGGCATTCAAGAAGAAGAAAAAACATCCGTCAATCTTTATTCATACATGTCAACGACACGATTCTAATCGAATGTAATTTACTAATTGTAAAACTAGAAATAAATACTTAATCTTCTATAAACTGTGCGCTGCTTTATAACCACTACCATGGCTAGCGTACAACAGGTTAAGGCAAAGGTTAAGTAATGGAGTAGACACGAAAGAAATGGGTTAATTTATCAATGAAGAGAAAGATAGGCTTCACGTATAAAGCCCACGCTCCACTTTACACAGCCTTTTGCCACGATTCAGCGTCAATTGAGTGAGAAACGAGATCATCGCAGTGCGTCATCTTTTTATGAAATATGAAAAACAACGTGATAAGTAGCTTTTGAGTTTATGTCTCACTTTTATCCAATTAAGTTAATGACAAAAATACTTACAGTGTATTGAGAATTGGTAAACACGAACGAATAGCATGCAATAAATACAAATTCAAAAAATAACATAATCACCAGTTTTTTGACGATACAATTACATTTAGTTCCATCCCTATTCGTTTGTGCAGTTTGATCACGTCATACAGATTTATTTTTAATAGCTAATCAAATTGTGTATAGTCCACGTTCAATTGGATTCAATAGCAGTTCACCGAAAAATCTTGTGATATGGGTCAAAATTCCATTTCTCTTGACAAAAGAGTAAGGGTCTTTGTCGGTATTGCTTGTGACCGTCATTCAGCATAAATGGAAAATTGCCAACTTGATATTATTGTTCGAATCTGAATAATGGTCCAGGTTGAATTATGCTAAAAGGACTTGCTTGGTAACTCCTGCGGTAAGGCCGCAGGAGTTAACCTTTTATTTTCATTATTTGACTGTCACCAAGGCGACCCCCTGGGACCAGCGCTGTTCAGCTTCACCATCCACCCTATAATAAACAGTCTAAATTCAAAATGTAATGCTTGGTACCTCGATGATGGTACCCTGGGAGGCAAAGTTTTCACAGAAAAGTTCGCACAATTAGGCTTAACTTTAAATTTCGAAGTGTGAAGGTTCTTAGACAACTGCGTGCAAAAAGATGTTATTTTATCAAAATTCCAAACTAGAGCTCCGGAATCCGGATATTAAGGTGGTATACGAAAGTTCCCTCGTCCTTCTAGGATCACCAATCCTGAATTAAGCATACTGTAACTATTCGAACCATTTACTTAAAATTAACCCTTTACATGCAATAATTAAATTATGTTTGTTTATTCCTAAATTCACGAATGTCCTTCTTTGCTGCCACCTTTTGATGAAACTCGACAATCTCCTAAAATCTACAGTTTTATCTATTTTCAATTTATACAATTTCGTCAGTGGACCGAAATCTCATTGCCCATTAGGCACGGTGGTATTGAGATACGACCAATTTATAAAATTGCTCTTCCTGCCTTAATTTCGTCTTCATACAGTACCCAAAATCTCTGCTCCAAAATTAAAAAATGCAACCCAAACAATTAAGATTCACCTTTTCTGCCGGAGACCATCGATAGCTGGAGGGGTGCTTGCCCGAATACTGACCTGCCGACGATTCGCCTTTCGCAACACCAATGGCACGAGCCGCTCTGTATGCTGATACGGGATAATCTATACGAAACCAGCTACCAGCCCCACAAAGCGAGCTCGTCTCCTTGCTGGAACGAAATGGGAATCTGGCGCATGGCTGCAGAGGTTGCTTCGAAAAACCTCGGCATACTCCTCACCAGACGCTTTTTGGTTTGCGGTGTCGCTGCGTCTAGGGGCAGCATGTGTAGTTACGCATCAATGCCACTGTGGTGTGAAAGTCAGTTGTTTATCGTGTACCCGGCTTGTCGTGTACTAAATGCGCCGGCCAGATATCGCGACATGCCAGCCTGAACGATATTTTAGGCCGGGCCCCCGTCACGGCTGGTGTGCCGGCCGTTTTAGAATCATCAGGTCTCGCACGGGACGACGGCAAGATGCCTGATGTCATGACCTTTGATCCCTGAAAGTTAGGTCGGCCTCTAGTATGGGATGCCACATGTGTGGATACCCTTGCCCCGTCCCATCTTTCAGGGACTTCGACAAGGACTGGGGCTGCCGCTAACACAGCTGGAAACCTAAAGCGGCGCAAATATGCAGCCATTGCTTCTGGCTGCATGTTGAGCCGTTTGGGGTTTGGTACGTTTGGGCCGTGGGGGATCAGAGCACACGCAGTATTCAGAGAGCTCGCGAAGCGAGTCGTAGAAGCAAGTGGTGACCAAAGGGCGTTACTGCTTAATACAAAATTAATTTAGTATGTGGTGGTGGTGGCACATCGTTACTGACGATTTCTCAGTATAATTTGAGACGTTGGTGCCGTTAAGAAGCCTAAGTTTTCTGGTAGATGTCGCTACACGCCTCCCTAAGGCGTTGTAGGAAGGAACTGATTGAAAGATTTAGTGGACGAGACAGATTGTTTCGATAGCTCAGTTGGTTAGTAGCGGTGGTCGCCGGTACAAATCCGGCTCGGAGCATAAAGATTTTAAATTTTTCCTTTAATTTAAATTTATATTTTCGTTAGCAGCGTTACTGCTTAATTCAAAATCAATACTACTTAGTATTTTTTATCAGACAACATATGCTCGTAAGTATTTAAATATAAACCTATTTCCTCGTAATACTGCCGAATGACAGTAAAATCGATTTTGTTCATTTCATTTCATTTCATTTATTCATAACAAAGAAATTATGTAGAATATTTCAGTAAACATAATAATAATACAATAAAAATCCTAATGTTAATGTCAGTACAATAAATTCAAATGACAATACAATAAATTCAAATGTCGATACAATAAATTAAAATGTCAATACAATGTTTCCCTATTAAGTAATCTTATATAATCCAATGAACAATTCAGATATAACGTTTCATGATTTTGATTTTGAAAGAGAAAGTAGGAATATAATATCCCAATGACATTCGGAGGACCCTAAGGTTCTCTGTAATTATTTATTTGTTACTAATAAATATGACATGATGCAGCTTAGTGGTTTATTTACGGTTTGTGCCAGTGTCGCCCCCCATTGCAGAGTTTTGCGTAATGTTCCCTATTGTGATATCCTATCATTATTACATTTGTACCTTATAAATACCTATCCTGCTATCATTACCGATTTGACTCCTGTATCACAAATTGTAACAAATACAAATCTATTTCGCTCCTGATTTCAAGATGTATTTTCACTCAAAATTAATTTTAATTTTTATCTGGTAAAAAAAAGTTAATTGATGATGCCAATTAACTTATTTGATATGTCTGTCGGGTCAGTTGTGGTATGTGCGCCAGGGGGGGAAAATGCGCCTTGTTCATCATTCAGTCATTTAAATCAATATATGTAAATTCGCTGAAATCCATGCAATAAACTTGTTTTAGTTTGTTGCATGAATGTAAGATGTCGTTATTTGTGAAATATCTGTAGATCTCGATATGTTTGATGAAAGGCGCACTTACCCCGGGGGCACACTTGCCACCTCTGACCATAATTGTGTTTTATTTAATATTATATATAATTATTTGAACTGTTTATTTCTTTAAGAATGCAATGTTACATTTCCAGCGATGAGGCTTAGGTAATCTTATTATTTTAAGATTTTCTAATCGAAATTCATGAGACTTTGTATATTTTATATTTTGTATATATTAGACAATACATATAGCAGCACATAGCACGTAGAACCGATGGCCGTTGGGGCGGAAAGGTTCTCGAGTGGCGACCACGTACCGGAAGTCGCGGCGTGGGTAGGCCCCCGACAAGGTGGACCGATGACTTGGTAAAGGATGCGGGAGTCCGCTGGACGCGGGTGGCGCAGGACCGGTCGCTTTGGCACTCTTTGGGGGAGGCCTATGTCCAGCAATGGACGTCTTTCGGCTGATATGATATGATATGATATTAGACAATGATAACAATGATTAACTTAAGAGTGACGTAAATTATCTATAAACATTTTGTTACATATTTTTACTTTATTATGTTTAGCAGACTTTTTTAAATAATAATGATTTACTTTTTCAAATACCGAACATTGTTGATGACAGTCTACTGAATATGTGGTTGCAAATCTTTTGACGAGCTTAGACGTCCATTACTAACCAATTTATTAATGGCTCAATATATTAATAATATTTTAGCTGACAGACAACTATTGCGTCTAGTTCTAGTTTCACGCGGATCTTCTTTGTCCGGCCATCTAGGTCAACGTGACAGTATTATGTGAAACTTTGTCTCACGAAACTACTTTAACGATTTGATTTGAATGTTATCATCATAAATTGAAGAGCCTAGCTCTTGTCGGTGGAGCAATCGTCATTCTGTTCGCTACTGCGCCAGTATAACAAATTATAATATTTTAAAGTAAATGCTTTATTTAAATTCATATACTTAAAATACATTAGTTCACCTAGAATAATTGTACCTATACTTAGAAATATGACTCACTTACTTGATTTGAACGTGAAGTTGTATTTAATGTATAGCATCAATACGGGCTTAATAAGCCGAACCCTTGATGGCATCACTGCATTACGTTATTACAAAATTACCTAAGAGGGAATAAATAAATCAATGGTGTCAATTACCGTCATCACCTGGTGTATCATAGGTCATCGTCGTGACACTGTAACCCCAGGAGGGTCAATCATATACCGTTACCCGTGCTATCCTTTTCGCTCTTCACTTACTATCAACAAAGACAACATCACTCTAGCTACATTCACGTGAAATTTACGTCGTCAAGTGACGTATGACTATCACTTTCGCACGTTCTCTTTCAATGAAAGTGCCAGTGACCGTGACCAGCTGAATGTGACGCGAGCTATTGTGACGTACTTTCACACCGCGTCACTGCGCGACGAAAGTGACAGTGTTCGAAATATAGTGTCACCTACTATCACAGTTTTCGGCTCCGTGACGTCAACAGCGGCTAAGTTAAACACTTGCGTGGTAAGTGTTTCCCTTGACGGGCGGATGGACGCACAATTTACAACGCAGGAAGGGAAATTGAAATGATTATTTGAACATCATCGATGTAACATTACAAAATGCCTTGTGTAAATATGCGACAACGCTTATTTTATTGGAATTATACTTACTAGATAATGCTAATGTGAAATGTATACTAAATTTTGTACAACATAATCAGTATTAAGATTATTTAGTTATTTTACAGAGATTCCAAATTTATGTAGGTGCTCTTTCTGTTTTTATTTTTATACTTTAAATACGCTCCTTATTTTCAGGTCAAAGGTACGATGCTTTGAAATAGTTATGCGTGAATTCAAGTGAATCCTACAATTGAGGATGCATTAGGACTTAAAAGACGCCTATATAATGAGTTGATCATCACAGAAACGGTTTACTCAAGATGTTAGCTTTCATGCATTGAATACTATGCATTCTGTTTTTGAAAACTTTAACGCTGGTGTGTCCACTAATAATTTGGAGCCGACTATAAACCCTCTTATAGATATTAACACTATAGAAATGAATATGAATCATCATCCTCCTAGCGTTGTTCCCGGTTATGCCCCTAAAGGAGCTCGGGGTCCGCTTTGACACCTAATCCCAAGATTTGGCATAGGCACTAGTTTTTACGAAAGCGACTGCCATCTGACCTTCCAACCCAGAGGGAAAACTAGACCTTATTGGGATTAGATCGGTTTCCTCACGATGTTTGAAATGAAATGAATATGAATATTGTTCTTAAACATTTAAATTCTATTAATATTCACAAGAGCTCTGGCCCTGATCTCTAAGGGAAGGCTGTGTTCCTAAAATCTGGAAGAAAGCTTGGATTACCCCAATACCTAAAGGAACAGTCACTAAAGAAATAGAAAAGTACCGACCTATTTCCAAACTCTGTCATTTTAGTAAAATTCTCGAGAAAATTATAAAAGAACAGCTTTTTGAAGTCGTCAAAAATCACATCACCCCATGTCAACATGGTTTCTTTAAAGGGCGGTCTGTGGAGACTAATTTATTGACATTTACGGGAGTAGTGCTGAGCGCCATGGATGATGGACACACTGTAGATGCCGTGTATACCGATTTTGCCAAAGCATTTGATAAAATATGTCACAACACATTCCTAAACAAGCTTTGGCGACTCGGTATACATGGCGACCTATTTCGCTGGGTAAAATCCTACGTTGAAAATAGGACCCAGGCTGTTGTCTTGTATGGATACACATCACATTATAAGTCTATAACTTCCGGAGTACCACAGGGGTCTCATTTGGGCCCATTACTTTTTATGTTATATACAGCCTGTCTCTGACTTAGGGGCTTTAAATGCAAATGTCCATTACGGTCCTGAAACTGAACAACTTTTGTTCCGCAACTTTGTATAATAACTATTATTTCTATAATTTATTCGCGTTTGAACTTTAACTGTACCATCAATGTATTGCAAACACGGCCTCATTATTTGACATCCATGACACTGACAAGTATGAAAACTAACTAATGGATGATGTACATTGAACATTTTATTTTATTTGTATGGAATAATGAAAATATAAAACGAACGTATTTTTGAAAAGTTGTAGAGCAAAAGTAGTTCCGTTTAAGGAGCATAATTGACATTTGCATTTATAGCCCCAAAGTCAGAGACACGCTGTATAAATGATATCACAGACTATATAAAATTTTCGAACGTATTACTTTATGCTGATGACACTAAAATATTTAGACTAAACAAGAATCCTTCCGACTGTGACCTATTGCAACAGGATTTACTAAATCTTGAAAGGTACTGCCGTTATAATAATCTTTTCCTAAACAATGATAAATGTAGTATTATAACTTTCTAAAGAAAAAAGAAAAATATAGATTATTGTTACACACTTGGCGATGTAATTTTAAACCGAGTATCCGAAATCAGAGATCTTGGTGTAAAAATGGATGCTAAACTTTCATCCCTCATATAGAAAATATGCTAAAAAGGCATTTAAGCAGTTAGGTTTTATTTTACGTATCGGAAAACCCTTAAAAAAATCATCAACTTATAAAATATTATACAACAGCTATGTCCGTAGTCGTCTTGAATTAGCTTGTGCCGTTTGGAAGCCTTTTCATTCTATCCATATCGATAGAATTGAAAGGCTCCAAAAGAAATTTATGAGGTCGCTTGATTTTAGAACTTTTCATAATTATGTTAATTACTCCGACTCTTTACAACGCCATAAAATGCAGTCACTGAGCGATCGGCGTGACTGCGTAGACTCTGTTTTATTATTTAAAATACTAAATTCAAAATTAGAAATCCCTTCCTTACTTCAAATGGTTTATCTCAAAGTCCCTCGTGCCCGTGTTCGTCAATGTCGCAGAAAGGAATTGTTCTCTATCCCTACTAGCAGAACATGCTACGTTCGTAATATGTTTATCAGACGTGCTTGCAGACATTTTAATGAAAATTTAAAATTAACAAATTTTGATATTTTTAATAGTAGTATAATATCTTTGAAGAAATTGTTCAAATGATTAGCAATGTAATACACCAGTTTCTAAGATTATAACTGTAGCTATACCTACTTAGTGTATAACACATTGTATAATTATGTAGGTACTACACCTGTGCTTATACCATATGTTTAATGTGAATAAACGACATTTCATTTCATTTCATGTAATTGTATTGTTTCTTTCTAACTGCTTGTATGGTACTATTCAAAAATGTAATTACGTGCCACTGAATATATGCGTCTTTGTATGTGTATATATATATATATATATGTGTAGATATATATATATTTATATTATAAATGTAAACTTTTTTTCTTTAAATATTGTATTTAGCACAACTACAATTCAAGGAAACTTCTAAGTTTCTAACAACATTTCTGTACACAATTTTTGTATATGACCGTTTGTTTCTATCAATAAATAAATAAATAAAAAAAGTTCTTGATTGATATGATAAGAAAAACAAACTATGCAAGTAAGATCTCCTCTTGCATTAGGACACTATGAATAAATAAAAAAAAGAACTACATGCACATATAATGTTAGAAATAATTACGTAATAGCCTAAATATAATATGATGATATAAATCATCACATTTAAATATCCAGTTCCTTCAACTTCATGGTTTGTTCTAAGGCTGACGCCTTCAGTCAGATCAGTGATGTGTTTAAAGATTTAGCCCAAAAGGGCATCTTAACGTGAAGTTGTCACTAGCACGCATACAATAGAAATAAGCCCAAGGCCTGTCGCTTGGCTAGCCAGCATGCGTTGCATAATTACGCGACACGTAAAAGGACATTGATGGGCTGCAGCCGAGATAAGGTTTGGCCGCCATCTTTTTATATATATTGTGAACATTTTATGATCTTGTTGGTAAAGTACTCACAGGGATAAGAAGCCACTGGGACAAAATAACGGTCAACGGATAATTATGTTAACATCTCATACGTTATATGTTGGACGTTTAATGTCGATAACTTTGTGATACTGCAGGATTAGCAAAGGCAGTCACGCGACATCTTAAAATGTGGGACACGCTGTACTTATTAGATAAAAATACCCTTATTTTATTCACGCGAAAAGGGGTCACCCTGCTGGAAGAAAGGCAATTAAAATGGTACTTTCGTTATACCCTTTTCACGAAACAAATTATTTAATTAAATATTTATGTTTCGTGTTATTTTTAACGAGGAAGTTACCCCGATCATTTTATAAACGATATGATACAGAGACAGAATATAATGGAAAAATAAACCATCTTCGTCTGTAGCCCCCGACAGGATCAGGACCAGCGCCATCTCTCTCGCTAAGTCCGAAACTACCTGATGTGGTTCGATTAGAATGGAGTGAGCGCATAGCTCGCCCATTAGAGTGGTCCCAAGACTGTGAAACAAGTCTATAATTCGATACAGAGAGGGCGCTAGTCTTAGCGGGAATATAGTGGAAAAATATACAACTCTAGGTACTTTCATTAGCTTAAACTGCTGCTGCTGGCTGCTATTTTGGGTAACAGTACCAAAATAAATATTTTATAAAATTATGGCAAACAGATTAAGCCACTCTACTACCTCCATGTGACTTCAATTTTAACCAAAGATAAACTAATAGGTACGTACTTTGCAGAAAGATTTCGGGGTCAAAATACATGCATATTTTTTATATTCATAATCGAGTTTTACTTTAAACTTGGCAATAATAAAACAATTGTCATAAATCGGTACCTGTTGAAAGGGCACCGTTCATTATGGGCATTGAACGCAGAATATTTATTTTATGTAGGTATTACAGTTTTACTTTCGTATGTGATAATCAGGGAGCGTACATTTCATGCCGGTTTCGTCATAATGACGTATTCATATAAACACACAGGATGATCCAAAAAACGAAGTGACACGACTTAGTAACCTTAAACGTATTTAGTAACTAATATTTTATTTTATTTTTAATTACTTATAGGCCACAACAACGTGTCTATCGATGCTATCATGAAATTGGTCAAGTCCATGTTAAATTCAAACTGTGTTTCTTTATGTTCCTCATGTTCTTTGTGTTTTATTGTTTGCAAATGTAATTTGATGTTGCTTGCTTTTGGTGGCAAACTTTGCTGACAGCAGGAACAATAAATTTGTTTATTATCTATAACTAAACATGGATTTATTTGGCACAATAATTTTATAGCCTCCATGCCGACCTAGGCCACTAGCAAAGCATTAAGTTTCCTGATCTTATTAAATTTAACTGAAATGTTGTTTCCGCATGTCTCCTATTTGTGACAAAGAGTAAACTTTGATGTGACAATGTCAGATAAAGTTCTGTCAATGTCCGTCTCAAGTGGAAATATATTAGATCTACTTAAACGGAAGAGGTTGATTAGATAACAGTGATTAATCATTGATTAATCACATTTTCCATTATTGGGTACGGATAAATAAAAGTTCGTTATGCCGTTGCTCTTTTCAAGCTTTTTCCATTCTGTATGTAGCTTGACGTCATACGCCTGTCATCGGCATGAAATGTACGCTCCCTGGTGATAATACTGACATGTTTAAGAATGAATGAACGAACGAGTAAGTATTTACGGCGAATGTGAGAATTTAATGGTTCAATTATCGCAAAATAACTGTCATGATAGGAGGCCTGTTATGTGCCCCAGTAGTGGGACGTATATAGGCTGATTTATTATTATAACTGTCATCACTGAGTCAAAGTAAATTCATTTTTGTAAACCACTTATCAGCAATTGGTCCTAGACTCGCCTGATGGAAAGTGACGACAAGGCCAAATAAAACAGTTTAAACTCTCGCGCTTTACCATATATTTATATTATTATTTTACACGGGTCTAACGTGATATTTATTTACCTTTATTTCTGTCGTTTCGACACGGGTTGCACCGGTCATGGTCGCAGATGACTGTCGTCCCAGCAAGTTGTCAACGGAGATATCGGTGCATACAGGTAAATCAGTAATAAAGTTTAGCGAATATTTCATAGCTGTTGGAATTCCTTGTATAAATAAATAAATAAATAATATTTTACTACGCTACAAAAGTCAATAAAAATATGGAGGTTAGACCCGAAAAAAGTCCACTACACGCTTTTACTTTAGGTACTAATTGTCTAGGGTACAGCAAAAACACTCACAGTATCCGCGCACAGATCAGAAGATATCGCCCGAGATTTCAGCTTCCGAATCACTGGTCTTCCAGTCGCCGATAAATTGAAACCATCTTCCCTAGTGAAATTCTTCGGGTGTTTCTTGATTTCTTTTGCTTCTCGTACCATCCGCGGATAATGTGTAGTGGCGTTCAGTAGAGAGGATTTTGGGTTTGTGTAACTCAATCTAATGAACGATGAATAAATATCGTGTTAGACCCGTGTACAATAATAATATAAATAAGGCCAAATAAGTAGTTCACTGGACATCTTCAAAAAAAAAAAACCCAAGACTGGGCAAACCAAGTCTATTTTATTTTAAGCTAGCTTCTGCTTGCGACTTCGTCTGCGTGGACCCGGAATAAAAAGTCACCATATATTTTCTATATTTTAATATTTAATACAGGCCTATAAACTATCTTCGTGCAAAGTTTTATCCAAATCGGTTCAACCGTTTAAGCGTGATTGAGTAACAAACATCTATACTTTCGCATTTATAATATTAGTAGAACTATAGTGCGTTTTATTTAGCATTAGAAAGAAGGATAAAGCACGAAGCACGAGGTCTTTTATATAAGACACTTTATGCCACACAACTGTTAAAATATCTCAAACAGCCATTAAAAAAGACTTGCATTATTGTTGGCGACCCTAAAATGATAGAAGTGTTTTCATTATTTATTATCTAAATAATACTTACAACAATATATTTATTTTGAAAATATTTATTTTTTTACTGTTATTTTAAATTTCGTTATTCAGTTCTGGAAAGGTTGCATAATAAAAAACCTAAAGAAGAAAAGGTTATTTTTCTTGTTTTCTTGGTAATCAACAAATTGTTGAATTCAGATTACGAGACTATTACACGAGTATCTATTTGTTAACTAATATTAAGATTTTATTTTTCGCTGTCCAGAACGCTGAACCAGAGGCAAGCCCAGGTGGCTTGCAAAAATAGAGTGCAATCAATGTTTTCTCTTTGACGAAACACCTCAACTACTCTTACTTCTTGCTGCTCGCTCTTGTACTAAAACTACATAGTTTATCGATATTCATTTTTCATCGCGTAATCACCATATATCGTAAAAAGCATAGCTTTGTGATAAGTATAGGCTCATTAAGGCTATCAAAATAAAAACATGTTCTATTTTATAGTACTTACATAGTTTTATTTACATAATAAGTTGATGTGGAAATACGCACTTATTATTTATTACATAGGAAAAATACAAAATAACTAATATAGGTCTGTTGAGTTCTCGTTCTGTTAAGGACTTATTAACATCTAATATTTGTCCCAAGCAGAAAAGGTTGACGACGACTGCTTCTTTGTTTACCGTATTTCTAATCCTAAAAAAAAACGAACTATAGATAGTATAGATGGCAGCTTGTGCTTTGCCCGCCTATACATAGAAAGCAAACAACTAACTAGAAAAAAAAGGAAATATATTTATTTTGGATTAAGTAGTTCCTGAAGTCACCACAAAGCTACGCACTCATAACTCATAAATTAAATCTCTATAATCCATAATATTGAGTTAAGATAATGCACAAGTTTAGTCATCGTAATAGAACGTAATTATATGTAATATAATTATAATGTGAAAATGGTTCATCAGATTCCCTTGACCGTTTAAAAACCGCGACGAAATGTATTAAATATTTATTAATGTTATAACCATAATAAGGCATTGGATGTAATATTATAAGTATTTAACCTCGAGATAAATGAAGGCACCAGATCGACATGACAATTACGCGATGCGCATGCCCACCGCATCTGTAGAGGCAAACGAGTTTGAAACCGGTACTGACCCGTCGTGTCTATGCGTAGCGTAGTATGATAAATGCATTGAAGTACCTTGATTCTTCCCTTTAGTTTGCATGAATTTTTTTTTGCGCATTACGTTGTGCTATTCCCAATTACTTCTCTCGCTTTTGTATTTGATTAAGTTAAGAAGAAACTAGAACAAGTCAAGCTTAATTTTCGAATAGACGATTCAAGGCGCTAGAGGTACCTATCTTAATCGTATCAGCTTCGGGAATTATAAATCGATAATATTTTACAAGCTTTTATTTACTGTCACCTGGCCGTTGTCTGTAATCAAGTCTTGCAAGTTAAATTTGATCCACTTCCCGGTTTCCGATTGAGCTGAAATTTTGCACGGATATGCAAATCGCGTGACAATGCAATATTATGATGACGTGGAGCTGATCTGATGATGGAGCTGGAAGGTGGCCATAGGAACTCCGTAATAAAACCACATAACCCCATCGAGTTTGGGCTCGTTAGAATCGTCTCACACGAGTAGGTGATGATGGTATCCAGAAAAGTACAGTCGGCAATAAAAGCTTGTACAGTCGACTACAAAGAGATGTATCCATACGATGTTACAAAAATATGTATACATAGACTTTACTATCATGGTAATAAGATATACATACATAACTTTGTAACATTAAAAAACATACTTATCTTTGTAGTCGACTGTACCAAAAATTATTTTTTAGACAAAAACTTGTTTTTAGTTTCCTCGGTGCTATACATATAAGTCATCGATTGTTTTCGGGGACGTATTTCTTTCTTGCCGACTGTAATAACAGGGCAAGGGACATAAGTTTTATACATAATTGCAATATAACCGATTTTCCAAAAAAAAAAACAAACAAAAAAGAGACCATTTATATCAATGTTCTGCTTCCGCAACGTCCTACTGTCATCCGAACGAAGACGTTTTTATGTTAATTACTTTCTTGTTTATCGTAAGTGTATCGCAATTTAATAGCATCATCCCATGTATATTTTGAGCTTTTTACTGCAGCCTTATCTGCCAGTAGTGTCATAAATCATAATGTGCAGTGCACGAACTGAGTATAATAAAGATTAAATTTTATTCAGTCGTACACACAACATCAGGTAGGCTGATAATCCTCGTTAACTTAGCCTAAATGGACAAATTTTAAGGGGCGTTACATATCAATTTCAGAGTTAATTTTTAAATTCGGAATTACATTTTGTTGGGTTTTGTATCGTTAACTTTTAGGCATCAAGTTTACTAGATATGTATACTTCTTAGGGTTTCGTACGGCAAAAGGGTAAACGAACCCTTATAGGATAACTTCGTTGCCTGTTTGTCGGTCTGTCCGTCTGGCCGTCTCACCCTTTCCTTAGGAACGCATAAAGGTACCAAATTAAAACCAAATAGTTTGAATTCTTCACAGCTCTAAGGGACTGTACACCTGAGCTGCTCTCTCTCTCTTAGCTGTGAAAAATTCAAACTTCCAAGTTCACGCAATTTAAAAATGTGGCCGTTTGTGCGGCATATTTTCATAATTTGACACTCGCAAGGGAATCAAAACCATACTCATAACATATTAGGTACTTCCCGTTGACTCATCAAATTTGGCAAGAAGGAAGGTCGTATTGCACAAGTATAGGATAAAGTCTGAAAACCGTACATTTTTAATATTATTACAAGGAGGTAGGGTGTCGTAAGGAAAATTTTTATTATCACAAGCTAAGATTATTTATATTATGAACTGTAATGTGAGGCTTGGAGACCATATTTGTTAAATTATGTACCTACCTTTTTATACAGCATGCCATCAATATGGTGTAGTAAATAAATCGATTGTGTAAACATTAAAACATATTTCATGCCTAATAAAGCAAAGTAATACCTTCTTATGTTTTATGCAAAGGTTTTGGTGTATTTGTCAATTCCTACTCGTATGAAATGAATGACGTTCCCTGCAATGTTGCCTAAGAGTCAAACTGTTGGCAATCTTTTTGGCTTGGCATTTCACGTAAAAAAATGTTGAGTCACAGTAAATAAAAGTACTTTAACCGCCAGAAACCCGCCTAGAGGGCGCCTACGCCGTAGTCGCTTTCCGCTACATACGAGGAAAACCACGGAATCGGCTACGAGCGTAGCGCGTAGCGATTATTGGCAGAGAATGTATTAATTTTCTGGTTACCGAGCTTAGGAAAATGTTTACAACACGCGGGTGTGGTAAGCGGTCAAGACAATGTTGACTTATTATTAAATTCGCCTTCGCCCACAGAACTAAATCATAGTGTAAATGCAGTAAAAATTTATAAAATAAATGTTGTCAATGAATTTCGTTTAAATTGACTATCATGGTGCTTAAACTTGACACACTCATGTAAAATACGTTATCTCATTGCTTTTACTCATAAAATGGGACTAAAACGTTGCCAGCCGTATTGCCCGAAGACCTGCTGGAAGTATTGAACGGCGGCGTTATTGACCGGTAAGAGAATGTCTATCCCACATTTACTCTAGTGAGTACACAAATTAAGATCCGATGCTATCTCAACACGATGCAGATCTTTGTATTTGTAACACCTCGACGGGTCAAGGACCTGTTTACAAGTGATTTCGCAACTAACGATGTTATCCGATAGCTAATTACTCAGCGCTCGGAATTCCTTCGGACGTCGGTGTCGATGGGTCAACCGGTGGTAGACTAAGTTAAACCTAATTAATTGGGTGTTTTAATAGACTCCGGATGCAATTAGTTTCGACGCGTCGATATATTTCAAGTTTAATTTAAGCTTACATCAATTTAATGCTAGTGACTTGCGAGTTCAGCTAACCTAGGAGTTTTTTCATAACATTTTTCAAACATAGTCTTTTTTAGGGTCCCGTTTTACCCTTTGGGTACGGAACTAAGACTCCGCTGTCCGTCTGTCACCAGGCTGTATCCCATGAACTGTGTTAGTTAGACAGTTGAAATCTTTACAGATGATGTACCTATTTCTGTTGCCATTATAAGAACAAATACAAAAAACTGAATAGCATAAATATTTAAGGGGGCTCCCATACAACAAACGTAATTTTTTTGCCGTTTTTATAGATAATGGTTACCTACGGAAACCTTTGTGCGCGAGTCCGACTAGCACTTGGCCGGTTTTTATTAGTTCATAAGTAATTTACCGTGGCTAGATACTTCCCTGTTGGACTGCTCCAAATATGAGCAAGATAACATTATAAGTTGGTAATTTCTATTTTTAACGAATGAATAAATCATTACTTTTACGAATTTGTTCGCAACGTAAACAAGTCATGTGTTTTGTACTAACCCGCCACGCCGTTTTTATCTTTCTTGCTATTTTAATGTATACCTTCAAAGTAGCATGTTTTTTTAGCAACGGAACTAAGTACATTTGATTCGTATCGAAGAAACGTTCGTAATAAAATAGCTCTTTGTAATGAAGAATATAAATAGGCGCACCTAAAATACGTAAGGCGAATTCACATAAATAATTAGTTTAAGTGAAATTTAGTCCATAAATATTGTTACAAAACCAAAGTCCAATAAACAACAGTAGTCAGCGCAAAACATTTAATTATATTAACAAAATACGAAAGCTTCACACTTAACTTAATACCAATAAATCCCTCAATTGTTAATTTATCTTCTCAAAAGATTTACTTCTCCAATTTACAATTATGGGTATTTGAGTGTACGGAGCGTGAATATTTGCTTCTGAGATTTGGATGATTTCTATGTAGTCTTTGTGTCTATCGTATATAATAAATACAGGGTGATTCAAGAGACATGAACAGGAATAACAAGACTTGACAAAAATACTGTTGAAGTTTCTGGCATCGTTTTTTTTTTATGTAAGACGGAATATAACTCTACTTCACTCAATTCAGTTACTCTGCACGGCACGACGTTAAGAGCAATGCCTAGCTGAGCAACTTTTCAAAACTCGAATTTTTGACGCAATGTTTCTGTCGCGCTGCTCGAGCTGGGAGCTCCAATTCGTGCGATAAGGACAACTGCAGCTCGGACTAACAATCCCACGCAAAAAACTCAAAAATCGAGGTTTCGCTCTCGACTGTTTCCTCCTCCAAAACGCAACCAATCATTATAAAATTTTGGGAACTGCAAGAAGAAGAAATAATCTACGCCGCTATGTTTAGATTTTTTTGATATTTGTTGTCATATTTGTATACTGCGCCTTATTTGGCAGCCAATTCAATTAAGCCGTTTTTGCGATTTTTAAGGCGCTGTAAGTTTCTTTAAAATAAAAAATATCCGAAAAGAGCAAAACATAGCGGCATATATATTGATGATATTGATCTTATTTGAAAAAAACATTGCACTATGTTCAAAAACCAGAGAGGAAACAGTCGAGAGCGTTTGTATGGGAAAATCGCAAGTAGGCATTCCTCTTAAGTAGTCATTCCTATACAGCATGTGTCAAAAGTGATAGAGTCACCATGCCTCTAGTTATTGGCATTAAAATGGCCATCAATTATTGAGTCGTAAAAAGTGTATCCCGATTACATCTTCTGACTCACAATCTATAACGTCGTCTAGTACACATAATATAACACAACGTTTATTGCGCTCACTAAGTATATTAGTTGTATTTATATAATTATTGGAAGGCGTAGTTAAAACTTTGGACACTTATAACTTCGTGATTATTTAACCTCTTGCGTTGATTATTTTTCCATTTGACTACATTTTTAATCTTTTTTTGAGAAAATACGACATTATTGATTATTTTATTTAGTGTCTACACCCCTATTGACAAGGCAATCCTTTCATTGGCCGCAAATGGAATAAATGTAGATACAACAATTCGTCCAATAATGTTCGTTTCATTGAGTTCAATCATCGGATTATCTCATTTTAAGTAGGTAGGTACAGTGAGCATCATATAGTTAGTAGCAGCCAAAGTAGCCAAATATATCGGAACACTTCTTTATTACTATGGGAATAAAGAAGTGCTACGATATATTTGGTTACTTTGGCTGCTACAAACTATGTGATGCTGACTGTACTCGCGTTTTTAATTTTCTGAAATGATGTTGGGTAGGATTTGTAGTCACTGGCAGCTACAGATTTTACAATTTGTTACTTTTGGAAATCATTTTATGCAGTAAGAAACGTGAAACGTGTTACATATTACAACGTATAAAACTATACCTGACTTTGGAAAAGTGACCAGATTAAGTTTATCTGATTGCCAAACGTGTGCACATTTTACACCAAAAGAGTAGACAGCTACCAAAGCAACCGTTAATAATACCTACATCGCAAAGTTTTAAACACTCAATTTATTAGTTGTGAAATTGAAAAATAATGTTAAGGTTTTTAAGGGAAAAACGTTCGAACATGACATTTACTTGAATAACTGGGTGCTTGTACGTACTGACATAGTAACACACTCAGAGTAACACATTCTACTATTATTATAAACGTCAAAGTCTCTCCAGTAATTTAAGGGTAGCAGTTCCTCAAAATATGCCATAGGCTATAGTTTTACGCGTAGAAAGTCGCGGGCAGTAGTAAGTCTAAATCGCTGTTGACAATCGATAATGCTAAGGGTGATGTGATGTGATGACATGTTTATTTACCGAGCTTTTACGAGCTTATGCCACCGTTTGACATCTTCGAAAATTTTGCATGTCACATGACAAAGACAGTAGTAGCATTTCTTTCTTACCACAATCGAATACAACTTTGTCCGATTAGCTGTTACTACCAGCAACAGATGAACAGCGGCGCTACCACGAACTTCAAAAGTCGAAGTTCGTAATACATGCAACCCTGTCACTCGAGTTAGGGAGTGCGATAGAGATGGAAATACCCGAACTTCGACTTTCGAAGTTCGTGGTAGCGCCGCAGGTTGACCATGACGAACGTTATTGACTGTTGCTATGGATGATTTGAAAATATTAGCCGTTACCCTAGGTAACGTTTGCTTATAATAAGGTCAACAATGTCGGACTAGCCTCCGCACTTTCCCGTCATCAATTGTCGTTGTCAACACTTTCGCTTGCTGAAGCTAATATAAACCTAAGATATATATATATTTCTTTTTATCTCATTTATTTTATAAGCCATACATCTTATGATTAAGTCGGCAACCTTAAGATATATCTTTCAAGCAATTAATCAGCGAAACGGTACGCGAATCAAATTCTTTGACAGTACTGTAGCATTCAGTCACTTTCGAAAACACACATTACTTTACTATTCTCCAGAGCGAGTAACCGCACTTCGAATAGTTTTCTATTGTCATAAATTCGAGCCGTCAATTTTTTATCTTGTACCGATGTTCTCCGAAAACAACTTCAAAACGTTACTCGCTAGCGTTTAGTTTTCGATGCGTAAACTTTCGATTCTACGACCAATCGGTACCATGGCATGGGACATAAATTTGACATTTCGAATCGACGAATACCGTAGCGATTTTAGTAAACTATTTCACTTGCAAATTAGCGCGTGATAACGTATTTAGCCGTCAAGAGGTGCCGTGGATCCGATCGAGATCCATCTCTAATTAAAGAACGCATAATAATAAGGGTTTTGAATTGACAACGTATATCCACAAAATTGAGATTGTCACGTATTTTGTATTTCAAATTGCAAATGAATGGCACACATTCCGCCACATTGTGTTGGAATAAACTTAGTATGGAAAAATCGGCGCATACTAAGTTTATTTATTTATTCAAGGATTGCCAACGGAGTTCACAATGTTACATTTTATGTGGACACATCAAGTACTTATATATGTCTAATTGTAACTCTAATAATAGGCAACCACGGCATGCGTTACAATTTTTGCATTAATGCACTAAACTATCTAGGCTTAAAACTAAATCACATCAGTCAGACTATGATTCAAGGTTCAACAACAGATCCCTGATTTTGCATTTGAAGCTGTTATGAGAATCACAAAAAATATCGATATTTTCTTGTTCTGGTGGGCTAGCACAGCTGACGCCGTACCGCGACGTGAGTCGAGAAATATCTACCCTCCTTTTCTAATTTGCACGGTGCGAGTGAGACAGGAGGCGCACAATCGCGCGCGAAGCGACAGCAGCGAGTTGTGCTAGGCGTACTGTAACAAGATCATTGTAAGCACGCAACAGGCGAGGTACAGGTGAGTGCTTGCCAGTTGGTTTTACAAAAAGGAACGTGATATAAGGCAGGAGGCATGCGAGGTATTTTAGTCGGGACGCTTGAACTTATCAACAATTTGAGGCAAATCAATTAGATTGTTCATGGTTTTATACAAGAAAGACATACTAAGCAACGTTCTTCTATTTATTATTAAAATTTTCTAGTCTAAAATGTTGAATTTTGTCTAGATATGATCTTACATGGCTAGGTGGTTTAAATCGGTACGACAAATGCTTTAGCAATTTCTTTTGAGTCCTCTCTATTCTGTTAATGTAAACTTAGTAAACGGGTGACCAAGCGGCACAACAGTACTCTACTTTACTTCTAACATAACTACACTCGCGGTCAAAGAAACCGGGTCAGTGACGAAAACCTCAATATTTTGTAAATCGTTGGTCGTATCTGCATGAAACTAACTCTGTTTTATAGAGAATTTAATATCCTTCTAAATCCAACCTTCAATGTTCTACGTAGTAACTGGAAAAAGGTTTAATTGAAAAAAAAAGACCATTTGGGTACTTATTTGAAATTGCGTTCGTTTTACTTTTGCTTGTTTTTAAGCAATTATTTTCAATCTGTCAAAGAACTATGATAAAAGGCTGTCATTGTTTTATTTTGTGGTCATTCTTGAATGTCTATCATGCCGCTAACACGAGATGAATGTACTCGTATCATCACTATGTTAGAAGAAGGAAGAAGTCAGAGGTATACAGCGAGAAGAACAGGTGTGTCACTTTCTACAGTGCTGCGAGTCCTCCAACGTTACCTACAAACTGGGCAGAACCTTAGAAGACCAGGAACCGGCAAAACAAGATGTACTACAGCTAGAGAAGATCGATTTATTGTTACAACCATGCTCCGAAATCGGCACCTCACAGCAGTTGAAGTGAAAAATCAGCTTTTAGAGACCCGAAGGGACGGCATCAGCGAGCGGACTGTCAGGCGGCGGCTCAAAGAAGCAAATTTGACCCCACATAGGCCGGCCAATGGCCCAAAACTTGAAAGAATACATCGAACAGCAAGACGACTTTATGCCCGCGATCACAGATACTGGGGTGACGAAGATTGGGCAAGAATTTTGTTTTCCGATGAATCCAGATTTATGCTCTATGCAAATGACGGGCGGCAAAGAGTTTACAGACGGCCTGGTGAACGTTTTATTCCAGCATGTTTTGAGGAAAAAGTGGCGTTCGGCGGTGGGTCAGTCATGGTTTGGGCTGGAATCTCTTCAGAGAGTCGCTCGGAGTTAGTTTTAATAGAAAATGGATCATTAACGAGTGCTAGATATGTAGAAGAGATTCTTAATGAGCATGTCGGCCCATACTTAATTAATATGGGTGGAAATTCTATGTTTATGCATGACAACGCCAGGCCACACACAGCTCAAATTGTCAGAGATTATTTTTTGGAGGTTGGTATCAACTGTATGAACTGGCCCTCGAGGAGTCCGGACTTAAATCCGATTGAGCATGTATGGGACGAGCTTGGGAGGCGTGTAAGAGCTCGAAAACCCGCCCCAGCTACACTAAGAGACCTGAAACAGGCGTTAGTGGAAGAATGGGACAATATCCCGCAAGAACGCATAAAGAACTTAATAAACAGCATGCCGAATCGTCTAGAAGCTGTAAGAAGAGCCCGAGGAGGCAATACGAAGTATTAATTTTTATTTTTTGTGTTGTATGTGAAGTACCTACTGCTTATTTTTGTACGTAAAATTGGTTGATTTTTTGTTTCCTATGTAATTTTATTAAACAAAAGAATTACGATTCCACCATTTGATGTTATTTAATTCAGTATAAAATTATCTACAATATGCAGTTTAATTCATGTCCCTAGCTGTATTATTTTAGGAGATATTACAAATTTTCGTACTGACCCGGTTTCTTTGACCGCGAGTGTATTTTAATATAGCATTATTGAGGTAGAAATATTTTTGAATTCCTTTCCATTCCTAATAACGAATCCTAACGATTTATTAGCTGATGTTATTATATTATCGATACGAGTTGTAAATTTTAGTTTTGTATCAATAACTACGGCCTAATCACGAATGACTCTTTATTCAGTGTCACACCTGCAATGATGTAAACACTTTTTGTTATGTTTCTCTTCATTGTAAATTTAATGTGAGAGCATTTGATTGGGTTCAAGTATGTACATCTTGTTAAGGTTGCACCAGTCATGTAATTTATTGATATCATCTTGCAATAAGGCTACATCGGTCCTACAGCTAACAGGACGTATTTAGTATAAGGTCATCCGCAAAAACGTACCAAGTGGAATGTGAGAAAATGTTTGTGATATCTAAATATATAAAAGAAGAAACTGACTGACTCCAACGGCAACAACGCACAGCTCAAACCGCTGGTTCTAAAGATTCAAAATTTGGCACGTAGGTTCCTTATAAGGTCTAGGGGTGCACTAAGAAAGGATTTTTCAAAATTCAACCCCGAAGGGGGTGATATGGGGGTCCAAAGTTTGTATGGGGGAAACATTATTTGTTGAACTAGAGACTTGAAACTTTGTAGGAAGATTATTTATTAAAATACAAAAAAGTACTTTCAGCGTTTTTGAAAATTCTACCCCTAAGTGGGTTAAATAGGGGTGTAAAGTTGACACATCAACGCACAGCCCAAACCGCTGGTTCTAGAGATTCTTAATTTGGCACGTAGGTTCCTTATAAGGTCTAAGAGAGCACTAAGAAAGGGTTTTTCAAAATTCATCCCCTAAGGGGGTGAAATAGGGGTCCAAAGTTTGTATAGGGAAAACATTAGTTTTTGAACTAAAGACTTGAAGCTTTGTAGGAAGATTACTTATTAGGATAGAGAAAAAGTACTTTCAGCGTTTCAGAAAATTCCTTCCCTACGGGGGTTAAATAGGGGTGCAAAGTTTGTATCCGAAACAACTCTGACTAGAAACTTGAAATTTACACCAGAACTTCCTTTTATGATGCAGGCAAGGGATAAGACGGGATTTTTGGAAATTCCATGCCTAAGGGGGTTAAATAGGGGTGCAAAGTTTGTATGAGAGAAACATTATTTTTTTAACTAGAAACTTGAAACTTTGTAGGAAGATTATTTAATAAAATACAAAAAAGTAAAGTACTTTCTGCGTTTTGAAAATTCTACCCCTAAGGGGGTTAAATAGGGGTGCAAAGTTTGTATGAGTGAACTTTACTTTTTGAGCTAGAAACTTGAAGCTTTGTAGAAAAATTACTTATTAGAATACAAAAAAGAACTTTCAGCGTTTTAGAAATATGGGTGCAAAGTTTGTATCCGAAACTACTAGGACTAGAAACTTGAAAATTACACCAGAACTTCCTTTTATGACGCAGGCAAGGGATAAGACGGGATTTTTGGAAATTCCATGCCTAAGGGGGTTAAATAGGGGTGCAAAGTTTGTATGAGAGAAACATTATTTTTTTAACTAGAAACTTGAAACTTTGTAGGAAGATTACTTAATAAAATACAAAAAAGTACTTTCTGCGTTTTGAAAATTCTACCCCTAAGGGGGTTAAATAGGGGTGCAAAGTTTGTATGAGTGAACTTTACTTTTTGAGCTAGAAACTTGAAGCTTTGTAGAAAAATTACTTATTAGAATACAAAAAAGAACTTTCAGCGTTTTAGAAATATGGGTGCAAAGTTTGTATCCGAAACTACTAGGACTAGAAACTTGAAATTTACACCAGGACTTCCTTTTATGACGCAGGCAAGGGATAAGACGGGATTTTTGGAAATTCCATGCCTAAGGGGGTTAAATAGGGGTGCAAAGTTTGTATGAGAGAAACATTATTTTTTTAACTAGAAACTTGAAACTTTGTAGGAAACTTAATAAAATACAAAAAAGTACTTTCTGCGTTTTGAAAATTCTACCCCTAAGGGGGTTAAATAGGGGTGCAAAGTTTGTATGAGTGAACTTTACTTTTTGAGCTAGAAACTTGAAACTTTGTAGAAAAATTACTTATTAGAATACAAAAAAGAACTTTCAGCGTTTTAGAAATATGGGTGCAAAGTTTGTATCCGAAACTACTAGGACTAGAAACTTGAAATTTACACCAGAACTTCCTTTTATAACGTAGGCAAGAGATAAGACGGGATATTTGGAAATTCCATCCCTAAGGGGGTTAAATAGGGGTCCAAAGTTTGTATTGGAGAAACATTATTTTTTGAATTACAGACTTGAAACTTTGTAGGAAGATTACTTATTAAGATACAAAAAAGTACTTAAGGCGTTTAAGAAAATTCTACCCCTAAGGGGGTTAAATAGGGGTGCAAAGTTTGTATGAGTGAACTTTATTTTTTGAGCTAGAGACTTGAAACTGTAGAAAAATTACTTATTAGAATACAAAAAAGAACTGTCAGCGTTTTAGAAAATTCCACCCCTAAGGGGGTTAAATAGGGGTGCAAAGTTTGTATCCGAAACTACTGGGACTAGAAACTTGAAAACACTAGAAGTTCCTTTTATGACCCAATTCCCAAGCAGAGCACATGAAACTTATGTTCCAGCGCCACTTTTAGCATGAATGTGGGTATATTGCAGTTATAAGTTGTTAGCCCATCGCCCACAACACACTTCAACCCTGCTCCCTTAGTCGACTTTTACGACACCCACGGGAAGAAAGGGGGTGGTGAAATTCTAACCCGACACCACACGGGAATAAAAAATAATTTACCATAACAGGTTTTGACGAATAATAAGGGAAGTAAGTCAGTTAGTAAGCTGTTGCCGGCGTAACAATTCAACAGTTATTGCAAAATTACACTTACTACGCGGGCGAAGCCGCGGGCAAAAGCTAGTCGTTAATAAATATGTTGAAAACGAGTGGTCCCAGATGTGAACCCTGAGGTACACCAGAGCTAGCTACAATAGGATCAGAACTACAACCATCAAATACTACTTTTGAGGGTCGATTGCCCAGATATGATTCGCACCAGAAGTTATACTTAATGTCCTTAAACTTAAGGTGTAAATTCCTTTAAAATTTTCCACACGATTCGTGTATTCTGTAATGTCATAACCGACAGACGCTAGCATTTTAATAAAAACGATAAATGCTTGTGATATAAGGCTGAATCTGAAAATAATAAAATGGTACTAATTGCATTACGTGTTGTTTGTGTGTGTCTAGAACACGCACACATTTGCAACGTAGTATCAGTGTGGCTAAGACAACCGTCACGTTCTGACTAGTATGCGTATAAGCGTCTATTTTTAATACAAATCATTTGTAGCATTTACCTGTCTTTCTGATGCATCATGATGGTTGCAGTTGCTGCCAAATACTGTATCTGCGCGTGCAACACCTACCTCTTGCTCGTATGCCGTTTTCCTAGGCGTTCTTGCTTTATTAAACAAGCTGCGGTCCCTTGGTTCCATCTGTAACGCCAAAGTTTGAACAATACATTTCTGCGCGCTGGTAATGTTAACAAGCGGTTTAGGCACACCCTCCTTACCTGTTTTCTATTATTTTGGACTGTATTTAATCATTATTTTGACAATTATTTAGGTTTCCTGAAAATAATTAAATTGTTTGTTTACCTTTTTGACAACCTGTCATACAACGATAGGTACGTCGATTTTGTCGACCGCGCTGCCATGAAGTTAAGGTTGTGTACTTTTAGTCTATGGTTGTAATAATTTCATGTAAATATGTAGTCCTGGTACCTTTTAAATTAGAATTTGTGAATTTAGAATCTGACATTCTGGAACGTGGATCCTCCTCTCCTCTCTCATAAGCCGTACAACGGACGGATCCCTCAGTTTCACGTCGACTTCCGAAATAAGAGGTCTTCTAAATTGATCCGTTGCGGGGTCAATTTACAAGACCTTTAGGTTTCCTATCTTCCTTATTCTCTAACCTTTCCTGTATCCACGTACCCTGGTAACCTTCAAACTCGTCAAAAATAAGAAAATAAAAACCCTGCATGACCTAACCTCTTCTTTTAATTTAGTAATTAACATTTTTTCATCTTTCAAACCTCTGAAAGTCCACGTAACGTGACACATTTACGCAGTCGCTAGCACTACAAACTCATACTAATGCTACAGAAATACATTGTAAATTGTATGAACTCATAAAAATGTACTTTACAAGTCTGAACCTGACCGTAGAGAGCAGTAGCAGGCGACATTGTCGCAGCGACACTACCGTAAAATGGGACGAGTTGTGTCAAAATAGACATTCATACCACGATAAAAATGAATTTGTAAATGTGGCACGTTAATTTTTATACATAAAAAATGTTTCGGCCGTATGATTTTTAGTTTTTTAATGATCTGTCGTTTAATTTCATAATATTAACGATACACTCAAAAATAGTGGGAAAGCCTACCTCACGCCGTAGTGGAGTTAGGATGGCAATAGGGTGAGCTGATAAATTGTATCGCTCCCCACAACCCTGGTTCCACTCCAGAGCACTTCTAGAGCCTCCACTTTTTTAAATATAGTAATTTGGCTACTCCGTGTTGCCGCAAGATAAGAAAATATGTCTAAAAGTATAATAAAATACTTTTAGAGCAACCTGAGCCAGGAAATTAAAGTAGCACCTGAAAATATTCGCGTCCGTACCTTAAACACATATATAAGTACCTAAGAACGGTCGGTAACTTGAAATCTTGTTAAATCGGAATGAGATTTATTATTGATTCGATTGGTATATAGAAGGAATTTGAGAAATCAATTCGTATGTAACGATCCTGATTTGACATTTTAAAAGTCATGAAGCAAGTTGTTTTGAAGGTTGCGTCATCTTTTATGTGCAGTCTCGCCGGGAAGAGAATTTATTAATTGCACATTGGAAACAGGTATCTGGCCCTGTTCTGAATCACAACTATTTCTATTAAGGTGGTTCGCTCTCCATACAACACGTTATTTGACATTCGCAGGCTAACGGCGTGATATTGTTGTAACAAATTGGCTTTCTAATTTGCGCGACATTCCCCCTTTCCTATAATAAACTTGTATAAACTACTAAGTAGTTTTCCTAAAGTCTCACGTCAAAAACGAATTTCTCATATTATTCTAGTTTATACAAGTTTATTCTAGAAAAGGGGGAATTTCGCGCATGGAAAGTCAATTTATGACAGTTTGTTTCATAAGTTTCTTTAAATATCACGCCGTTAGCCTGCAAATGTCAAATAAGTAACGTTTTCTATGAAAAGCGAACATCCTTAAAGTTTTATCTAGTTTTGTGCTGAAAGGCAAACACGCAAAATGATTATGTATAACTGTTGAAACCTCATATGAAAAATGAAATTTAAATTTTCTATTATTCTGAAAACAAAATAAAAACAATAGCAATAGGGATGCGGACTAAGATTTTTTTACGATGCCATTCGAACCAGTTTTTGGAGAGGAACAAATGTTTGTATGGGAGCAACTACAATTAAAGAACATAAATACCCAAAAATTTGAGACAAAGATTGACGTCGCTGGCGGCAGCGGAAAACGCTTCATACTGATGACGTACCCACGTATGACGTCACTTGTACAAAGTAGTTGTATCGTTATATGGAAAATCCGGTAAATTGTTGTTTCGGTCGCGAAATACTGCGTTTAAGTACATAGTTGTCATACAATTTTGTATCTATAAAAGCGTAAGGATTCTATTGGCAGCTTTAAATTTACTCTTGGACAATGAAAAAAAATGCATAATTTTTCTAAACTTTCAAGGTTCATACCTTTTTATGATTTTAATTACATTTTATAATTTATACTTTATTACGATAATTTGATGGTTTACTGTCCATTTAGCATCACTACGTTATCAATTTGAACATGAAGCCGCATGCCTATTGTAACTGCCTTCCTTTAAAATAGGACTTACATTCCATTGTGGCATATTTTCTATAGGAACTTGAGACTTCGGAAGATGTAGAGGTAGTGAGAGAGTCAGTATTCAATCGTTACTAATATTATAAAGAGGTAAAGTTTATGAGTAGCTTTACAAACACGTAGGAGTTATCCGGAATTACAAAATTTCCAAAATTCCTTAATCAGTAGGTGTATTTAATAAATCTTCGATACTAAAGTCCGGATTAATAAGCCAAGTACCGAAATTGAATATCATGTATTTTTTTGTGAATAAGCCTGAGTACATATACTATTTATAGTGAGTGCTGATAATGGCGATAAGTGAACTAGTTCGGTTCTTATACTTATGGTAATATATGGGTAAGGCCGTTGAGATTATCACTTATAACACAAAAATAACACAATCACTTTTGTGATACCGTAACACAAATATAACACAAAAGTAACACTATTTTTTGTAAAGGTTGTTTCATAATAGTATTAAAATAAAGGGTAAGGAAAAAATATCATTTTTTTTTACGTATGTTAATATATTTATAATGAAAACATTTTAGAATACGTGATCGATCGGTATTTGACTAAATCAGTATTTTTTATGATGATCTGTTTTTATAAAAAAAAGATAATTTCCTTTTCTGTATAAAAAACAGATCATCATAAAAAAATACGACAAATTGAGCATTATTCCTAGGAAACAAAAAAGTTTTCAGAATTATTGCAAACATAAAAGAATTTAAAAATATATTTCAAGTAGAAACTAAATGATTCATTTAATAAGTTCACGTGGTTGTCTGAAATAAACGAATTTTATTTTATTTTATTTATTTATTTAATAAAAATCACATTCATCAAAGGCAATTGAGCATGGCGTCTTAGTTTAAAGAATTCTCGCAAACATAAAAGAATTTAAAAATATATTTCAAGTAGAAACTAAATGATTCATAAGTTCAATCAATAGAACGCGCGCGGCTGCGATAGCCGCGATTCACGAATTATATAATAGAAGACCTAATTCAAGTTTGATCGAATGCGGCATCACTGGTGTACATCGTCCGGTGAGAACCTAAACTGTCTAATTACACGTAATAGTAGGTACATGAAAACTCGACCTTATTTCTACGTTAACACAGTTGATATTGGTTTTTTTTTGCAAATGCACTAAATAGTGAGTTTTGGTTGTCACCCGACGACCATACTGTAAGAATAATACGTTTAGACTGTAAGTACTATTCAAAATAACAATTCGAATAAATCTCACGATAATATGAAAATGATTTTCTTTACTATTACAGTATTCTCAATCTGCATGACTCTTTACACTTGTTTTGTGTTACTGAACACAAAAACTTGTGTTATGCATAACACAAAACTAACACAAAACGCCATAATATAACACAAAACCAGTTTTTTACAAGCGTTTTAGGTTATAAAACCAAATTAAGTCAAACTAGACGCAAATGTACATGTTTCATGTAAGCTTTAAACATAAACGAAAACAACCATAGTAAAGTGAACTTCTGAAACGCTTACTTACTTGAGATATTCATCAACACAAATTCTGACGAAAATATGCGACTCACTTTCAATTTTTCTCATAGACAAACTAAAAATGGCAGTTTCTTTTTTTTAACATTGATTGACAGCTTACGGTGTTGCTGTGCCAAAATACATTTTTCCCCAGTTTTCTGTTAATATTTAGGGGTAATTATGCATAACACAAAAATTTGTGTTACGAAAGCCAAAACTCTGCCCACTAATCTAAAGACCTATAAAGTACGCAAAACAAAGTATTTAAACACCGTTCTTGGTTTTACAGAAAGTAATGTGTCTCACCTTTCAAATGTATTTAAACGTTTTTTTCTAAATGTTTAAATATGAAAATAATTCGTAGTTGAAAAGTACTCGGAAAAAAGCGACACGTCATTTTCGACCAAAATTAGGGGGGTTTGATGAACATAAATGCAAGTATTTTATAGAAACAACAACTTTTATTCAGTTTGCGAAATGGGGAAACAAGCTCAATAATTGCTTTATAGAATCAACTAACAACAACGGCAGTAGTGCTTACATATTTGGAGAAAACGTGCTGGAAAGTTTTGTTCCGACCAAAACTGACAATGTCGGCGGCCTTACCCATATACAAACATGCACACGCCCTCTTAATACATAGTCAATATTTACAAATGTTAATGTGCATGTTGACCATGTACTGACTTTGAATAGACCCGCTATCCAAAATTCCTATTAAATATAGATTGGTGTCAAATAAAGGTAATCTAGAAAACTGGACTGAAATTGCATTTTTTTTAGTTTTCCTTTGATTTATACACTAAACACGAATTGTATTCTAATTTCTATGAAGCTTTCTATGTCTGCTAGAAGTGCCTTAGACTTTTGATGATCGGTGAGTCAGTGAGTGTGTGACAAAATTAAGAAACTTTGACTAGTTATAATTCTTAAACTACTGGTTCAAATTGAACGAAATTTGAAATATATCGTGTTTATACAATGCGTTCTTGGTTACTGAAAATTTAGGCTTCTAGTTTTATCCAAAACTAAGTTATAGGGGGGTCGAAAATGGCCTGAACTGCTTCGAGAAAAGGATGGTACGGCCGTGCCGCTGTTTTGCTCGACTTGGCGGGGCCACTACCGTGCCTCCAGATAAAACATTTTATTTAACTAATAATTGTTGTTAATTAACGGGTTGGACCAACATACGTTTACAGACTGATTGACTTTAAATATGGCGCAGGGTGGGTACAGGAGGCAGAGGTTGCTTGTGCCCAGCAGCAGGACGTATATAGGCTGATTTCTGACATATTATTCGATTGGACATAGCACATAGCACGTAGAACCGATGGCCGTTGGGGCGGAAAGGTCCTCGAGTGGCGACCACGTACCGGAAGGCGCGGCGTGGGTAGGCCCTCGACAAGGTGGACTGATGACCTGGTAAAGGTTGCGGGAGTCCGCTGGATGCGGGTGGCGCGAGACCGGTCGCTTTGGCACTCTTTGGGGGAGGCCTATGTCCAGCAGTGGACGTCTTTCGGCTGATATGATGATGATGATGATGATTCGATTGGATCAAATAACAAAATCGGCAATGACTTAAACTAACGCTAGATCTCAGCCCATATATTATGTAGTTATATACTATCTTTATAAAAACTGATGATAAAATCGAACTGCTACTCTAATGCATGCTTCATATTATTATTATTATTTAAATTCAAAATGTATGTGTAATCAGTAAATAATTATTTATTGGTTAATCTAAAATTGCCTCGCCGCAGTATTAAGTTCTTAGACATAATTACGAAATATAATATATGTACATGACTGCATTATATTTAATAAATGAATTATTATTATGGCACCGCCAGCTGTCATCCGTGCGTGAAGCTAGCAATGCTATTGATGATTGGATTTGATAGTTTTGGTGGAAACTCACCCTAAAACTAGTTAAATCAGCTCAAAATAACCTACAGAACAATCGTGCTTAGTGGCATTTTCAAAAACAAGAGAGCACAGTGTCCCCAACATTGCCACTAAATTTTCAACCAGGGATAACGTGATTCTAAAGCCTCTCGGTTATAGTACTATTGGCGCCATCTCTCGCTTACAGCTCACATTTCTTACACGTGAACCTCGATAGACGACTGAACAAATTCTGTGCGCTAAGCTGACATGCGTGCGAGTTTACCTCGGTTATAAGTTCACTATAAAAGCACTAGAGGGTGGTTATGTCAAGAAAAATAACTTGAACCAAAATAATGATAGAACTCATTCAGTCCTCGTTTCCCTGACTTATTTATTCAATACCATCGTTGAAGAAACTCAATCGATTTATCTAATGTTCAGAAGACTTCATTGGAATTGTTACACACGGAAAAGAATATAAAAACTGACCCATAAACTATATATAAACTAGAACTGTAGAACATAAAAAAAGTATTTTAAGAAAACGGTGTTTTCATAATGGTTAAAACCTGATTGATATAACTATGTTTACTTTTCACTAGGTAGGAGACTATAGGTGTCTCTGCGATTTACAAAACCTTAATATAAGACGATATTAATGAGCAATGACCGATTAAACTGAATAATCTCAGCGCGTCTATCATGAGACGGCCGCGACAAACCCTCGATTTTTCTCGCACTATCCGTCTCTCTCTTATTAGAACACTTAGAACAAGAGGTATGGTGCGAGAAAAATCGAGAGTATATATCGCGGCCGTCTCATGATTCTCATGATAGGTCTGCGGGCTGTAGTATAGTGTAGACATTAATAGATCACATCGAGGGCTTCAAGCTAAAGTTGTAGTTCAAGCTAAAGTAGTCGTAGTGTTTTATTATACGCAAAATGCTTAGTTTTCAGGAGAGGCAATAACTTTTTTCGGCATTTACTGATGCTCCCATAAATTTGCACGGGGTGGGGGGCGGCATTACTATCTTGTTATTGTGTTATGCTTGATTTTAGGTTTACTATTCTGAAAACCATTGAATGTGTGCTTACGTCTCTTTACCTTGGTGAAAGTATCCGACAAATGTATTGAAATTCCCTGAAAAATACTTTATGGGCGTATGTGATTAAAAAAAAAAGCAATTTAATTATTCAATAGTGTTCAAGTAACTGGTCTGCGATATATGGGTAAGGCCGCCGACATTGTCAGTTTTGGTCGGAACAAAACTTTCCAGCACGTTTTCTCCAAATATGTAAGCACTACTGCCGTTGTTGTTAGTTGATTCTATAAAGCAATTATTGAGCTTGTTTCCCCATTTCGCAAACTGAATAAAAGTTGTTGTTTCTATAAAATACTTGCATTTATGTTCATCAAACCCCCCTAATTTTGGTCGAAAATGACGTGTCGCTTTTTTCCGAGTACTTTTCAACTACGAATTATTTTCATATTTAAACATTTAGAAAAAAACGTTTAAATACATTTGAAAGGTGAGACACATTACTTTCTGTAAAACCAAGAACGGTGTTTAAATACTTTGTTTTGCGTACTTTATAGGTCTTTAGATTAGTGGGCAGAGTTTTGGCTTTCGTAACACAAATTTTTGTGTTATGCATAATTACCCCTAAATATTAACAGAAAACTGGGGAAAAATGTATTTTGGCACAGCAACACCGTAAGCTGTCAATCAATGTTAAAAAAAAGAAACTGCCATTTTTAGTTTGTCTATGAGAAAAATTGAAAGTGAGTCGCATATTTTCGTCAGAATTTGTGTTGATGAATATCTCAAGTAAGTAAGCGTTTCAGAAGTTCACTTTACTATGGTTGTTTTCGTTTATGTTTAAAGCTTACATGAAACATGTACATTTGCGTCTAGTTTGACTTAATTTGGTTTTATAACCTAAAACGCTTGTAAAAAACTGGTTTTGTGTTATATTATGGCGTTTTGTGTTAGTTTTGTGTTATGCATAACACAAGTTTTTGTGTTCAGTAACACAAAACAAGTGTAAAGAGTCATGCAGATTGAGAATACTGTAATAGTAAAGAAAATCATTTTCATATTATCGTGAGATTTATTCGAATTGTTATTTTGAATAGTACTTACAGTCTAAACGTATTATTCTTACAGTATGGTCGTCGGGTGACAACCAAAACTCACTATTTAGTGCATTTGCAAAAAAAAAACCAATATCAACTGTGTTAACGTAGAAATAAGGTCGAGTTTTCATGTACCTACTATTACGTGTAATTAGACAGTTTAGGTTCTCACCGGACGATGTACACCAGTGATGCCGCATTCGATCAAACTTGAATTAGGTCTTCTATTATATAATTCGTGAATCGCGGCTATCGCAGCCGCGCGCGTTCTATTGATTGAACTTATGAATCATTTAGTTTCTACTTGAAATATATTTTTAAATTCTTTTATGTTTGCGAGAATTCTTTAAACTAAGACGCCATGCTCAATTGCCTTTGATGAATGTGATTTTTATTAAATAAATAAATAAAATAAAATAAAATTCGTTTATTTCAGACAACCACGTGAACTTATTAAATGAATCATTTAGTTTCTACTTGAAATATATTTTTAAATTCTTTTATGTTTGCAATAATTCTGAAAACTTTTTTGTTTCCTAGGAATAATGCTCAATTTGTCGTATTTTTTTATGATGATCTGTTTTTTATACAGAAAAGGAAATTATCTTTTTTTTATAAAAACAGATCATCATAAAAAATACTGATTTAGTCAAATACCGATCGATCACGTATTCTAAAATGTTTTCATTATAAATATATTAACATACGTAAAAAAAAATGATATTTTTTCCTTACCCTTTATTTTAATACTATTATGAAACAACCTTTACAAAAAATAGTGTTACTTTTGTGTTATATTTGTGTTACGGTATCACAAAAGTGATTGTGTTATTTTTGTGTTATAAGTGATAATCTCAACGGCCTTACCCATATTTCAAAATCTATACAATTTAAATTATTTTATATACTTAGGTGTTCATGGATATTTATATGAGAATTAAGATTACATGAATACAAAATGCTTATGACCGGATACTTGCACTTGGCCTTCAAAGTCTTGCCATACCATTTCATATTTTTATTGAACAGTACACTTTCAGATGTTTAAAATGTATTATTTATTGTGTATGTATATATGCCATTAAGGTTTGGTAAAGATTGTTTAATAATGTTCATGTACTACTGTGGGTAAAGTGCATCAAGTCTAATGAAATATTAGGTCAAAAGTTTTTAGGTCTAACAAGGGAGAACGACTAGTCTGTACATTTCAGCCATAAACCATTGTTCCATGTCGGTGACTCAGTGTCAGATTTCAATTACCATACGGTAACAAGGTCAGACTATATAAACTGTTATATGTTCTACCGTGTGAACTTATCTACTTACGTGTGTCCTACTTTCATTCTACCGTGCTAACACATCAGGCAACCGAAATTAGAATCATTGTGAACACAACAATCTTGTGTATTCCAGTTAAAGATTTTTTATCTCTCACTTCAGGAAGTCTATCTGATTCACGTCTTAATATGTAGATATTATGAATTAGATAAAAAAATACTCATCAATCGGTGAATCCTATGATCCAATCCAATGTGGAAATCGATATTACGGATCATAGATTTTTTATACATGTAGTATATTATGCTTGTTTGTGGATCCATACCCTCTTCACTTCGTAGTCAAGTTCGTACCTAAATTTTGTACCCTATAATAGTGCAAATCTATAGATACCATTTTTCTACTTAACTTTACTGCTTATTTCGACATTTAATATTGAAAAAAAAATATTGTGCTAGATAGTACCAAAGATGAATAAGGTATTTTTTCATTATAGACACCGTAGATCACGGATCAGTTATCATGGTGCAGGTTATACCAAACGAAGCTTGACGGTCAACCGAATACGTGATCATTATGTTTCTTTCCTTGGCCGACTCTATGTAGTGAGTTTTTTACGGTGATAAAGAAGAATTTTAATTTTACGACGCAATGGTTATATACCTACGTGTCACCATCATTGCGATTTACTAACTAGGTTAAATTAAGTACACTATCCAAACTAACATACATTTTGAAATGTTTATTATTGATACTAAAAATCTATAATATTCAGAGCAAGCGCTTTCCTTCCAGAGATATTGCGTTTTTTGCACGTGCTTGCGTTTCAAGTGGGCGGGAACTATAGATCTTTTGTTTTATAGGTGAACTAACATGACGTAAAGCCTCATGTTTTCATACCTGACTCGTGCAGTACTCATGCGTGATACAAATCAAATCGATCGTATTTTGCAGATAATCGATTCGCAATTATCGAAGCTCTTTGTTCTACCATCCGCTTGGGCCTCAACTACATTCAACTCTTTCACGTACAAATCGCATTTAAATATGCTTTACTCGCTCTTTCTGACACGTTAGCTCGGCGTGCATGGAAGCGAGCTCGTAAAACGGACTGAAATCTCATTGGGATCGGAAGCGACGAAAAAAAGAGACTCCTTGTTTAACCTTTCATCTGTGTTTGATAAGGATCCTACCCATATTTTTAGTCACCTTTTTGCATTTTTTTAAGACGTAATTTATTTTCCCTAATGCGGCGCGATCGCAGCTTGAACCCACTATTATTTTAACCCATCACAGACGAAAGGTTAATGAGGGGTTTTGGCCGCCATTGCATTAGTGCCTTGTGCCATTTCTGCAACCGGAATATTGGCCATTTTTATCGGATCTTCGACCGGTAATTAGTGATTATGAAGTTTTTGACCGCATTCTACAATGCTAAGTAATTCAGACTTCTAGACGTTTCTGCTAAACGGCGGTAGTTATGAAGATTAGTTAAACGCTTAACTTAGGTTGGGTCATGCACATTTAGCTGGCCTGTTCTGATTTTCTGTTGGTAGACGCCACTATGGAGCTATCCGACAGGACGAGTCACGTGAAGAGGGCTGTGTCCAGTAAGTTAACTTAAGTGATCAGCAGGGAGCGTACATTTCATGCCGGTTTCGTCATAATGACGTATTCATATAAACACACAGGATGATTCAAAAAACGAAGTGACACGACTTAGTAACCAAAAACGTATTTAGTAACTAATATTTTATTTTATTTTTAATTACTTATAGGCCACAACAACGTGTCTATCGATGCTATCATGAAATTGGTCAAGTTCATGTTAAAATCAAACTGTGTTTCTTTATGTTCCTCATGTTCTTTGTGTTTTATTGTTTGCAAATGTAATTTGATGTTGCTTGCTTTTGGTGGCAAACTTTGCTGACAGCAGGAACAATAAATTTGTTTATTATCTATAACTAAACATGGATTTATGTGGCACAATAATTTTATAGCCTCCATGGCGACTTAGGCCACTAGCAAAGCATTAAGTTTCGTGATCTTATTAAATTTAACTGAAATGTTGTTTCCGCATGTATCCTATTTGTGACAAAGAGTAAACTTTGATGTGACAATGTCAGATAAAGTTCTTTCAATGTCCGTCTCAAGTGGAAATATATTAGATCTACTTAAACGGAAGAGGTTGATTAGATAACAGTGATTAATCATTGATTAATCACATTTTCCATTATTGGGTACGGATAAATAAAAGTTCGTTATGCCGTTGCTCTTTTCAAACTTTTTCCATTCTGTATGTAGCTTGACGTCATACGCCTGTCATCGGCATGAAATGTACGCTCCCTGGTGATCAGTTTAAAATGCGATTTTATAATTGTTTGCATTTAAATTTACTGCTTTATTTAAAAGTAAGAGTCGTAATTGAAACGAGCGCTTTGATCAATTTATAAAGAAAAGACGTGGCTTGCGATCCCAATACGTTATGCGCGGCATTACCCCAGTTGCTACAAATAACTTGGTCATAGGATTAAACACATCCAATAACCATTAAATGAGTTTCGAAAGGCAGCTACTAGATGATATTACAAGATGTATGGTGCACGTGCATTCCTATGATTTATTAAGATTGTCTGTATGAAGTCAAAGTAATTATGAGGCATGAAAATTGTATTCTGGAACTAGATTCTAGGTTTGGTTGGCAGCAGTTGCGATGCGTCCAACGAAGTTTCAGCTTTCCTACGGATGTGTTCAATGCCCGCTACTGGTTCTTAGTGTTCCTGCTAATGATGCGGTCTTGGTTTTGAAACGCAGATAAAACCTTTCGAATATTCATTAAGTGTTTTGGATTTTTTCTATTGTAAAAACCAAACATCGCTGCCAAATAAATAATTACTCCACATATAAATTTTATACCGGATATTGTGAAAAGTCACCACAACTACAGAAGAAATGCTGCTACTATGTTGACGACGAGTGTACATCGGCCTTTTAACCTCTTTAACGATTTTTATCAGCAATTTTAATATTTGTAGCTTTTGTGCATAATTTGTTACGAATATTTAGAGTGTATTTTAGACCTATGTTCGTGATTTTTTTCTATCGAGAGAAAATTGCTTAATCATATTTCGAATCACTGATCTCGATGCAGATTAGCCTCAAGATTACTATTCGGATTTTTTTGAAACCATATTATTATTTAAACAGACGCATTATATTGTTTCAAAAACTCTGTTCGCTTAACTTCGCTGAACCTACGGCGCCTTTATAAAGTGCATCACCACCTTCTTATCAATAGGACTGATAAATACTCCTGAACATAAAAGTTTTTACAGGTTGGTCACTTAACTGCTTGCTACCGGCATGGATGCATGATGGTTTGGCATCATTTGTATAAGAAACGTATTCATCAAACGAACGACGAAGTCGGATAAAACCAGAACAGAGTCGACTTGAATTCCTGAATTCCTAATTTCATCAACGTGCCAGGAGTCATGGGAATATCGATCAATGTTTGATGTTTTACCCCGACGTTGCAAGCTTTTAACCGAATCCAAAAAAAGGAGTTTATACCTGCCAATCATTTTATACCTGCAGCCTATGGTTCACCTACACTCAAAAAGCTTTCGGCGTCCTACGCGACCAATATAATAATAACGGCGTTAGGTTGCTGCTGGGGCTGCCGCGCCATTGTAGTGCATCAGGGATGTTTGCCGAGAGGCGCACGGATAGCTTCCATGCCATAATGCGCAAGCGCATCGCGTCCTTGTTAAAGGTCACAGCTCATTAGAGCCACCCGGCACCAAACCCGCCGCTACGCCTCGCCTCGGAACTGTACTAACTACGGAGTTGATGTAGTGAGCGCATGCCCGACAAATCCATATAAAGAATACTAACTGATCGGGGCGAGGCGGTGTGGGTCGGGTGCCTGGTGGCTCTAATGAGCTGTGACCTTAAGGCGCGTGCGCGGCAGCCCGAACAGCGTCCTACTGACGGTGGCAGCGCGCCTAGACGGCGTCTAACTGTACCTGACATCTTTATTTATATGATTTGTATTATAATTATATGTGTTATTACTATGATTACTAATGATAGTTAAATTAATATTATTATAGTTTATCTGGTGGCGTAATTTGTTAACTATTGAATTACTATCCTTAGTCATTATACTTTTATCAAAGAACAGTGACTTCACAATGAAGGTCTCTACTATGCTCACTAATGACCAGATTGCTGGAATGTAGTAGGTACTTATACGACGTAGTATTTGCCCAAACTGAAGTGGTCCCCTACGAATTCGTGTGCAATAATAACTAGGTAGTTCACACAATGCCAACACCGTAACGCAATGACCTGCCACGACCGACGGAGTTTCATTAATGACATACTATTTTGATATTGCTGCTACACTGTGACCAAACCTCGGCTCACATTACCGTCCTGTTGTTTAGTTCGTGAAGTTGTCAACGGTTGCAAAAACTGCCGAAGTAATGACTGATAATTAGATTATTAGCAACCTCATCGATCTTTTCCATAAGTCAAGGACGACGCGAGATTGTTGATGGTCAAAATGTTGAGCATGTTTTATTATCAAGGTGAAATCAATCTTTCATTAAAATGATCAATGAAGCTTTTAAAGGAAAGTAGCTAACATTTCTTACGTTTTATCCACACTTTTAGACATTTTATTGGTCTATATATGCCCACTCCAAGCCAGTTACAGTGTCCCGTACCAAAACTAACCCAGCCTCACTATTAGGCCTAGGTTTGGTACGGGACACTGTAAATGGCTTGGAGTGGGCATGTAGACCAACACAATGTCTAAATGTGTGGATGAAACTTAAGAAATGTTATCAGCTACTTTTCTTTAAAAGATTCAGTTATAAAAAGTGGTTTACGCGATCACACGCTGTCTGACCGTCTGTCACAGGTAATATTTTGATACCACGATTGTGGCAAATTAGCATAAAACCTGCCCGCTGGTAAACGGAAACCGAAAGCTAAGGAAGATTGCAATTACAGAGGAGTCCCATAGATATATGCACTGCCGTTCCTTTATTGATTTATCCTCCTGGATCCTGGAGATATCGATTGTGCCAAAACTGATAAGTACATCTCTTAATGTAGGAAAATTAGAAAAAAAATCATGGGGTTTTCCCCTCGCCAAACTGATCGCTGGTTGGCCATTTGTGACTCGGTGTTTATTTTTCAGGTTGACAGTTTCGTTTCGAAACGTTCTGACGACTGCAGATTTTTTTAAATGTTTTGTCCTCAAGTGAGGACCGGGGGATCCAGGAGGTTAAAATAATTATGACATGTTATATTTACTGAGAGCGAGAGGCAAATGCGGGTGCCTCGATCTCAATTCTCAACACAGCGCATTTTCGGAAGGTCTGGCGACCTGGAGCCTTAGCATGGTTGACATTTTATCACTTATCACGGCGTGACAAATGACAAATCACGTGATTTGTCTACTTAATCACTCAAATTACCGATTCATAACATGGTGGCACGTGTCAAAATGGAGTTATCCAACTATGACATATGACAGCGATATATGACATTTGCATAACATGGTACGTGGTTAATGTGGTAATTTGACGTCTCAACTTGGTTTATTTTATTTATGAGAGGTATTAACGATTAAGCTATTTTAAACTTGGTTTACACCAAAACTACGAGTGAATAAGTATTCGATTCTAGTGACAATAATGATAGTTAACTGTGATAATGGTAATTTTTTCCCTATAATCAAACATAGATTTGTTTGTTGAACTCGCACCTATTATTGAAAAACTAGTGAAATTTCATCATGGAGAGTTTTCAACAAACGCTGGTGGCCCTTGGACTTGGAGTTCCTAAACCAGAAATTTCGCTGCTACTTATCGAAGCGGTACTTAAGGTAAGTAATGCTATTTGAATTAATTGATAAATTGTATGGACCCCAAGGTTTGTTGGGAGGATGGTGTTTAGTACCTAACAATGTTATCCTATAATACAAATGTAGCCAGTATTTTTTATTTGGTTTGAGGTAGCCAGTGATTATTTTATTAAACCTAGGTACCTACTTAGGTACTGTAATCAACATGTACTTGGGAATCAGTCATTCCTTAAAACATATTTGTCATTCTTATTTATATCTTATACTAGCTTCTGCCCGTGACTCCGTCCACGTAGAACTCATTTATAACGCATTTCCATACAAACTTTCACCCCCGTATGGAATGATTTCCGGGATAAAAACTATCTTTTGTCCTTTCCCGAGACTCAAACTACCTCAATACCAAATTTCATCTAAATCGGTTCAGCGGTTTAAGCGTAAAGAGGTAACAGACAGACATAGACACTTTCGCATCTGTAATATTAGTAAGGATAGATATTCAGGATATTGTGATATAATACGTGTAATTGTGCTTCAGGCTAAGTACTCATGACTTGTATTTTATCTTCTTTTCAGATCTATTAGCGAAGAAAGAAAAGAAGATTACAACCGATGGTACTCAAAACATACCACATGTTCAAAAATCGAATTACATAAATACATGAATAAGTTACCGTTTCATTTAAATTGATTGATTCCTTTACTTATTATGCCACCTATATGCAGGGAGTGTTTGAAAGGTGAGGTTCAAGACGGAGGACAAGACAATCCATACTAACATACCTACAACCTTCAAACACTTTGTGCATGACAACCATTTTTTAAAGATATTCTCAAGATTTTTAAGAATCTAACATTTGTAACACAACACAACACAGTATTACAATACAAACACAAAATAAATTTACTTTATTGATGTCCTTTCTTGAAGAACTACATACATAGAAGGAGAATTGGCAACGCAATTTTCAAGCTTCAATAGGCAACGATGCCCGCTTACCTTCAAGCGGGCCGTACGCTTTATTGCCAACGATGTGGTATAAAAAAATACACAATATAACGAATCACATTGGATTTATTACTTTTATTTCAATTTGTCAATTGTGCAAAATAAACTCAATAGGTATACAATTTACAAAAGAGAATGTAAGAGTAGGTACAAACACAGATTTATCCATTTCAAGTCCAGTCAAACTTTGAGTAGATTTGAGTTAATTTTTAATGCTTAGATGTCATTTCCACCATTCTGAAACATAAAAGTATTGTTAAGTACATTCTTAATAATATTAATAGACTGACTTTTGTGATAGGTATAGATATAGACAGGGGGGTAAGGTGGCCAGACCTCCCAAAGGTGTGATTAGAGTAAGAGACATGCATTTGTCTCCAACTATTAAAACAGAATCCTCAATTCAATCTTTACCGACTAAAGGATTCAATCTTGGATTTCTTTGAAGTTGCAACCAACCATTAGTGTCTGCTTATCACCAGACAGGCCATATGCTTGTTTGCCACTCTTTGTCCAATAAAATTGCATGGTATGGGAGTCAAATTGAGTAACATTTCAGTAGTCTAGAAACAGATATGAAGTTAACTAGTGTAGCGGCTACATTATTAGTATAATGTCAAAATAAATTTTAGTTTTATTTCACTAATCCACAGTTGACTGGATATTTATATCTTACCTATTCCAATATAATTTAAATCACAAAGTTGTTAATGATTAGTATTTTTTTACAAGTAATACCGGTGAAATATGATTACATGGATACATATATTATTTCACACTAGTAATATATCATATATATTAACTTAGATAATTTACCACCAACTTCCACATTCAACTAGTTTTATCAAAATTGGTATTGAAACTGGTACTTATTACAATTTGGTACTTACACAAAATTTGTATTTAGCCAAAATCTTAGAACTTAAAGGCTAGTACATTTACCTACTTAATGCTATCTAAAAAAGGTAGGATTTCAGAAAGAACTTGCCTGGTTTTTTGACAAGGAATGTTAGGTTAACCATTTGGGACTGAAAGAACTATAGGTATTACACAGCAAAAACTTTTTTGTCTCTAGTGTAGATCCGGGGTCTGAAAAATAATTTTAGAAGTTAGTATTTGCTTGGGCAAACAAGTATAATCACTGTAAATGTCAACTTACCAATTCATTTTTGATTCTCAAAGGCAATCTTATGTTTCCAATAAAATTATTATTTCTATCATCGTCTTGAAGTCTGTAAAAAGAAGAAACACAGCGGTACACTCGGTAAATAAGCATACTTTTGATAAAATGTGTTGGTAATAGTAAACAAACATACAAACCTCTGAATTAGCTGTATTTCGGCTCGCTTAATTCGGCCTGGCTTTTAAAGCACTGCCTTTCATTGATACGTAACACATATTTGCCATAATTCTTTGCAGGTATAGCAAAATATTCACAAGATTATTCTTAGTTTAGTAATAATCCAGCGTAACAGAAGCATTTAACAATAACATTTGACATTTTTCAATGTTGACGACATCACGCGCCACTAGCGCCTCTAGCGGTCCTTCACTCGTAATTCCTTATCGTATCGATTGTGGTTAATTTACCAATAATCCAAACATGCTTTCATGTATGATAAATTTAATCCCACGACAAGTGCCAATTGGTCGAGCTTCAAAAACTCTAGCCATAAAGCCTTTTTTATACATTTGTTGGTAATATTGGATGACTGCTTGCTCATAAATAGTACGCTTTATTATAATGCCATCAAACCGAGAGGTAATAAAAATGTTTCACCTTCACTCATAGTAGACTAACTTTTCAAAATATTTGGGTTTTCATTGTATTTTGCATCTGTGTGGGCCATTTTCAAAGGCTTGACAGTTGACAGCAAGCAAAATAAACCGTCGCCGTCAAGCAAGTTAAATAACAGTGTAATATCATCATTCTCTTAGCGTTATTCCCGGTTATCTAAGTTTAAAACAGTATATAAGTTAAATTCAGTTTACACGACGATGAAAAATGCCACGAAAAGTGTAAGTAACAAACAAAATAAGTTAGTTTATTATTTCAACGTTGGTCGTCTTACTTATTTGTGTGATGAATACGTTTTCAGCCGTTCAAAAGAGGAAGCTTTGCGAGTACATGGCGACGCACGCGCTTTTTGCCAACGTCGAGTACGGCGTGCCCCTGGGTGCTCGCCAGCGCCAGCACGAGGCTCAGTGGCAGGAATTGAAGTGGCTGAAGGAGTTCGGCCCTTAAGGTGGATGTCACACTGCGACGCATCTCAGGACGGAGGTGCGTTTCTCGTTGTATCCAAGTAAATTCCGTGTGGTACGACACACTGCAACGCACCTCCGTCCAGCGAAATTTGTCGCAGTGTGACGACCGCCTAAAAGTCGGTGGCAACGTGGAAAACCGCAAGTAATTAAAATTTTATCTATAAGATACATGAATATATAATGAAATCGTAATGAGATTTACTTAAGGTGGAATCAGACGGTTATTTTTCGTTCATTTTTATGTTTCATTCCGCACCTTTCACCCGAAGTGACACGTCTGCTCATGAAGTGAACCAAAAGTGCCGAATGAATTGACTAGTGAACCGATTCAACAATGTTTGATATTTTCATTCGGCATCTTTCACTCACACTCCAAATGACCGAAAAATGAACGGTCTAAACAAGGAAAGAACGTTCACTAGTGAATTAATTCGGAACTGGTGGTTTACTTCATGATCAGACGTGTCACTTCGGGTGAAAGGTGCGGAATGAAACATAAAAATGATCGAAACATGAACCGTCTGATTCCGCCTAGAATAGTGAATGTTAATTTATATGTCATTTTACCTGAGTTGTGTGAACATTGAGTGAAAGAAAAAAGAATCAATCACCCGAGGGAACATTCATCCGAGTGAACCGTCTGATTCCGCCTTTACTACCGAGTACCTATGTTATATTAAATTTATATGTAGGTATATTTAATCAAGGCACTATACTTAATCTGTTTAAGGGAATAAGTGTATTTTGCTTGTATTCACTGAGCATATAAATAAAATAAATAAATAAATATTAAGGGACAATCTTACACAAATCGACCTAGCCCCAAACTAAGCAAAGCTTGTACTATGGGTACTAGACGACGATAAACATACTTATATAGATAAATAAATACTTAAATACATAGAAAAACATCCATGACTCAGGAACAAATATTCGTGCTCATCACACAAATAAATGCCCTTACCGGGATTCGAACCCAGGACCTCTTGCTTCGTAGGCAGGGTCACTACCAACTAGGCTAAAGTGGTCGTCGGTATAGTGCAGTGACTAAGGATTCAGTTCAATAATGAGGCATATTTAACTATGTTTACTATTTTTATCCCCCGACGCAAAGAGAGGGGTGTTATAAGTTTAACGTGTCTGCCTGTGTATCTGTCTGTGGTATCGTAGCTCCCAAACGGATCGACCGATTTGAATGCGGTTTTTTCGTGTCATAGATAATTTAATCCCGAGTGTTCTTAGGTATGTTTTATGAAAATCTGTTCAGAAGTTTTTGAGATGATGGACTTTGAAATGAAATGTCGGGGGTTTTTCAACTTTTCTAAGTTGTAAAATATTATATTACTATAGTATTTGCATTCCTATTTGCATTTTGACAGAGCTGTCATCCTAGTACAAATTATGTCGTCATTGACGTTTATTGTACTGGGATGACAGCCCTTGTTATATAAAGGTATAAGGTCCAAATATCATACATTTTCATTATGTTTACAGTACAAGTCACCAAAACCATACGAGTACATGCTCAAAGATGCAATCAAAAAGAGCTCAAAGAGGCCAAGAACTGGAAGAGCTGCAGGCAAAGGAGATCACTACCTGCCGTGCAAGCAGGCGCCGCCCGCGCCGCCGTAGACTGCCGCCGAGCCGACACTAGACGACCGCTGACCCATATGTGCGTCAGAATTTAGTATGGAGTACAAAATATATTTTTTTTGCCGGAAGAGGAGGGATTGAAAGGATAGTTTCATTCCTTTATTAAGTATAATTTAATCCTGTAAATAGTGAATCTTAAATATTTGTAGTTTTTTACACTTCGGAAATAAGTGAAATTACAGCCTCGGCTAACGTCATACTAATTTTATGGGAGCGTTTAAACTTAATATTTTCGATATTTCTAGGTTTATTTTTAAAAAGGTATTGATGTGATTTTACTTATTGGGTAACGTACTTTCGATATCAGTTTAAAGTTTTCTGAAATCTACACTAATAAAGAGGAAAGATTTGATTGTTTGTTTGTTTGATAGATGACAAAAGTAAAGATGGATGACAGTTGTGTCCCGCTTTTTAGGAAGCTAAATATTCTGCCATTACCATGTTTGTATATTAGAGACGTGTGTGTTTTTGTCAATTGTCAATATTATCATCAAGGACTCTTTATCAAACATAGTGTAGCGATACCAAGGCAGACAAGACTATACAAACCACCCTGGCGCAAAGACGTACAAAAGGAATATTGTAAATATGAGCACAGTTTTGTATAAAAAATTACCAAATGAATTAAGAGCACTGTCGGGACAAATGTTCAAGCGAAATATGACCAAATGGTTTATAGAAAAATATTTTTACAGCGTCAAGGACTATTTAAATTATAAGAATGTTTGACATACGACATTATTATTTGTATGCTTGCTTGAATACGAGGACTTTTACACCATAACCTAAGACCATTTATGTAACTGTATTCTTACAAATAAATTATTTTGAATTTTTAGAATTTTGTATTGAATTGCAATATTCAAAAGGAAGTTATAAAAATTATTAATAGATAAATGTTATTATTCGCTTAAGGATTTCATAAATTATAGTCATTTATAATTTGAATTTGAATTCTATTTTAAAATATATATATTTTGTTTTTTTTTTGAATCTCAAGATTTTTTATTTAATTTAGAAGATGTGTTAACTTGGATGTTTTAATTACGTGTAATAAATAGTAATTTATTATTTATTTCCGGTAAAAGTATAGGCTTATTTATAATGTATTTCAGACATTTCATTAATCAATTTTGAATTGTGTATTATGAATTTTTGACAATATTTATTTGAAATTTTATTAGCTTTAAGATATATTTATTGTTGTGGGCGTCATGGACCGACTTTTTAAAACTTGTAACACCTTGATAATTATGCATGTACATGACTTTACAATTGAATAAATGAAATGAAATGAATAGGCTCTGAAACTACTGGACCGATTTGAAAAAATATTTTACCATTAGAACACGACATTATCCGATGAACATAGGCTACTTTTTACCGCGGGAAAATGCTTCATTCCTACGGGAAAACGGAATCTGTTATATTTAGGCGATTCACCCACTGCACCGCGCCCCGTCGCGTAGCGCGGCGCCGCAGATTTTACCATTGTATGAAATAATCTCAATTTATATAGAAAACACGCCTAGTACCTAGTACTACACACTGCCGACGCGGCAATGCGCGGGACGGCGCCTCGCGCTCCGCGCACCGCGGCGGGACACATCTCTAGTGGGAGAAACGCCTTACGGAATAATCGCCTTGCTACACTTAACGATTACACCCTGTATATATAATTATTCTGTAAGTACGTGTTAGTCACCTAACTCCTCCTAAACGGCTGGACTGATTTGGATGAAATTTTGTGTGCACATTTCAATGGGTTCTTGCATGGTTTGAAACGTTCATGTGGGTTTGGGGGTTGGTTTTGGGGGACCCGCTAGGTGGCGCTGCAGTTGGTATGTCACTGATCTCCTAAACGGCAGGGACCGTTTTTAATGTCATTGCAAGCTTTTATTTAGTTTCACCTGTCCCGTTGTCTGTGTAATCAAATCTTGCAAGTTAAATTTGACCCACTTCCCGGTATCGGTCACCGGTGAGCTGAAATTTAGGTATAGTTTGAATGACATTTCAATATTATGGTAACATCGAGCTGATCTGATGATGGAGACAGAAGGTGGCCATGGGAATTCAGTAGGTACTTAACCGACGTAACCCCGTTGAGTTTGGGCTCGTTAGAATCGTCTCAATGAGTAGTTGATGATGGTATACAGAAAAGTACAGTTGGCAATAAAAGCTTGTATCAAAAAATTGTTTTTTGACAGCAGCTTGTTATTTGTAAACGTGGGTCCCTGCAAGGTTTGAAATTCAGATTCAGATTCAATAATTTAGTTTTGAGCTTTATTTTTAAGTAGAATTCAGTAACATGGTGGGTTGGTTACCTTTAGTACAATCTTTATTATTTAAGATTATTTCCTAACTTTTATTCTTAATAACTAATTTATAACTACTTTTTTTGTACTTTTATTCTTAATTATTTTATTGTAGTAAATTATTATTTAAATGATTGGGACATTCTAATGCGTAAATGTTAATTTCAAATGCAATGAATGTTGCTCATGAATAAATCAATGAAATAACAACATTTTCTTACTAATATTTTTAGTTTCTGTAGGTTTACTCTCTATGTTATTTAAACAAATTCGATTTGATTCGATTTAGTCTAAGTGAGAATGGTCACTCAGACTTCGATCCATTCGAGAAACAATATACCTAAGTTACCTTTATATGGACCGGAAACACGTCGGCGTAATGCGGCCGGAAGTCCTCGTCCAATTCATCAAATAATAGAGTGCCATCTCCTTGCGCACTCTATATATAAGGTCAGTTCGGGTATGTGCGCCACCGGGGAAAGTGCGCCCCCTGGGGTAAGTGCTGATTGATTTAAATGACTGACTGAATGATGAATGAGGCGCTCTTTCCCCGGTGGCGCACATACCCGAACTGACCTTATGTGACAGAATTCGGCACCCGGCAATTCAAACGGGCTGCTGGCATCCCGGATGGCCCGCCGGTGCTGGTTTTCGGCAGCAGCAACCGACAGATCTAAAAATAAAATCTTGACATATCAAGTGTTTGTACGTTATTCTCGTATAAAAAATATACTTAGTTACTTGAAACGGTGCGGAAATTCAGGTTTTCTTCATGCACAATATAGGTTATCGTCACTAATCCAAATAGCATTACTTACCATAACCTTAAGTACCTACCGTTTCGAAAAGAGTGTCATCCCCTTGCACACTAATGATATGCAGCGAAATTTCTGCTTTAGGAACTCCCAAGTTCCAAAAGCGTTTGTTAAAGACTCTCCCTTCTCTTTCAATAAGGTGTGACTTCAACAAACAAATCTGTTTTTTTATAGGGAAAAAATAACTTATCACAGTAACAATAATTATTCATCATCCTCCTAGCGTTATTCCCGGTAATGCCCCTAAAGGAGCCCGGGGTCCGCTTTGACACCTAATGCCATGATTTGGCATAGGCACTAGTTTTACGAAAGCGACTGCCATCTGACCTTCCAACCCAGAGGGAAAACTAGACCGTATTGGGACTGGACCGGTTTCCTCACGATGTTTTCCTTCACCGAAAAATCCCTAAGGCGTTGTAGGAAGAAACTGATTGAAGGATTTGGTGGCCTAATTGCCGTAATTTAGTATGGGGTGGCGCGCATCGTTACTGACGATTTCTCAATACAATTTGAGACCTTGGTGCCGCTAAGAAGCCTAAGTCTGCTGGAAGATGTCGCTACACGCCTCCCTATGGCGTTGTAGGAAGGAACTGATTGAAGTATTTGGTGGCCGAACCGGATTGTTCCGATAGCTCAGTTGGTTAGTAGGTAGGTCAGTTAAAACAAAAATCGTCTTTCCAGTGGTCAATAGTTAAGGGCTTATGTTTATATATAACATGTTTTCATCCCATAGAATTATAGAAGAGGCAACACCGCGTATGCGGATTCAGAGTTCAATCAAAGATTAGGCTTCATAGGCCTTAACTTTGAAAATGTCCACCGAAGATACGCGCACCTAAATCTGACAATGACCCAGTAGCGACGGGCCATAAATGCCTATGATCGCCCGTTCGAATCCGGCTCGGAGCAATAATTTTATTTTTTATGTTTTTCCTTTAATTTAAAATGTATAATTTCGTTAGCAGCGGTACTGCTTAATACAAAATTAATCATTATTATCACTAGAAAATCGAATATTCACTCGTAGTTTTGGTGAAAACCAAGTTTTATTACATCCGATATAGCTTATCGTTACCTCGGACGCACTTAGATAAAATAAACTAAGTTGAGAAGTCAAATTACGATAATTTATCACATTAACAACGTACTATGTTATGCAAAACGGTAATGCCTGTCATTTGTCATGTATCCCTGTCAAAGTTGGATAACTCTATTTGGACGATTGTGAATCGGTAATTTGAGTGAATAAGTAGACAAATCACGTGACTTGCTATTTATCGTACCCTTATTGCTTGCGTGCCTGTATTTAAGTCCCCTAATATTTATTTATCTATTGACTAGCTTCTGCCCGCGACTCCGTTCGCGTGGAACTCGTTCATATCGTAGCTCCATACAAATTCTCACCCCCCATTTCACTCCCTTAGGAAATGATTTCCGGGATAAAAACTATCCTATGTCCTTTCCCGGGATTGAACTATCTCTATACATTGGCGCTACAAAAATGTATCTCTAACCGTACATTTAAAAAAGTAACTTAAGATTATTACACTCAAGACATTTCTAAATAGTCTTAATTTGGTGGTATAATAAATAAAGCATTCTATTTTTGTGCAAACATTCATCCAATATCACCTAAATAGCCTCTATGGCTAGAGTTGTCACCCGTCGTGGGATGAAGCGACAAACTGTCATCTTATCACTCTTCGTGGGATAAGCGACAAGCTGTCGACTGTCGTTTGGTTAAAGTGTCACGTTGGATAAAGAATCATATCCACTATAGCGTGACAAGCGATAGCAGCCATGGTAGCCTCGCTGGTTGATTACGCAACACATTAGATCTAAATGTCACTTTTCGTATGGGAAAATCACAGTTGAAGTTTCCTAACGCTCGTTCGTAAAGTTACGTTGTAAACACCTCAGGAAAACAATACCACGTAGGCACATACTTAACTACAGAGCAAAGTAGTGATATAATAGCTGCGATCATTTTGTCAAGCTGATATAGTCTCCTAGTTGGGTTGCTCTATACTATACATGTAGCTTAACCGTAACCGTGACGTCAAGCGTTATGTAAACCGTTACAGCAACTACTGACATACAATCAGGTCAATTACTGACAAATAATGCGAAACAGTACCTAGGAACACTAAGCTTAGGAAAGCATGTATAATTTGAGTTATTCATAAATCATTGATATCTATCTAAGGAATTGATCTACTTTTCCCGGCTTTCATAATAGTTTGTAACCGTTTCATAATCGATGCCAGCGCTTGTCCTTACAATACTATAAGGTATTACGCGACAATTGGAATCAATTTAGTTGGGTGCTGCTGTTAAAATATTAAAAAGTTCGCAATACCAATATTGTTATAATATAATGCTTTTCTGCGCAAGAGAGCTGCATCCCTGGAGCGCCAATACCATCTTAAGAGCGTTTTCACATTATCCGATCCGATATCGGTGTCGGACGACGATAGCCGACAGCCGATAGCCGACACCAAAAATTATTACATAATTCCGACAAAATCATCATCAAAATGCATCGGGCTCTGCGCACACAGAGACAATCTAGATACACGTAATAGCACACATGCAAACAATATCGTCCGACGGCTGGCGGGCATCCGATGGTGCCGCCAACACATCGGTATCGGCTCCGATATCCGATATCGAGTCGGACGATATGGAAGACACATACATATTCCATACATTTAACTCCCTCCGTACCGATATTGTATCGGCGTCCGATACCGATATCGGATCGGATAATGTGGAAACGCTCTCTAATACTGGTAGGGGACAGATTGGACAGCCCGGTATTTGCTTCATTGTAGTCGGTCACATGCGCCGACTCAATGAAGACAAATGTGTGAAGTTCTTTCTTTTTAGTTTTTATTTATTTATTTTTATACTGTTTTTATTGCTGATATTCTAAGTACTAACACAGTCTGTCTAAAGATAATACTAACAAATAATGGATCTTGTTATCTGAGTCAATAAATGAATTGAATATAATATAAGTCTATAGTACACTGCAAGTCCTAATAATTGATAATTGACTTCATCATCCTATTAGCGTTATTTCCGGTTGTACCCTTACAAGAGTCCGGGGTCCGCTTTGACACCTAATCCCAAGATTTGGCATAGGCACTAGTTTTAAGAAAGCGACTGCCTGACCTTCCCACCAAAAAGGAAAACTAGACCTTATTGCGATTACACCGGTTTCCTCATGATGTTCGCCGAAAAGCTATCGATAAATTTAATATTCCGTACATAAGTTCCGAAAAACTCATTGGTATATACGAGCCAGGATTCAAACCCACGACCGTCGCTTGACAGCCGCATGCATGAACCACTATTAGGCTACCGTAGCTTTTGATAATTGACTTATCGAATTATTATTCGGTCCCGCACGCAGATATCAACAAGTCAATCACAATCATATATCAAGTGCAACGTCTTTCCCGCTCACGTGATAATGGTGTCCCGGACCTTTGGTTGGCGTACGTGGACTCGCTTACTACCTACAAAGTACTAACTAGGCCGACACCAACCTTAGATGATATTATTATATGTAACTTTAGAAAAAAAACGGTACCTACTTAAGTGCACATATGACTCGACGCAGAACTATACAATGTGTATTGCTTATACTTGATCAAACGAAATGTGCGGATAGTAGACAAAAAAATATCGATAAAAAAAATAAAAATAAAAATTATAGGCTAAAAAAAAAGAAAAAAAAGCTACCAAAAAAAAAAAAAAAGCCAAAAAAGTGCAAAAAAGTCTTTTTTGCACTTCAAGTCTAAGCAATACACATTGTATTTAACACTTTTTTAGACTAAGTAGTACCTAGTTGCACGCCGAAAAATCCCCGCGAGTTTGGTTCTACAATAAATCGGAAGCGAAGCCTGATGGGAACTAAATCCAATTTTAGAAATGGTTTGTCGTAAATCTCTAGTACCTACCTACTGAGATACATCTGCTGATTGGTGTGTATGTACGGAACGCATTGATATTCAGATGTGATTAATTGCAAAATGCAGGTATTGTCACTTTTGAGGTAGGTTCGCATGAAATAAAAAATGTAGGTAGCAGGTACGAAGGCACTCATTATGGTCAGCACAGATAGTTCGTGAACCGTGATACTTCTAATCATAACAGAAATAGAAATGAGTTACAGATACAAACGTGACGTGCTTTTTTATTGCATTTTTGAATAGTAAAAGGTATCAAAGCAAATATCTCATTTGAAAAATCGGCCAAGTGCGTGTCGGGCCACGCGCAGTGTAGGGTTCCGTTGCTTGTCTGTCTTAGTTACATCGACACGCGCGCTCCAACTAAATGGCGCAGTTCCGTCAGCCGAATTTGTACGAAAGTTGGCCTTTCTAAGTACATTTTAAGTTGGTCGACTATTACTCCTGATATTCCGATACAGACCGAATTGTATATCTAATCATATTTTTACCCGACTACGGCAGAGCAGAAAGGAAGGGTTTAGCAGTCTACGTTTGTATTTTCCATCATGCCGCACATGCCGTGTCTTCGACCGTAGCGTTTAAGAGGCTAACAATACCTAATTTTGTTTAAATTGATGTTCCTTAAGCAGTTTAAAAAAAAAAGTATTTGTTCTTGCACATCAAAAAAAAAAAATATTTATCATATTTCAAAGACCGTGGACGGATTCGATACATAATTGGACGACATCGGCTCGATAGAAAATAATTGCAAAGATTGGTCTTAAAATCATCATTAAACGGTTCTATATCTTTTTTGACGTATAGGTCTGCAATTAAAAACATGTAGTCACCATATTCATACTTAAACCGCTAAAGAGTCATATTTCACAAATAATCCACACTTTTTTTTATTTCGATATTTATTTATTATTATTTTGTAAGACCTGGCCGCTCAGTACCACTCGCTCTCGTTTAAATAAAATAAATAAAAAAATAAAAAAATAAAAAAGCCTTTTATTTCCAAATTTCCCTTTTTTTTTTTTTACATTAGAAGTTTTTTTTTCCGTATTGATTAGTAAGTTCCTTATAGTTAGTAGTTAGTGTTATGTTTATGAATCTTATTTACTATTCATTTATTTAATTTGGACCCCTCTTCGAGTGTAGGCCTCCTCCAACTCTCTCCATTTTTGCCTGTCTTTCGCTTTGTTTAGCCAGTCTTTCCCTGCAGTTTCTTTTATATCGTCTAGCCATCGTTTATATGGCTTTCCCACTTTCCTTTTGCCAATAGGGCCTCTCCATTTCGTTGCCAATATTGTCCATCTGTTATCTTTATACCGTGCGATATGTCCTGCCCATCGCCATTTTAATTTGAGGGCTTGAGTCAGTCACTCGCTCTCGTTTACTCCGATACAAATAGACAGTGTGCGCCGTATCCCGAATCCTCAAGAATATTTTGGTGTTGACAGCGTCTTAAGATACTGAACCAATTTCGATAAATATGGTAATCGATTCGAAATTTATGTTCCTGGCGACATTGGCTACCTTTTGTGTGGCATTCATGAACTAAAATTTTGTACCTATTGATAGAAAATTGTAATTGGTGATCGAGAGGGTTCCTGAGTACAGTCGCCAGCATTATGATCTGCCATAACAAAGGCGGGAATAATATTTGACACATCCTAACGGCCCTAGAAATAAAGTCGTGTCAGATATTTAAGCGCGCGTTGTTATAGCCGATATTATATTATATATAATGCTGCAATAATTACACAGAAATTAATCCAAACCAATAATTATATAATTAGGTCCTTACCAATACTTCAAGAGCTATTTGATTGATAGAATTTAACTAGAAATTAATAAACTTATTTGAATTTTTATGTTTTAAATCTGCTTGACAATACGAGGCCGGAAAATTAAAATACCGACTAAACATTTTTTTAACATCAGCAAGTCGATCACGTATCGCATTGTACAGTCGAGGTCATAAATATGTTTACACTTTTGCAGCTTATTACAAGGCAATAAGGTGCAAAAGTGTAAACGTATTTATGACCTCGACCGTACGTATACGTTAGGTAGATCTAAACGTCAATTTTTATATGGGAAAATGACAGTTGGATTTACCTGACGCGCGTTCAAAATGTTACGTGATTACTCCTCTGATTTGATTACATACCATGACATTGACAGTCTCTACTTCATGATAGCGATGAAAATTACATGAAAGATATATGTATCTTTCAAAAGCCCCTGTATTTTTCAATAAAATACAGTATCTTTCCATGCGCATCTTCGATTGAATCTTTCGCAAGTTTAAGTTTTTTACGTGTAAAATACATAGCATTTTTCGCAATATTATATTATATTATGAATAGTGAATGTATTGGCTCTCATACAAACAGGTGACTTTTCAATACTTATAAATTGGAATCGTTAATCTATGCCTTATGTGACGTGTGAACGTGAAGTCAATTTTGCGTCAAAGGCATGACAAGATTGATAAGTGCGGGCCCTGATATATATATTAAATAAACATGTGTAAAATACACAGTATAAAACAGGTATTATACGTGTATGATTGTATTTGTCAGACAAACGTCAGTTTTTGTTTTTTTCGAAAGTTACATGTATTTTATATGAAAGATACAAAGTTTCGAAAGAAACAACATGAATCTTTCGCCATTTTCATCGCTACATGAATCACTAATGGCCGGTTCCAATAATCAATCCACCGATAGTTTTCCTTACCGGCAGTTACATTTTGACAGATTACTCGTAGAAAATGTAACTGTTGGTAAGGAAAACTAGGAAAACTATCGGTGAGTTAGTTGACTGGCTGCGACAATACAATAAAGAGCTTCCTAAACATAAATAAAATGGTTGTAATCACTGAATTTGGTCTAATAAGAAATTTTCAATATTTTGACCAACAAAACGTACTTGTACCTACCTATTATTTTCCCATGGTTTAAACATAATACGACACTTATTCTATTATTTCTCCTATTAGTTTCGAAAGTGCTCTCGATTCTGAGTAGAAAAAACCGAATTATATCTAAAATTTAAAAAAAAAGTCGAGTGTACAACTTTCCGTATAATGGCCCAAATACAAGTAGGGCTTCACTTAAGTTTTTTAGCTATACGCGCTTGCCACCATTATTTAAAAAGTGTATCTATCAAACTCTGATATCATTTCACCAATTCCTAACATTGCATATGTAAACCCAAACATGCGCCGCACCTATGAATCACTTAGTTGCAATGCCTCGTTTTGCAAACTCTGTAACAAGAGTTTGCTAAAACCATTAGATCTGGGGCGCCATCGGGCAGCGCCTGAAGCATTGAGTGCTTCGTACTAAATTACTAATGAATGAGTGCATTGTATGCAATACGATCCTGATAAGTAAAACTAAGGTAAGGTAAACAGAGATGCGGCTGAATAAGTAAGCTAAGTAAGTATTATATAAATATTTTAAAATGTATCCACGACTGTCCTATTATTAAACGAGCGAGTGAAGCGATCGAAGTTCTCCGTTTTAGCTAGAGCCAACATTATTTCGTATGTTAGGATGTCCTGCTGTCCGGCTGGCCGGCTGTTCTGTAGATCGTATTTCTCTACCGATTTTGTGGGTTGTTTCAATAATTATATAGATATTTTTGTTTATTTAGTTTTATGGATTTTTCAAAAAATTAAACTGTCTCACGAGTTCTAGAGCTCACAGAGCCTTTGGTCATAGCTGTGATGATGGGACAATTTTGGTTGTCTCTGTACAATCTGTGGATACATGCTCAGCAATAAGAATGACTTACTTATCTAGAAACCGGGATAGATGGGTTTAGGAAACTATTTATTTAACTAAACGGGAAATTAACCGATATTTCTGTGCTCTTGTATCTATTGCTGTGGTATTTAGTATTTCTCAAGGCAGTTTTTTATCAATTCTCAATAATTATTTGAAGGCAAAGCCCACCTTACAGAACTGTTCAACACCGAACAGCGTAAAAACCTACGAACGTAATATTACGTTTAGTGGTGTGGACAGTGTATATCCACATCAAGCATTATACTCGAACGTATAATTCGTTCTGTTATGTGTACTTACTCAAATGTAGTCCAAACATTTTTTCGAAGTAGCGCTTCTGCCTAATAATTCCTATTATTTTTAACATTACCTATATTTTTATACTGCTACTAATAAGTTACTATCCGCGCGGCTATACTGGTAAAAGATTATTGAAGTGAGATTAGAGTAATCTGGAGCTTTCCCCCTATATACAAACACACCCTCAGAAAGCCACACACTCAAAAAGTTTTCCTCTTTCTTACATTAGTATAAATAAATCCAGTAGTCAAAACTGTGAGTAGTGTGAGTCCCAGTACCCAGAAGACCAAACTGGTCTGGGAAACTGTTTCCCAATTAACTTTAGAAACAAAGTAATAACTGACATCAATTCAGTATTTCGCGAAGCCTTTTCGATTTTTTTAGGAACTTGGATATGTTCATGTATATGAAAATAACAAAGTTCCTTAAAATATCAAAAAGTTCCCTCGATTTCTCTAGGATCTCAACATCAGATACTGACCATAGGACTACCTGGAAACCCTAGTACCCTAGTACCCTTTCAAACAAAAAATTGTACCGAGAGCCGAGCCGAGCCGAGTGGCAAGCCTCGAGACGAGTGAAGAATGACATTTCGGCACGTGTATCGAACGACGTTTTTTAATACAGTTGCGAAAAAATAAGAAAAACAAGAAGTAAGGAATTCGAAACGTTTATATTATCAATTCTGCAGTAACATCATTGTAATACAGAGGAAAAATAATGGAGTTGTTCAAAAAAATCTTATCTATTTTTAATTTACATAATAATTAATCGTACAATTTGCATAATTAAAATTATTGAGTGGAAAAAGTGAAAAGCAGCAGTTCGTAAAAACCAACTTTCCGCACGCTAAACAGCTACGTAAAGTTGCACTTTTTGAGTAACTGTATTAAAAAAAGAATTTTCCAAATCAGTCGGCGCCCAGACCGAGTACGATTACTCCAAGGAATATAAAAAAAAAATCGACTAATTGATAACCTTGTTTCACCTCGTACTGCAATTTTTCTCGGCATCTCTAGAACTACTTTTGAGGTCGTGAAAACAAAGTAACAAAACAAATGTATAAGAAACAATAGAGCATCTTGTTTATCGTTCGAACCTTAGAAGGAATACTGACCGAAATCCTTTTTCAACTTTTTTCTGTTTTACTAATAAAATAAATATCGTGTTCAATTTACAAACCCTAACTTCTGACAGATCTTCCATCCACTTCTAATAAATCAAGGGTAAAAAGGTAACATGGAAACAACAACAGCGTGTCGCAACGCGAAGCAGCGTCGTTATAAATAGTGCGAGGTGCGGGTGCCACGGTGTTAGTTCTCCTGTCGGACGCGCTGAAGAGGACGAAAGTGACCCATTGGACCAGAGGATATACCTACAAACATGCGTGCCTTCCAAGTGAGTACGGTCAGAACATCAGTGCGGATACACGAAAGGATGGTTACAAAGACTATGTGCCTGACTATGCAGACAGAAACGTTAAGATACTGATTATAACGTATATTTTTGTAAACATGTTTATTTATCATCAATTGGTGTGTCCAGCCAAAAGACACTGTGTAACTCGAATAAATTACGGAAAAATCTTGGTAATAGGACGAACAATTAAGTTAGTTTTCACTTGACCAAACTGGATTTTTTGGAAATCTTTGTACCTACAAGAACCGATACATTTTAAGTTTTTTTTTAACCATAAACTTTGGATATTTACATGATTAACCCCCTTATTCATAAAACTTAAAATGCCTCTGCTAAATAAAATGTGCTTTGACCCTTTCTTACGAACACAAATGTCAAAGTGACAGATAAGGACAAATGAATTTTTATTTTAGTTAAAACAGGCTTATAGGACGTTTATGAATACGGCCGTAAATGATTAGTTCCACGAAGAAGGTAAAATTATCAATGAAACCGTAACACATCTTATTTCAAAGGTACTATAGTAGGAAATAATTTAGAAGACCACTACATCATTCCAATCTAATTGCATAACCTGGATGCAACCTGCATACATACCTACTCGTGAGTTTAGAACAAAATAAATTTAATATTTTGTTTATAAGTTAGAGATGCTGTAAGCCATGATACCCATGTAACTAAAGCAACTTGCTGACTTGACGGATCGTAATCTGTACGTGGTATTGGTAACCAGAGCTGATGTCATACGGATTATATACCACCTATCAGCAATGGAGGGCTGCAGTATTTTCTTACTTGGGTACATTGAAATATAAATACTTTGCTGGGTACCTGCATGCATTACATAATTATTAATGCAGGTACTTATGTAGATATTAACTATAGAAATCATTATTTGGGAGACCGAGCTATGCCCGGCGTCGTGAATAAAACCCCGAACAAAGTAATATTTTCCGAAAACGAGAAAATGAAATATTGATTTGTTTGTTTACAATTCTAGTTGAAGTAAGGAAGTAGTAGAAGTAAATGTTTCCTGATCCTCAAAGGTAGTCTGGAAGAAATCGTTTTAATTAAAGTGATAAGACCGCCTGTTGTTACCATTATTCATTAAGCAAATTCTTTGCACGATGTTTCTGTCATGCCTTGGTGCAATAAAGAGTATTTATTATTATTATTATTATGAGAGACCAGATCGATTTTTTGCCACCGTAACATCCTGTAAATCTGAACGAATTAAGAGATTTTGAGGAGCAATTTACAAACGAATATTCAAAATATGAAGCTCGTTTCATACAAAGGCCAAACATTGTGCCAAAAATGCATAAAATTCTGTTAGAATGCTCGACATTGTTGTACTCGTTAAATATAAAATCTTTGCAATCTAATGTGAGGAGAAACTAAAACACTTGAAAACGGACTAATACCTTGTGTCTAATTAACATCCATGGTTAAATTTCCTTGACTGGACCTATTATTATTCTACGGCGATGAGTTTGGAAATCCAATAGCTGTCAGTCAGTTCATATGATAATATTACTTAATTATAAACTTTGATGTATTTTTATGGGAAAACAGTCACCTACAATCCTATCCTAATCGCTGTTTGATAATACTGCGTTCCGGTTTATTTCACCGCACTCAACTGTCGCATAACGTAAACAACGTAACTCGTCGTAACTCTATGGGAAATGCATCCAAACCTACATACGTGCCTTTGTACCGGAAAATAACAACGTTTCTATAGCTTCCTTCTTTTGTTGTGGCCCTATTGTTCTAGATCATAAGATCAAGCTCAGGCGTATGGGAAGAGCATTGTTTTATAAACGAATATTTGCAGATACGGTGACCTCTGTTTCTATTGTAATCTGTACCAAGGTTATGGTGATTTTCATTGATAATAAGGCAAATCAAATTTCATTGTTTGTATGGTAATTTGCATGTATACACAAAATTGATACAAACTATGCATTGGCACACATACGCTACCTATTCAAATCTCTTTTTGATCATTTTGGCGTGAGCAATATTTTTTGTAAGATTCCTTGTTAATAGTTGCGTATTTTGACACTATTATAAAAAAACAAAATAAAAAAATAAAATTCAATAAGCTGCAAAACATTTGTTCACTAATCTTAAATCTCTTTTTAAAGTTTTTATTTGCATGTTAAATATTTTTATTTTTTATAATTATTTGACACCATTATTTAAAAATACGATTTAAATTTAGAAACTGCGAAATAATAAAATTAAGTTCACTAAAGTTGGTTCTTGGCTATCGGCTCTCGTTTAAGTCTTTTGTATCGAAGCTCCGAGTTGCTCCTTATAAAAATATTATGGCAAAGCCAAGTTACGTATGTTCACGACATTGCTATGGTGTAACGGGTAACGTTTCTGTACACTTTTCATACCAATGTTTTACTGACTACATTGATTGAGTACAGTTTTTATTTTATTTATTATTTTATTTAGTTAAGGAATTACCGTCATTTAGAGAAAATATATCTTTGAAGCCATGAATTGTATGATTCATATCTACCTTATTTTATCTACTAATGTCTACGTTTTCAGATTCTCATACGAAATGGATAATAGGAAAAATGCATTAAGTATTTTGGGAATCAACTAACAAGATTGACGAAATAGAACAAGAATATTACGGAAATGTTTTAAACCGTTTGTAAGGAAGGAGAAACGAAAACGTTGCCCCTTAACAACCAATTTACACGTATTAAACAAGGCTCATGCTTTCTTAAATGGTGGTGAAAATATGTCTCTTAAATTCATATAAATACATATCATCAATACACCAGCAGGGCAAAAAAATCTTGTAAGCAATGTTGCCGAAGCATTACTTTGCTTACGTTGAAGGCAGATAGCAGCTATAAGAAAACAAATACTGTTTGTAGGGGTGTATAACTAAGCCAAAAAAACTTAAAAAAATATATTTAATAAGACCAACAATTAATTAGTTCATTCCAAGATTTATCCTTGTAATTATGTCCTACTACTAACTCGCTACGCTCGTAGTGCTACGCTGTAGCAGCATAAACTGTATGTATCGCTCTGACGCATAGGTATGTGTCGTGTTCAGCGCTAAATGGGTTAATGTCTTTATTTTTATGCCAGATTGATTAAATTGGGTTTAAAAGTACATACCTAACAGACAATTTTCTTTAGATGTAATGTGTAAGCATCCATTAATGTAATTATCACAAATCACTTTTTTAATCAATTTAATTATCACACACTCAGGTATTCGTATTCGTCAGCGTCTGCGCCGCCGTTAGCGCGGGTTACATCGGCCATGCTAGCTATGCTGGCCACGGAGGCTACGGTGGCCAAGGGGCCTACAGTGGCCACGGAGACTACGGTGGCCACGGGACCTACGGTGGCCACGGGGGCTACGGTGGCCAGAGTGGCCACGTGGGTTACAGCGGGCTAGGTGGTTACGGTGGCTATGGCGGCCATGGCTATGAGGGCTACAGTGGCCACGCAGGCCACGCCGTCGCACACGATGATGGTCATCATGGGGACTACTACGTAAGTACCAAGGAAGCTGTACAAACAGATATTCGCATTCGTCACACGCTAGCCACGCAACCTAGGCTGGCCACGGGGCTATAATAGTCGTCAGGACGGCTACAGTAGTGGCCTAGTTGGCTACGGGGGCTAAGGTGGCAATATTCGCATTCGTCACACGCTAGCCACGCAACCTAGGCTCGCCACGGGGCTATAATAGTCGTCAGGACGGCTACAGTAGTGGCCTAGTTGGCTACGAGGGCTAAGGGGGCAATGTTCACAAACCTAGAACTCTTACAACCTAGTACCTACCCACTTAATAACTTGACACGTGTTTTGCCTCTCTACGAGGCATCATCAGGAGATGCTGGCAGGAGATATATATTAACAAAAAAAATGGATTTGAGAAGTTTTCTCTGGTCACAGTTTAGACAGATTAGAGTTAGCGCAATGACTTTATGTGGAAAGACGTCGTTTTAACGATTTGCTAATTCAACACTAATATCAAATTATCGCGCACGTCTGAAAAACGTTAATTTGTAAAACCTCGACATGGAAATATTTAATAGTAAACTTTTGATATTTGATGCATATGTCAAAAGTAATATAAGTATGTCTATTTAGAATTACGTACTATAATTGTACAAAATTATCGATATCTATTTTCATATTGAAAATAAATATACTATATATTCAAACAAGACATAGTTCTGTGACCACATCCTCTTTGCACATATTTACTATGTAAATATAATATACCTTTTTATACTGGACATAATTTATTTGGTCTTGATTCATTAAAATTCATTACATTGATTACGCGAAAAAATGGTTATAAATATATTATTCACTTTTAGTTTTTAGGGTTCCGAAGTCAACAAGGAACCCTTATAGTTTCGCCATGTCCGTCCGTCTGTCTGTCCGTCCGTCTTCGGCATAGCTCAGTAACCATTACTACTAGAAAACTGTAATTCGGCATGGGTATATAAATCAATCACGCCGACAGAACAGTACAATAAAATCTTGAAAAAAAATGTTTTATAGGGTCCTTTTTTTTCTCGTTAACCCATAGTGTGGGGTATCGTTGGATAGCTCGTTAAAAACTATTATGGGTTTTCTAAATTCATTAATCAAATCAGTGATTCGTTTGCGAGATATTGAGCTACAAAGCCCTAATTTTTGTTCGAGGCATGTGTCCCCCCCCCCCCCTGCTGGCTAAATGGCTACTACTGGGGATATGAAAAAATTGGTGGTAGTAGTACATATAATGAATTTAAAAGAAAAACTATCACGGACAAGTAGGCATAAGTAGTTGCCGAGTAATAATCGACCAACTTAATGTGTACTTGGAAAGATCAATTTTCGTACAAATTCGGCCGACGCAACCGCACCGCACGTCGATGTAACTAAGACAGACAGGCAATGGAACCCTTCACTGCGCGTGCCCCGACACGCACTTGGCCGGTTTCATTTCAAAATGGTAATTTACTGTCACACAAAGAAGTCACTATGACTAGAACGTACTAGTTTCATAGCATTTTTTTTCCGCTTCGGATCAATGGAGCATGCATACAATAAAACAGTTTCTATAGGCCAACCGCAAATAAATAAATATCTTTATCAAGATGAATGAACCTTGTTATATAAAAAACGTAACAAAGACGTAAGTTTTTCTAAACGATCTCAACTTCTATCCTATCGCTTTCGATGGAAGTTATTTTTCCCGCGACTTTGTTTGTGCTGTATGCTTGTCAATAGCGTTTTATTACCACCTCCAACTACCATTTTAATACATTAGGGTAAGATTCACGGGACGAAAAGGATCTACGCTTTCTTTTTCAAATTACGTTTCTAGTGTTCCGTACCAAAATTGGTCCAACGGAACACTTATGCGATCACTCGCAGGCTGTCCGTCTGTCACAGCCAGTTTTCTCGAAGACCGTTTGACATAGGAACCTGAAATTTGGTATAGATATAGAAATTTATGGCCTAATTACATAAATCAAGTCAAAAAGGTGTAGGGGGCCCAATAAAGGGGGCAGTTTGAGGGGTAATAAGGGGTGTCGCAATTTCTTTTTTGGATTGTAAGGAACATGTGGGTATCATTCGAAAGCTCGTAAAATTTTGAGACGGTATACACATTTTGAGTTCTTTTTACGATAGCTCTTACTAGTGTAAAATATGACCAAAGTAACTTTTTTTCATACAGTGCTGTCCCCAGCTCTATTTCAAAAACTATAGCCAACTAAGACTTGGAAATACTCATGCATAACGAAAATTGTGTGTAGATGGCGGGAAAATTATCAACATGACGCTAGCTTTAATAGTTTAAATTATATTTACAAATTAAAGTAAATAAAATCGGTATAGCGTCTCATTTTACGCTGGACATCAGTATAGCCGTGCCTGGTGACGTACATTGCACTTCGCAGTCTGATAAATGAATATTGATAAATGAAAACACAGCATTGTATTTCGTGTTGTTTCCTGTGACCGATCGAAACCGAAAAATTCCCGATGTCAAGTAATTAGACAACGCAGGTCTGGTGTTTTCAACAACTACCCACGATCCAGTTAAAGTCTGACCTTCAATTCGGTGTAGTTGTTGCGGATGTGGGAGTCAATATATACTTGAGGTGTGTGGTAGTTTGGAGATAGATTGTGAATAGATTATATTTCCGTATTTCCGAATGAATCCGACGAATAATTTGCATCTAGTAAAAATAAGATTTATTGTTGTCATAATCTATACCAATTCAAATAAAGAACTCCGTACTTTATGAATGTTTGTTTTTAGTGTTCCATATTTAAAGCTGATACATAGACCAAAGATTAATAAACCAAATAGAGGCGTCATGTAATCACATTATTTAGTGTTCCCATATCTATTCAGTTTTGTGCAATTTTTTGTGTGTATAAGTGCGCGTGAGCGTGTGCTAAACTTATTTGGCTTGGTTGAAAACCGGCTTCACTAGGTTTTTCGTAATGCTCTGTCTATCTTTTTTCTTGGTCTGAGGTTATTGCTCGCGGATTCGACAAATTTAAAGTTATTAACACAACACAGTAAAGTAAGTAACCCTTACACAACACACAACAATAAGTGGCAGTGGGCGGGGCGTATTGCACGTAGAACCGATGATGGCCATTGGGGCGGAAAGGTTCTCGAGTGGCGACCACGTACCGGAAGGCGCAGCGTGGGTAGACCCCTTACAAGGTGGACCGATGACCTGGCCCCGTATCATGGTCGGCCTTATCACGCAATAAGTGACAAGATAAGAGCGTCGTGAGAGAGAGTCGTCGCCAGTGACGGACGCTCTATATCTTGTCACATATCGCGTGATAAGGAAACCAGGCCCCGTATCCCCGCGGACAGCGGCATCCAGCGGACTAAAGGTCGCGGGAGTCCGCTGGATGCGGGTGGCGCAAGAACTGGTAATTGTGGCACTCTTTGGGGGTTACTGCAGTGGACGTCTTTCGGCTGACATTTAATGACGACGCATCAATATCGATGAATATTTTGGATTTTGTAATTAAACGATTCAGTTGAGAACTAAAAAAAAAATCTCCTATTGAATCTTCTTATATGCGATTTTGTTTGGGTTACTAAAACACACAAATAATACTTTGCTTAATAATGGCTTCAGATTTCAACACTACAAGCAGCTTTTGGTGTTCTATATTTTAACAGTTCTACATATTGTTGGCTCTATGTGGTTAAAATCTAGAAACAAAATAGCATCAAAGTACGAGCTTCTTTATTCGATTTAAAATTGGAATACCGAGCTGTAGTGATGAATACCATTCAAGTTTGAGAGCTTGCTGCGAAAGTTTTGAACCCGACACCTAAAAAAATGGATAGGACCTAAAAAATTAAAATGACTCGTTTTTCGTATGTACTGGGAAATGAATATATTGAAGACGAATGCGTAACTGCATTTCACAGGACACTTTCAGAAAATTCAAGCTACCGTCCGCGCGACGTGCTTTTAATGCAGGCTCTGCACTTGATTAAGCCTGTGCCTCGGGGAGAAGACCATTTATCTACAAGTAGAAATATATTTTTTGTTGAACTCCATTCAATAAATCAAGCAGTTTAGTTAGTAGTAGTTAGCTTCAAAATCAGGAGATAAAATATGAAGCATTTAAAATAACTGAATGTACGGAACACTAATTGCCGAGTTCCGACTCGCACTTGGCCGATTTTTATTTTATATTATAAATAATAAATAAATATAAGGGGGCAACCTTAAAGAAATCGATCTAGCACCATAGTGCATAGTAAGCTCAATATTCGAAAGGCTTGTGTTATGGGTATAAGACTACGATATATTTAATAAGTAGATATAAAAACTTAAATACATGGAAAACCTTCAATACCTTCTCAAAAACCAATAAATGCTCGTCACACAAATATTTGCCCTGACGGGGATCGTCAACTTTGGTTAAACAGGTTAAACAGAACGTAATTTAATAAAGTCATTATTTCATCAAAAACGGTAAACATACGTAACAGTAACCATACATAATTTGCTTTGTTCCTTAAAATTATAGTGTCCGTCAAAATATACGTCACGTTGACAGTAATGACCATTAGTTTGATGTAAATTATATCCCGGACGCATCACAGGAAGCCAATGAGCTCATTGATGTTTGGCGTTATAGTATGTCAGTGTTTCCTGTGTTGTTATTTTATATTATGAACTTTATAACTATTTTTGTCAATTATTGTTAGTTGCACTCATATAAGTATTCTTGAAATGCTCTTCTATTCTTATTTTTCAGTCGCATCCCAAATATGCGTTTGACTATTCAGTGAAGGACCCGCACACCGGCGACCACAAGACGCAGTGGGAGACCCGAGACGGTGATGTTGTGAAAGGTACTGAATCCTTAATTTTTATACTTCGTAGCCGATAACATGGGAAAACCGTATGTCGCTCTCTAAAACTTCTCTCCCATCTAAATATGATACAGATACCATTACCAGTAGTTTGTTTTAGTCTTACAAACAAATACTGTAAGTCATTGAATAATAATCAATTAATCATTCTAAAATGAGGTATGTATATTATTAAATTTGTCTAGATTGAAAGTAAAGTAAGTTTTGTTACATTAGGTAGGTAAAGGTTTAAGTAAAATTTTAATATAATTTCTACGACAGATCAGTATGAATAAACCCGACGTCCCTCCCAGTACAAAATACTGCTTCTACTTCGCTTATAACACAATAACATTTTTGAAAGCCTTATATTCGAAGTAACTCAACGTACCTGGCAAGAAGGTACAAGTCAATTTGAACTCGTATTTTATCATACGTAAACATTTCAGGCGCCTACTCCCTTGCTGAACCCGATGGCACTACCCGCATCGTCGAATACACTGCCGACAAGCATAATGGCTTCAACGCCGTGGTCAAGCGCATCGGCCACGCCCACCATCCTCAGGTGTACGGCCACGAAGCATCCGGTTACCACGGATACCACTAGATGGCCCTGATATCAATGAACCGCTTTACCAAATAGTAACGATGTACATACATAGATGGCGTTAAGAGTATTTAAGTTAGAGCTCCATTTATCTTCGGAGATATGACGTTCTGTGATAGAAAATGGGTCTATATGTATTTTCAGTGAAGTACTGTTTTATAAAGACATATAATTTTAAACTAATAACATAACTTCACATGGACATCTGATTACATTCTGCTATTTTCTAACTGCATGATTGTGTTGTGATCTATAGAAGAAGATCAAACGCAGAGAAAAATACTTTTTTTATGTCTTACTCGTATATGTATTAGACTCGTTATTTTATCTAATAAACATACGATTATATCCATAAACGAGGTTGAACAAAAAAATATGCAAGAGGACAGTGAATAAACCAGTGTACAAAACGAATTCTTAAGTGTTTGTCCGATAAAGAGTGAGGGATAACTGTTTTATACATCTTAAAAATAAAACATAGAAACAATGTTTGTTTTTATTTGCTTCCGATGTCACGATCAAGATTAAATCAATCGATACCAAACACTTCCTATTAACAACAGCGATACATCATCGTTACAAAAAGCAAGCCATGCATGAAACATCACAAAGCAGTAAGTAATTAATAGACGTTCGAATATGAATAGAGATTATGTCTAGAGTCTAAAATATTACTTAGCCGTAACGCTCTGATGGATATACGACAGCAAATCGTCTAGCGAAGAGTGCATACTAATATAATTTCCACTAGGTATAATAACTTATGAGTGGAAGAAAGTCTGCCATTGTTTTTAAGACGATTGATATGGAGGCGGTTGTCGACATTTTTCATTGTTCCTTCACAATGTTATTACATGTAACTGCACGGTTGTTGCTTTACGCATTTAATGGAGCTTATCGTACGTCCAATCGTACAATGAGTTTCCGCCATTTGCTGATAATCCAACTTACGCACCAATTTCTAACGTAGGCCCATTTAAACTAATTGTTGTACATAGGCATAAATAGAAAGCTGATGTGAAATACATAAATATTGTTTCTGTTCCTTATTGCAAGCTTTTTAGGAAATGGAAAACAACTTCTTTGTATGTTAAAGGACTTATAGTGATAGCAAATAAAATATTTAACACCATTTTATTTCATACACTTACACTTAAAGATTAATATAATCCTACTTAGGTTAGCTTCTTTGTCTATCTTACTACTAGTACCTAAGCATTCAACTCTAAAAACCGGCCAATTGCGTGTCGGACCACGCACAAGGAGGGGTCCGTGCCTATTAAAAAGGTCGAGTCGTTACAAAAATCTTACGGCACTAATGCTATTTTCTATAGCGAAGGAAGTTTTTCAGCAATATCTCGAAAACTTTTGAACCGATCTTGTACAAAATGATTTTCTGTGAAATAATTTATCAAGCAGTCCATGATTATTAAACTTTTTTTGAATAACCGATTCGAAAATTAGAAGGGAGACACAATTTCTGTGACTTTCTGGGCGATAAAAAATTGCCTATCGATTGATGTGCCAGTGCCACACGTGGACTTACAATGTTTTTAAATTCCAGTTACGTTTATGGAATGCACCCCTAAAAATATATTTTTTTAGTCGTTTAGTAGAAAGTCTATTCAAAATACACGTACTTATCCTCCATATTTTATTAAAATACACCTTATAGATTTTGAGTAAAATGCCTGTGACATACGGACACTATAAGGGTTCTGTTTTTGCCATTTTGGCTACAGAACCCTAAAATGTCCATTACTTCAACTTAAAATACGGAATTCCCTGAAAAGTAATAAATAATGAATAGATCATGTATACTGTACATAATTAATTAGCAAAGTCACTATCAACTCCTTAGTAGCTAGTAAGTTTAGTAGTAGTCTTAGATGAAGTGAATGATCTGAGATTAAAGGTATTTTCTAATTTAGTCAGCTTGACACTTTATAAAATATATGTAAGTACGTTGAGCACAGAAGGCAAAAATGTGATTATTCATAAAATAGTCAATCCGTCAATAAATGTTTTATTAACTGTCCAATGAATATTGATAACAGTGATCAATTGTTTGTTGCTAAAAAAGTAAAAACAAATAGTTCTGGAGACGAAAGCGCAAGTTTTTTGCGACCATGATGGATTCGTGGTAAATTATGGCGGTCTGTTTGCCACGCCACTGTTACATCTGCGCAAGCGCGTTCACTTTCATTGATTTGCATGCCTAGTTTCATTAGCAATTACTGTGCGTAAACATTTTTCTAAATCACGTGTCTCATTTGAATAGTAATTGTTTATCGTAAATCCAATTCTGTTACGTGATACGGTTGTAAGCAGGGATGGGATGCCTCCATAAACGTAACAAGTAGATTTTAAGTACCAATTACAAACTGAGTTAACTACCAGATTTCGTACGCTATCAAAGAGTCCTCTCGTGGTAGATTTTCTCCCTATTTTGGCTACTCCGCAAACGGTGACAGATATTATCTACGGACAACCCTTCTGAGCGGAAACCACATACAGGGTATTGACACGTATTTGTGACGGCCAATACGACCATATTATAATATAAATAATTCACATCTAAACTATAGGTTCCGAAAAAGCAATAGCTTAAGAGTGTTTATAGTGATTATAATTTAACATTTGCGCTACATAAATAATTCCTGCTACTCTAGTTTAAACCTAATCGTTACATGAGTCTGACTACGTATAATTAATTTAAGTTGCGATTAGTAATTAGATAGATACTCTGAAATTGATCGTCAGTGCATCCTAGTAGCGACTGCAGTTATACGTGTGTGGGTGCGTATGCGCACTCGGGAGGTGCGAATGGATGCGTTTATATATAGGTAAGTAATGGACAATGTGGGGCGTCTTCGCGTTCGCAACCTTGGATATGGACACGTTAATAAATTAGCGATATGAAATGTAAATTTAAAAAATAAATAAAAAAAAGTTTTGGTGATTTTGTTTTGTGGTGGTGACAAGTTCCCTGGATACCGAATGTCGACGATGGCGAAAGTGCTTGCATTGCTGGTAGGTAGTTAACAGTCATTATAGCATAGTACATTAAAACATATAACTAAACGTTTCAATATTTTAGGGCGTCTTGGCGCATCTATTAGTATTAACATGTCAAGAAGAGACTGATGTCTTGGAAGAGGAAGCGGGACAGCACGATACTAATCAAGTGAGTTATCATTATGATACGCATTCGTTTTAGTTTAACTTTATTATACTTGTGTATAAAAAACTCTGTATTTGCAACGATTTAAATATTATATTATTCGATTCGTAGCGCTTTAGTTCTTTCTCTTCATTTCTGTCAATTAAAACCAGTATTAATTAAATTTGTTTTTGATTCCGTGCCGGTAAATATGTAAATTACGAATTAGCATCGATTAGTCTAATTGATCCAGGAAGCTCTTTTGCTTCACTTTCATTAAATTTCATCGATTTTGTTTTTATGTATTACACGTGTTTAGTAATTTTTCCGCGATAAAAATAAAATACTTTTCTTTAAAAGCCCAATGAACATACATAAAATAAACAGTTTTTTTTTATTTTATGAAAAAAGTACACACAATACCCAGTGTTTATTATTGTACAGGTAGGATAACTTGTTTATATAGTAGACTTAAATAATTTTAATAAGTATTTGTAACATGTTACCAAATAAATGTAATGTGTTAATCTTTATATTGCAAATCTTTGGATACAGAAAATATATCTAAGAAGTTTGTAATACAGCTGTCAATTCGGCAGAAAATATCTTTTGTATCAGTCTTAAATAATAATTGTTTTTTTTCTAAATAAAACACTAAATTTCAAAATAAAAAGGAGTCCGAGGTCTATCATCAAATCTTGTAGCTACATATAAAGTAAACAAACCATAACACCATTATTATCTGTTTTTAATAGACCCATGAAAATATTAAAAGTTCAAATACGAGAGCATTAACATACCGGTGCCGCTGCAGTCCACTGTGGCGAAACCCAAAAGAGCCGTATTCGCGTAATACTTGTATGCCACAGACAGTTCCACTAATAGCAGTTTTAGTAGAATGACTAAAGTAATTGAATTAAAACTATCGGGCGTCAGATTAAGAAATGTAATTGTAATTGTCTGACATGTGTTAGAAAAATTTCGCAGTATAACTCTTTGATAGTAGTATTTCGACTAATCCCTAGACGAATTATTTACATAAATAGTAACATTATTAATACCTAGTAAAAATACTCGTTGTACAATAACGTTTATCCATTTATCTTTAAACTGAACATCAAATATTCTTATCCTTATCCTTACTAATATTATAAATGCGAAAGTGTGTGTGTTTGTATGTTTGTCCTTCTTTCACGTCGCAACGGAGCGTCGTATTGATGTGATTTTTTGTATGGGGATAGTTTAGAAGCTGGAGAGTGACATAGGCTACTTTTTCCAGCGGGAAAACATCTAATTCCCACGGGAAAATTTAATATGGTACATTTTCCTTTAACCACGCGGGCGAAGCCGCGGGCATCAGCTAGTTAAATATAAAAATAATTCGGGCAAAGGCCTCCTGTTATGGATGAGAGGAAAAAGGCAGTAGTCCCCACGCTGGCCTAGCGTGGGTTGGGGACTTCACACACACTATTGAATTACTTCGCAGATATGCAGGTTTCCTCACGGCGTTTTTCTTCCCCAAAAAGCTAACGGCAAATATCCAATAACATTCCGTACATAAGTATCGTAGGCACGAGGCCAGATTGACATCCGCATGCCTGAACCACTAGACTACTATAGCCTTCAAATATTTACTGACTTTATTTAAACATGCTTTTATAACATTCGAATAGTTATAATAAAAGAAAACGTTATATTATTATTGTGAAACCAATATTTCTGTCGATACTAAATTCTCAGCTTAATAACAAGTATACGTCATACCTGAATATAGCAGGCATTTCTAAATTATCCCTTATCTCTTAATTCCTCCAACATATGCAGAAATAGTTATGGAAAGTGGTCATTGGTTGTCGCAACCGATCGATATTGCCGCCGATGTAGCTCACCCACTTTTCTCCCACTCGACTCGTTCGGTCGCAGTAAAAGTACTCCGGCAACTAGTTTCGGTCACTTTCGGCTTCTTTTCATGGCGGTAAAAAGTTTGACCCTTAAATTGTGAGTAGGTACAGTCAAGTGCAAAAATATGTATCGATAAAATCCTCTCATAAATAAGTAGCAAAACCTTAATCCGCTAGACATAAGAGCTATGGGACATATTTATGAGTAAGTTCTATGCACCCATTTTTTTACACTTGACTGTACTGTGAATTATGTTATCTGGTCAACGTAACAGAATTTAAGTTCGTAAATAATTCGGTTAAACCAGAGATCATTTCACAGAAACGGAAACCTACTCACTTCATATCAAGTTTTAGGGTATGATATTTTATTTTACTATAACTAGTCAAGTTTAACAAAGAACCAACTTTCTAAGCTAAACCAGCAGTACTAGCTATCAACATACTAAAATAATATTTTGTAACACATGCACAAACATTCGTTGGTACATTTTCAAATAAATCATTCCAATCATTATCATATTTTGCTCTCATTTAAACAGACTCGGAAGTCAGCGTTCAATAACAAACAAAAGAACTCACCAATAATATACCTGTCAAATTAAGCCTTCAATCATGTAGTTACGATCAGCCATACATGATAATTAAGCTTATTATGTAAAGATTATAAAACGAGCAGACAGATGAAAATGAAAGTGTAAACGAAAGCGAATCCGTCATTGACATTGAGTAACGCGACGCACGTGCGCAGGCGCTCATCTTGAACTTGGCGGAGATGAGCAAGTGACATTTACCGTCTGTTTACAAACAGAACTTGTCCTAGTCGGTGTAGGCCGGTAGACTAGTGAGTCATTAAATCTACATAATAATACAGTATTGAATCTAATAACCGTTACATTTTTACATTTTGTCTCGTTTCGCGAGGCGTTATTAGTTTTCAGACTGTTTAAAGAGCCGTTTTGGCCTAATTCCTGTATTAATATACATACATATAACCAGCAAATTTTCGTTTATCTTAATATTATTTTGTATTGAAACTCTAAAGTTGATCTAATGTGTATCTATAGATTTCTTAATCAAGGAAGTTACTACGATAGTTCATTGTAAACATGTGATCACCAAAGTGATGAAATAATATTCAGCTAATTATAAATAAGTAGTGAAAACACTGCAAAAAGTTTTATCAAAAAAAGATACCTACATCAAAGCTGTGAATTATGCGCATTCTTATTAATTTATACGATCAGTCGATCACTTAGTTAGACATTTTAATATGGATTACGTACAACCTAACAATCACCTTGTCTTGATAAATTCATAATTTTGATCTCATCAAATATTAAACTTCACTTTTACTTTTCGGTCTTTGAACTGTAATTTAAAGATTCTTATGAAGATTTTCTTTTAAGGTACTTATTTGTCTTCTAGTAGGGTGTTCAGTATTTACATTGTTTTTGATGAATGGTCGATGACAACACACTCGCTCCCGCCCATAATCAATTATCTTAATTGTACCACACACATTCCACTCTCATGGAAATCATTATACCGATCATTTATTATTCAGCATACTAAACTGTAATCACTAGGCATGCGATGAATTGTCATAATGAGTAAAATACGGCTGTTGCTCACGCGAGCTATCAATTCACACATTCTTTACTTCTTTTTTACGTTGTTAATAATTTAATTAACGGTTTGATAAAAACTGCTTGGTTTTCAGGGAAATCCTAGTTACTCCTTCAGCTACGGGGTCTCCGATGCGAGCACCGGTGACGTCAAATCGGTGTGGGAGTCCAAAGAAGGTGACACTGTTAAAGGTGAGTTTGAAACAGTATTAAACCGTATACAAATATAACTTACATATTTGTGTTATTACAGTAATCATAAGCCTTTTTTTACAGGTCATTATAGTGTGGTTGAACCGGATGGTTCTACGAGATCAGTGGAATATTCAGCCGGTCCCAATACTGGCTTTACAGCCGTAGTCAAAAATGACGGCGAACCTGCGGAGAGAAATGGTCGCAGTCTGTTCGAAGAAAAATCTCAAAGAGATTTTGGGAAGTTTTACGACTTTTCTGAAGATTCAGATGATGAGAGAGATTCTTACCTGCCAACTGATAGGAAAAGAGCAAAACACCCATTCGAATCGCTATTCAAAGACTATTCTTTAAAGAAACGGCCTAAGTATCCAAAAGATTTAGAAGCAAGTGAGTTCACTCACAGCATTACTATAAAACACCCTCTTGATGAAGCAGGGAATGAACCACATAGTCACCAAGGGATAAATTATGATCCAAATTGTAAAACAAAACATAAGGAAAATAGCAACCTTTATGGAAATTTGGTAGAGTTTGATTTCAGCAAAAGATACCCAATGAATAAACCGTTTCAACCGCCGACATACGATGACGATATGCACAATTCTCCTTCTAACTACGATGTGGAGAAACTCACCAGCCCGTATAATTACAACGGACAGTTCAAGTACCCCTCATATTCAGAAGCCGATTTGAGACAGTTAGCGAACAAATACAAAGGCCGTCCTAGTTATGAAAACGAACACTATCCAATAGCTGATCTACCGTCATCAGACAAGTATTATCCTGATGATTTTCCTCCGCGACCGAAGAAGAAAAACAGGCCACCAAAGATTCCAGATTACAGCTATCCGAGTGATGACATAAACGATTACATACTGGTACCGAAGAAGAAGTTTAAGAATCCTCCGAGAATCCCCGATGATTACCGACAAGAAGAAGAAGATTACGAGCGGCCGCATTACTCTAACGACGATGATGATGATGATGACGACCGAGACCGACCGCGTCAACCGAATAAGGGCGAGAAAAAAGTTGTCCGTAAAATTATAAAAAAGAGAAAGCCGATCATTAATCTGCTGGATATTCTTGATATTTAATTTCTTATTTATAATTACAAACTAGGTATATGCTTGAGATAATTTCTAAGATTAGGTACTGACTGCAAGGCAGACTTAATTTAAATTAGGTTGATGAATTAAATATTTTCGCCGTTTTCTGGGAATTCAGATAAAGATTATTTGCTGATCGAACAAAATGTAGACTTTTATGTAAAATGATTATATTTTAAAATAAAATTGTTTAATCGTAAAAAACATTTATTCATGTAAATGTGGTCTGTATAAATGATAAATACATTTATTATTAATTTCAAGATTGCATTTGTACGGTATTCAATTATCATTGATGAAACCAAAGTATTAAATCTTAACTAATTATGCTGTTTTTATGAATTAGTATCTCTGAATAATGAGCTGAATTAAATAAACGAGACACGAAATATACATGAAACTATATTTATATTTAATACTTTTAAGTGTAAGTAATAAACCGTTATGTCGAGGCAAATATCATCCTAAAAATAAAAATGTTTAATTTCACCTTTTTAATTCCACTACCCAACACTTTCTTATCCTACATTCAAGAGCTTACTTGTCAAAATCCTTACTTGTATATATTTTTATGAGTTTGCAGAGTTTAAAAGTGGATCTGGCTGCATTATTAGGATGGCTATGAAGTGATCTAAATTCAAAACGAAGAGAATACTAAGGAGCAACTAGAGCCAAGAAAATATTATTTGTAACTCATAGTAAAGACTTTCATTGACAACACATATACCACAAACACAAAGGACTGTCTAATTATTTCCTAGACTGCTATTCGCCCACCTAGTGTAGCATATTATATTAACTCAACAGATCGCTGAAATATAAACGCGAACTCCAGCCCGGCCAAGTTATTCGATTATGAAAAATCCATACTTTATGTCGTTTGTTTATACTAAGTTATGTTGAGTAGTAGTTTTATAGGAAAAAGTTGTAATGTTACAATGCTTTTTGTTAATAATATTTCATTAGAGTTAGGGTTAAGAAAAAAAACATGAAATTAAATGGACTTCATTATCAGATTTTTTTTTCATTTCACGGGCCGTGTCTAAACAATTCTCTGAATGTGTTACTAATGAATTTCGCCGAACAGTATCAGTTATGAGTCTTGCGCAAGTCTTCAATGATAGCGAAAGTGCCAGTGGTGCGCAAGTGGGACCGTTACGTCACAAGGACGTTGGGTAGTTTATAACTTGTTTACGGTAAAGGGTCTTTATTGTTAAACAAATAAATGAAATGACGGAATCTAGGTCAGTAAAGGACGGTCAACAAACGTAGACGTTTTGACAGAAATAATAAATACCTAGTTTAGTACAGGTAAAAAACTTGAGCAAGCCTAAAATATGTAATTGTGACGTTTGAATAGACACCACAGTCCTAAAGTACATGCCAAGGTGCCTTAGTAAAGTTCTTCACCATGTCATATGTTGTATGTTGAATACTATTTGTTCATCATTAATCATCATCATGTTGAACTGCCGTTACCTTTATGGAGTAATTTTTCATACACTTCATAATATTGTGAAGTGTAGTGTAGGTCCTTCCTCCTCTCACGATTATTATACAATCCTTAGTATTACTAATCAACATTATGTTAGTATTGTTACAAAGCAGTTTGCGAAATGTAATTAACACCAATTTGACTTCCGGCTAGGCAGTAGATCCGGCTAATACTTATTATGTTTTATGAACCGTATTAGCCTACTTCTGCCGGACGCTTAAGGAAATTGGAAATTACTACACTACATACTATATTTTTAAAGTAATATACTTTTACATGGAATTATAAATACATAGAAATGAAAAAAAAATACCCATACCCCACATGTAACTCAGAAAGCTGTAATTTATAATTATAAGAAAGTTTTACCCCCCATTTCACTAATACAGTAATAAATCGATGTCAATTGCTGAGTCGGTAAGTAACTATGTTGTCCATCAACCAGCTTTACTTGTCAAGCGAGCAATGTACACCGAATTGTTATAGTCAATTAACAGTTCTAAAATCGGGGCCAAGAAATTGATGGTAACTCATACAATATTGTTAACACTTGTGCAAATATACCTACATAGGTTGCTTTATAACTGTCTATTTGTGATTGATGATGTTTTTCTCTGAAGGCGTTACGTGATGAACGTCAATACGTTTGGAATGCTTTTGTAAATTATACAATAATAGACGTGAGTGATGGCCGGATATTTATATATAACTGTATTATCTAATTACTTTTGTTGGCTTTAGGAACCAACATTGAGTAAAGTTAAAGTTAGCAATTTAGGGCATTTCATCCGCGATATTTGGGAACTTTGATATCTCTGTCATTCTACTTTTTAAATACAGATACATCAAAAGGGACTTGTGGGTGCCCTACTGTTAAATATTGCCAGCCCAGGCCAGGTAAGTTTAAGGGTTTATTTGTCTGATCTAAATGAACTGGGAAAAACCCGTACATACTATTTGTCTTGTGTGTGTATTGAGTTTCATTCTTAAAGTTTGCAAGAGTTTTGGAGACTCGAGCCATTTTTTATGGGCAAAGTTTTACACGATCTCTCGGTTACAAATAGTTATTACTTATTTTATAGAAGTGCCGCATTTGTATTTATAATATTCTGCCTAGCATATCAAAACATTAGCCACAGAAAAGACAATTTAAGTAGAATTTAAATCTACTCGTATGTAGGTATGGTAATCTTTTTTATTGTTATTTAGTATAGAAATAAAAATAAATTGTAACGGGTAAACGAAAGAGAAAGATCATCGCTTAATCCCAATCGTTCGCGTGAGTTCAGATGCTAAAGCTAAGCCGATTGTCAAGAGTAATTGTGGAATTAACTAAAATAAGAAAGTGATCGAGTTGACATTAATGCGGTTATTCGCGGTTATGTATTCTCTGCGCGCACGCAAGCTGGACATTCACCGGTGGGCGCGGCCGTGACACGGCCGGCATTGTCGCAATGCGGTGTATTCCACTCTAGTTTCGGTTTTTGCTCCAGTTACGGTATCAATATTTATCTGTCAGTTATGAGGGTAACGGCGATTATAAATCAGTTAACGTACTATCTAAATGAAAAATAAATCTGCCTGAGGCTTAACGGTGAAACAATCCTTCAACTACGTCCTTTTCATTTAATATTGGTATATAAACTATTATATAAACGTCACCTAAACCTAAAGTTAAAAGATTGTCTCAAAAATACGACTGATTTTTATAACGTAACCTAACCTTCAGCCGTCTTCAGGTTCAGACAAACGAAAGATCAAAAGATCTTAATCATTAGGTACAGTCCATCCAGTGGTTATCGAGATTCGAGTGCATAATTGATAGATAAGAAACGGCTTCTACTATGCCACAGACATACACACATATGTGCATATGTTACAATTTTGGCAGATGGAAACCTATGAAGATTGACATAAATTTGATAGAGGTACCTACTCGTACGCCAATTGACGACTTAATGCATTCCTCCCTTTTTTCCAAGTAGCTAGATAATGCAATCATTTAAAAACGTTTGTTGGTACACAGTGTCATATCCAGAGCCCGAAGGGTAGAATTTGTTTGCAAAAGCAAGGCTCCTTTCTCTTCTTACACCATCCTGATTTAGAAAAAGGGTCCCTGGATGTCGTGTAGTGTAATAAGTGTTTAATATGCTAAAAGGCTTGATGCTACTCTAAGGTCAGATTAGTTGGCGTCGTAGTTAACACAAGAACGATGAAAACGCATAGAATATTATGTATACAATATATATACAAGATCATAGAAATTAGGTACTGTAACTCAAGAGTTTTTTTAATACAGCGTGATTGAGTCATTGTGCTTAAATAAGAATAGATAGATATCGTTCACTTAAAATCTTAATGAACGATTGTCATGACATTTAAATGCAGTTTCATAGCAGCTACATAATAATAGACTTCAATCTATCTATACGGTGAAAGGAACTAAAAAAAGATTACAAGTGGAACACAACGGCCACGCGCCGTCGAAATTGTAGATTTGTGTTTCGATTTGTCCACCAGTTGCCTTACAAATCCGACACCATTATCCTAATAGTGGCTGATAGAATAAGATATTCAATAACATTAGAATAATTTGAACTGAAGTAAACAAAAGCTTCAAATGGTTTAAGGGGGTGCATTGGAAACAGGGATGTCACGAATGTCAGTTCTATTACATTCGCGAATGCGAATGCGAATGTGCGAATGCGAATGCGAATATTAAAGAGGTGAACTTAAAATTCAACGTAAGTACGTTATCACTTTTTTATAATTTTATTTAACAATCAGAAGCATCAAAAGCAATCACAAGTCACTACCCAAGTAAAAGTGCTTTCTATTGGTCAAAATTAATCACGTGATACGGGTTGGCGCGCTTTGCGCATGCGCGAGTCGGCGTCTCGGCGGCAGGCGGCCGGCGCGGGCGAAACACGCCATGACTTGCACATATTCGCATTCGCAAAACATTCGCATCGTTTGATGCGAATGCAAATGTTGATGCGAATATTTAAAATGATGCGAATCATTCGCATATGCGAATGCTTATGCGAATATTCGTAACATCCCTAATTGGAAATTATCGCGTGCTTTGAAACGCCGTTCTGACTAGATTAAGAAACAATAAGGTATGATTTTCAGATATATGATTCTTGACTATATGATTGTTTATCTGATTTGATCGATACATGATTGCTTAAAATTTCCTCCATAGAAAAAAAACCAAAGTTGGGTCTGTATTTTCCTTTTTTTACTCAGCCTACTCAAACGATACATTAGTTTACGACAAAATCAAGTTAATACTATAGTATTTTATCACATCTAAAATCTCACTTGATTAAATTTAAATACAACTTCAATAAGTTAGGTATTTATCGATATTTGTCCAAAAAAGCCTCCCAAAGAGTGTTACATCTCTTTTTTTCGAGCGCGGAAGGCATAAGCGTATCTCTGTCTACGGGGCGTGTTCGACTCAAATCAAGGCATCCCCTTAAGATAAAAAGCTGTCTGCTATCTAGAATAGAGAGAGGGCGCCAACTTATTATACGATCCTAATCTAAACACAATGCCTATGCCAGCGGTAGACACTTCCCAGAGATCCGGCTATATCCAAAAAGAAGAGAAGAAAGAGATACATTTCAGGTAGTTTTACTCTAAAATGTAATAAATAAATACTTATATCTAGACTTCGTCTGCGTGGACCCGGGATAAAAGCTATCTTTTATTTTAAATTAGGCTATAAACCATGCCAACCACCACCACCACCATTTTCGTGCGAAATTTCATCCAAATCCGTTAAGCCGTTTAAGTGTGATTGAGTAACAAACATCCAAACATCTAAACTTTGGCATTTATAATATTAGTAGGATTTAAACTTTATTGCACAAACAAAAAGTACAAAAGGCGGACTTAGTACCTTGAGGCATTCTCACCTGCAGTCAGTAGAACTAAACAGAAAAGCTTATAGGCGCAGGCAGTTGACAAAAAAAACTAAAAAAAGGATAGAATGAGAATACATTTCCCGAAATACCTATAATCTAGAGACATTGTAGTTTAGTTTAAACGTATTACCTACACGAAACCCCCACCACAAAACGGATTAAATATTGTCAGTTTTAGTGTTCCGTACCATAATTGGTCCAACGGAACACTTATGCGATCACTCGGCGGCTGTCGGTCTGTCACAGCCAGTTTTTTTATGTCGCTAGTTACATCTCCGGGATTCGTTTAAAACAAATGTGATGTTATGGATAAAATCCGCTTAATATTGGGTTTTGTGGACATTAACAATTTTTATATGCCATCTTCAGCATGATTAAAGACCAAGCTGTTTCCATGCCACATTTATTTCTTACAAACTCAGTTATTTTGTCTCCTGGCTACCCGGACAGACTAACTACAACAAATAATTTATAGACCCATTTGTACTACTAGTAGCATGTATCGCAATAAATCGTTAGTTCGAACGACAGTTACTCGCTCCCTCACGTACGCCCTGAAATTATGAGTCGATGGAGACCTGCCATAATTTATCGACATACATATTCAGTACAATTATTTTAATAGCGGCTCTAGTCGAGTTTCAATCTGCCGATATTTGAATACGATCTGAAACGAGTCGTTTGTGTAATGCTGTATGACTCAGAATGAGTAAGGTATTTTAATTCGAGCATTTTGAGCTTCACAAATATTCACAGATATTTGTGAAGCTAAACGATAGAAAAAAATATATACACTCGCGGTCAAAAATATCGGGTCATACTTAATTAAATAACCGCAAATAGGTATTTTTAAATATTTAAGACTATTTTTATTTAGACAATGTACTATTATTTATTTTATAATACCCAGCTGTATAAGCCAGTTCCAGGATCCTATCATAAAAATATCAATATCCAACTTTTGCGATATCTCGCTCCGTTAAAGTTGTTTTTATCATGGTTTTTTTATTGTATTTTTTGTAGTTTTGATGTAAAATTAAATAAAGATCATGGTGGGATTAAAAAAAAATTACAGATTTGCACTATTTTAGGAAATATGACGGTATTTTACCGACCCATATTCTTTGTCCGCGAGTGTAGTTTACCATTCAAGCTAAGTTTGGTCAATGAAATTGAATTAAGCCTATTTAGTCATCTTCTTTTGGAATTAAAATGTTAAAGCATTTTAACGGGTTATAAATATTTACTTACAAGTACTATGCTAAGTAAAAGGTGTGAGGATAAAATAAATCTAAATTACAAATGCCAAACATGCTTCTCAAGTGCTAAACATTCTAACTAGGTACCAAAATCAGAAACTGGAATTATCAAGCTCAACTTTTTATTTCACTACAAAATATGAGTGCAACATAATATGAATTGAAAGGAATGCGGACAGTTAGCACCGACACAACTTTTAAAAGGCCTTTCTGGCTGAATGCGCCGAGAGTGCGATGCCATAAAAAAAGGCCTTTCTTAATTGAAAGTATTTTAACCTTTACACTTTTAAACTGTGTCAATTGGTGTGTATAATGATCCTGTTTCAAAATGAGCTTTTGTGAAGGATTTACAATATTATTTTGCAAATTTGTCAGAAGGCTAATATGCCTTATCTCTTGGCCGGAGTAAGTGGGAGATTATTTGTTGTATATGTACCATCCCACGAAAGGATATTGATTGATTATTTATTATAGTTACTTACGTTAGACTGCACTTGCATATTGGAGTATAAAAAATATTAATGATTGTACAATATCTGCTAAAATTTTACGGATAATGCTAATGTGAAGAATACAAAGTGTGTCTTGTATTCTTCAAAAGATTCTTTGGAATTATTTATATGACACTTCTTAACGAAACCAATTATTTTATGAAATATTTTGTTTCATGACAATTTTCCGTGGAAGTTACCACGATCAAATACAATACAGGGGTCACAGGTTCGAGTCCTGTCTAGGGCTACAGACGATGATGGTTTATTTTTCCATTATATTCGTTTTATGTATTATATCGATTATTTAACAAATGGGTAAATCCAGAGTGTACCAGCATTAATATCTGCCACAACAAAGCGCGCATAAATATCTGAAACGACTCTATTTCAAGGGCCGTAAGGATGTGTCATATATTTATGCGCGCTTTGTCATGGCAGATATTGATTCTGTACAAAACTGAATTGGAGAAAAACCGTTTGTCAAAATGGGATTGTACAAAATAACATATGAGGTGTAAATGTGCTTGTGCAGAATTGCAAATCCGAAGAACACTACTCGTTTAGTACGTAGAATAATCAAATTTTAATGAAGGTGCAATATTATTTCTTGACGGCAGTCCTCTTAATAAATTCCATATTTATAAACAAGTTTAAAGTTGCGATATTGCACGCAGCGTTAAAATTTTAACTCGACACTTTAACTTATGTAGGTATCGATAGCTAAACGAATGTAGGCAATATTAATTCCATTCAGTAATAATAGTTAATATCTATTATATTTTATATACACTAGGTGCCCACGGGGCTCCGCTCGCATATTACAAAGAACACAAGCGAAACCAAGGCATTAAATACTGCCTGGTAATGCTAAGGAAGCTGGAAGCTACATGCATGTGGACTTCTTTTTGTAATCGGATGGGTAGTTCCAGTAATCAAGTAATTTATTACATTCATGTTGTTACATAGGTGGTAAAAGTTGCAATATGGAAGTATCAAACATGAGCCCTGCAAGAGCATCGCAAATGTATAGTACAGTCGACAACACAGCTAACTGACCATACCGTGAAAACCTAGAACCTTATTACAACGCACTTAAGGTCAGATTAGATTTCCGATGGTCAGTTAGCTGTGTTGTCGACTGTACCTAATGCTAATCAAAGGCTAAGTTAAAAACCTACGAAGCTTACAATTAAATAATAGCTATAACAAAGTCCTTTCCTTGCATCAATGCATGTGTATATATATTGACCGTCAGATTAATCCATCTTAGCATTTCCGTGTCCCGGCTTAGATATGGAACTTCTGGTTGTTTCAAGCTTATTTTAATAATTAAAATAAATAAATGGATTTTAATGCGAAGATTTTTATATTTAAGTTAATATTAATATGTCCTGGGTTTTATCCGACTGCCGAAGGAGAGAAGGGTTATATTTTTATATTTTTCGAGCGTATGTATGTATGTGTGAATGTTGTATTCTCTGGCAGCCTAAACCGTTTGACGGATTTCGACTTATGTGGTGTCATTGGTTTCCTCTTAATTGTAGGAGTGAAATAGGCTAAAATATTTGTAAAAAGCAGTTGGGTTTTTCGAAATATCTTTTGTTTCCACTTGTCTGTAACGTATTACGATGGAAGTGCAGTCCTGTGACGTGCAACTCAAGAATCCACATAATATCAGCGTCGAGTCATCTTCTGTGGCTCGACATTGTGCTGAGTGGACTCCTTTTTCGCATTTCACGAAATGTCAAAATGTATACTTAAATAAGTCTACATTTACGACTTTGTACGTTAATAAATATGGCCTTTAGCGTTTCGTCTACTATAAGCCATAAATTGAAATAAAATAAACTTAAAAAATAATTTAGATGACTAACGTAACTAATGATGGTGTTCCTGTAATTGCTCCTCTAAAAATATATACACGGTGAATTTTAATCCGTGATCAGGAGTTGAAAAATATTAATAACCAGCCAAAACAGTTTACTAGTTTAGTTTAGTTTTACGTTACTGTTCAGGTCTTTAAAATTAATGATAATGTTAATACTAATATCCATTGGATGTATGGTCACCCAACATTGAAATTTGTTAAGTCTTACTTTCATAAACAATTACATCTACTTGTGACGCATGTGACAATTGACAGTTTATTACTCTTAATTTAATCATTGGACACAAGAGTTTTTAGGTTAGTATATGAAATTTACAAACTACTAATTGCTAAAACAGTTTTATGCAGAAAAAAAACGTTTGTTTTAAGTTACTACGAGTTACTCGTGTTCGGCATCAAGGGCTGAATTCGAAAAATTGATCATGATGAATTATATCACCGCGTATTAAATAAATAATTGATTCATTCAATCGTAAAAAGTTCAGTCGTAAAATGAAAAACAGAACGGAACGAGAAAAATAATAACACCCCCACTTTCGGTGTAGGGGAGATTAACCTTAAAAAAACTTTCAAGACTTTATTTTACTGTTTTGTCGGCGTGAGTAGGTATATAAATCCCATGCCGAATTACACTTTTCTAGTAGTAATGAATAGTCAAAAGAAACGAAGATAAAATGTATTAAATCGTACATATGGAGCATAGCATTGTACGGAAGTGAAACATGGACCTCGACCCAGAAAGATGCGGAGATATTAGAAGCGTTGGAGATGTCGTGTTGTAGGCGAATGGAGAAAATTAGCTGGAGAGAGAGGGTAACCAATAAATAAGTGCTGATTATAGTGAGGCCAACCAGGCCGTTAATGAGGAACTTAGAAAATAGAAAAGGGAAGATGATAGATCTCATACGACATGACAAGTCTATACTCAATATAATTGAAGGAAAAATAGAGGGGATAGAGGAAGAGGAAGACCTAGAATAAACTACAATAGAGCACAGCTCAAAAAAAGAGTTGATGTTAGGTCGTATCGAGATGTTAAAGGGTTGCCTGGGAGCGGCAAGTTATACACCGTTGCATACAATGCTTTTTCTAGGACTAATTTTAAATAAATAGCATTTGAGTTTTCAGGCAGTAAGTTTTCCGTTAGTTCTATTACTACTCACGCAATTTCTTCAGCGGTGGCGTTGTTTTCTTCTTCGTCCATTTTAAAAGGAACGTACACATTTTTCTTAACTTCACAAACACGAATAAAATCTGATAAGTTATTAATAACGAATAGTTATCATACAACACACTTACATACTTTTAATTTTGAACTGGAAGTTTGGTGGGAAGTTAGAAATATGACACATTGACACCTCTTGTTTATGGTCTGATTTGTTTTTAATTTCCTTGCACTTGCCATCCGAAACAAACTGAATCCGGATCCGAACCGAATCGGATCGGTTTATATTTATAAATATTACCAATAATTGGTAAAATATGTAGGTATATAATTAACACACAATACATGATCATTTGTTTTTATTTTAGTAAATAATTTATGTTCTGCAAATGTTTGATAGTAAATAAAAACTTTTTATTTCGAAAAGGTTGCTTATGATCCCTAGTAGCATTTTAAGTTGGCATTTCGTAGGGCCATTGATCACCGAATGGTTGGTCAACCGTTGCGAGTGAAACACCTGTTTTCGGTAAAGCCAACGGTGTCTCCCAACATTGGGCCTACTATGATGACTATGTTGGGCCAACCACCGTTTCCGGCTGTAGGGCCAATTTACATTTACAACGTAGGGCCTACAGCAATATTACTACGACAACTACGTTGGGCCAACCACCGTTTCCGGTTGTAGGGCCAATTTACATTTGCAAAGTAGGGCCTACAGCAACATTACTACGAGAACTATGTTGGGCCAACCACAGTTTCCGACTGTTGGACCTAAAGCAACATTGCGTAAGAAGGGCCTACAAAATAAAAGCACTCTGTACCAACTGTAGAATAGCCGTTGGCAGTTAGTAGGGTTAGGTACAGTTGTTTATCTCACGAAGGCGGGTTGGTCTTACTTATGCACGATCTTCACTGACCGGGTGACGCCGGGGCGCACATTGTGAGTGCCAAAGGAAATTGAAACTTCTCTGCTGTAGTTAAATTCCATATTTGCACGGAATTTACGCAGCTTGCCACCTGCGCGCGCGAGTAGTGGAATTTAACTGAAGCAGAGAAGCTTCAATTTCCTTTGGCACTTACAATATGCGCCCCGGTGTCGCTCGTGGTCGGTAGGGATCGTACATTTGTTGTGGGGTGGTACCTATTTAGTGCACATGTCCATGGTTTCTAGGTGCGTAATCTCGAGAGAGATTCTATATTGGCCGAGCACACAACAATGTGCATGTGCATAATACTCACAAACCGCCTTCGTGAGAATAAACATCTGTAACATACAAAGTAAACGTCTTTAAATAACCGAATTTACAAACGTAACTGCACATTAACTGTTAACGGAGATTGAAATGCCTTCTGAGACTTTTCACATTTACTTGCGTTACCATCATTTTGTACAGCTAGACCGTAAAATAAAACTTCACATAATACGTTTATAATTTTATTGTAAGGAAAAAAAGACAACCTCGATTTATAATCGATATGTTTCTATTATAATTAATTGTATTTGAATGCTGGCCCTGTAGCACGATGCTTTTTGACCGGCCTTAAAGCATTCATCACTTTTTAGTAAGTATGTAAGTGAGAAAGGGACACATTCTTTATGGCGGGCCATAAAAGGCATCATACTAGCCCAAATTTGTCAACGTCATGACTGGACTAACATATTTTGACCTCCGATTCCGAGCAGTTGCACTCCGTCATTTCAGTGGGTTCAGGTGTCAAAAATCCAATGGTCCGCTCATCGCGCAAGGTCCAAATAAGTTAATTAGACGCTGGATTATTCAGCAACTTTAATGTGGCGTCCTCACTGGCCTGTTTCGTCAGCCAATTGACAAGGACGCAGCCATCTGTTAGAAGAGAGATGAACACACATTTAAATGACACAGACAAAGAGGACTGTATTGAAATAGCTAAAACTAACCTTTTCATAAAAACGACAAATAGCTAAAACTATTTATTATTACCTATGTACTTATAGAGAAATGGCAGCTCGAAACTTTTGCGAGCATCAGTTTTAAACAGATATTAAATCAAAATGAACACACGACGTTACAAAACTAAATTGACCTTGTGATTTAAAAATTAAATTAACTAATATTAACTCACCTGTCTCGTACAATATGCGTTTAATGGGATACACATGTCAATTCTCGTCCGGTAATATTTTAGTTGTGAGGCATAGGTACTGCACTGACGATTTTATGAGGAGGCCAAAGGCACTCCTTCTTGCGAGGCGTGATCCACTCTTCTGTTACATAAGTATTACACTAAGACCACGCCGTCACCATCAGAATCATTAAATTCCACCACTTTGATCATACTGAACGTGATTTTGAAAGGATTGCTTAATAAACACGATATATTGTTATTTGATTAGTGAATATAACATGTAAGTATTAACTTGCACACTATTTTTTATATATATTTGCTAAGTAAATATGCAACCCTTTCAAAAACAAGTAATACTTTATACCATGCACGCACGCACTCAAAAGAAAATATAACCACTAAGTATATACTTATACGTTTACACGCACTATTCACGATGGAGATCGATAACAAAATGGCCGATCGAATTCGCGCGCCGCGCGTGCTCATGTCCACCGCCCCCCGCACCGCACTTTGTTTCCGAATTCCCCTCTCCTCCCGCTGCCATTGGATTCATATGTGGCCCACTGTTGGCCCTATGCTGTTTTCAATATGCAATAGTACTAATGCTATGTGCTCTCTGGTGATGAATAGCGTAAAAAGTACTTGTTTAGCCTATGTCCAGGCCCGTGACAGATGAGCAATGCCTCTACTCGACACGAAATAGCGCTAAATTCCAATTTTTTGGTAGGAAAGCCAACTAAGTCGGCGGTAGGGCCTATGTTGGCTGCTCGTATGGGATTTTCTGTTGGAAATCCGACTAAAACCGCGGTAGGTTGTATGTTACATGATCGTATGGATTTTTTGTTCGGAACGCCGTACAAAACCTCAGTAGGGCCTATGTTGGCTGCTAGTAGGGATTTTTTGGTAGGAAAGCCAACTCAGTCGGCGGTAGGGCCTATGTTGTATGGTCGTATGGTTTTTTTGTTGGGAACGCTGCGCAAAACTGCAGTAGGGCCTATGTTGGCTGCTCGTATGGGATTTTCAGTTGGAAAGCCAACTCAGTCGGCGGTAGGGCCTACGTTGTATAGTCGTATGGATTTTTTGTTGGGAACGATGCCCAAAACTGCAGTAGGGCGTATGTTGGCTGCTCGTATGGGATTTTCGGTTGGAAATCCGACCAAAACCGCGGTAGGGCCTATGTTGCATGATCGTATGGATTTTTTGTTCATAACGCCGTACAAAACCGCAGTAGGGCCTATGTTGGCTGCTCGTAGGGATTTTTTGGTAGGGAAGCCAACTAAGTCGGCGGTAGGGCCTATGTTGTATGGTCGTATGGTTTTTTTGTTGGGAACGCTGCGCAAAACTGCAGTAGGGCCTATGTTGGCTGCTCGTATGGGATTTTCTGTTGGAAATCCGACCAAAACCACAGTAGGGCCTATGTTGGCTGTTCGTATGGATTTTTTGTAGGAAATCTAATCAAAAACGGTAGTAGGGCCTACGTCGTTTGTTCGTATGGATTATTTGTTGGTAACCCAACTGATAACTGTGGTAGGGCCTATGTTAGATGTTTGTATGGTTTTGCAGTTGGAAAATGAACCATAAATAGCATTAGGGCCATTGTTGGCAATTCGTTAGATTGCTACTAACGATTTCCCAACTTTTTCCCAACCGTTAGCTACGGTTGGCCAACGCAAAATGCTACTAGGGATGTTGGTACCACTGCAATATAGCGGCCGATTTAAAAACAAATTGATGATTTGACATCGCGGTAAACAGTGCTTTTATGAAAAATGTATGAACCATAAAAGTACGCTAAACAGTGCGTTTATGGGCCATAGATCATAGAGTTTTTCGACGACTTATTATCGGTGTCATTGTATTTGAGCTAAAACCTATATAAATGACCGATAACGGTACAGGAGTAGAAAAATACAATTATAAACTCTTTATGTAAATAATTGTCTTAATTAGCGGCATACAAACAAAACATCCGGCGAGAAACGCACAAAAAACAATTACATATGAATAGATCCTGGTTTCCTCTCGTTAGCAGAACAGGGCTGTTATTGGGAACGCGCTAATGCGCCTCACCCACGCCTAACAAAACTAGACCTCTGATTACGCTATTTACTACAAATCGCGGCGTCTAGATATATTTGTGGCTGAACGGTGAGGTGAGGTAAAACAAGTTACAGAGTAGCGGAGTTGTACACCTGTCGTTGCGTAACTCGCCGAGCCGTTACAAAACGCCTAAGAAAAGAATAGTCTGAGCTAAAATACCCGGAGGCGTTGGGTTACTAAAGATATTAATTGCCTTTATAAACTAGAATGGGACTGCTAAATATTTGCTTGCTTTGTTTGGGTGTTGGGTTCCGGCACCACTCTCATTTCTAACTAGTTATACCTTTGCAAATATTATTTGCGTTTTGGTATAGATATAATTGGAACAATAAAATTAATCTAAGTAACGTTTTACGGAAATTCGGCACAAAAGCTTTTTCATAAATATTGAAGCAAAAATCACAAACATCTGTTTTCCGGATGAAAAATTGGGACTAAGGGCGGTTAGCACCACCTTACAATTACAGACCGATCAACGTTAAATATGGCGCATGCATCTGTCATCCCATAGAAACTTGTCACACAATCACCACTTACGATTACTGATGGTTTGGTGCAACTAACCCTAAGCACAGCATTAGTTAGTTAGTTATACTGGGCGTTCTCCGCAAGTCGACATCCAGTGTGCCTATTTTGCGTGAATCGGTGGGATAGCGCTACTCTAACCACCCCAGCTCCTCCAGAAAGTTTGTGAGTGCCTTGATGTTGCTGACTGCGTCCCGTAGTGTGTCCGGAGACCCTAGGTGCTTTTTCCTGTATACTTCTACCTGCTTGCAGTCCAGTAGAATGTGTTTGGTTGTTTCTTCTGCTTCCATGCACGCTCTGCACATGGGGCTGTCTGTGATACCCAAGTTGTATGGGTGTCTGTTCAAAGTGTTGTGTCCTGTTATTATTCGAACTATCTCGCGTAGTTGGTTTCTATGTGTCCGCAGTAGTGCGATTGTGAGTTTGTTGTCACGTTTCGACAAAATCTCTCTAGCTTCTTAAGCACAGCATTATTACAAATAGCTTTTTTTAGTTTTTTATTACGAATTATCAAACTAGTCATCATACAGCTTGTTTAATAATGTAATGTAGCCAGGAAAGCAAATAAAAAGACATTTACGTTTCATGTTAACCACACTGATAAGATTTCCTCTGCAAAAAAAACTGTTAGTAGTAAACAACCGAGCAAAACTATCTGCCCTAAACTATTAGACTGCTCATTGCACTTTTGACACGTGCACAAACCTGCTGCACCATCTTCGGATCGAGTCGGAGGTGAACGACATCACATCGGAAAAGGCATCGGTTAGATGAGTCATTGCCAAGGCGCAGTGAGACATCTGGCCGAGACGCGTCCTGCGGCGCTACCACGAACTTCGAAAGTCGAAGTTCGGGTATTTCCATCTCTATCGCACTCCCATAATCGAGTGACAGGGATGTATGTATTACGAACTTCGACTTTCGGAGTTCGTGGTAGCGCCGCTGATTGCCTCGACACTCAGAATGGTAATGAGAAATGAGGTTGTCGAATCGAAACCTATTTCTAGACCGCATAATTAACAACTGTATCTATACTAAAGAGTCAATCTATTAGGCACCAATAATGCCTAAAGACGTAATATCTGTGAAATGTAAGTTCTTGGCTTTGTAAGGGCAAATCACCGGAAATACTTATCCGATTAAAAAAACTCTTTCACCAGTTTTTATGGAATGGATCTTTGGATTCTATGCCAGGATCTTTTTTGAAGAGCAGTTCCGGGATTACCTTTTACCGCAAAGTTTACCTCTGTATAATATTATAGTACCTATGTCATAAGACCAAAACAAAGTAGGACGCTATGTTTAACTACGAGATATCTTAGGTAGGCTTATCTCGTAGTTAAACGTAGCATAGGTACTCTACTAGTATAAACATGAAGTTGATTATTTATTTCGCAAGCTATTTAAAGCACGTACGTTGTGGAGTCTGCAACAATCTCGCGCAGCCCAAATCGTAATTGTATGCGGAGGCGTTGGAAACGCGTGCGCATTGTTTCGAGGCACGCGGCCATTCAACCATTGTTATGTTAATTCGCTATCAAACCATCATACACCACCAGAGTTTTGGGATTGGCACAACTATTTTTGAAGTTAGATCTTAAGATACGACGTGATCTCATAATTAAGCTTCCTTAGAATATTCTCAAAGTATGGACATTAAAGCAGCAATAATTTAAAGTCTTTATTTAAGTTTTACGATGTAAAAGAATTACCGCTTTCAGTGCCATGTAAATTGAATATAATAACTAAGCTTATAAAGAGCGATTACTATTAAGTGCCAGATTTAACAATCACTGAAAATTGAAGGGATACTATTGTGCTCCAGCCTTGACATGCTTAACGGAACCAATAGTATCAGAAACAGTAATAAAACATGCTTTATTGTCTATTAAGTCGATATTTATCTTAGATTTTATATAAACTCATTAAAGTGCGGCAGAATTATAAATAGACTTAGTCATTTTAAGGTGCTAGTCCTTATAAGTGGATACCAGACTAATATATTTATCTAAACTTCCATTACTACCAAAGCCAATTCGTGAGTATAGGCAATATGCATTGGCATTCGAAAAGCATGGACATTCAGACAAAGCTTTAAAACCTATTTGAGATATAAGTATTTTCCATTTCAGACAAGTAAGCTTATTATAACAATTTGGATCGCAAAATCGGATCGGATCGGTCCTCTTATGTTAAGAAGATACCTAGTTAATTACACATATTATACAGGTTGGTACATCAAATTAGTCTAAAATTCAGTCTAATGTATCTAATTGGACAATAAACATCCGAAATCTTGGACGCTGTCCGTATTCTAGAATGTATTACTTGTGTAATTTTGTACTACTTTATTTGGGAGAAAAGTTCAAATTTCGCGAAACCGCAATGTGGTCCAACGTTGAGCGTATCCAGGCTAGTCTCACGATCTAGTTTCAATGCGGCCCCGCCCACTAGGCACATACATACATTTACCTACACCGGGTATAGCCATGCGGGACTCTGGGCTGTACCTATAGGACATATAGCCGCGGTATAAAAGCCTCAGTTATCTGACAATTTGGCACAATCCGAGCCCTAGCTTACAGTGAACTAACGTCCTAGACTAAGCTCTCACAATGATTGCCAAGGTAATGTGTACTTCAGTGAGATTGTGATAAAGGTGTGGTTGGGACTTAAAAGTTAGAAGTGACAAGTTGATATGAAATGCAAGTGTGATATCGTGTGGGTTTTGTAACATGTCCTTTTTAAAACAGCACCACTCATTAATGTGTATTGCATTACAAATAGGCATACTTGAATTTGATTTGCTTTACAAACTTTTGAATTAGTATCTCTTTCTTAAAACTGCTAGTATGAAGTATTATAAGCATTTTAACTCATACAGTGCTAAACTTCGTTTATAGCGCTACGTCATAGTCCGTAGCTACATAATTTCCGTTTGTAGCGAAAATCTTGCGTAGCCCTCGGACGCATGTGGGTTGTCATTCGCGCTGAATGGGTTAAGATAAGATAACCTCGAGATATGAAAGGGATCGGATTAACCTGTCTCCAATTTCGGTGTAAGCTTTCAATGATATGGTTGACTTGGTTTTCAATGGCTGTTTCAGAGAAGGTAGGTAAGAGATACTAAATAGTAACGTCAAGTTAAGATACCTTTTCAAGTTAAGTACCTACCATTCAGTTCATGTTGTTACATGGGATTACTTTAATAAGCCCAAGATTTAAACGTAGGTACGTTTGAAACATTGCACAATCGACCAGCTGAAACCTATTATTAATTATTAAAAAAAAAAAAATTAAGTGTACTGCAGTGTACTGGTGATATTTTCTAGGTACTCTAAACTTTAAAATGTATGTAGGTCATTTATTTAACCTCAATATGGGTGTTTTTACGCAATAAGTAATTTGTAGTATATATTACAAATATTCCAACGTTCCCAAATCCAGAATAATGTGTCTTATGCGATCACTCGGAGGCTGTCCGTCTGTCACAGCCAGTTTTTTTTTAAATGCTTTCATGATTTTTACTGCCGTTTAAATATAAATGTGATTTAAACTTTATTCGTATAGTGTTTGATATTTTTTACATCATAACAACAACCATTAAGGGTATCAAACCCGGCTAAAAAAAGTCCGTAATTCACTATTTCCATGTTTTCACGCCATCCCAGGAAGTAAAAATGTTCAGGAAGCGGCATACTGCTCGGGCAATGTTCCCATAGCCTAAAATAAGTTCGTTCTTTTTAATACGCGGGCTGAGCCACGCTTGTAGCTAGAAGTAATCTATGAAATAAGCATCTACAAGCATTCCTAACCTTGCAGGTGACTAAAAGCATTCCTAACCTTGCAGGTGATCCTCACTTGTACGCTCATTAGCATGGCGCGTGGAGGCCTCATCGCGGGCCCGCATGGCGCGCTGTCGTCGTCGAGTCTGGTGCTGGGTGGCCTGGGAGGTCTGGGCCATGGCGTGGGAGGCCTGGGACATGGGCTGGGAGGCCTGGGAGCCCTGGGAGGCCTAGGCCATGGTCTAGGGCCTGGACTGGCCCCGGGGCTGGGATTGGGATACGGTAAGGTAGCTGGTTCATTTTGGGGTTCAAAATTAGGAAGTCTCTTGGGATCTCCAGAATTTACACACAAAAAAATGCATAGGTACATACTTATATCTACTTAAACAGATGAATAAATAAATATCAGGGGACAATCTTACACAAATTGACATAGTCCCAAACTAAGCAAAGCACGTACTGTGGGTACACGACGATGTACAAACTGATATAGATAAATAAATACGTGTACCTTCCATCTTCATTGGTCAGTGGCCACTATTAATCAGACTTAAGTGGTCATTTCGTGATTATTCCAGAGAAGTCCAGGTCCTTATGCCCTGACAAGTCGTATTGGGTATCCATGTCCACCGTCCGAGGACTAAATGGTGTATATGTAATGTATGCTAAATATACCTTGATTTTGTATTATATCCAGGCCACGCCGGGGTGGTCGCGCACGCGCCCATCGGCCTGGCGCACGGCGCCGCCCCTGTGGAGATTTATGTGAGTACTTAGTACGAGTAAGTAAATAAATAAGTAAATAAATATTGGGGGACAATCTTACACAAATCGACCTAGTCCTAAACTAAGCAAAGCTTGTACGGTCGAGGAAATTGAATGTTTGGCACATGTCAACTCTATTAGAATGACGTTAAGGTCCAAAAGTGCTAAACATTCAATTTCCTCGACTGTACTATGGGTACTAGACGACGATAAACATACTTATATAGATAAATAAATACTTAAATACATAGAAAACATCCATGACTCAGGAACAAATATTCGTGCTCATCACACAAATAACTGCCCTTACCGGGATTTGAACCCAGGACCTCTTGCTTCGTAGGCAGGGTCACTACCAACTAGGCTAAAGCGGTCGTCAAATCGGTATATTTTACATCTTGCATTCTTACGCACCTCTTCAGAAATGTTTGTCAAAAGATCTTAAAGCTCCTTCTCTGGTACTTCTTGTTAGGTTTCGGGAAGGACAATTTGTCATATTGCTGATGAGGATTATTTACTGTTGGCTTGAGAGTAAGCTAACTCTTTGAGAAGTTCTTGGGAGTTGGGACACTTGGATCATTAAGTACTAAGTACTAACGTCAGTAGATCTGATTCTCAAAAACCCTGTCCTAACGAATACTAAGTTTGTCCATTTGTCTCCTAAGTAAATAAATCTGTATCTACTTAGGTATGCATTGTGTACATAGGTACAGGTTTCAGAAATAATCTGTCTAGGGAAGGGTTCTCGAAAATAAGTAGGTATACCCGAAATTTTACGATTTGCATGAGAGATTAGTCTCAGGAGAGGCACATCACTAATTTAACGCTTACACAGATTGACAACGAAAGATGAAAATTTCAGGCTGGTAAATGTCAGCATGCAGGTGGTATCACTAGTGGTATTTTTGCTCACCACATTAATCGTATTGTCTCCTTAATTCCAGGCCCACCCCCGCTACACTTTCAACTACGGCGTCGCCGATGGCCACACGGGCGATCAGAAGAGCCAGTGGGAATCGCGCGACGGTGACGTGGTGAAGGGACAGTACTCACTGGTGGAGCCTGACGGCACCGTGCGCACTGTCAACTACTCCGCTGATGACCATAATGGGTAAGATCTTGTGAAAATAGTGTCATAATCTTATAAAAACGTGGGGAAGTTGATATAACGTGACGGTGAAATGTACTTACTCACTCGTGGAGCCTGACGGCACCGTGCACACTGTCAACTACTTCGCTGACGACCATTCTGGGTATTATCTGGTAAAAATATAGTTATAATCTTATAAAATCGTGGGACAGCGGAGTTTGGTGACGGTGACAGTTGACTTTATATGACATCACTTGCGGATTGTCATAAAAAGTTGAGACAGTAGAGATCGTGTGATTGTGGGCAGGGAGTTTCTCCGTTCTCCACCATAAAGGTCTAGACAACAATAATCTATCGCGACTTGTTGGCGTTGGATTGCAATTAAAGTAAGGTAAACGGCCTAGTCCTCGACGTTGCACTAATGTACGACATGTGCAAGTTATGTCAAAGTGACATGGCTTAGATTCGAATCAAGAAAAATCCTTTAGTTCGAATTTAACCCATACTGCTTTGACATAAAGTGGCAATGTCATATACCAGGGCAACGTCGAGGACTAGGACCTTTGTTTGCTTTACCTTTGTTTTACCTTTGTTTGCCAGATTTAAGATTATGGGTAACTTAACTCGATGAACTGGCTCAGTTCGGGTTGCACAGGGCGGTTCCGCAACACTTCGGGAGCTCAAATACCGCGAGCCATCCGGTTGCCTCTTGGACAGTCAACTACTCGTCATTGTTCTGAATACATGTACCTATTTACGTAAAATGTAAAAATGTGATATGGAGTGACCATATGCTCCCATACTCCCGTAATTGCAATAATTATCGGTCACCTTCATTTTAAAGAAACCTGTAAGCCCATAGCAAGCATTTCATAACATTTGGTACAACAACGCTCAACACATACAAATGAAAGCAGTAAAAACATTCAATAATCAAAACCGGTCGCGAATGAGATAATTGTACAAATCCGAAACTATTACAACTCCATAAAAGTGTAACGATGGTAACGGCTTAGCCTCAAAGCCTGCGATAATCAGCGCCCTTGACACTGTGGCTTGGTTTTCGGTTCAATGACTTCAGACTTGGAGCGTGCCAACGTTGGATAAAAAAACTGGTGCGTGGTTAATGGATGTTTAACAGCAATGGTTGATAATGGTGATAAGATTTCAAATATTTGAGAGATTTTAATGGAATTGCATCATTATAGTCGGAATATCTTCAGCCGCCGTTTGGTAGTAGATTGCTTTCTCACATAAGTTTACTATCAAGCATGGTATAACAACACGGGTACTCTCTTCCGAGACTCGCGAACCACGTGACTGACACAAGCCTACGTCATCATGCTGTTAAATGCCGTTTGATGACGTAGGCTTGTGTCAGTCACGTGGTTCGCGAATCTCGGAAGAGAGTACCTGTGTTGTTATACCATGCTATCAAGTAAAGTCAACGTCCGAATGATTGACAGTGGTCCAATACTTAAAACTTATAATCTTAATTCATAACACAAGAGGCGAACAGTACACCAGGTGTCAACTCAACAAAGTCAAGTCAAGAATTACTGCCAAAGGAATTATAGGCATTTTTTATACATTTTCCTGTGTAATACATATCACATTTATCGTAGAAAAAACGAGTAGAGTAAACGCTCTTTAAAACGAAATAATTTAATGAAAAGCAAGTCTATAGTAACTTTTTTAGGATCTAGGAAAACCATGAAACATCGTCTAAACAAATAATCAGTGTCGGTCTGCTGAAATGTCCCGTAACAGTCATTTGGATACGTATTTGGAATTTACAGGAATCATGTGTCATTTTCCTTTAACGGAAGAGCTGCTCGACATTAACTTATGGAAATTGCTTGCATTTACAGATTCAACGCGGTTGTGAGCAGACAAGGCCACGCTGCCCACCCCGCCGCCGCCGTGGTCGCCGCCCCAGCCTATGGACACGGCCTCCTCCACGGCTAAGCAACCTCCACCATCGACGACACCTATTTATTAATTAACTAGACTAAGCACGGACGGAATGCGACAACGAAACGAGAATGCTTCACGGTTAACGTTCAAAGACAGTCCAATGGACAAACAGAAAGAGGCTATGCGTTTCATAAGGTGTATCCATCCTGGGACTTGACGGCCCAAATTAGTATTATCACTCAGTCATCCCAATTAGGATTTTAACTTTTGTATTATACTTCCTCGTAGCTGTAAGTCTTTCGTTTTCAAACTTTTAGTGTTGTACAAAACTCATCGATTTGAATACAGTTTATGAAACGTCACGACACAATGCCTACGAGGTGCTGTAAAGAACGGTTTTTGTGACTCAAGATGACGTAAAATAAATATTACTTATACTTTCATATTTAATCGACATTTTATTTTCTATTTCTCCTAATTATTCCAACTACTTACCGTTAGTCCTAGAGTTCTTAGAATAGTACTCGGATGCGGGAGAAATCGTTGATTTTGGTAGGTATACGAACTTGTAAAAGCAAACAAGAGAGAAGTAACAGACCCGAATAGTATTCTAAGAGATCACGCAGTGTACAACAGAATTCACAGAGGACGTATGAAAGCGATAGTTGTCACAAATTAAAACTGGTTTGCCACCCTTTTAAGCATTTGCGCGTTCTTTGAGATAACCGGTCGCCCTGAAAGTAATTCAGGTTTTGATTTTGGAGTATAAAAACTGAAAGCAATTACGTATGGTATCATTCATTTGCTAAGTTTACAAGACTTAACACAAGCAATATGTTCAACAAAGTAAGTATAATTTTTAATTACGTAGATAGTCGAATACTTTAAAAAATAAAAATATGAAATAAAAAGAAACTGTATATGCTCACAGAAAAAAATCAATACAGCATGTATTCTTAAAAAGTTTTAAGGAAACATACAGAAGAAAAATTAAGCCACTTAACATTTGAACGTTTTGTAAAGACGATAATAATTCACACGTGTCAATTAGATCGTCATCCTTGCGGCGGCGCTAGCGGCGGTGTGCGCCCAGGAGCACGGTCACGGGCACGAGCACCACGGACACGCTGTCTCCTCGCAGTCCTTCGTGCTGCACCAGGTGCACCACGACCAGCACTCGCACCACGCCGCCCCGCACCACGAGCACATCTCCGTGCACCACGCCGCCCCCGTGCACCACGCCGCCCCCGTGCACCACGCCGCCCCCGTGCACCACGCCGCCCCCGTGCACCACGAACACGTGGCTGTGCACCACGCCGTCCCTGTCCACCATGCCGTGCCTGTCCACCATGCCGCTCCCGCTCACCACGAACACCACAAAGAGGAACACCTTGACTACTACGTAAGTTATAAAAACTAGCACGACTACAAACGAGTAAAATACACATGTTAATGGCATTCAAACAATACTGATATCTTATAATTTTCTTCAGGCTCACCCCAAATACGAGTTCTCCTACAAGGTGGAGGACCCGCACACCGGCGACCGCAAGTCCCAGCACGAGTCCCGCGACGGCGACGTCGTGAAGGGCGTCTACAGCCTGCACGAGGCTGACGGCTCTGTCCGCACCGTCGAATACAACTCGGACAAGCACACTGGGTAAGGCAGACAAAACAATACCTAATATGAGTATTAATAAAGTTGACATTTGTTTGATATTGATCTAACTATTATCTTATTTTTTTCAGATTCAACGCGTATGTGAAGCACTCTGAACCCATCAAGCATGTCCAGCCTAACCATCATCACTGATCAGAGTTAATACCATCTTGCGCCAGTGTTTGTTATGTTGTTGAACTTATAGAATAAATTGTCTAGTCTCCAAAATTACTTCTTTGTTTGACTTTATTACATTAGTGATATTGATATCAATTGAACGTTTTACCTTTAGCTAAAAACTACGGAGTTCCAAATGTATTAGATACTAGTTTTGACAGAAATTACCTTTTTAGAATTGAACACAGAAAGAGAACTAGTCCTTATCAATTACTTACCTCCATAACCACAATCAATAACTTAAATTGTTGATATTACTTATTATAAAAATCTTCCTGTCATTGTGTGTCAAAGAGGAAAAAGCAGTGGCTTAGTTAGTATTGACAAAGGTCAAAAATAGGGTGTCTGATTTCTCGACCGTTTTGTGTTCTCGAGTTTCGAGAATTTTAGAGGCCAATTTCTCGAGTATTCTCAGGTCTTGAGATTATTTATAAAATCCGTTGATAGTCGAAGAACTTTAATTAAAAATCCATTCTTTGAATTTGCGACTTTTTTATTGCATCGTTATCATTGATTTGTAGTACTTGGTACTTCTTATTAAAAAAAACCTCCGACCAAACTTAAAACAAACACGAGAGCAACGCGAACAACTGACTAAGTACGTGGACGTGACTGTTAAATTTCTCTATTTTTAATAAATATTTTACCGCAATTAATACATTCCTACAATTAAACCAGAAGCAGAGAAAAAATATTTTTTTAACAAAATGACGTGTAAAAATTGTTAACTAAATACCTACTGACTTACAGTAACATTGTTCTTACTTTCCAGTCTTTTAATAAGCTAGTCATAACATAGGCATATTTATTCGTTTTGATTAAGATCATTTCTTACAAATCAAATCAATCCACTTTTAACTAGGTTACTTAGGCTTTCAAGGATATTAGAGCATTATTCGAGTCGTCCGAAAGTCGGTTTCTTATTTTTGTCACGATGTTACGCGACTAGCTAAGCTAAAAATACGCAAATTTTCGGTTATGATTATGAGTCTTATGACCAGTTTCCTCTCGAAGTTGGGTGAACGTTTCCGTTCATTATTTTCTTATTAAATTTCTTGTGACTGGTATTATGAAAAAGCTCGGTGATTTTTTTAAAATCTTCTTTGCTTATTTAAGTATTTATTACAAAATAGTGACGGGACAAAACTTAATGTAGTTTTTCAGAAAAAAATATATTTTGGGAAAACTGACCCAGAATTAAAAAACGGAACTGTGGCAAATAAATAGAAAATGTACTAAAAATCGTTTACGTAAATCACTTTTATAAAGAAACTTACCATAAACGATTTTACTTTCCAAGTTATACCACTTGGAACAAAATACAAAGTCTTCCTTCAGGAAAATATGTTTTACGTCTACTGTAATAATTTTGACCCACCCAGTAATTGACATGAAAAACTATAAAACTAACATGGCCATCTTTGGCACCGTCTGTCAAGTTCTTCTGGCCATGACAGAAGTGACAAATTTAAGTTTACGATTAAGGGGCTAAATGAAGCCACGTATGTCGTACTGATGTCACATGACATAAATATACCCTTAAAAAAATACCAGAAGTGAAGGATTTTCTCTAACTTCCGGCCAATTTAAGGTGCGATAATCTTCTGATCCTCCCTCACCGCAATTTTTTCAACCGTGTGCGCATTTTATCGTGCTGTCATGAGACGTAGACATTTTGGGGGCGGGCTTACGGACTATAGCTATCAGTTCATAAGTTCATATATATGTAAACTTTGACGTAGGTCAGAATAGCTATAATCCTTCATAGTTGTCGTCCTATGCGCTATAAAACATCGTAACTACCCACTTGGCAACTAATATTGCACATGTGTTGTGTTTAATTGTTAGTCACGTATCAAATAATTTTCAGCGATCAAATATTTTGCGTATTATTTGGACTATTTTAACTAATTCGTTTAATATAAAATTAATTCGTTCCGAAAACATATAACGATCTACCGTCCGTGATAATGAGTGCAAGTGTCATAACACAATTGTTTAATAATAATAAGTCTCTGTCAAAAATTTCATTTTTGGTACAAGCTTTTATTGCCGACTGTACTTCTCTGTATACCGTCATCAACTGCTCATTAAGACGATTCAAACGAGCCCAAACTCGATGGGGTTATGTGGTTTTATTACGGAGTTCCTATGATCACCTTCTGGCTCCATCATCAGATCAGCTCGATGGTACCATAATATTGCATTGTCATCCAAACTATACTTATACCCAAAATTTCAGCTCAATTGGTCACCGGGAACTGGGACAAATTTAACTTGCATTTGACGGACAAGTTACTTACATATACGAACGAGTCAAGTTAATATAAAGCTTGTAAAAAGAAAGTAAGCGATGTCTTATTAAATAAAAAAATCTGTTATCCTAAGTAACTTAAAGCTGATTCTTTTGTTCTAGCATATCTAATGCCGTACCTACATGTACAAATATATTCATACAGCTTTTAGCTAAATAAATTGTAATATTTATTAGGAGCATTGTCTGCCAACAAACCGCACTGTGGTTTGGCAGATTTGTATCTAGCTATAAGCATGTAAAAAAAAGAGAGTAAATATTTGTTATTATTTTTATTTGCTGTTATTACTTGATTTTCGGCTTCAATAGAGACTTAATATCTTGATGGTTATCGAAATCTGAGGCTCTAGTATAAGTTTGACCGATACAAAACTTTACGATCGCGTTTGCGTTTTACCCTCAATTTGTATGGGATTTGACAGCTAAACGCAAACGCAGTCGCAACGTTTTGTTTCGGTAAAACTTATACTAGAGCCTCTGGCATGATCATGATAATTATGTCGCAAAATTAGGTAATTACTGACTTACCTTATACCCTAATAATATTTCATGTAAATCACTATTTAATTTCGGATTGCTTACGCATGGGTTATCCATTGCTGCAACTACACTGGATGTATATTTTTTTAATCATATTTTAGTACGAAAGTTAAAGTAAGAGAACTGATGCATATTTTGACTTTGACTTTATTGCAATAGGTCTCATGTTCAAATTAATAACGCAGTGATGCTAAATGGATAGTAAACCATCAAATTATCGTAATAAAATATAAATTATAGTTAAAATCATAAAAAGATATGAACCTAGAAAATTTGGAAAAAATATGCATTTTTTATATTGTCCAATAGTAAATTTAAAGCTACCAATAGAATCCTTACGATTTTATAGAAACAAAATTGTATGACAACTATGTACCTACTTAAACGCAGTATTTCGCGACCGAAACAACAAGTTACCTGGTTTTCTATACGACGATAGTACAAATGCCACTTGTGACGTCATACGTGGGTGTCTATCAGTATGAAGCGTTTTGTGCTGCCGCCAGCGAGGTCAATCTTTGTCTCAAATTTTAGGGTATTTATGTTCTTTAATTGTAGTTGCTCCCATACAAACATTTTTTCCTCTCCAAAAACTGGTTCGAATGACATCATAAAAAAATCTTAGTCCGCATCTTTATTGGCTACTAACTTACCTGAAATCCTAATGGTATATGCTTCAGCTTGAGCCTAAATTCGTTTGTATTTATCCGATTCTCGTGAAATTTTGTGAGCAGATTCGTTAATTATATAGGTACTTACTTTTTTGTCAAGTCACTTTTTCCAAATAAAAAAAACATATTGATAAAAAGAGAGGTTCGCGAGTTCTACAGCTCATAGAGCCAATAGCAAAGTATACTTATAGTCTACGAGATTTGGGACTGGTCTTTTGACACATCGCGACACCCATATAACGAAAATTGGCACTGCTCATCGAAATAATAAAAACAAGTTTCAATAGCTTACGAGTTACGAAACAAAGTTCAATCTCGATTCTCGATGCACGCTCTTTTTAGCACTTATAAAGTGATTGTAATATTTTTTGACGGCTTATTTGTGCAGAAATTAGCATTGAAAACTCGGTAGGTATGCGAACAATTACGTCCTACGACTTTTTTTTTAATTTTAGTGTTACACTGCTTCAATCGATTGGAGTCTGTCAATTTAGAAATAAATCGGTATGAATCAAATAATTGTGAATTGGAAAATAACAATGTATCATTTAATTACTGTCACGATAGTACGAATCGATCAAAACTGTCATTTTTGAATGTGCAAAATGTTCCGTTTGACAATATGGCATTGACGGCAAGGCTATCATGAGACGGCGCGCGAGCTCTCTCGATTTTTCGTACAGGACACTTTTGTTAGCAGACGAATGTGTGCTCTCCATTTGATTTCCTAAAAATAATTATTACACAGTAATCAATCGATTCCTTTTATTAGCCACCATCAATCGTAATCGGATATTATGACAATCGATTTACTCTAGCCACATCACTCTTTACGTCATATTGGAACTGTGTGAAAAGACCAGTCCCAAATCTCGTAGACCATAGTCGAACGAGCGAGCAAAGTGAACGAAGTTATTTGCTTCAGCTTGGCCGCAAAAGCGTTCGTATGTCTGGATGTCCGTCTGTCCCGCTGTTTTCCGCTACAGGTCCCATTTTTCAACCGATTCAGTTGTGTTGTTCAGTTTTGTGAGCAGATTCGGTAACAATATTATTATAGTTTTTTTGTTGATATTTTTTTCCTCTTTTTTTTTATAGACTTGCTTGCTGTTTCTAACAGCTCACAAAGCCACTTGTTAGTATTTTTGATTAGTTACTTGTTTGCATGTAAATATCAACGTTGGGGTATTTATTTTAAATTGCGAAATACTCACTAAAATAATAACGAGACTTTAGACGAAATAAGAAGATACCAAAATTAAGTGGTACGAGTGTCACCAACCTGCATATATTTAAAGTCAACAAATTACAGTTAATTTCGAAACATTTGTAAGTATTTCTGTTATTTTTAATATGCCGAGCACACGTAATTACATGAAAAGGGCCTACCTAATTCCTAAATAATTAATACAGTGAATACTAAATAAATACGAATATGTCACTAAAATCTCAACATGTGCTTCGAATGCTCCGAGCGACATCCGAGTAATGAGAAATTGGTGTACTCAATCCTTCGTCAATTAAGTAGTCAATGAACGTAACAGTGACTCAAAACTCGTTCCCCGCCCTCTTACGTATTCCGACCTGTTCATCCAGTCAAAAATTCAAGCTCAAGTTTTGAGTATAAAAAGCAACGGTACTTATGAGATAATATCATTCAACATCATACTTTACAAGCATACACACCTCAAAATGATCTCTAAAGTGAGTTACATTATAATAAGTGTCTTTAATTAACACTAAAGTATTTTTGGTGAACTATTACATCATAACTAAGTCGTCGAGTGCCTAATTATTACAATGACCGAAAGTGATCGTGACAGTTAGTGTTTAACGCGTAATAATTCGGAGTTTGAATTACTTATGTGATTTCTTCTTCAGGTCCTGATCGTTGCTGTGGCCTTAGCGGCGGTGTGTGCTCAGGAGCACTACCAACACGGACACGGGCAGGAGCAAGGACACGGCCAGCAGCAAGGACACGGGCACGGACACGGACACGCCGTCTCCTCCCAGTCCTTCGTGCTTCATCAAGTCCACCATCCTCACCAGGAGTCCCACCATAACTCCTACGAACACACTCCTGTTCATCACGAGTCGTACGAGCACCAAACTCATCACGCTCCCGCTCATCACGAGTCATACGAGCACCAGACTCATCACGCTCCAGCTCATCACGAGCATGTTGTCCAAGTCCACCACACCGTTCCTGAACATCACGCCACTTACGAGCATCAATCCGCCCCCGTTCATCACGCCCCCGCTCACCATGAGCACCAAGTCCAAGTCCACCATGCTGCTCCCCAGCACCACGCCGCCCCCGTCCAGCACGCCCCCCACCAGTCCCATCACGAACACATTGTTCAAGTGCACCACGCCGCCCCCGTGCAGCATGCTGTCCCCGTTCACCAAGCTGCCCCCGTCTACCAATCTGCCCCCATCCACCATTCTGCCCCCGTCCACCATGCCGCTCCCGCTCAACACGAACACCACGAGGAGGAGCATCAAGATTATTATGTAAGTTAATCAACATTAAACGAATTACAAGACATTTGTTGGATGAATTCTAATAATGTATATATTACGCCTCATCATCATCATCGTCATCATATCAGCCGAAAGACGTTCACTGCTGGACATAGGCCTCCCCCAAAGAGTGCCAAAGCGACCAGTCTTACGCCACCCGCATCCAGCGGACTCCCGCAACCTTTACCAGGTCATCAGTCCACCTTGTCGGGGGCCTACCCACGCCGCGCCTTCCGATACGTGGTCGCCACTCGAGAACCTTTGCGCCCCAACGGCCATCGGTTCTACGTGCTATGTGCCCCGCCCACTGCCGCTTAAGTTGCCTGAAGTATTACGCCTCAATCTGCACTCACCTTTTTTTCTGCAGGCTCACCCCAAATACGAGTTCTCCTACAAGGTGGAGGACCCGCACACCGGCGACCGCAAGTCCCAGCACGAGTCCCGCGACGGCGACGTCGTGAAGGGCGTCTACAGCCTGCACGAGGCTGACGGCTCCATCCGCACCGTTGAATACGACTCTGACAAACACACGGGGTAAGATTCGAGATTAAATTGATTCATTAAAAATCTCTTAGTCCTTTGTATAGCTGAAATCATAGGTACCTGAGCCCCTTGATGCATTGGGGCTTTTACCCGTTTGACCGTTAATAACTTGACGTCAAAGTGACACGTTACATAGGTGTTCAGCCAATATGAGACCGACCGTACATGTTTGATAGACTTTTCCATCAGCTTTTATAAAAAAAATTAATAAGTTTTCATGTTCCACTTCCTATTTCAGTTTCAACGCGTACGTGAAGCACTCCGAGCCCTCCAAGCACATCCAGCCCCAGCAACACCACTACCATCATTAAGTTATAAATATTAACTTATTTTAAAGGACTGATTGTTATTAATGTTGACTTTGTACATAAATAAAAATAATTAAAAATAACTTTTACTGTTTTCATTTCGATTAACACTTCTATTAATTTAGAGAGAAGATGAAATTGGATGCATCATGTCATGGGTGTTCAATGCTGCATAAGTCCTGAAGTCAACATCTATTATTTATTTTATACTAGCTTCCGCCCGCGACTTCGTCTGCGTGGACCCGGGATAAAAACTATTCTATATTTTAATCCAAGCTACAAACTATCTTCGTGCAAAATTTCATCCAAATCGGTTAAGCCGTTTAAGCGTGATTGAGTAACAAACATCCAAACATCTAAACATCCAAACATCTAAACTTTCGCATTTATAATATTAGTAGGATACATCAAGCACATCTGACTCGTTTCACAAAGTTCGTACCTCTTTCCACTACTAAGCACAATTAAAAATATGAACGTACCTATTGAACTTATTATAATCATCATCATCATAGTATAAATAAAACAAAGTCGCTTCCCGCTGTCTGTCCCTATGTAGGTATGCTTAGATCTTTTAAACTACGCAACGGATTTTGATGCGGTTTTTTTAGGGTTCCGTAGTCAACAAGGAACCCTTATGGTTTCGCCATGTCCGTCTGTCTGTCTGTCTGTCTGTCCGTCTTCGGCTTAACTCAGTAACAATTAGTACTAGAAAACTGTAATTCGGCATGGATATATAAATCAATCACGCCGAGAAAACAATACAATAAAACCTGGAAAATTTATTTTTTGTTCGGGTACCTCCCGTACACCTAAAGAAATCTATTTTTTTTTTCGTTAAACCCATGATGTGGGGTATCGTTGGATAGCTCGTTTAAAAATATTATAGGTTTCCTAGAGTTTTTCAAATCAGTGATTAGTTTGCGAGATATTGGGCTTTGAAGCCCTAATTTTTGTTCGAGTCATGTGTCCCCCCGGCCCCTCCCCCTGCCGGCTAAATGGCTACTACTGGGGATTTGAAAAAAATCGTGGTTGTAGTACATATAATGAATTTAAAAGGAAAACTATCACGGACAAGTAGGCATAAGTAGTTATCGAGTCGAGTCGAGTCGACCAATTTAATGTGTACTTGGAAAGGCCGATTTTCGTACAAATTCGGCCGACGCTACCGCACCGCACGTTGATTTAACTAAGACAGACAGGCAACTACGGAACCCTACACTGCGCGTGGCCCGACACGCACTTGGCCGGTTTTTTAATAGATAGAGTGATTAACGAGGCAGGTTTATATGTATAATATAGTACCCGTGCGAAGCCGGGGTGGGTCGCTAGTTTATAATAAATCATAAAGTATTACTAGTACCAAGTCTACGTTTTAAGTTTTTAACCGACTTCAAAAAAAGGAGGTTCTCAATTCGGTTGTATTTTTTTGTTTATTTTTTTTTTCAATGTTTGTTACCTCAGAACTCCGTCATTGATGAGCCGATTCGAAAAAATGATTTTTTGTTTGTAAGTATATGCATCCAGGTGGGCCCCATTTTTAAAAAAATTAGTTGGATGATTGGATCCATGAGGAATTGAGAGAACTCCTCAATTATATTAAGCACGCGTGTAGTGATTTTGGTATTTTCTATTATATCTCGTGTATTTACATCCGGAAATCATAAATTTGGTGGAGTGGAACTGATGATGAAGACCACAGATGACTTATGGAATTCCTCAATTATGTACTTAAAGTACAAAAGCACGTCACAGATTCTGATAAGATTCCGTTGAAATAGCAGCTAATGAAGTACCAAAGGTAATCCTTGTGGAATCGACGGAAGTCTTCAAATATTATCAGGCCACATACAGAGATTGGGTCTTTTTTTCTAATAATCAACGCATTTGCTCTCGGAAATCAGTTCATGTGGTAAATTGGAAAATAAATGTGGAAATGTTCTCGTGGCTTGGCGGAGTACTAAATTGAAGTCGGTTAAAACTTTGTTTTTAAAGTAAATTTATTTATTTATTTAATCGTATGGCATACATTATTTTGGCCTTTAAAGTTTGTCACTCTTTACCACCACCCAGGGGACACGTGCAGGGTTGTGGTAGGTAGCTCCTGCGGACGCGAGAGACAGTTGTCCCCCCTTTGTCAAGTGAGTGGGCAACTCGACTGTTAGAAGTTCTTAAGCCGCCCGAAGGCCTCTAACTCGGCTTAACGACTACTGTCATAGACAGCAGCCGGGATCAACTGCTTAACGTGCCTTCCAAAGCACGGAAGCGCTCATTTACATTAACCACTCAAACATCAGGCCGTAGCATTAATGCTAAAACCCCCAGGAAAATAATAAATGAAAAAAAAAAAAAACATCAGGCGGTCACCCATCCAAAGACTGACCGCTGCCATCTTTGCTTAACCTACCTTATCGTTTCCGACTCGCAGGTGCCGCTGGGCTATGAAGTAATGTGCAAATTGCAGAACATTCCCAAAAAGCGGAAACATTCTAGAGAATGTTCGCAGAACATTCCTGAAACATGAAACTTATTGTTTAAACAAGAGAATATACTTGGATTACAGTTTAAATGGGCATAATTTTAAACTAAGCGTTATTATGCATATATTAGTATCTATTAAAGTTAGCTATTTTGTTGATAAGTGATAAATTACCAATAGGTTGCTTAAATTCTCACAATATTTCAGAGAAAATTGCTACTTTCGGACTTCACACAGCTCAGATTTTTTTAACTAGGTACCGAACTATTTCTTGATGCGTGTCTTTGGTCATGTCAAATTGACGCGTAGACTTGTTTCAACGAGTATGGGTGTTTATTATTAGGTACTCAGTTTGACAATCGGTTGTCATTAATAATAAGATAAATAAATAATAAATAGAAATATTAAAGAAAGGCACGGAGTTTTTAAATAAGTATATTTGTCTAAGCAATTAACAGTAAGTAATCTTGCTACTGAAACAAAAAACTTTATTCCACACTTGCTTGTTATAAATGCAAAAGTAACTCAAGTCCGTTTATCTGTCTGCGTAGTTGGGCTTTTTCCAAAAAAAATCCCGAAACCCGATTCTTCTAAATCTCGACGTGTTTGGGCTCATTCTATTCAGAATCACGAGCCCATTCGATCCTGACAATAAAAAAAAGTGTCCTGACTCTGAGATGTACGGACATGACTATTTTACTACCATAGATTTCGAATATGTTGAATTGAACTCATACATTATTTATTATTTTATAACAGATATTTGGACCAGATGAATTTGTCACAAGAAGTAGTTTATTTGACAAGATAGCCGGAGGGAGAAGACACTTTGCGTTCAGATGCAAGTACTCCTGATCTATATTTCTGTATCGCTACAAATACTGACAAGATTCCGATTGCAAACAAATCCACTGAAACTAGCAACAATAATGCTAGCGAAATTAATCCTCATATGGTGGAATTCATAGAACACGAGTTAAAACAAATCGGTACTCTGCAAAACACTTAGAATGTTTTCAAGAAATTGTAGGCGGTCTCAAAAAATTTCAAGATGAAGAATCTGTATATTTTATAACCTTGAAGAAGCCTGTGACTTTTTTATGATAATGTTATAAAATTGGATGAATACTTTATGATATTTTATTTTACCCATAGCGTTTTCAACATATCAGGGTTTGATACAGGGTAAAAGTAGGATAGATGCCGCACTTTTGGTTAGAGCCTCATAATTTGAAAACTAACACACCTATTGGTAAAGTGGAGTGCAGGTTATAAAATAATTATAATATAATGACTACACCGAGGCTATCGTAAATGTTCATGGTATAAACAACGAAGTTTTTAAGTAATCCGATAAATTCTCGTTCTCGAGAACATTCTCAGAAGTTACCGAGAAATTCTCATGTGGAAAGTTTCGCAACTTTGGAAACTTCTCGTCAGTGCATTGCTAGCTATGAGCGCTTCTAAAGTAAATTATTACCTGTGACTGATGCCTACGTGTACATGGGCGAGAAAAAGAGTTCTTTAATTTTACTACTTTTTTTATTTATTTTTAATACCACGACGGTGGCAAACAAGCGTACGGCCCGCCTGATGGTAAGCGGACGCCGCAGCCTATAGACGCATGCAACTCCCAAGGAGTAACATGGGCGTTGCCGACCCTTTATATGTTTAAGGATTCACTGTGTTGACAGCTGAAGGAACAAATTCCCTCGCTCTCAACACAACGCATCCTCGGGAGCTCTGGCGACCTTGCTCACCTCCAGAAACACAACACTACTACAGAGCAAGTAGTAGTGTTATTATGGCTGTGGTCTTCTGCAAGGCGGAGGTACTTCCCCAGTTGGGCTGCTCCAAATTCGAGTGGGATGACATTTCGCTGTGCCCTACCTCACCTAAAATTACACCCGGATTTGATCAATAAACAAAAATGTAAAGGCACAGTTACATCACCTACATTTCAGGTATTAATGGCAGGACGATTTCACTTATATAGGCAGATCACTTATATTTTATTTATTCATCCGATTTGATAGGCGACATGACTTTAAAATATTTTTTAACACAGTTGCTCCTAACGGACCTCTAATTGTGTCGCTTTTAGGCTCATACTCCTGGATATTAAACACGCGTGTGTTATAACATTACGATACTTGTGTGTTATGGTTATATCCCGATTAAGTCACGTTGACACCTTGTAGCAAGATGTATGCATGCCGCACGGTGCATTCTTAACCCTTGGCATGCCTGGTGAACGAAAGTCACACTGTATGCCTGGGTCTGACAAACCCGTAAATGTAAAAAAAAAAATTACATATGAATTGTTTTTTTAACTTGTTGGTTTGTGTGTTTTTGGTTATTTTGTACATTATTTTTACTAGAAATAAATACAAGTCTTAATCCAAGAAACTCCATAAGAACTTATTACATAAATAAAAACATTTGATATTTCCATCAACAAAAATAGACTCTCATGTCAAAAAACATAAAAATTAAACTTATACCTAAGATCAACGTCAGTCTTAGGTTTATTTAAGGCACTGATATATCATTGTGACTATCTATAAAATATATACTCGTATGTATATAAAATATATACGAAAAATAACGTAAATGTACTTAGCGATAAAATGTTACGCCGTATGCCTGGTCGGGTTTCTCAGGCCCGCGAGCACTTTACGCACGTCCAAATCGAAAGGGTGCTCGCGGCCGACTGCGGGAGCAGCGTCAAAACGTCGGATAGTTCATGACGCGAAGCTACTCAGAAACGCGACGCGGTAAATTTAAAATTTCAAAAAATAACGACGGATTTTTAACAGCCCGGGTCTGTCAGACCCTACCAGGCATGCCAAGGGTTAAATTAACCGGGTTGTACCGAATGTACAGCTTTTTTTTTAATTCTCGGCAAATGGATTCTTACTCGACTAAACAAATTAAATCCTTTTTGTTAATTAATTTACTATTTCTTTTTGGATATGATATAGAAACGTTTAATTTAGTAAAACTATTCACTTTTGATAACATTTTATATAAATTAATAAAGATAACATTTTAAAACAAAAATATTTATTTTATTTTGTATTGGCTGTTTAGATATATCATCTAAAGCGCGCGGACTGCGCACACTCCACGAAAAAAAACTGTTGCGCGCCATTATAGGTTATTTCACAGATATTTGTAAACATTGTTAATGCGTGTTTGGTTATTAACAAAAATGTTGACTCGTGGTGACAAGAAAAGTGATAAACTGAATGGATGCCACTGGAAATTCTTGGCGATGTATACAAAATGTGAGTAAAAACCTGTTTCCATGAATAAGTAAAGAAAATAACTTGACAGGCCTATAAAATTTTCATCTTATGAAAAGGATTTTTTCCTCGCAAAATGTGTTGAAAAACGTCGTATGAAACGCGACATCCTCGGCTCTCTTATCACGCTCATGAAAACACGTACAGTCAGGGAAATGTATTCACGTACCTTTTTATGCCTTATTTTCATAGTAACAAGAGCTAAAAAGGTACGTGAATACATTTCCCTGACTGTACAAAAGGATTATTCACTTGCAATTTCGGCATAAATACATACCTATACCTATTCGGCGAAACCAACTTTTCATGCAAATTAAGTCCTAGATATAGTTTTAATTTAGAAAATTTATTAATGTTAGTAATAGCGCTTGTACACCTGTGTAGGGGACCGACTTTTTATTTCAGGGCCATTTCTAGCAATTTTTAGTTAATGTAGAAAAAATATGATGATAGTGATATCTTCTACACTCAGACACTTCAACCCAGTGCCCATAGTCGACTCTGACATAATAAGTGAATACCTAAAGTGGCCGTCAATAGAACTTGCTAACTATGTAAACAAACAATGTATTGAAATTGACATTTAATGTCAATTTCAGTATGACGGTTTGTTTACATAGTTAGCAAGTTCTATTGACGGCCACTTTATAGCTGGAATTAAAAGCTTGTCTCAGCTTATTTTGACAGACTGTATTAAAAACAACCGTTTTAAATCAATGTAATTCCGGAATGCAAAATATAATTGTGGATATAATTGTTATTACATTATTAGCTTTTCCAATGGCCCTACAAGTATTTCTAGTGGGTCTGTTACCGCCAAGCGTCGATTATTTACAGATCCTTATTTTTTTACTCGTTAAGGGGCTTCTAGCTACCAATGACCTTTGATCTGTAATTGACCGTTTTTCGTATGTTTTTATGGCTTGTCGTATAATAACAACAATAAGGTTTACCGAAATAGTAACCCATATTTACTTCAAAACGCACAGTTTTCGAGATATATGGCACCAAACTTTTTTTAACGTAACTTTTGTAAAAATTTGTAAAAATTAGAATCTCTAAATCAGTGTTTTTCAAAGTGTGGGTCGCGACCCCCGGGGGGGCCGCGAAGCCTTCTAAAGGGGGTCGCGGCTACTCATATTTTTTAAATTAAAGTGCTGTAAGTATTTTGAACAGCGTAGGGTGGGGGGTCGCGAAATATTTTTCTCTGTTCTAAGGGGCCGCGGCATGAAAAAGATTGAAAAACACTGCTCTAAAGAGTTGTTAGAGAAGTCAATAAGAAAAAGTTATATATAGATTTTCTATATAAAATGGCATAAACAACATACTTATATCGAAAACAGAGCTTTTTTGGACGATGTTTGAATTAATCTTATAAAATAAAATATTTTTTTCAAAAGAATACTCGTAATGTAGATAAAAGATTGAAGAACCGATAAACGTTTGTGTCATAAATATATCTATAGTCTTTACGGAGGAATATCAACTCAAAACTCGTCATAACATAACTAGTCAAAAAGTGCGTGGAACCCCTTAAATTGATATTTTTTGAGTCACTCGACAAAACTCAACGATTGTTGTAATATTAACGTGAAGTTTCTAAATTTTTGCTATCTTATCTGAAAATTAAACCAAATATAGTAATGGAATATGGAATATGAAATATTTTGTTTTGTTTCGAAATCGATCGAAATAAAAGTGATATAACTCTGTTCCATTCCAACTAACCAGTATGAAAATTATATAAATTGTACTAAACAGGGGTATTTTATGAAACTTTTTGGCGGCCAAATTGTATGACGCCAAAAACGTTAGTACTTAGTATCTTATCATATATATATATACATATATATATATAATCGGCCGATCACTATCCTGGCCGATTTCGACCACGGCCATTGGAATAAAAGACTAACTAGTCTATTTAGTAGTTAGTAGGCTACGTCATCCGTTGCCGGAAACTGGATCTAGTCGAAATAATTTACAAACAAAACATTATAAATGTTATAATGACATGCTCTGACAGAATAAAGCGTCAATTCCGGTGTTAAGATGAAATCGCGTTTAGATGGTGTGTAATGAAAGGCTAATCCTACTAGTATCATAAATGCTAAAGTTTGGATGTTTGGATATTTAGATGTTTGGATGTTAAGATGTTTGGATGTTTGTTACTCAATCACGCATAAACCCATTTTAATGAAATTTTGCACGAACATAGTTCAGAAGCCTGGATTAAAATATAGGATAGTTTTTATCCCGTGTCCACGCATACGAAGTCGCGGGCGGAGCTTGTGTGAAAGAATAATTAATCGTCTATTCACAAACGTCCATCGTTTATGATTTGTCGTCGAAAGTAGCAAAAGTAGCATACCTAGAGCGTTAATAAATATATTGGTAATCTCTATGTAAATGTGGACAATCTTGCATACTGGGTCATTTCATGTTAGGTAATATTATCATTATATATTATTACTAGATGTCATTTTAAATTTATAGGCACCTATGAATTATCTTCTCAAAAGTCTTGTTTCGCTGTTTATAACAATATTTTCATTATCCAATCCAATTCCAGCAGTGGGCGCGTCTTTCGGCTGACATGATGATATGATAAAGAAGAATGGAATGGATGCGATAAGATTTTTTTTCCCGGTTTTGGGTCAAAGGGGTAAAATTATGTAGTTTTTCGAACTAGGCGTCATGACTAATCAACTGCCATTTTACCGTACAAAAAAAATACATTTTGATCTATGCAATCGACCGGCTATTGAAGCGGTGGTAAATTATGAAAATGTAACCTTGTTTATAAATAGTCTTTATTCAATAATCAACATGGTAACATTCAGTATCGTTGCTTAATGATGGTGATGATGTTCGGGCTGAATATGCTTGGAGGGCTCAGAGTGCTTGACGTAAGCGTTGAAACTGAAAAAAAAAGGAAATATGTTGTACTAGATAAACTCAAAGTATTTCCCGTTAAACTACCTTTTAGCTCGCATTGCCTCTTGTATGTTACACTTACACCTAGGTATGCATTTTTGAAGTCTGAAAAATCAGGTACTTCAAAGATGTGATCTAGGTTTTCTTACCCGGTGTGCTTGTCCGAGTTGTATTCGACGGTGCGGACGGAACCGTCAGCCTCGTGCAGGCTGTAGACGCCCTTCACGACGTCGCCGTCGCGGGACTCGTGCTGGGACTTGCGGTCGCCGGTGTGCGGGTCCTCCACCTTGTAGGAGAACTCGTATTTGGGGTGAGCCTGGAGAAAATAGTAAAATATCAGTATCGTCTGAATGCCATTAACATGTTGTGTTATACTCGTTTGTAGTTTTTTTATAACTTACATAGTCGTCATGGTGTTCCTCCTTGTGGTGTTCGTGGTGAGCGGGAGCGGCATGGTGGACAGGCACGGCATGGTGGACAGGGACGGCGTGGTGCACAGCCACGTGTTCGTGGTGCACGGGGGCGGCGTGGTGCACGGAGATGTGCTCGTGGTGCGGGGCGGCGTGGTGCGAGTGCTGGTCGTGGTGCACCTGGTGCAGCACGAAGGACTGCGAGGAGACAGCGTGCCCGTGGTGCTCGTGCCCGTGACCGTGCTCCTGGGCGCACACCGCCGCTAGCGCCGCCGCAAGGATGACCACCTTTAAAATGAAAGCTGGTTAAGCACAGGATAAATGCAATTACGGTTCACTAATCTGACCGCATATTAATAATGGTCTATTTTTACTGATATCACAGCAAAATGTATCCAGGGGAATCGAACCCCATTCATTGCCTTATAGTGTTTAGACATAACAGAATGTAATCAAAAATTAAATTAAAGTACCTACATGTTTTATTTAGCTTTTTACGTCCAGTTTTTTTTTTATATTCAATGGATTTATAATATTATTCTACCGTATCCGCTCTACTTACTTTGGAGAACATTTTAACTTGTGTGTCCTGATGAACTTCGTAAGTAATAATATCAATTTGTGAGGAGGCCCAGTTTTTATACCAAAATCTCACCTGAAGCCTACTGGGCCGGTTTTGTGGGCGTGTTTTTGACAAGGGGGTCTGGCAAGTCATTCTCGTAACTTACCGATTACATTATGCAGAAATGTTTGCTCCAAATAATTGACTTGTCGCAAAAATGCTCCGTAGTTTTTAGTTTTCTTGATGTATGTGGCATAATTTGTGTTAAAACGATTCGTTTTTAAAGGTGTTTTAATAATGATGCGGTCCACGGCTGGTTTCGGCCATTATGACAGCTGCTCCATAGTTCTTTGAAAAACACCGGAGGCGGGGTATGCGAGTTACGCTTGTATAGTAATTGAAATTGAAAATTTGAAAAAACAACTGTGCTAAGTAATTCTTTATTATCAAATTGTGCCTTATAGAGCCGACCTATAGTTACTTTTTAGTCTAAAAATAAACACAAAGGACGTAGGGAGCAACTTCAAAAGTATTTCTCTACTATTGTGCAAAGACATATCATAAGCTAGGATGCATGATAGGGGAGAATATAAAATGAGAAATTCACATCATATGTATCTTTATAAAGTTTAGGCATTTTTATTAACATATCTAAACTAAGTAAAAAATTAAAATAACGCTATCAAATCGTTATTTACCTACTACTCCAGCAGTAAAAATCACGACTGAAAGTGTGATACAACAGTCTCACACCATTATTCAGTTGAACTTTGGCAGACATTTTCATTCAGTAGCAGCAACATTTAGCTGAAATAAATCGGAGCGGTACCTAAGCTATCGATAAACAGAAAGTTCACATTTTGTGGACTATACTTGACGCCGTATAGATACCAAAAAAAAGACCGGGTTGCAATCCGGGAGTGCTGGCAGAAGTGAAAACTCAATAACATTGTAACAGTTTTTCGATCAGGTCACGTGACATCTTACGGTGTCACCCTAAAAATGAATTTGACGCAAATTTCTAAACAATTATCAATTACTTAGGCGGACGGGCCCGTCGGCGTGTTGACGGGCGGCGGCAAACACAATACCAATTTGTTTTTGCCATTGCCAAATATTTTTCAAAAGCTTTATCTCTTTAGGAATAACGTCTACATTCGAACTATTCGAATTTGCAAGAACAGCACAAGAGCAGACGGCGGTGGCGACCAAAATATGATTTTGTTTTTGCCGTTGGTAAATATTTTTCTAAGCTTTATCTCTTTAGGAATAACGCCCAAAATCGAACTATTCGAATTTTCTCAATAGCAAAACGGTGAAGGATGCGTTGGTATTATTACAAATTTATTTGCAGAATATGCTATTGCAAAAAGTGTTTAACGGCTTTATACTCTTACGAATAGCGTTCAGTTTTGAATGAAGTCGAATCGGCTAGCAGCAAAAAGTGACCTCTTTTTTTTTTTTTTTTTTTTTTTTTTTTTTTTTTTTTATTTCCAAATACAAGTTACATGATAAATTACAAATATACACTCGCCAAACTATTAAGTTTGATGGCGAGACGCGCTCATTTACTACAACTATTGTAACTTAACCTAATTTGCTTTTATTACTAACCTAATCTCTTCTCTAAACTTTTTACAGATTTAGGTAGAATGGCAATTAAAAATATTAGTAATAATAAAATACCGTATTATGGCTCGACCTCCGGCGACAGTGGACGACAACAGCTTACCTAACTAGTTACTATGTAGGCACAGGTATCCTATCCACAGAGTAAATAAGTAGGACTACCTTCTTATTTACTCTGTGGATGTCCATCTGTTGACATCGACTTGTCGTTAAGGAGCAAGTCCTTTAATCTTGATTTTAAAATAGATTTACTTAATTTAGGAGTTTGTCTTAATATACTAATCTGATTGAAAGTTTTTGGTACTATGAAGTTTGATACTCTTTGCCCATAATAGTTTTTAGCCCTAGGTTGTACAAGTTTTTTTTCCCTTACACTTTTAGTGCTATAAGTATTTGTAACACTGAGTTTATACTCATCGGAATAGTAGTGCTCCAAAGCAATCAAATACTTAGTCTTACCATCTACTGGTAGAATTTTACAGAGGGGAAATAGTTTGTCATATTCCTTATTAGACTTTTCCTTTTCTTTTTTACTAACTAGGAACTTAATCAGTCTTGTTTGTAGTTGTTTAATGTCTCTGATGTAGGTGACAAAAGTTCGTCCATAAACAATGAGCCCGTAACTGATGAGTGAGTCAGCCAGTGCGTAATACACAATCCTTAATGTATTTTTATTTATTGATCTATTTAGTTGGTAAAATTTCCCTAACACAGACCTCAGCCTATTACACACATTGTTTACATGTGGTCCTCCTTCACATCTGACGTCACAAAACTCTGTCGCGTATTTAACAATTTTTTCCCATCCCAAAAAGTGCTCAGCACCGCGAAAGAAGTTTTCACTTCAAAAATAACCTTAAAATTGCCATTAAAATGAAGAAAAAACCGACACGGGTAAATTAGTTACACTCTTCCAAATGATGGACGTAGCTAAAAACTAGTTACGTCCATCATTCACGCCTAGAATCTATATACGGCGTCAAGTTTTAGGTACTTAGTTAATGCGGCGGAGAAAATAAAGTGAATGCAATTTTAGTAGGTATATTGATTGAAGTCCTCCTTAACAATATGACAGGACCACAAATCTTAAGTTCATAACTGTAAAAGTGTCCAGAAGCTATCAAATATGTTAGTCTAACTTCCTCACAATAGCGTCGTGCTCAGCTTACTTGTGAGTACATTGTTCGCTGCAACATAGCATGGCGTTTGTACTGGTATAAACTCAAAATTTAGGGTTAATGTGATTTTCTAAGACAAAATGTGCTTCTAGTGGCGTGGTATCAAATATCGATCATCGTAATCTGTAGGCAAGTCAAATTACATTTGCCTAATTTTTACACGACTACGGCTGAACCAAAAGGAAACCTAAGGATTTCTCCATGAGGTCAAGGTTAGATGGCGGTACGACGTCATACCACTATCATCAAACATCCCGAGGCGAGGCTGCCTTCTAGCCGCTGTTTATTCGACGTTTTTACAGCAATTTCCGTATCCATTTAATAATAATTAGACAATGAATTGTGATTTTTATTAATCCACCACACACCACATCACTTTACCCAATTAGTGTTAACGATATTAGAATTGTTTTAATGTTTGTTATGCAGCAGATTTTTTTACCAATTGTGTGTCCAAAACAGTTTCACATGTAAAACCTTCCGGGTTGATTATTTTACAGTTTGCACCAAGGCGCTGGAAAATTCCGATTAAATAACAATATTAGGTTAATTAAGTACAATTTCGAATTTTATAACAAAATAAGAAAAAGAGGAAAAAAAAAGAAAACAATACAATACTAATTTATAATAATAATTTTGCTCTACCGTATCGTATCTCATAATATAGGTAAGTACTATATATATTATAATGGGAGGCATTGTAATATTCGATGACCACCGGATAAGCCTAGGTTGCCCTGACCCTGTCTGCGAATCTGACTGTCCTGTGCGCATTAGAACATATCATTAGTCTTTTTTGAAGACTAAAATGAAAGTTGTTTTATGTTCAAACAAATGTCCAAACGCCATTTACGTAAGTTACGCGATTGGTTACTTAAAAAAAAAAATTGACATTTTTTTAGTCAATTAAACAAAATATGATGAAGAAGATATAGCCCGTTAAAGTTCCGTGAGACGTCACATTAAATATGGTACCCTTTTTAGCATAATTAGACGTCACGCGGAACTTTATCGGGCTATAACTTCATAATTTTGTGTTCCATATGTTTTGATAATCTAATTGACGAACTCAATAGAATTATATATTTTTTACCGAGGAACGTACCCAATTACCCTGCTGGTTTGAAATCCCGGTATGGGCAAATGTCAGTCAGTAAAACAAAAATTGTCTTTTCAGTGGGCAATAGTTAAGGGTTTATGTTTATATATATTTTTATCGCATAGAATTATAGAAGAGGCGACGCCGTTTATGCGGACTCAGAATTCAACCAAAAATTAGGCTTTAAAGCCCTTAACTTTGGCAATGTCCACCGAAAAGACCCGAACCTAAATTTGACAATAACCCAAATATACGCTGTTGGTATGTAATAGTCACGCTAGAATTAAATTATAAAAGACAGTTGTTTATTTAGATTTCTTTTATTAAATCAAAAAAAATCATAAAGTACACAGTGGATGGTTGTATATATATGTATTATGGAGTTGATTACCTACAGACACGAAGTCTGGTCGGAATTTTCCATTTCAATTTTGCATACAAGTTTTGGCAACAGCATTGAATAACCTCCTTTCAACACGCGAGTGGTTGGGGACTTATTGTGATAAGAATATTGGATGTTTTCTATGTATTTAAATAAGTATTAAGTCAATCGTCGTCTCTAACCCACAACACGAGTCTTATTGTCATATGGTCTAGTTTGATTTATTATAAGATGCTCCCTCAATATACATTTTAATGCATATTTCTCTTGAAAAATATGGAAACTGGAGCTTAATTTGTCAGGCTTTGTCAAAAAAGTAACAAATTTTCTTCAAAGTTAAATGTTCCAGTGATTGACACTAGCTCAATACTTTCTGACACTTTCAGAACAGGAGTCAACTATTTGGAAATAATATGCCAAAACTTGGGATGTTCACTTTCTATTTTCCTTTAATTTCCTATTAGCTTTCACGAATAGGAAACAGGCAATGAATATCATTTCACATTTAAATTTGATTCGACTCCTTGTGATGACTGGTTAACTAGTTCCGTCCATTACGCGTTGGTTAAAGTGAGATTGATTGACAGTGGATTTTCAGCTGTATTTTTAGGGTTCCGTATCAAATGGGTAAAAAAAAGAAATCTTATGGTACGACTCCAAATCCGTACCGTCTGTCACAACGTTAAATATCTAAAAATATTCAAATCGGTTTACGCGATAAAGATTAATCGCTGAAAAACCAACAGTTCCTGCATCGCGCAAGTACTAGCAGGTATATTAAAATGACCCGACACATGGTGATGGGCCCATCACTGTAACTTCTACTATGCTTTGTAGTCATTTTTGCAGAATCAATGAACGGAAAAGACGGATATGTTGTATGAAATGTTGTACGGAACCAAGTACGAGTTACACTCGCACTTGACCGGTTTTTAATTATCCACGTAAGTCCCCGAGAACTCGTACTTCTACAGTCGAGCAATCCATTATCTATACAGACAACCGTTCAAAAATATCTATACACAGTCTTTATTGTTACTGACGTAAGACGTGTGTACATATTTTTGAAAGGCTGTCTGTATAGCTATTGGAGAACTCGACTGTACAAGTATAAATTCAAATCCAGTTTCGAACTCTGACAGAACTCACGAAGGTTCCTCAGGGAAGGAAATCTCAGCCTTACGAGGTTAAAATTTAATAAATCGTTTTATTAAAAAAAGGTTTTGTTAGAGTTTTAATTAGACTGAAAACGTTCATTTTGTTGCTATAGATTTGCAAAAGAAACTTAACATGATCGTCGCTTGTGCACAAAACTATTAGATGGTTTTTGTGGTAGACTACTGTCGCCATCGTTGATCATATATTAGATGACAAAGTTCAGGTGATAAAAGCAGGTTTCGGAGTCTTATATTAGTACCGACACATATTACTGGGATGCCCTGAGCAGGCTGAGTCAGGGCTATTTCTTGTATATTCCTTATCCTCAGCATAAGTATATAAAGTAAAAACCAGTATTAATAAATTATTTTTTAATTACACATGTAACAACAAACAAACAAACAGCGTCAACCTCAGTTCTGGTGATGTTCGTGCCCGTGCCCATGCTGGCGCGGCGCCGTGTGTTTCACTACCGCGTTGAATCTGAAACGGACGAATATGGTAACTCCACTGATCTAGTCATTAAAACGTTTCCGGAAGTTTCGTATACGTGGGTCAAGTTTATGTAAGTAATATCGTAAATTATATGTATACAAAATAAGGGAATAAAATGGTGTTTAAGAGAAAAGGAGAACTTATATTGCTAGAGTTCGTTAGTCAATTTTCCTAGACTTCTTTACATTTTGACGAGTGATTCGTGCGAGTAAAAATGCTACACATATTTGCAGCAAACTTATGAACTCGCACTAAACTTTTATACCATCACAAATCAAAGTCTATACACGGACTAATGCTCCTTTTGTCAATCAAACTTTAACTAGCTAAACAAGGACAAATGCTGGGTGTAATTTCGGCCAGGCAAAGCTTTTACCGTCGGATGTTTATCAAATTTTGGGGACAATGACGAATTCGTACAACAAACTCCCGTGGTAACACGGTGGACTAAAAATATTCTAAAAATCAGTTTGAAAAGGGTCTAAAAATCAGAGTGAACGATTAATAATTATTATTTAAAAAAAAGTAACCATACCCGTGATGTTTGTCGGAAGTGTACTCCACAGTTCTGATGGAGCCATCAGCCTCGTGGAAGCTGTAAACGCCCTTGACGACATCTCCATCGCGGACTTCATGCTGGTATTTGTTGTCACCGGTATGTGGGTCTTCTACTTTGTACTCGTACTGGTACTTAGGGTGAGCCTGGAATCATACAACGATAGACATCTCCTTAATTTACCTATGTGAATGCGTAAGACTAGGTAATCTTGATTAAAATGCATGAGCAGAATACTAAGTCGAGATAGAAAGCTGATTTCGAACCGGATGGTTAGTGACAAAGCACTTAACATTCTGATGTTGGCAAACTTACGTAATAGTCGATAGGCTCTTCGTGGGATTCCTCGGATTGAGCGGCGTGATGAGACGGAACATGCTGGGATGCAACATGATGCTGAGGAGCATGGTGGCTTAGCTCGTCGTGACTGTAGTGCGACTCGTAGTGAGAGGGCTGGTGGTGAGATTGATATTTGTGCGTGGCAGGAGCATGGTGGGCAGCAGCAGCTTGGTTGTACAGTGACTGAAGGGAAATTCCATGATGGAAGTGGACTGGCTTGTGCTCCTCTTGCTGGACGTAGTGATAGACGGGAGCTTGTTGTTTAGCGTTAGACAACTGTATATCATGATGAGCGGGCTCGTGAACAGCCTGTGCTGACCCGGCCTGTTCCTGGCTCTCTGTTTGGTATTGCAATTCAAAGATTGGAGCTGGTTCCTGGTGGGTAGCGTGCTCTGGAACGTGGTGCATGTATTCCTTTGGTTGTTCATGACGCACTACCGTTTTAAGGGCATGATGATGCTCCTGACAGTAGGATGCCCGAACGGCAAGAGCTAAGATTAAAACCTGAAACAAGAATCACTCTGTTAACACGTTCTATTAGCACGAGTATATTTGATCGGACTATATTACACAACAGTGAGCACGCACTTTAGCGAACATTTCGATCCTTCTTCTTTCACTTCCGCGGTGGAACTGATGAATTAGCATAGTCATAAGCTCAATATATACCGCAGATGTTACAAGAGCGAATTGATTGAATTTGTTACTGCTGCGGGCATCATGTCCGTAACGCGCCTGGCGTTGCCTTTGTATGATGTAATTTACGTAATCAATGTGAAGGCTGTCAGGCCGTTAAACTAGTGCACTACGAATCATTTGCAAATGTTTCTACGTATAAAAACACAATAGGCATCCGTTAGCTATACATTAACACATTCCACGTCAATTTGTCCATAAGAAAGGAATGTACAACCTTCTTAAAACTTATGTGGCAATTTATACAAAAAATAAAAATTAAAACAATGATGCGTAGCGTAATTAAATATCAAATCAAAATGTAAAAATGCAAAATAAGAATGATGAATTAATAATACATTTTTACATTGCTACAACCTATTATGATTGTTGTTAACGCGATTTTAATTTTTTTAATAAACAATAGTAATAAAGTCAAACGATTTAAACGGATTTTATCGACCGGACGGATTATGTAATATGTTATTATCGTTCTAAGTAATGAGTAATAATAATAATCGCAGAAACCACAGATACTATAATGGTGATTTATTATATGTTTCAATTAACTATGGTTTTTAGCATGTACTTCTTGTTTTAGTACCTGCTACTTTTTAGTAGAGAGAGAGTTAGAGTTCATAAAATTCTAAGCTAGAGGATATTCTGCTTTCTAATGATATGCAGGCAGGCTTTTACGGATGAATGATCTGACGATTTATTATCAAATAATTATATAATACAGATGAGACGACGAGCTTGTACCAACTCCGCGGCGTAGAATATAATGACAATGCATCTCTTTAATTAAGGATGTTTTTGGATATTTAAGTATGTAATAAAATCATCACTTATGGACGGTGTCATCAAAATAATAGAACGGCTATTACTAATTTATACGGTTGGAAATAATCAAAGCAAGTGACCAGTTGTTTTGATGGTTTAAGACCAGCTGCAATCTGAGCCTTAAATCAATGATTCGGAAGGATCGGGGGAAATTACTAATACAGTGAAATTGCAAATTATTTGGTTTAGTTTCCATATTTAAGTAAGTGATTATAACTTGTATATTGCCTATGCATTTAGTTTATGAGTAAAAGGTCACATGAAAGTAATTAATTGCTTTCTACAATTGTAATTTTCACCGAAAAATCTAGGATCGATCTACTTCGAAAGTGAACTTGCTTAAATAGTATGCATGTTCAATTTTGTTACTCGAGTTAAGACTCCCTACGGACGATTTTCTAAACCTAGTTAATTTTGTACACACTTTTTATGCGTTGTTGGTTACGGCTCTCAGCTTTCACTATTATTTATATGTTTCTAGATTATGAGCTTTGAATTTTAAGCTGATAATATAATGACTGACTTGAAGTTTACAATTTCCACAAATTTTGTTATAACTACCTACGCTTGGAAATAAGATTGCATAAAGGTCAGTTAATACTTAAAATAAGTATTCAAATGTAAACATAGTCACAGTAGGTTTATTAGCTCATTAAATAGTAATTTATAGGATTAGCTGCGGAAACAATTTTTTCACAGTTCATCATAAAAGCCATATATTTTACGTAACTTTAATGGTTTCGATGCAGTCACAATTATATTGAAATATTTAAAAGCGATGACATGACATAAACTATGATTTAAATCAATATTCTTGATTTAATTATCGATGTCATCGTATACTAATTGGTATTTCGATTGGCGTTATTGTTGAGAGCTCGAGAATGCCATTTTACATTCGTGATTTATAACATTTCCATGTTTTACGTATAAAGTTTAAACAAATAAATATTTAATTTTTGATTTAATTTAGTAAAATATCTACTTATTTATACTTTAGAAAAAAAGAAAAAAAAGAAAAGAGAAACTGACTTCAATATTATAACTTTAATAACAACTTACATGACTATACTAATCAAAGAGGTATTTAATAAATACTATTGCAGGTCCTGGCTGTACATTTAGTGATGGCTTTGATGATGGTCATTCTTCACATTAGCGTTGAATCTGTAATTGAAATGAAATAAGATTATAAAAAAAACCGTTATATGTTTTTTTTAATCGGGTGACTACCTACCTAGTTCTGGAAACTTATAAGCTTACAAAGCTACGTAGTGGTGCATATAGCTAGAACAAACTATCGTAGATCGATCGACTTTCGTCTACGTTGGTTAGATTAACATTATTTAGGTTATAGAACTAAAAATGTTAATCTAACCAGTTGACTATAGAGTTAGGAACATTTTTGATTGGAACCACCTCCTCCGTCGACCATATTCAATTTTATGGCAGCCATTTTTAATTCTAGTTCTTCATTAATATTTCGATTTCTACTTCACTTGGAATCACACAATTTGGTCTCTAAATTTACATATCTCGGGTAGTTAATTTACCTACCTATTTTTTACGTTTGGTGTTGACAAAGGATACCAAACGGAACCCTGTAACTAAGCCTCCGTTGTGGGTCCGTCTGTCTGCGTGTCAGTAAAGCTAGTAGTACTAACGCACTCTCAAATCTCTTTACAATAATGTATAGATTACCGTACCATTTAATACAGCGACCTAGTAGTTGAAATATATCAAGTCACTTTTTTGCTAAGACGACGGGTCATGACTTTTCTTTTCTACGCCAAAGTAGAAAGGAGCGTGTGAAGTGCATTGCGCTACACAAGCACGATCATTTGAGTCACAATGTACTACATCGTAAAGTGGCGCGTGCGCATCCGGTGCTCTCGGATGTGCGTGTGTAATAATATGACGTTACCGACCGAAGGTTGATATTGAACTTTAGCCCATCATTAGTCGATTTCTCCACTAGTATAGTATTCATTACTACAAGAGACCATTTTGGCTAACCATTTTCTTAAAAATTTTTTTGTGTTATGATGTAATTTGTACATCTGGAATATGGAGTAAAGCTGAAAAGGTATGAGAATTAAATTAAGATTTTAGATAAATTGTTATTTGTGTTACCCGTTATGCTTGTCAGCGGAATACTCGACGGTGCGAACAGAGCCATCAGCCTCGTGCAGGCTGTAGTAGCCCTTCACGACGTCGCCGTCGCGGGACTCGTGCTGGGACTTGCGGTCGCCGGTGTGCGGGTCCTCCACCTTGTAGGAGAACTCGTATTTGGGGTGCGCCTGGAAAATATAAAGTAGTTTTTGAGAGAACCGTGTCAGATGATATTATAACGAGCAACTAGTCATTTAGGTGATAATATAATTTTAACTATAGTCAAATATTTGGTGGGATTGTTGAGTTTAATTTTAAATCGACATATTTACATTATACATGCTCAGATCTCTGCTATAGCAATTTCAACCTTGTGACTTAGAGGAGATGGTAGCTATTTATATGCGTTTTATTGTTACTTGCTTAATTTTATCTGGTCAGAGGATTTGCGGTGGGCTTATACAATAGGAAACAGCCCATTGTTCACAAGATAAGCTTTCAAGTGCTAAACGGACAGCTTATATCATCTTTACTATACCTATCTGTTTATTTTAATTTTGATAAAGTGAGTATTAAGGTACCTACTTCGTACCTAAAATAAATTAAGGAAAACATTACAATTTTGAAAATTATATACTTAAGGTGGTTCCCTTTCCATACAAAACGCTTTTTGATATTGGCAGGCTAACAGCGTGATTTTTTAAGAAACTTATGTCATCATCATATCAGCCGAAAGACCTCCACTGCTGGACATAGGCCTCCCCCAAAGAGTGCCACAATGACCGGTCCTGCGCCACCCGCATCCAGCGGACTCCCGAGACCTTTACCAGGTCATCAGTCCACCTTGTGGGGGGCCTACCCACGCTGCGCCATCCGGTACATGGTCGCCACTCGAGAACCTTTCCGCCCCAACGGCCATCGGTTCTACAGCAATGTGCCCCGCCCACTGCCACTTAAAGAGAAGAGAGAGACTTAACTTATGTAACAATAAAATTTTGTAAACTGGCTTTCCATTTGCGCGGAATTCCCTATTTCCTAGAATAAACTAGATTAATTTGCGAATAGGTAATCGTTTTCCCAAAGTATCACGTGACAAACTAATTTCTCAAATTATTCTAGTTTATAGAAGTTTATTCTAGGAAAGACGCGAAAGTCTATTTATGCAAGTGTTTTACACAAGTTTCTTAAAATATCACGCCGTTACCCAGCGAATATCATAAAACATTTTGTATGGAAAGGGAACCATCTTAACAGCTTCCGTTAAATACAAATATTCCCACTTTAGTGAAATAAATCAAATTGGCAGTAAATGGACGTGTTTCTAAAATATGATATGACACTAAAATCCGTAAGATTTAAATTAATAACATTTACGAAAATTGATTTCAATGTGCTAAAAATGACGATTACCAGAAAAGCATTAAGTAAATACGCATATAAATAACTTACATAGTAATCCTCATGTTGTTCTTCGTGATGAGGTTGGTGAACTTCTTGTTTAATCGACGAAGACAAGTGAAGCTCAGGAGAAGACTCATAATATATTGGAGCAGACTCGTAATGCAGAACAGGCTCGTGTTGATCTGAGAAAGTCTGAAGCACTGGCGCTGGCTGATAATGGAGAGACACTGTCTGTTCTACTGGAGCTTGATGCACATACACTGGTTGCTGAAGGACAGGAATAGGCTGAAGAACTGGCTGGACAGGTTTAGCTTGGAAGTTTGCAGGAGTGAAGAAATGTTGGATGGGAACTGGTGGCTCCTGATTTTGATGAACAGGCGCGGGTTCCGAAGGAACGTGGGTTCGGATAACTGGAGGCGGGAGTTTTTCAGCTTCTTCGGGAGTAGGTAAGACGTAATTAGGAACTTGGTGGTTAGATGAAACCGATGAAAGTGACGAGAGAGATGGCAGTGACGAATAAGATTCCTGGTGGTCAGGTATTACGTAGGTGGTATGCGATGGGAAGGAGTGTTCAATTTTCTTTGGTGTTTCGTGTGTGATTACGGTGGAATATGAGTGGGAGTGGTGCTCCTGGCAGTGAGCCGCCGCCACAATGGCCACGACGGCCAAAACCTGCACAAAATACGTGTATGTTAGTGCAACTACAAAGTTTGTTCCGTGATCACGGTTATTTGTACTGCACACAACATAATAAACAAAAATTACACATGTTTAATATTGTTATTAGTTATTTCATGAACGTACCCTAGTTACCATTATGCTGTTACCTACTCTAAAGCACTAGCAAAATTAACTCGGTCTCAACAAAAGCTCTCGATTTTATACGTCGCATTAATTTACTCCGTAACTGGTTTGTTCAGTTTCGGAAGCCGACATACGATATTCATTTTTGCAATTCTACTTTAAGTAGTGTAACCTGGATATGGATCGATTACATAATACCACGTGTAATCAAGGTCTCCGTTTACTGATGCTTTACGACGGTGAAATATGAATTGATTGACACAAACCTGCGCCTTACATATTTTTAAAATAAAAATATACAACAATACAAATATTCTTTATTGCTCACCAGAAGTAGTAGATAAAAGAACAATAGAGGTAAATTAAACATATCCAATGGTAGACAACAGGCGTTCTTATCGCTAAAAAGCGATCTCTTCCAGACTACCTTTGGGTGGGTGGTATATATTAATTTATCTACTTGTTTTACAAGCGCTGCAAGCGATAAATGCCAACATTCACTTAATTACCTTAATTAAAACCATTTCAACAATAAGCGTACATAAATATATACTCGTAGCCGAAAAAAATATACAAAATAGTATCCGAGATGGTAGTCCATAAACACGAATCTAATCAGACCAGGTAGGTCAGTATTAAACACGGATCACTCAAATTGCTTTATTAATTGTTATTGTTGAAAATTGAGCCTATTTCATCGCTTAATCGTCATCCAATCGGAAACCACGAGGGTCGTGAGTTAATGATGAATTAGCCCCATTTAAAAATCTTTTGTTAAAAATACGCCAAGCCACGCCAATTGTCAGCTATAAAACAATTATAAAATCTCATTATGGTTGTATAATTCTTAACATTTAGGGAATTGAATGACTTTGCAGCACAAAAAATAATTCATCTAAGTAAATATAATTATGACATTTTTTATTTTTAAATATAAACAGTAAAAACCAACCAAACCCACCAAAAAAAATGGGACATTTCAAATAAAAGTGTAGTCTTTATATGAAATCGCACTACTTTTTAACCGACTTCAAAAAAAAGGAGGAGGTTCTCAGTTCAGTTGTATTTTTTTATGTGAAGACTTGCATATTTTGTACATTAAATGATTTGAAGGGAGCTTGTTTCTTATTTCAAAGTTGTTACTGCCTGTTGAATTGTTCAAATAGCTTATTAAAAACACAATATGATTGGTACTAACCGTAGAAAAATAATCACATTGGTCACTTTACCGAAAGCAACTTAGGACTATTGATGATTACTCATTACTTTGTGGTAAAAATCTTGAAATTTAGACGACTATAAGTTTCAAGAACTTCTTACATTTCAACCTTATTTATAAATAGCCTGAGTTGTTTCGATAAAGGTGTGTTACGGCCATGGTAGTTCAACTTGGCAGTTACACTACCGCGCCCCCAGAATCGTTACCTGCCAACTGCCCGTCACTGTAAGAATATTTTAGTCGGTTTTCTAGTTTTCATCAACCTGCTTTTGTGTCAGTAATACGTACTTACATAATTGGTAGATGACGTGTTGTGTAGTGTACTACAATACAACCTAGATAGGCAATTTTACATGCGCTAACTACGCAATATTGGCGAACAATGTTCTAATAATTAGAAAATTGTTTAGTATTTTTGCAGCGTATTTACAGTGAAATCAATATTACCTTGATTGTTATTTCAGTTATAAAAGAACGGATTTTACTGAATAGCATCAGTTACATCTCGTCTTAGTTCACACTAGGATTACAAAGCTAGATAAACCAAAATGTATTGTAAGGTAAATTGTCCAAATATATGCACGAAGTTAAATTAATAGTGACAAGTGAGTGGTAAAGAAGTGACGTAAAACAATTGTGATTTATGTACGTGTTACTTTCCCCAAAAACCTTAAATTTGAAAACATTTTATTTTTTTCACAGATATTATTCTGTAAAATTTTAAAAAAGTCCAAAATTAAATACCAATGGTTAATTTTAAATATAGGTTAGTTAATTTTGAAGGTTGTACCCTTAAAGGGGAAAACAAGAAACTAACACGAACTTCCCGCAATCCGCATGCGTAATCCGGGCCACATAATAATATAATAGTTTTATACAGGGTGTGGCCTGTAATAGGAGCCAAAAATTAAACGGTGGCTTATTAAGTTAATCAGTAATTATTTCCAAGTGGTTAAATTGAAAAAAAAATTGAAAAAAAAATAGAAAAAAAAAATAAGTAAAAGCGTACGTGTGTTCTTTTGCTTAACTGGAATGATATCCATTTTGTTTTACTTCAAAAACACCAAAAAATCTTGTAAAATTGAAAAAAAAAAACAAAAAGAATTAGAAAACCAAAGTTAGTATAATCGCAATTACTAAAGTGCCCAGTGTTCTACCAAGATAGTTAATGACTGGCATGCTACGATATCGAGATGTCGAGATCCATTACTTAGGTATCACAACTTCAGATAAGATTATTTCCGAATTCAAGAATCTTGAAACACTTGGTACCTTTACAGAATCACTGCGGATAATACATAGAGTCAGCCCTTAAATTTTTTGCTCCTATTACAGGCCACACCCTGTATATCCGGGCTCCAACTACCAGTGAATATGAAATAATAAATAAAATGAAATAAATGTGTTTTTTTTTAATGAATGTAATAAATGAATTTTTATCCTGCAAGCAAGCCGTAATGGCACTGTTACAAGTCAAAATTCTACCAGTATTTCTAAAAAAGAAGACCACTGTTAAGGAGAAACGCCGAAACAAATTCAACAGCCAGTCATTTGTTGCCAAAAAAAGCTTATTACAATGAGTTCTTAACCTACTTAAAATAATATACAATATAATAATAATATATCAATACAAAGAAAAAAAATCATCATAATGCGTTGCTCTACAAGAACACGTGTCCGAATAAGCTATATGAATGATTAAGCTAATTTGGGCTCTAGTTTGGGCCATGCATTTCTGTCAGTGACATAGTCCTCAACCCTGTAATAATCCTTTGACATCAATGTTTTTTTCAAGTATTTTTAAGAGCTGTAATAGCTAGAGCCAAAATTTCATTAGGTATTTTATTATAAAAATGGATACATTGACTCGAAAACGACTTGTATACTTTACAAACACGAAACTTTTTGGTTGCTATTTTATTTTAATTTCGTGTATTACAATTATGGGTATCAGAACTTATACAGAATGAATCTCTTACAAAACATTAAATTAAATTAAGTGTTAGTGACTAAATAAATAACGAAATACTACTCCTACATTCATTCATTGCATTAGTTATTATTATTTATTTAACCCAGATTAAGCAAAATTGAACCTTACCTAACCCACAAAGAGTCTATGAAAAACCACCCTCGGGAGTTGTCTGGATTCTCCGCTAGATCGCGCTGTGCTTACTGTAAACTGGGTAACGACATGCCTCCACAGTATGTCCAAGAGACATCGAGTTGAGATCATATCAAGTCGTATGGTCGTAAGGTGATAAATTGTGTTGATTGACGCACTAGCCCTATTACTATTAGTTTATAACAGTTATCTTTAGGATTTTTGGAAACGGGACTCAGGAATCTGATCAAGTGATCACCGTTCAAAATACAACTCCAAAGAACGTTTCAACACAGGCGCCTAAAATAAAACTATTGAATAGACGCCGATTTAGCTTGTCCGTATTCGTTTAAAAATTATACGTTGATTGCATAACGCATTGTATATACGCACGTTAGACAAATGGCAAATAAATCAAAATAACAGTCGATTTGTCCTAATGGCCTTCGATAAGTTCCTGAGGGGTAATCACGTAACGTTTCGAAAGCGCGTTGCACAATTTCCTTAATGACATAAACAATATTTTTCATAAATGTATTGGGACGCTACTGTTAAAATGCTAATTTGTTTGAAGAGTTCTCTCACGGATTCTCTTGGTCTCAGGTTATATATATTATAGAACGAATGGGGAAATTTTATGTAGTACAAAGATTGTCTATAATTGTCGGCTGCTTTATCCCAAACCAGAAATGAGCACTGACATCAATTTTTTCAGGTGGTGTGTCTTACCGCGCTCGTGGCAGTGGTGGTCGCCCAACACGGCCACCACGCTCCCGCGCACTCTTCTGTGCACGTCACGCGTCACCACGGCCCGGACCATAAGGTGATTCTGAACACCCACGAACACGGACACGGTCACGGACACGGACACGGACACGGACACGGACATGTCGTCGATTACCACGTAAGTATAATTTATCAATTACGCAAGACACACGTCATTGAATTTAGTGTCTTCCTAAAATTGCTTAATACTCCAGGCAAAATAGGGTCAGCTAGTATGGCGAAATGGAAATAATTTATAATAGCTTTTTTTTTCTGCGTAACAGATAAATTATAATTGTATTAATAACGACGAGACTAAATCCGACAAAATATTTGTGATTTAGATATTTTAATAAATAATTGAAAATTTATAAATTCCTGTAAAATTGGAAAAAAAAATTAACTCATTTTTTATTCTTTGTTTTGATAAATTAATATTTCCTCTATAAGTTTGATGATAAATCAGGCAAAAAATGTTTCCGAATATTACATTTCTATTTAGTAGATCCCTAACATTTTATTCATTTACCATATTTCCGTGTCCAAAAATAATAATTGGCTGTAGGTTCCTACATTCTTTGATGAATGTAGTGGACACAAACATTAGAAACGAATCGCACACTAAACAACAACGGAGGGTGGATTTTAGGGGTTAAATGCTGTTTAACTATTTAAAAAAATGCAAATTGATCAGTTACTTTTGGGATTTTCATTATAAGCTATTTTTCATCGAATAATGTACGAATCCCCTTATAAAATCGGTTGCAAGTACGAGTAATGTTATTACAAACACCTGTTAAAATAGGTTTAAAAATGCCGCGCGCGAGCCGCAGAGCTAACGTGATTGGCCGGCCGCCCGCTCGCCGCGTAGGTACTACATACTAGGTAGGTAGGTAGGTACCGCACGAATCGCAACGATTCGCGAAACCATCTAACGCGTCTAAGATCTAGTTGTTGATAGTAGTTAAAATTTAATATACTCGTTGTGAAACGAATTATGAAAATATTTAAGTATTTTTATTTATTTATCAATGAGTGACACTGACGAGCGTGGGATGAAGATACCTATGCAATTTAACTTTGAACTTTGACGTAGGTAGTGGAAGTTGGAAAAAGGGACTTCAAAGATTGTGCACACGTGTATATTATGTAGTTTGTGATGGACTTTTTAAGACTAGAGGAAGATGCTTGCTTTGTTTACATTAATTTCTTTTTGGTTCAGTTTTATTTATATATTTAGTCTTTATTGCACTAAGGACAACTTATCGTACAAGAGGCGGACTTAATGCCGTAAGCATTCTCTACCAGTCAACCTTTGCGCAAAGCAGATTGTGGGCGTGTAGTAATTGTAATAGAGCAAAATTCGTTAAAATAGTAAACTAGAGAGATTTATACCCTTACCTATTATTTGATTTTTATTATGCCCAATATTACACGTTAGATAATATACAGGGTGAAAAAATCTATGGAACCTGAAGGGAAACCCTTAAAACAGCTCATTCTCTCGCTCTCATTATCATGAGTTAAACACTATTTAAATTTAATTTACCTACTTATAGCCCGAATTACATTTGAATTACAATTTACTATCGCAATCACTAAAATTTATTGACCGAATATCTTTTGTCCGAAAACTTTTCGTATTTTTATGACTTCTCCGAATATACAATTCATTACTTTTTTCATTTACCATTTGATGTTATCCAAATGTGTCAGTTGTCCGAAAAACTTTTACCACTACAGTCTTTTGAGCTTTGTTACAACTTTTGTTTCATAGCCAATTTTTGACTTATCCAGCATTACTTTCCGCATTTCATACGTTTAGTCAAATATTCATTTTGAATGAAATTCAAAGTAGTTTTACAGAGACTAAGGCAGGTCGGTGTAGGTACGACGACGAGCGAAGCGAGGAGGAGTTTTAGGTGAACTGCGAGTTTGCGACCCTACATCGCGCGAGCCGAGCGAGCGTAGCGTGCCGTGGCAGCGGCCGGCGAAGCGCCAGAACCGAACACTTTTTTACTACTTAATATTTACATATGTACTGTACGAGTATAAGTAAGGGTCAGGTCGGAAGAAATAACTTGATAAACCAAATGTTGTAATTATTTAGTATCGATTTATTTAAAGAACAACCTGCCTAGAGATGGTGTTTACCCAACCTACCCAGAGTTACCCATTTCATCCCAAACGTCGTCTTGTGAAGCATTTTTGCAAAATATAATGAAACTTCTTACGTCATAGTCATATAGGAATGTGTAAACGTAAACATTGTTCTCATTGAGATTTTCTTACTTGGTTACTTGCTAAATATGCAAACAATATAGGCTCATCTTTCCCTGGCCAGACTATACGTGTGTTATTTTGAATAATAGTACATTACTGCAGAGGCAGTGAAGTAAGGGATTGCTGGACTAGTCCAGGCAATGAACTGACAACTTGTATGGAAAAAATGTCAATTTTGGAAATAATTTATAATAGCTTATTTTTTATGTATAACGGATATATTATCAACTAAATAGTTACCCAGCGACAAAATCCGACAAAAATTCAGACATCGAAAAAATGATAAGTTCTTCTAAAAAGTCAGTAAAAATATTAATAAATGTTTTTGTCTTAATTTTGGTTCATTTACATTTGCTCTATAATATTCAAGATAAATCGTACAAAAAAAGATAATGCATGCTTCATTGAAATCTACATAATTACTTCCGAGTGGAAAGTTTGTCGGATTCTTGACCAAATCATCTTAGAATAATATTTTCAAATGAAATCAACAAAAAAAACGCTATTATAAAAAACGCTAAATTAATGTTTTTCAAAACCGTATTTTGCCTGGAGTAGACGAGATTGGGGTAAACCGGATACAACGAGTCCAGCAATCCATGTTCCGGCCGAGGATTGTACGAGGGGCGGCTGAAAAGTAATCTCCTTGGTTAAAAAAATATGCGAAAATGATACTGGCTGAAATGCATTCTTGTTCTTTGGTTATTCTTTTTTTGAATTATTTGACGTTCATTTGTTTTTTCCGTTCCATTTTTCTACAATTCTCGAATGTTTGCGACATATCGGTTGAAAAAATGAATATCGCTAAAATTGAACATCGTGCAGTGATTAAATTTCTAACAAAAGAAGGAAATACTCCCTCACAGATCCGAGAACGTATGATGTGTGTGTTCGGTAGTTCGTGCCCTTCCGAATTTACTATAAAGTTTTGGTCTAAACAATTTAAACTCGGTCGTGAGAGCTTGGAAGATGACGCTCGTAGTGGAAGGCCGGTTTCTGCCGTTACAAACGAAAATGTAGCCAAAGTTAAAAAAATAATTTTAGAAGACCGACGAGTGAAGCAGTGGGAGATTGCTAGAGATGTGGGCATCAGTAAAGAAAGAGTCAATGAGATAATTCATGTGCATCTGAATATGTCCAAGGTGAGTGCACGTTGGGTCCCCAGAATGTTAACGGCGTTTGACAAGGACCGACGTGTCAAATGTTGTGAGGAGTTTTTGGAAATGAGTCGAGGTAATGAGGAAGAAATTGTTTCTAAAATGGTGACGTGTGATGAGACCTGGATTCGACAGTGGGACCCCGAAAGCAAACAAGAGTCTTTGCAGTGGAAATTCAAGGATGAGAAGCCTCCTCGGAAGTTTAAGGTCAGGCCGTCGGCAGGCAAACTTATGGCTACCGTATTTTGAGATACAGAAGGAATTTTACTAATAGATTATTTACCAAAAAAAAGGACAATGAATGCTGAATATTATTCCAGCTTACTGCATCAGTTACGAGACGCGATAAAAGAAAAGAGGAGGGGTAAACTTAGCAAAGGGATCCTGATTTTACACGATAATGCACCTGTGCATACCGCCCGCACAACAATGCTTACCATGAAGGAATTAGGGTTCGATGCCGTTAACCATCCACCTTACAGTCCAGACCTAGCCCCATGCGACTATTTTTTATTTAGACACCTCAAAAAAGATCTCCGAGGAAGACGATTTCTGACCGATGACGAAATGAAGGCTGCAGTTAGTGACTTTTTTGACGAGAAACCGAAAGATTTTTTTTTTCATGGGTTAATGTCAATATTTGACAAATGTAATAAGTGTATTTCACTAGCAGGGGACTATATTGAAAAATAAAAAAAATACATACATGACAGTCTTTTGTTTCATACTTAGGTAGATTTCTTTTCAGCCGTCCCTCGTATATTGCGTTTCTCAAACGATGTGAGGAAATATTAAAATAAAAATAAATACAAGGTAATCAATTAAATAATAGGTAATTTGCCGCCTTTTTATTTTTTAAACATGCCATTTAAACAAGCCGTTCGAGCACTATGTTTAACCGCACATAGGTATAGTACCATCGTTTTTTTTTTATGTCACAAGTTTGCTTACAGAACAGAGTCAAGTGGTGGTTGGCAGTATGTAATTTTTCCTTTGTCACTTTAATATTAGTAAGCAAATTTAAAAAGTTAGATTAGCGGACAATAATGGTTTTACTTAGGGTTACTTTTCTCAGTCCAGTTCCATAGGAAACAATTCACAGCCGTTACTAGTGTTAGCAAATTGGTGGGAACTGGCGAGAATAACCATCGAATACCAAAACCAAATGGTACTCAAGTATTGCATTTTTATCGAGTCGATACACGCGTAACGTAGCTGAAAATCGAATTTACCAGTCAGGGATATTAATATTTGTACCAGAGTAAGGATAAAAACTGACATAGAGGCGTACACAGATATTTATGCCCTTTTTTGTACATATATTAATGCCTGACTTTAAATTTTCACCAAGATTAAACATATGATTAGTAAAAATAAACCAAATTAGCCCAAACTACCTACAATAGACGGACAGACAGACAGACAGACAGACAGACAGACAGCGGAGCCTTAGTAATAGGGTCCCGTTTTTACCCTTTGGGTAAAACAATATCACAGATTTGAGTAGGGCAGGCAGTGTCTTTCTGCCTTTACGTGGTGCACGCCACTGATGTTATGGATTTACGGTGGTTTTCTTTCAGGGCCCATAGGTTTTTCCACTCTGTATAGCTATAGCAGCTAAGCAGTATTTTAGCAGCGTGTTCTTTCTTACCCATTCCAATAATTAAGTACCTACTTCCGTTACTACAATGATGTGCAGATGGATCTTGTACTACCTACGCAGATTAAGTGGGAAATTAACTACTTTAAGTAGGAAATCACCTGTTAGAATTGTCGTCACTGTTTTATAATGATGACATTTATCAGTAAATAATTATGAAGCATTGAGACACCAAACATAGAAATGTACTAAATTCTTGGCATGTTTTCACTAAAATATGTTTATAAATTTCATTAATTGTTAGCGCGTTTCCCGCTTACGCCATTATTACACCGTGAATAGTCGCATTCTCCTACTAGTACATCGTCGAAGACGATATAAATGATTACAAATAATCTGCGTAGGTAATGTAGGTATCTATCTACTTCGCGTCACAGAAAAGGACTCGTTGCGTGCCGCCGTTGCGAGCGAATGTGATCGTTAACACACGCGGAAAGAGCTCAAGTTCAATTGTAGAATTAAACAGGACTATTCAAATGTGTATTATGCTTTACATAAACCTTTTTTCTGTAGGATTCGTGTACTACTTTAATAATCTATATAGTTAAATTAAATTTGGACACAATTTGGTCCTATAAATATATTTACCGATAGTTTATTGGAGTAAATGTATTTATATGCAATTCTAAACAAAAATCTATACGATTTTTAGCAAAATAGGTTCATCAATTATTTTTATGAGAATCAAATCAAAGTACTACTTATTACAATTTTTTTCTACCAACTTCTGTCACCTGTCACCCAAGCCATGCATTTTGTTAATATATTGATTTTACATGTAAAAAAAAATGTCGGATTTCATTGTTTACAGGTTAAAGACAATAATATTGTTGTGTTGACGATTATAGACAACTATTATTAATTTTAATTAATAAAATCGGCGTATATTTGACAGTATTTTTTTATACCTACTTTCGGGTCGAAAGTTTGTAAGATTCGTAAATAGAGTATCTTAAAATATGTATTTATGACGGAGAAAAAAAACACAGGCTATTATAAATTAATGTTTGGCGAAACCGTATTTTGCCTGGAGTATAATGAAAGCTACGAAGTGCCGATTTCTGATATATGTAGGTTGTGTATTGTCTTTTTTTCGAAAGTTTCTTGCATTTCTGTTGTGTGTTATTTACGAGGCCCGATATAAATGAATTACTACTTAGCCTAGCAAGTGTGCCTGCTTGCAAAGCTGATGGTCGTGGGTTCAAATCCCGGTAAGGGCAAATATTTGGATAATGAGCATGAATATTGGATTGCGAGTCTTGAATGTTTTCTATATAAATATTTAAGCATTCATGATAGATATCTCGTCGTTTAGTACTCATAACATATAAGCCTTACTTATACAGCTTTCTACGAGGCAAGTTAATTTTTATAGAGGTATATATTATGGTGGCCGATGGCCGTTGGGGCGGAAAGGTTCTCGATTGGCGACCACGTACCGGAAGGCGCGGCGTGGGTAGAGGCCCCCGACAAGGAGGACTGATGACCTGGTAAAGGTTGCGGGAGTCCGCTGGATGCGCGTGGCGCAGGACCGGTCGCTTTGGCACTCTTTGGGGGAGGCCTATGTCCAGCAGTGGACGTCTTTCGGCTGATATGATGAAGATGATGATGAAAATATTATGACCTTATCTCTGAAAATACAACCTAATACTTTTGTACTTACAAAACACTGATAATTTTACTCGAAACTTGTCAGTCTCATCCCAAGTACGAGTTCGAGTACAAGGTGGATGACCCGCACACGGGCGACCGCAAGTCCCAGCGCGAGCACCGCGATGGCGACGTCGTGAAGGGCGACTACAGCGTGCACGAGCCCGACGGCTCCGTCAGGCACGTGGAATATCATGCTGACAAACACTCTGGGTATGTATTATTAATATTATTACACTGTATATTCTTTATTTTCAGGTAGTGGGCGCAAAAAAAAACAAACAGTCATGAGAATTAAAGTCAGATTAATGTGCTCTTTTTCAGAACTTGTATTGATTAGTATAGTCGACGTCAACGAAACATATATTTTTAGCTTTATTACAATTAAATAAGGTGCAAATTTGTAAACATATCTGTAACGTCGCGTGCCCACAAATTCGGGGGCGAAGTATTTAGTCGTTAGGTGCGTCAACCACATTTACCTTATCTACTCACTTGCTTCTGGCAACCGCAGTTGCCAATTTCGCGCACCACTAAACTGATTGTGGCAACTGTGGTTGCCAAGCAAAGTATAGGCCGCCTAGATAAAAAAAACCACAGCAATTTAGGCTATTTTTTTTTAAATTCGAAATCAGGTGAGCGGGTTTGCCAATAAACGTTAAATATGGCGCCAGTTGCTATCCCAAAACAAAACTATCAAATTTCCAATAAGTACAGATTTAACAGAAGTAACTTACGATCACCGATGGTTTGAAATGTATTCTGTCTTAGTCTACTTTAATTCCTAAGTAGTTTTGCCTTATAGATCGAATAGTACTAGAATACTTTCATTTATTGAAAATATACATTAATATATTAATGGAACATTTATTATCCTTTAAAAAAAAAGAGAAATAACTAAGAAAACTAAAACTAAAGGTAAAATATTTGCCCCAGGTCGCTGCCAGGCGGTAGTGTGCCCAGAAGGCTGGCAGCATTGCCACGTTGAATGTATAAATAAATAAAATAAATTAAATATATTAATTATATACCTACACTATATTAAAATAGATGGAAGCATGCAAAAAGGCCAGACACATAAAACCAAACTCGATGGAAGACGTACTACCAAGAACGATATACTTCTTGCAAACTTTGTTATCTACATACTTATTGCAGAATACGTATAATTGATTCTCGAAAAAAATAATTAAGCTCAGTTTTATTCCTCGCAAGCGAATGAAGAAGGAACACAGTCTTCGGACAACGATTCATTTTCTTCTTGTGTATTGGCTTGTTTTATGTATTTTTCTCTCCATTTGTTACAGTTTCCACGCCAATGTGAAGCACGTCACTCATCATGTTGTGCCTGAGCACCATCATCATAATCGTTATTAATAAACCAGATTACCGGGGCCTATTCCGCGATGCTGATACTTTTACATCGATTAAAGTAATATTGCAAAAAAATACTTATTTCCTTCTCATTTTTTCAAATGAAGTAAGTATAAAGAGTAAAAAATATAAGAAAAACAATCGGCACAACAAAGAAAACTATTTCAGAAACTTTTGACAAATAAACCTACTAAACAACAGTAAACAATAGGCAGTGTCAGCACTGACGAATCATCTTCTCTAGACTATAGCTGGATGACATTTTTTTTTTAAAGTTTGAACTGACTTTCTTTCTGGCACGTTACTTTATTATTAATCTAGTTCTCTTTGTGCATTGGATCCTAGGTAGGTAATAATCTTAATACCCGTCTATAGGCTAAGGTGGACGTTCACTATCAGGCGCACTTTACGGTAGTTTATGATTCAGCATAGTATTCACAAAAGTTGAGATAAACTTTACATACCGATGCATGTCGGAGCTCCCGAATTCAAAGTGCCCTTCGAAGATACCCAGTGTAGGCGATCGTGAGTAGATTATATTTTTTATATTTTTGATAACTGCTGTAATTAATACATTTAAACCATGCCATGGGTGAAAGGATTAATGTCTTGGTTGAATAAATATCAAAAGGCCCGATATAACTAGCATTATAAATAACTACGTTTGCGTTAAGGACTCATTACTTAAGGGCAAACGACCTCGTAACACTGCACTTGGAATAATAATTTCGAATGGACGGGTTTTTGAACTTGCTCGATAATAATTTCGTTAAAGATACAACAGTATATAAAAGCTACAAGTACAAGTTGTCATACATCAATTCAATTTTGATAGCTGAACGTTAAACAGCTTTAAAAACATGTACTCAAAGGTAAGTTTATTTTATTATTTATTTTCTCGCCATCTACATTAGCAAGGCTTTCCTCGCTAATGTAAATGGTGAGAGCCCTCCAGCCCTCTGCTCTGACCGGTGCTTATTCTATACTATTCCAGACATTTTCTTTACAAAAACGTTGGCCTTTTTATTTAAAAATCGATCAAATTTCATAACGGAGCTTAATATTTTATTTTGTCCAGATAATCCTCGTTGCCACTGCTCTAGCCGTAGCTGCCGCTCGGCCACAAGAAGAGCACGGCCATAAGTATGGGGACGCGTACTCCTCACAGAGCATCGTCCTACATCAGAGTCACGGGCACGAGCACAAACACGAGCATGGACTCGAGCAGGGGATTTTGCAAGGACATGTGCAGCTTGGCCATGTACACTACGAGCCTGCACACATCGTGTCCTACCACGAGCCCGCTCACATTGATTCCCACCATACCCACCACCACGCCGTCTCCTCACAAAACATCCAGCGACACGACGTGCCCGGCAAGGCACCTGCCGGCCACGACGACTACTACGCGCACCCTAAATACGAGTTCTCGTACAAGGTGGAGGACCCGCACACCGGCGACCGCAAGTCCCAGCACGAGTCCCGCGACGGCGACGTCGTGAAGGGCTACTACAGCCTGCACGAGGCTGACGGCACCGTCAGGATCGTGCACTACACCGCCGATAAACACAGCGGGTAATTTTTAACTTATTAACTTTTATGTATGTCCACAAAAAATATATCAATATATGCATGTAAGTAGGCACATAAAAAATAACCGAGTAGATTTGAAATGGCAGTTTATAAAAAGAGTTCCGTTAATGTGTATAGTTTTGGACGTTTAGTATTCAAACTGTCATGACATGCAAAATGTCGCAGTTTTAATATCATCGACTGGACGAAAGTTTGTAATAATAATAATAATAAAGAGCTCCTCCTCATAGACATGACCATTTGCCAACGAGTCCGGCGGAACAAAGGGGCCCTCTCGGCCGCCTGGATTGACTATAAGAAGGCCTATGATTCGGTGCCTCATTCATGGCTGAGGAGGATCTTAGAGTTGTATAAAGTTGATGCAGTTCTGAGATCCTTCTTAGGCGCTTGCATGGGGCAGTGGACCACAGTCCTTCGTCAACCGGGGGGAGGAGATTGCCCTTCTGGTCCGCAGGACTCTATAAGGATTAAACGTGGGATCTTCCAGGGCGACAGTCTGAGTCCTTTGTGGTTCTGCCTAGCGCTGAATCCGCTTAGCACCCTGCTGAAGGATTCAGGACTAGGTTGCCGGCTTCGGAGAGGGGGTGAGGTCATTTCTCATCTGCTCTACATGGATGACCTTAAACTATTTGCACCGAATGGAAATGACTTGTTGGAACTACTGAAAACAACAGAAGTCTTCAGTAGCGCCATCAAAATGGAATTTGGTGTCGATAAGTGTGCGGTCATGCATGTACAGCGGGGGAAAGTGGTAAATTCAACCAATTTGCAACTTTCCGAGACAATGTCCCTCAAATCTATCTCCGAAGCAGAAACCTATAAGTATCTTGGTATGTCACAGTCATTGGGTATTGAGGGTGAGGGCGTAAAGCGGGCGGTGAAGGAGCGCTTATTTTGTCGCCTGACCAAAGTACTTAATAGTCTTTTGTCGGGCGGCAACAAGGTGCGCGCCTTCAACGCTTGGGTGATGCCCTTGCTTACTTACTCCTTTGGCGTACTAAGGTGGACGCAGACTGAGCTGGATGCCCTGGACCGAAGAGTCCGAGTACTGCTTACTGCGCATCGCATGTTACACCCACGCTCATCTGTTATGAGACTGTACATCTCGCGGAAGTGTGGAGGGCGCGGCTTTTTAAATGCCAAAGACCTCCACAACCGCGAGGTGTGCAGTCTTAGGGATTATTTCCTAAACAATGAGTGTGGGATGCATCGCGACGTAGTAGCAGTAGACGGAAACTTCACCCCGCTCTCCTTGGCAAACGAGAACTGGCGCAGACTTAAAGTAATGAGCGCCGAGGACCGCAGGGCGGTATGGAGGAGCAAGGAGCTACACGGGCGGTTCTACAAGGCCCTCACAGGGCCCGATGTAGATCTGCTCGCGTCGGTGAACTGGCTACGTTTCGGGGATCTCTTCGGGGAAACCGAAGGTTTTGTCTGTGCAATTGCGGACGAAGTTATCATGACGAACAATTACCGGAGGTATATCCTGAAGGACGGTACGGTCGACATTTGTCGGGCATGCCGCCGTCCCGGGGAGTCACTCAGGCATATTATCTCCGGTTGTGGTCATCTTGCTAACGGCGAGTACTTGCACAGACATAACCTTGTAGCCAGAATTATTCACCAGCAACTTGCTCTCCTATACGGTCTTGTGGTCTCCGAAGTGCCTTACTATAAGTACACACCTGCGCCAGTTCTCGAAAATGGTCGTGCCACGCTCTATTGGGATCGATCTGTCATCACGGACAGGACTATTCTTGCCAATAGGCCTGATATCGTGCTGACAGATCGATCGAAACGCCAGGCAGTGCTCGTCGACATCACCATCCCCCATGACGAGAACCTCTTGAAGGCCGAGAAGGACAAAGCCAGCAAGTACCTAGACCTGGCTCACGAGGTAACCGCCATGTGGGATGTTGATTCGACGATCATCGTCCCGATAGTCGTTTCGGCGAACGGTTTAATAGCGAAGAGTCTCGACCACCACCTCAAGAGACTCTCGCTAGATGGCTGGATCAAGGGTCAGATACAGAAGGCGGTACTCCTGGATACTGCGCGGATAGTCAGGAGGTTCCTGTCTCTGTCGCCCTGACCACCGGCAGCTTAGGCCCCGCCTCGTTGCCGGCGGTACCCTAGGTTAGGTTTTTATAATGATTTTATGTTTTATATGTATAGTTTTATATTTTACTTTTTATATAATTATTGTAAAAACTTAGCTTAAGATGAAATATAAATAAAGAGATAATAATAACCAGACCACCCACCATTCAACCCAATAACCCATGACCTTAGTTTCCATCGCAGCACAGTGTTGCACTGCAATAGTCTTTGGACCTGGTGGGGATCATCACCGGTTGTATCATGTTGTGCGCTCGGAGATGGTATCCGCCATGTGTATCCCTCGCTTTATAATATATTTGTTTTAAAGGGCCTCTGCGCTGTTGGCTTCGGCCCCACGCATGCCTTCCAAAAGTCCGGGACCCCGTGGTCCTGAGATATGGAAAAAACATACATAATAATAATAATAATAAATACTCTTTATTGCACCACGACAAGAGAGAAACATCTTACAAAAAAATAGTAATAATTTAGTATCAATATCTATAATTTTCTTCTTCTTTCCCAGATTCAACGCCGAAGTGAAGCGTGAAGGACACGCCAAGCATGCAGTGCCCGCTCATCATCATTGAGTGTTGTAACATTTCCTGATTGAAGTTTTTTTATTCGTGTTTGTCAATGTGATATTTATTTAGTACGTTAATAATGTTATATTAAATATAATAAAGCTATTCTCTCATCTACTCCTTGTATTATTTGTAATTAAGAGCAATGCCTACTGAGCAACTTTTCAAATCTCGAATTTTTGACGCAATGTTTCTGTCGCGCTGCTCGAGCTGGGAGCTCCAATTCGTGCGATAAGGACAACTGCAGCTCGGACTAACAATCCCACGCAAAAAACTCAAAAATCGAGGTTTTGCTCTCGACTGTTTCCTCCTCCAAAACGCAACCAATCATTATAAAATTTTGGGAACTGCAAGAAGAAGAAATAATCTACGCCGCTATGTTTGGATTTTTTTGATATTTGTTGTCATATTTGTATACTGCGCCTTATTTGGCAGCCAATTCAATTAAGCCGTTTTTGCGATTTTTAAGGCGCTGTAAGTTTCTTTAAAATAAAAAATATCCAAAAGAGCAAAACATAGCGGCATAGATATTGATGATATTGATCTTATTTTAAAAAATCATTGCACTATGTTCAAAAACCAGAGATTGATTCCCATACAAACGCTCTCGACTGTTCCGAGAGCGTTTGTATGGGAAAATCACAGGTAGGCATTCCTCTTAACATGGTATTTATTACACTCAGCATCCTGTTTGATGAACAATGCCAGTTGTTCCCTTCTGATCCTTCTGACGTAGTCCGATCCTCTTTTAATTTTATCATATTTTAATTCCGTTGTGGTCCTTCTTGTGATGAAATCAATGACTGGATTAAAACAAAAAAAGTATAATTTAGTAAAAGACATTTAAGTAACTTTATATAAACGGAGATACCAAAAGTCAAATCAGATTCATACAACAATTTAAACTGTCATTAAATTAACTGTTATTGTCTGTGTGTAAGTAATTCAATAAATACATATAGCTTGATAGCCGAGACCAGACCCCGTATCATGGTCGGCCTTATCACTCGATAAGTGACAAGATAGGGGCGTCGTCCCGTTCTATCAAACGGTGTCAGCCAGTGACGGACGCTCTATCCTGTCACTTATCGCGTGATAAGGCCGACCATGATACGGGGTCAGATAATTCCATGTGTGGGTAGTAATTGTGTGTTCATAGGAATTCGGAAATTTTCTTTCTTCAGAACTGCATGCAAATATAATATGTGGTTTGCTTTTTTTATGGACCTCATAAAACATATGGAAATTATTTACCGTTTTCCGTTAAAGGTACTTTTAAGAATAAAATTGCACTAAACTTTTGCCCTACTTTAAAGCCAAACTAAGCACAATTTGTATTTAAATTAAATTATTATTTCGACAGAATGGAAACTAGACTTGCCCTTTGACTGATCTATGACTTGACTTTCTGTCTGCTTGTCAATAATGACGGTGATGGTTTGTTTACGTGTTTATGATAATTAATCATATACGAGGTGATCACTTTTTATAGTCGACATCAAAACAAATAACAATATTATAGCGCCGAGAATTTCACGAGTTACCGAGATAATTTTTTTTGCCGACGGTGCACCACTGTAATAGTTATTCATGCTACAAGTGTGCAAAGTAGGTGATTTCCGACGAGTGTCATTGTTATACATGAGCGAGTGAAGCGAGCGAATGTATAAGTCGACACGAGTCGGAAATCATCTTTACAGTACATATGGTGCTACTTTCCTGCACTAGTGCGAAAAAGAGCACTTTTTGTGCATATGTCGAAACTTTAAAGAGCCATATGTACAGTAAAACGTTGTACGATACACGTGCGAATAGGTAATTCGCAACTCGTGTCGATTTAAAACACTCCCTTCGGTCGTGTTTTACTTTATCACCACTCGTTGCGAATTTCCTATTTTCGGCACTTGTATCGTAAATAACTATTACGCGCGTGTATCATACAACGTTTTACTATGCCTTGTGTGACGAAATAGTATATTAAATGTTGAAATGTTGGTTTAAAATAGATCTACGTTAAAATTGAAGAACCCAGGTAGATTGTCAGGTACCTACTTATTATCTGGAATTGCATTTAACAACTTCTTCATATATTTTGCTGTCAAGCTTATTCACTTAAAAGTTAAAACCATTGTATTGTGGTTTTGGAACACAATTAATTTTGAGTAACTGAATATATTAAACAACAAAAAGACGCTGTACCGTCGTAGTTCTAAGAAACATACTGACACTATTGAAACGCAATAAATCATTACTCGACCTTTTTAACGTATTTACATAAATAACTACACAAAACTCACAATAAACAACAATGACGGGATTTTAGATACATGCGCGGTCAACATATGCGCATTGCGCATGTGCAAGCCGCCATACTGTCGTATTGTAAAAGGCAAAAGAAAGATATGCGTTCAGCCAAACACCTTAAGTGAATATTTAAAATTAAATTAATTATTGACCAAATTCAAAATTCATAAACATTAATAAATCATTTAATACCTACGTTATTAGTATTTATGTACCTTTTATATGAAAGAAAACGTGTAATTGAAATATTTGTAAAACTTTTCTCGAGTAATAAAATTCTTTGTCGGGCTGACGACAATTTGAAAATTAAAAAAAAAATTAAAAGTAAAAAGCACTAGTGCGAATAAGTGGCACTTTCCGCACGATTTTGGTGGTTGAAAAACGCTCTTTTCGAGCACATGCATTGTAATAGTTATTTACGATACAAGTGCTGAAAATAGGAAATTCGCAACGAGTGGTGATAAATTAAAACACGACCGAAGGGAGTGTTTTAAATCGACACGAGTTGCGAATTACCTATTCGTACGTGTATCGTACAACGTTTTACTGTACATATGGCTCTTTAAAGTTTTGACATATGCACGAAAAGTGCTCTTTTCCGCACTAGTGCGGGAAAGTAGCATCATATGTACTGTAAAATAAATTAAACCAATCCGACGCCAATTCCCATATTATAAATCTAGAAATACATAAAATGAATGCAAAGTTGATAGTTGCTTTTCTAAAGGCATCCATACTCAATACGTTATTTCAGTTTATGTTAATTAAGCAAGTACAATAAGTTATTCACAATTATCTTATTTCAAATTGTTATTTATCATATGTTGTGCTTGGTAGTTATAGAAATGTAAATTTAATATTATTTTCAAAGAGCTGAAGAGAGAGATTATGCGTATAATTAATAATTATTTACATTTTGTTAGCTTGCCCAAATAAATAAATAAATACCCATACAAATGAATAATCCTTATCCTTATCCTTATCCTTACTAATATTATAAATGCGAAAGTGTGTGTGTTTGTATGTTAGTCCTTCTTTCACGTCGCAACGGAGCGTCGTATTGATGTGATTTTTTAAGTGGAGATAGTTGAAGGGATGGAGAGTAACATAGGCTACTTTTTGTCTCTTTCTAACCCCCCACTCCTCTAAAATGGGAGGTGAAAGTTTGTATGGAGCTACGATATAAACGAGTTCCACGCGGACGGAGTCGCGGGCAGAAGCTAGTATAATATAATAAAGACAGACTAACATTAGCAGAACTCGTAGAGGGTGAGCTGTTCTTATTTCATTTATGTCATATGTAGATATTAATATGGAGACACCCTGAAAATAAATATTAAAACAAAACAAAACTGTATTCATTATGATTAAACTATAATGGGAATGCATTGCAAAAAGAGTAAGTATCACATCCCGTAGATTCAAATTCACTTATGTTTCTTTTAACGGCGACGTAACGCTCGTAGCAGAAAGGCAGGATAAACAAATCATATAATTAGTAATTCAGATTCAGATTCAGATATTTATTAATAAAATGCGATATTTTACATGTCAGGATAGTAAATACATATAGTTGAAGAAAAGTGTTACAATTATCTTATTTTATAAATTTCTTATTTTATTTAATTTTTTTAATGAAATGGCACATTGGACAAATATCGTTCTTCTTCTTCTCGTGTCGATGGTTTCAGACTGTGCGGGACCAGAAGGTGGCGACGCTTATCGCCCTGTCTGTTGCGTCTCGAAGGTCTTGCTTGGAGCAGGCGTGCAGGCACGCTGGGCAAGACAACATGTGCTCCATCGTTTGGGGAACCGTCCCACATGGGCACTGGGCGTCTGAGCTACTTAGGGCGCCCCACTTCAGCAAGTTGTCCTTACTGCGACCGACCTGGGAACGCAATCTATTTAAGAATTTCCAGATCGGTCATGGCTGATTATGCCCAGCGGGAAGCTTCTCAGCGGGGCGAACATAATCTTCAGGGGGGGCTCGAGTATTTCGCCAGTATGCGAGCCGTTTCTGGGACTGCGGACTCTCGATAGCAGCGGTGCATCGCATAAAGCTTCTGCGACTCTTTAGGCGGGACGGTGGCAATTTATGGCCGTGGAGAGGGTGCCTTGGGTCTTGTTCCTGATTCGGTTTCTGGCAGTTCATCTCATAGTATCTCGCGAGGCCCTCCAAGGCATTTGATTGTGATCTCTCAGTGTCCTCGAAGTTGTTACTTTGGGCCGCTAGTGCTAGGTTATTTGCGTACGCGAACCGATGAGTTTTGTGCAGAGCTGGCTGATCGTTAGTGTATATGTTAAACAACATCGGGGCAAGCACACTACCTTGCGGGAGATCATTTTTCTGTGGGCGCCAGCGGCTTTTTTCCGTTTGCAGGTGGACCTACAAACGCGGACGCACAAATATCGTTAAATGACAGGAATGTCCATGTTATACAAACTCCCAACTATTTTTTTTTTCACGAATGATTAACAATACGTTTTGGATACTTTAAGTGGGCTTCGGCTCTAAGACGGTTAAAAAAACCACGTATAAAATTGTCGGTTCACGTGATAAACAATTAAACCCAGTAGCAGCAGCAGAACAAGCAGCAATTTCTACGATTTTCCATAATTGACAGGGTCGTAACACTCGTAACGGGCACTACGGGCATGTTGCATGAAAGTTTGTACAGGACCCAATTTTGTGAAAACTTTCTTCTCCCTATCCTCTGCGGCCAAGGTGGGATCGCAGGGGGAGTGGCATGTTTGTATAACGGTGCGCCATTCTCCCTACCCCCTGCGAACTTGGCGGGGCCGTTCTGTAAGGCCGTGGGACCGCAGACTCGCAGAGGAGGAGGAATGCTGGTGCGCCGCTTTCCCTATCCTCTGCGGCCGTGACGTGGTCGGTGGCGGAACCAGAGACCTGATCCGCCACCGGGTGCTGGATTTTCCGCAGCCATAATCTCCTCGTAGCGGACTCGGGGGGTCCGCTACTGAACAGATGGAAATCGAGAAGGCAGGCGCGCCGCAAAACATCTATCGCAATTAAGCGAAAGTATTTCGCAGTGGATTATGCAACTTGTTTATCAGGAATTTTCTTGTTATCTTTTGTTTAGTTATTATCGAAGCCATTTCTGACGAAAATTTTATTTTTCACAGGCAAATTAGATATACCCTTTTGTTTTTGCCCCTTCGCCGCCTGCCTGGCCTCCTGCGGCGCTGCGGGGCCGACGTCGTCGAAAATTAGGTATACCTTACCTTTTTTTTATTTTATTTTCCCTGTGGGAATCCTTTATGGATCCCACCCGGCTCGGCAGAAGCCGAGTGGGTACGTCTGACTCTCACAGACTCAAACCCTTGGGGTGTTCCACCGCTCGCTTCTTAGTTGATTCATTAAATTCATTAAATTGTGTTTCTGTGAAATATGTTTCATTTGAAGTAAATAGACGTTGTTACAATAATATTCTAAATAAAAATACATAGAACGAATGTTATATGAAACAGTTTCAGTAAGACGAAATTCTATGAAATATCTGTTTAACTAGAAACTAGAAGACACAAAACGTAATTCCACTGTTTAATAAGTTTGTAACCAAAAAATAAAATTACTATAAAATTAATTGAATTGTGTTTCTGTGAAATATATTTCATTCAAGTAAAAAGTCATTGAAACAGTAAAATTCGAACAAATCATTCAAGGACCAAATATTATATGAAATATTTTTTTTGCGAAATAAAAGCTCCATGAAATTTCTGTCTACGAAAGCACCACCGTTTGCGCCGTTTGGAATGGAAACTCTTGGGCCGTGGGAACCCGGCGCAAAGGCCCTTTATAAGGAACTTTCGGAGCGGCTCATTCAAACATCCGGTGACCAGAGGTCTGGCAACAATTTTGGATTAGCCTAGCAATCCAAAGAGGTAATCACTATCAGCCTTCTGGGCACTATAGCCAATGACGAGGATCAGGGCGGCATTTACTTTTTATAGGTTTAGTTTAGTTATATTTATTTATAAATATTATTATTTTACTTATAATTATCTTTACTACTCATAAATTGTCAAATACAAAATAATTTAAAATTAACAATTATAATAATAATAAAAATAGTAATTAACAAACTTAAGCACAGCCTAAGCTTAGTCAAATAGGCCCCCGCGAGTTGCTCCGGGAGCAAAGGTGCCCATCACACTTGCAGCGTTACCACGTTCGATGGCGATGGATAACCTTCGCGCCTGGAAGCAAGCCGCGCGAGCATCGGACCCCGTTTCCTTAAGTTTAGACGACCGGTTATGTTACTTAAGTTTAGACGACCGGTTAGCAGCTGTGGGTAGTGACACTGCCTACGAAGCTGAAGGTGCTGGGTTCGAATCCCGGTAAGGGCAAGTATTTGTGTGATGAGCATGAATATTTGTTTCCGAGTCATGGATGTTTTCTATCTTTTTAAGTATTTATATCAATTATATATATCGTCGTCTAGTACCCGTAACACAAGCCTTATTGAGCTTACTATGGGGCTAGCTCGATTTGTGTAAGATTGTCCCCTAATATATATGTTTATATAAATATATTTTATTTATACCTTAGTTGTTTTTGTTTTTATCAGGGTGGTATTCCACTTGTCCAAGATGTTTCTCGAATAATCATTGCGTCTCACATTGTTTTGTATTACAAGTGGAATACCACCCTAATAAACGTAATTGGGGTCCATATTGGCTCATATAAACTTGATGTGTCGATTTTTTCTAGTAATACCGCTTTGTAATCATAATCATTACTCTTCATAATTTTTTACTTCCTGCCTTTTATGTTCCTAAATTTCTGTAACTATCATCGGAACTCATAACGAACAGTTTTCATAAAATGTTTCTTCATAATGTCATTAGTGTCATTACTAAGAACAGACTTAAACTCATAATTTGGTTTTTCATAACAATTTCCTTCATAATGGACATATCATAATTTTGTTAGTCCTAATATCATAAATCATAACTAAGAATATAACTAGTTAATATTTTTTTGTAAACAAGTTTTTCCGCTCTTTTATAAAAAAAAATAACCTCGAAGACGAAAGCGGGAGCAAAGCTACCGCTTCCGTCTTCTAACCTATCCGCGATCCGAGTCGGTTTTGCCACTAAGTCCCTGTTCCCTACTGCCTACTTGAACTTATACACCACTACGAGTATCTTGGCATTAGTTGATCTCAGAGAGAAGTTTATTAATACAAAATTTAGCAATAACTACTAGTATGTGTAGAAATAAATATGATATTAAACTATATTGCTAAAAACCATTATGATATAAAAGTATATAAACATAGATAGTAGTAACAGAGATCCTTATGTTGAATAACATTATGAATATAGACATTTCGGAGTTACGATAGTTATTAGCAATAATAATTATGAATAATGATCATTATGAGATAAAATTGTATGAGAAAAAAATTCGGAAATCCAATAATCGAAGCTGAAATTTTATATGAACTTTGGCGCACCCACGTAAGTGGTTCCTAAAATACCGAATATTTTAAGAATTTTGTTGCTAACAAATGGAAGGTTAGAGAAATAGGAAGTTGCAAAACCCTTATATTTATGTTTTTTTATTAAAAGGTGTCGCGTTGCAGCCGATTGAAACAACATTTCATTATATAAACACCGTACACACTTTCAGGCAACCGCTGTTTCACAAACACTTCGGGAGCTCAAATACCGCTCAAATAGCCATCCGGTTGCCTCTTGGTTAACTGCAACTTAGCGGGATTGCTTTAACTATTACAGAATGTGCTCACTATTTAATTTATGGTTGGTGAAACTATTCTCGTCTCGATTCACATAATTTTGAATGGGCTAAAATATGTACATAGAATCTACTTACCGTTTTAATGACCGTCATAAATCATAAATTAAATGATGTGTTTACATAATACTCAACTTTTTTTTCAGAAGACTACTTTTTCAGTCAGTTCAGTTAAGTTGTGTCTCGTGATAATTTGTCAAAAAATTACAGTGACATACCTACTTTGGAAACTTCTAAAATATATGCATAAAAAGAAGATAATTACTGATTTGCAAAAGTGATTGTGGAAAAAACTTATTATTTAAAGGGCAAGTGACCTCGTAACACTGCACTTGAAATTGTTTTTAAAGTAACTGGTTTTTGAACTTGCACGATATTAATTCGCTAAAAGTTTCAGTATATAAAAGCCGCAAATGTAAGTTGCTACACATCCATTATCATTTAACATTCGAACGATCAACAGCTCTTAAAACATGTACTGGAAGGTAACTATGTTTATTATTTGCCATCTCCTGCCTTTTTTGCCTTTCCGGTTGCCACTCATATTCGTATTTTATTAAACTGTGTTCATGTTAATCCACTCCAGATTATTTTATCTTTAGTTATACCAACCCCAAAAAATATTTAAACAACATATTCTTGTTTATATAGATAATCCTCGTCGCCACTGCCCTAGCCGTAGCTGACGCTCGGCCACAGGAAGGGCACGGCCATAGTTATGAACACGGACACGCGTACTCGTTGCAAAGCATTGTCCTACACCAGAGCCACGGACACGAACACGAGCACGGAATTGAACAAGGACATCAGCACAGAATATATGAGCTCGGGCATGAGCTTGGACATGTGCAGCTTGGCCATGTGCACCACGCGCCTGCACACATCGTGTCCTACCACGAGCCCGCCCACATTGAGTCCCACCATACCCACCACCACGCCGTCTCCTCACAAAACATCCAGCGCCACGACGTGCCCAGCAAGGCGCCCGCCGGCCACCACGACTACTACGCGCACCCTAAATACGAGTTCTCCTACAAGGTGGAGGACCCGCACACCGGCGACCGCAAGTCCCAGCACGAGTCCCGCGACGGCGACGTCGTGAAGGGCTACTACAGCCTGCACGAGGCTGACGGCACCGTCAGGATCGTGCACTACACCGCCGATAAGAAAACTGGGTAAAAAACTCAATACATTCTATTTTTATTTAAAAACAAAGTCCAGTAATTTGGTACAGCAGAAGAAGTACTTACTTTCAAAAAGACCATTAACCCTTAGGTGCATGATTTAATTTTTTTTTGCAAAAAAAATATATGTGATTAGAAAATATAAGTTAATGATGGGAAAAATAGTAAAAAAAATATAGTCATATTTTAATATATTTATTTATAAAAAAAATGTTGGTATCATTTTTGATACTCCATGGAGTACCCTCTAAAATTCTACTGGTAGGTAGGTAATTATGGCATTACAATAATCAGCACTTAATAAAGAATTTTAACAACAGGAAAAACGTTAACTAAGAATGGAAGTCATTAAAACAATCAGAGTTCTTCTTTGAGCATAAATACACTCTACACTTTTGACATTGTACACTGCTAAGTAATTTGCAACCCGGTTTTATACATTTCATTCTTTTATCCCCCTTTATTTGGTTGTGCCCAATTCCGTCAAACCGTATATCGCGTGTAGGCATTTGTTGTAAAACGTTCCTTCTTTTGGGGGGTGGAGCATACAAAGGGCTATTACTAGGGCGTCCTCTTGTTGGATTCTTCTTCTAGTTCAACATCTTCGAGAGCTGCTTGCAGTTCTTCCAATGATGGATAAAACTCCAAGTCGTCTCCGTCAGACCAGATTGCATGGAGTATCGTTTTTGATACCGTCAAAAAAGACGTTGTCACATGGAGTATCGTTTTTGATACCAACGTAAAACCCAAAAAAATATAACAAAGGATGCAAATCCAACAAAAATGCATATAATGTACGATAAATACAGATACCAACCTTCCTTATACAATTTTTTCCTATTCAAAATATAACGAGATTCACTAGATAATGAATAATTAAAACTTTCAAATTTCACTGTCGCAAAAAGTTCCCGCACATTTGACAGTTTTGACGTTTAGTTTTAAAATGGACGCTCTATGGTTGCCGGTTTTTTTTTTTTTTGTGTTGGAGCTCTGGCATCTAACCGCCGTCAATAGAATATGAGGATATAAAAAAATATTAATATTGGAGCGGAGAAAAGACATGGTATCATTTTTGATACTGTATGCACTTAAGGGTTAAAGTCTTTCAACATATTTGATTTCAAAATTGTTGTGGCTTTACTATTTTTATTTTTGATGCGGTATCAGAGTTGAAGTGTCAACATTTGTATTATATTGTTTAAAAATTGTTTTGCTCTTCTTTTCCAGATTCAATGCCGAGGTGAAACGTGAAGGTCACGCCAAGCATGTAGTACCTACTCATCATCATTAAGTATCATTATGGTTCCTGAATTGAATGTTTTTGATTTGTATTTGTAGTTAATTATGATATTTGTTTAGAGTGTTACTAAATTGTTATTAATTAATTGTAATAAAGCTAAGCTGTCATCGTAGCTTCTCGAATGTTTCTTCGATTTCTATCATAGTATCCTCATGTTACACATGCCCCCGGGGGTTGCATTACCATTCTGGTTGCGTAATTTCGACATTGAACCTGAACCCTACTAGTAGTGCGGCGTACCGGCAATATTTGGTCGAACGGTTTTAACTTTATCGTCCGGCATTTTTATTTCGTAACAAAAGTTTGTCATTGGAACTAAACTTTCAATAAGTTAAATCCCGCGTTGTCTCCAATGCAACGCCAATAAACGCTGCAATCGGAAGCTAACTTATTTATTTCTGTGGAATGCCATTACTGAACTAAGTATTGTAGATATCTTGAAATCTAAATCACGAATTTGGAGCCTTGTCCTGGCCAAGACCTCCCCGTCCCTCTGGATATCCTGTAAGCCCTCAAGACAATATGTTGTAAAAGTGGGCACAGGTGCCTACTTCAAGATTAAGTACGAGTAGGTATCAGTTAAGACTAGTCTCTAAGGTGAACTTCAGTCAGCCTTAGGAATACAGTACTTAAGAGTACTTTAATACTTCCTTCTAGATCTTGTAAGTAGGTTCTTGTAGGTTTACTAAATACTATATTAGGATATCTTCGAATATCTTTAAGATAAGTATCTATAATACTTAGTTAAGACTTTAATAAATGGCAGGCTATATTCTTTAAGGTATCTCCAATACTAAGTTAAAACTTTAATAATTGTCAGTCTTTATTCTAAGTTGATCTCAAGATGACTTAAACAAATAAAAGTTAACCCATAATTTCTTTAACACAGTTTTTTTGTAGATATAAATGGTGAACTTACCGGTTTAAAACATAAATCTCTAATGGATGATTAAAAAATAGGAAACACTGAACACTATTTATATCCTGGTGTTAAAATATTAACCGCACAGCGGTCACTCGAATGAAATACGTTTAGATCACTATAAAACTGATGGGCCCCGTGAAATATTGCGAGAGTTTTTCTTTTTTCGATATTAATTATCCAATTTTTTTTTCGGATAACATAATACAGAAATATTTGATTTCAAACTTCTTCATCTACTTGTATTTTAATATTACGTAACCGTTTCATCACTTAGACCTTTTACTTTGTCTATATTTTATCGAAAAAGGACCGGCGTAATATATTAGTTTAATTTTATAAAAGCTCAAAATGGCGTTTAATATTTTTTGTCTTCATAAAAGCCACCAATAACAATCAAGTAACTTAATACTGGTAAGTGGTAGTAGTAGTTATGTTTTTTCAGAAGTTACATCCAATTTCATAGGCAATGATCAGGCAGGTTATGAGTGACCGGGTTTTAGAGAATTTACCTACAAGTCACCTGAACGGAGTTGGCTGTTGGCAGTTGAAGAGTTGGTGCTATTACGTAAGCTTTTGGAGAAATTGGGTTTTTGAAAATCATAAGTTTTTCTGGACGAGACCGAGTTGTGTGGATAAAAGGATTGCCAAAATAATTGTTTTTTTTAGAAGATTAAGCCATTAATTGATTCGAGATGCGCTTGCCCATGCCGTCCTATTTAACAAGCCAAATTGGTAACTTCTATAACGATCAAGTACCTACCTAAGCTATATTTGTGCCATTATCTTTGGTTAGGCCAGGATGTCCAGCAAAAGACGTCTTTCGGCTGATATATATCATCATAATCATATCAGCCGAAAGACGTCCACTGCTGGATATGCCTCCCCCAAAGAGTGCCAAAGTGACCGGTCCTGCGCCACCCGCATCCATCGGCTGATATGATGACGATTAATGATATAATAGACATATCTGTTGGATGAAATTCTGGTCTCGCATTCGTTCTGATTTGCTGCCCAGACCCTGTCTTGGGATGACACCACAGGAATACTCACGCTGCTTCCCGGCTGCGCCCGCGGCGGCTGCGTAGCGTGGGTTGAGGTTATGTGGTGACGAAAATAATAGAAATTCCTTGAATTTATGCACACAATGTAATTCGTTCACCACGATTTATTATAAAACGAAATACTAGGTTTAAACTTGATTAATTACATTTTCTTTAATTAAAGTACCGTGTACAATGTTTCGTGAACGAAATCCAAGATAGAAGCGCCACAGATTATACAACACTCTCGATGTGTCACGTCACCGTTCGTTCCGAAACGCAATGGTGTCTTAAGAACCATCATTAGCTCGCTAATGTTGGCAGTAAGAGAATTTAATACTATTTAATTCATATTACAATTTATATGTTGATTTTGCTTCAACATTTACTGGGCCCGGCCAGGAAAGAAGGAAAGGACTGCTTCGTTCTCTCATTGCATCATCGAAAGTGGTATCTGATCATGCAGCATGATATACAATCGTCCCTTGGACTATAATATAACACATATCAATATAAACAATCGTCTACTAGACTAGATATAATGGCCTGACAACGTAAGCAATTGTATCTTAGACTATATATAGTGACATGACAATGCAACAATCTGATCCTAGACCATAATTATAACATATGATAAAATAGTGACATGACAATGCAACAATCTGATCCTAGACCATAATTATAACATATAGTAAAAATAAACAGTCGTCTCACGGACTATAATATGACAAATAAAAACAAGCAATTGTTCCACAGAACATGTGACACATGAAAATAAGTACAGCAAATTTTTTTATCAGATTGTAATATAAGCCTACTAACAAGTAAACAGTTGTTTCATAACTCATGAAATGAAATATAAGCAAGTCTCTACAACAACTGATAATAACAGTAGTGTTATTCACTATTGTCATTAGAAGATTGACTTAAATTACGTTCCATTGGCAATTTACATAGTTTGACGACAGGTCGCATCAATTCACCATTAAGAGTTTTTAGCTTAACTGAGCGTACTATATTATCTGAGCCCTTGAACACTTCTATGACTCGACCTCTCCGCCACTGTAACGGGGGTGAATTTTCATCCTTGATGAACACTAAGTCATTGATTTGAATATTATCTATGTGACTGTACCATTGATTACGTGACTGTAATGTATTTAAGTATTCAAGATGCCAACGTGACCACATTGACTGATACATTTTCTGAATGATTTGAAAACGAGATAAGCGCGACATTTTGACGTCTTTCCAGAGTGGTTCGGGCACGGCAATCAAGGGCTGACCTATCAGAAAATGAGATGGAGAGAGTACGTCCAAATCACACGGGTCCTCTGACATTGGGACCAGCGGACGAGAGTTAAGAATAGCTTCTATCTTTGTTAACAAGGTAGCAAGTTCCTCGAACGTCAAAATATTCTCCCCGAGCTCCCGCTTGAGGAGATTCTTTGTACTTTTAACTGCGGCTTCAACCAACCCTGACATATGAGGTGCGCCAGGTGGGTTGAACGCCCATCGAATATTTTGCCTACGAAACTCGTCCTTGAGAGTACTCTCATTGTCAATTAAAAACTTAGTGATCTCCCTGAGACACGAATTAGCGGAAGTAAAGTTGGTACCTCGATCTGATCTGATGAGTGAGGGCAGACCGCGTCTGCTCACGAACCTTGTGAACGCTGCGATGAACGCCTCGGTGCTCAGCGACGACACCAGTTCGAGGTGGACCGCCTTTGTACCTAGACATATAAAAACACACAGGTAAGCCTTGACCTTTTCAGCAAATAATGGATTCCTTGCCATTTTGCGCTCCAGGGCATGCAGCCGATGAGTAGCTGAAACCCTTGATTCACCTAGCGGGGGTCTACTTGAGCGTAGTGGTAACCGGACCATATATTTACCGTCCGGCATTCGTTGGGTAGTGGAAGCGTACAACCTTTCGGCCTCCACGTGCTCCGGGTGTGCAGCAGGCTTGGTGGGTGGTGCCTCGACTTCCCAAAACTTCTCCAAGACTTGTTCCAGCCTGGTAGACAGCAGGCCGTAGTCCTCGACAAGCGTGCCCGCCAGCGGCATCCGTGATGCAGCCGGTGCCTGACGTGATGGTGTCTGCGGCATGACGCCCATGATGACGTGCCCGAAGCATGACCCATATGCTGAGAGCCCTGGAATCCCAGTGTCAACCTTTGAGCCATCAAATACATAATTTAAAATATCAGTTCCTAGAATGACGTCTACATCCTTAGCCTCATCCAAGCCTTGGTCAGCTAGGATGATAGGTTGTGATTGAATATACTCCTTCAAACATGCATGAGTTACTGGGAGGCTTCCCGTTAATGAATACATAACCATAGCGACAGTGCTTATAATTGGTACTGGGTTGTTGACCGGCTTGACTACTAATTTGACTACAGTTCCGGGACTAGGAACATACTGCTGCCCTATTCCATAGACCTTGTTTCCATTAGACTGTTGGTGCAAGTTCAATTGTTTGACTAATGATTGTTTGATAATGCTGACACTTGCTCCAGTGTCGGCTAACGCTCTGACCTTGACATAACTACCATCACCTGCCCTAACCATGACCACTGCTGTAGGACAGATGGTGATGGGCAGTGACATCTGAGCACCAACAGTGGTATCATCTCATAGCTTCGGGTTCGTCCTCGAACCGAAGCGAAGTGAGGTGAATGTCTGCTGAGCCTGATGCGCTCGTGCCCCCACTCTCGGCCTAGGGTAGTGCTGATCCCGGAGGATCTCATTATGCCGCCGCGGCGGCGATGTCACCGAACCTGAGGGCGACGGCGTGCGTGGGGTTCGGTTCCCTTGGACCAACCCCTCTTCCTGCTGTGCTACCTGTACAGGTACCTGCCGCACGTCCTGACGAGGATCACCTGATACCATTGGCTGCTCGTAACCACATTGTTCGGGCATCGCCTCACGATGGTGGTAATTGTGTGGTCTGGGCGCTGATGGCATGTGAACTCCTCGGTGGCTTGGTAACTGAGCCTGACCGCCTTGGGTCTGAGGCCCAGCCTCCAAATTGCACAGTAGAGTATAGTGCAGGGTTGACTTGCAATGAGCACACCAGTTTTGGTAGCTGCACTCACGGGCAAAGTGCTGTCGCAAGCACCGGTAACACAGGCCAGCCTTCCTTGCCCAGGACCTACGGCCTGACGGGGCCATCTGCAGAAACCTGGCACACTGATACAATGAGTGGTCGCGTCCTTGGCAATGATCACACCGGAACGAGCTCACCTGTTCTGGTGGTGATGGTTGGGCTGTCATCACCTTCCGGGGTAGCGGCATCCTTGATGCGGCTGGTGCCCGACGTTCTCGCGCAGGTGCTGGATGCGTTGGTGACTGCTGCGGTGCCTGGGCAGCGCCCACGCCATCCTCCGGAGACACGCTTTGCAGCACACGACATTGCTCGTCCAATAGTTGAAGCAGCTGTCGCACTGTAGGCAACACCTCCGGGTCGTTACCATGCCGTTCCTCGAACATAGCACGCAACCGTACCGGCAACTTCTGCAAGACTAAAAATAAAATTATATATGACCAGTCCTTGACCGGCTGATGAAGCTTCTCCAAGGCCTGGATTGACTCCATCAGTGGGTCATAAAAGTCAGACCTCAGTCCCACTGTTCCTTGAACAGTGGGCAGGTTGACAATACGACTCAAGTAGGTATCCACCAGAAGCCTGCTGTTCTGGTACCTGTCCTGGAGCAGTCCTATGGCTACCGAGTAACTTGAACCATCGATCGGCAGCTGTCTTACAATAGATAAGGCGTCCCCCTGAAGAGACGCTCTGAGGTAATAGTGCTTCTCGGCATCCGTGATATCCCGAGAATGCACTAGAGAGTCAAAGAGGTCCCAAAAGGACATCCATTCTGCCGGCCCTCCTGTAAACTTGGGAAGCTCGATAGATGGCAGTTTTGCACTTACTAGAGATGTTGGCAGTCTTGACGGACCTGCTTCGGTCACCGGCTGCTCGTCCAGACGTACCATGAACCGGTTGACTTCACTGAATTGCGCCCGGAGCAATTCAATGTCCCCCTCAGTGACATCCTCAGAGTCGGCCGCCAGGATCACCTCGTATGCCTCCACAAACTGGGGATAGAACACATCAAAATGCCGCCTCGCTACTGAGGCTGCAACACTATATTTTACATCTGTCACTGTGGCAAACAAGTCTGATAATATTTGGTGTTTTGATTTAAATTGAACTAGCGCCTTGCGCAGGGCAGCCATGGTGATATATCGGTTCGTAATCAATGGTACTACTTGACTGGATACTATAATTAGTTACCAATTGCAACCACAACTAATTCTTTGCGTTATTGCCAGGGATAGAACAAATGACAAATTACTAATCGTAAACAACAGCCTTTTACGTCACTGTCAACTTTAAAAACTATGATTCCTTGAATCCTATAACTGCACAATGAATTGACAGCGTTGCAGTGACGTAAAGTTCCAACCTTTAAATTCTAAATTCTAACCTAAAATGTCTTTTCGCGCCTTCCGGTGGGTGATGCAATACTTAACACGTCGCGTCGATGTGAATGTTCAATATGGCCGCCGAGATTGATGACGCAATTTACTAAATTGTTACACTTTTTTCACCATAAATTTACGAAATTGCCCGTAACGCGCACTGAATCGACACTGATTATGATTACACTATCTTGATTCGTGTAGCCGACAAATTCCTTGAATTCCGGCGATGTTCGACTTGACCCGGCGCCCGCGCCGTCTACGTCGAGTTGTTTTCTGGCCCGAAAATCGTGCTTATAAGGTTGCTCCCCTCGTGGGTTCCACCAAAAATGTTGCTCCCCTCGTGGGTTCCACCAAAAATGTTGGATGAAATTCTGGTCTCGCATTCGTTCTGATTTGCTGCCCAGACCCTGTCTTGGGATGACACCACAGGAATACTCACGCTGCTTCCCGGCTGCGCCCGCGGCGGCTGCGTAGCGTGGGTTGAGGTTATGTGGTGACGAAAATAATAGAAATTCCTTGAATTTATGCACACAATGTAATTCGTTCACCACGATTTATTATAAAACGAAATACTAGGTTTAAACTTGATTAATTACATTTTCTTTAATTAAAGTACCGTGTACAATGTTTCGTGAACGAAATCCAAGATAGAAGCGCCACAGATTATACAACACTCTCGATGTGTCACGTCACCGTTCGTTCCGAAACGCAATGGTGTCTTAAGAACCATCATTAGCTCGCTAATGTTGGCAGTAAGAGAATTTAATACTATTTAATTCATATTACAATTTATATGTTGATTTTGCTTCAACATATCATATATATCGAAAAGTACATAGGAAGTAATTACAAGCAGACGTAGGTTAGAAATTTAAATTAAACATAAAAACAAACGGAGCGTGTAGATTTCTAACAGCTGCCATACTACAAAATACTAATATATGACATTAGGAGCAAATATTACTCTTTTAGTTGCCCATGAGTCTCAAATGTCTCATTTGTCATGAGGCAAAGGCTCAAAACGTCTATCACTGTTTTTTTCTATAAAACACCATAAAAATTGAATCTTAATGATGGCGGTATAAAGTGGTACCTCAAATTAAATCTCAAAAAGTAAGGCATTAATTTTATCATCATCATCATCATCATATCAGCCGAAAGACGTCCACTGCTGGACATAGGCCTCCCCCAAAGAGTGCCAAAGTGACCGGTCCTGCGCCACCCGCATCCAGCGGACTCCAGCAACCTTTACCAGGTCATCAGTCCACCTTGTGGGGGGCCTACCCACGCCGCGCCTTCCGGTACGTGGTCGCCACTCGAGAACCTTTCCGCCCCAACGGCCATCGGTCGGCATTCATTTTATGTTGTAATAAAATCAATATTAAGTGGAAAGGGTAACTCACGTTTAAAAATTGTCAAGCTTTGCAGATCACAAACGCCCTCTCATGAAGATTCGGGTGCAACTCAGCATCGCGTACAACTCATTATTTAAGACTTCTATCTTTTGTTACGTAAAATTTACTCACATTGAGTGGCATTAGTCGACTTGTACCCATATAATGTTTACCTAACATTTAATCTTGAATACAGTTTAAATTCGGTTTAATTTCGGTTCGGCAATGTAAATGTACCTCTGACATGTAATTTATATTACCAATAAATGGATTATGATTATGATTATGATTATTATATCCTGCTAATATTATAAATGCAAAAGTTTGGATGTTTGTTACTCAATCACGCTTAAACGGCTAAACCGATTTGTATGAAACTTTGCAAGAAGATAGTTTATAACCTGGATAGAATAGTTTTTGTTTCGGGTCCGACGAAGTCGCGGACGGAAGCTAGTGTTTTATAACTCAAAAAGATCAAAAGTGCACTCCTTTTCACTACCACCACAGATTTACATAAAATTAAAACTATCTTCACACTTATCATAAGCATACCTACAGTAACATGACCGGGCAACAATTCAGTTACCTAGTTATTTGGGTGATTTAAATAATAAATAACTAAATATATTAAATAGTAACTAATCGGACAAGATCAACATTCAACAACAACAACAACACATTCTCGACAACTTTATTTAGTCATTATAACATCAGGATGATGCAATCCTTATCCCGGGCGAACATACTTATCAAATCAAATTATTCTAATATTATCATGCTGTACATCAATAAATCAAAATTAAAATAAATCTTCGTTTTTTTGGCCACAAAGCCAAAAAGCAACCAATAGTACACTACTACAGAGGCCGGGAAGTAAGGTGTTGCCGGCCGAGTACATATACCTACCGGGCGTCCCACGGCGATGCCACATGGAGGGAAAGTACCTTAAATATCACAGATAGCATATTTTGCTGAAAGAAGACTTCATTTTATTTTTAAATTTTAGTAAAGTTGCATTCATATTTTTTTTATTTTTTTAGAAAAAAAATGAATGGAAAAAAAAAATTTAAAGGCATTATTTCGATTTAAAAAAACAAGTTGAATTGCATTTTAAATAACTTCATGGTTAAACCGGGAATCGAACCCGCTACACGAGAAAAAAAATACCCTGTAGCTTTGTCATATCGATCGAAAGACTTCAATGTGAGAATTATTTATTCAACTTGTTTTTTTAAATCGAAATAATGCCTTCTTTGAGTAAGATGTTCATTTACAATAATTAAGGTACTTTTCCTCCAATGACGCGTTTTTTTTTTTCCATACATTTTTTTTCTAAAAAAAATAAAAAAGTATGAATGCAACTTTACTAAGTTTTAAAAATAAAATGAAGTCTTCTTTCAGCAAAATATGCTATCTGTGATATTTAAGGTACTTTCCCTCCATGTGGCATCGCCGTGGGACGCCCTGTAGACGGCCGAGCGTAGCGAGGTCGGATAGTTATGAGGCTGGCAACCCCTTTTCACACCGAGGTATGTATAGTGCTTTTCTCAAACATGCAATGAAATGAGTTAAAAAAACTCCAAGAAATCACACTTTAATGTTCATGGCTGAACGCCGTGATCCTGTGCCACGAATTGTGGAATGGAAATTAAAAAGACCATCTTGCCGGCCTAGGCCTCCAATTTTGTATGAAATGCCATTACGGGTCTCTAGTCTCGCCCCGCCCGTAACGTGACACTTCGAAGCCCATTATGAAGAACACAACGTCAATATTTCATTGCATATTTGAGAAAACTATATTGTAAACCACTTGTTAACCAACTATGTTCCTGAACATAAGTAATTCACAATCAAAATATACATTTATATATTTTTCCAATCACTGGTTATAGAGCGTTGGCTGAATTTGACTTTAATTTTCGGCTTCTTTTGTTTCTACTTGTAATTGTAGTTGGACATTTTGATCCTCTCAAAAAGCTACTTCGATTGGCACCGTGACGCATACATTTGTACGCTTTTGCCTACCAAACTACCAAATTTGTCATTTAGCTTATTAATTGCAATAAGCTAAATGACAAATTTGGTAGTTGACACTTTTAAAATCAATAGGCACACGTTTTTGTCCTTTCAGGGAGCGAACGAACTATTTGACAACCGACTGACAATATCATAAAGTGCGTATATATATGCATGTACTATTATTATATGGTATTGACAGTTAATACACTTACCAAAGTCTGTAAAAATCTACTAACATATATGATAGAATAAAGAAATATCGAACGGTAAACTTGAGCTTTATTTATAAAAAAACAACTTAATAAAAACAACAGGTACTTAATAACAATAAGTGAACAATTACATTACTTTCATGATAAAGTTTTCATTAATGATGATGTTTGGGAACAATGTGGTGGGTGCTGTGTTTCACCTCCGCGTGAAAACTGAAAAACAGAAATAATATCCGTTAATACGATTTCAATATTTTTTACCACAATACAGGTCAAGTGAGAATAGGTAGTTATCTACATCCACATACTGCAACTTTATTACACAGAATATTTTAAAGTATGGTTTAATTATTCCATTTAGTCAAGCCTCAAAAAAATGACTAAATTTTACCCGGTCTTTTTGTCGCTGTGGTAGTGCACGTCCCTGACGGAGCCGTCGGGCTCGTGCAGGCTGTAGAAGCCCTCGACGACGTCGCCGTCGCGGTGCTCGTGCTGCGTCTTGTGGTCGCCCGTGTGCTTGTCCTCCACCTTGTACTCGAACTCGTATTTGGGATGCGTCTGGAATTAAACGACCGACGTCGGCCTCTGTAGCTCTGTAGTTGGTAGTGACCCTGCCTACGAAGTTGGAGGTCCCGGGTTCGAATCCCGGTAAGGGCATTTATTTGTGTGATGAGCACGAATACTTGTCATGGATGTTTTCTATGTATCTAAGTATCGATTTATCTATATAAGTATGTATATCGTCGTCTAGTACCCATAGTAAAAGCTTTGCTCAGTTTGGGACTAGGTCGATTTGTGTAAGATTGTCCCCAAAATATTGATTTATTTAAAATAAAATCATGAATATTATGAATGGATTAATGAAAAAAAAACAAATGGTGGTTACTAAATTACTCACGTAGAAGTCGACGTGCTTCTCGTGTCCGTGTTTGTCCTTGATGGTGACTTCCTCCGCGTGTCCGTCGTGCTTGGAGATGTGCTGCGAGGAGTGCGCTGGCTCGTGTTTATGCTCGTGTCCGTGCCCATGCTGAGCCGCCACCACGCCGACCAGGGCAGCTAGACACACCACCTGTTGGGCGATGAATTGTTGGTTAAGTTTAAAAACATTTGCAGGTTAACAAACTCCGTTTCTGAATAACCTGTTTTGTGGAAAACTTGGGATTAGTTTTCAGTTATCAAATATTTTTATTGTCTAAACATAGATTTTATGATTACCTTAAAATACATTTTAAAATAAATTTAATATCGTTACACTTGTTTAAAGAACAGATGTGAACTGATACATTTCCACAGCACACAACTTCTTTTATAACACGGTTTATTCTGAGGCTGTGTCGAGTTAAGAGTTATTTAATGCTTGACAGTAATTAAGATACCTTCCAAATAAAGCGTCCTAACTAAAAATTTCGCAAGCAGTTCGTTCGACCGACTTTTTTCGTAAATTATTTGAGAATGATAAGTCAAGTATTGTTGTAAGTGTTTAAGTGTTCACGCAATAAAATTTACAATCAGATTTTTGTGACCACATGATTTGTAAATAAATTATACACAAACACTGTTGGTTGAATCGGGTCCTCTAGCGTTATCAATATAATTATGTTATACTGTAAGAAATTTAACTTACCTATATTACATTTTATGTAGGTAATAGCCAATATTAGGCAATGATACAATTTTAATTGAGGTTTAGGAGCTGCAATAATCTAGATATCAAATAATATAATAATTTAATCTAATTAATTGGCTCTTTTTAAGTAAGTATGCATTGTTTTGTCTTTTTTGTCTGGAATAAAAGTTTGTTTGTTTCTTTTCTTTTTTCAATAAATAGACTGATATTAATTCATAAACATAACAGATTGCCATTTAAGGACGAACTTGCTCCATTGTAAGCCCAATAAGGCTGGACTCATGGGTACTAGACGAAGATATGATCAACAGTTGTAAATGCCCCAATACACGATTCAAAACTTACAAACAAATTATTCCTGTTCATCACAAATAAAAATGTATGCACTTCGAACACCGGAATTTAAAACCATGACCGTCATTAACGCGGGCCGAGTCGTTTATTAAAATTATAATGCATCAAATAGGAATATAATCATTCTTCCTTTTTTTGTGACTTCTTGATATTATTGTTTTTCAAAGCTAGTGGACGAAGTTTTTAAAGCAGTAGATTGCGTTAAAAACTTCGTCCACTAGCTTGGAAAAACAATAATCTAGTTTGTAAACTATGGATTTGTGAATAAAAATACCAATGTAACAGTCAATAAGAACCAAATTAGTGACAGAACTTTTGGATTTACGAAATATTTATACACGCAACGCTTACACGACCGAAGTCCTAATTTTTAATTAACTAGGCATACATTTTTATTGAAACCAATACTGGTTGCGTCGTTGTCAGGTCTTATAAAAGGAGTGGTTTATTTTGGAATTGTATCAGTTGATAAGTGTCTCTGCAACAGAAATACGAACAAATATTAACTTTAAAATGCACTTCAAGGTAAACAATAAACCAAAATTAAAAATTCGGAGTTGGTCACCTGCAAATGTTTTTAAACTTAACCAACAATTAATCGCCCAACAGGTATTGTGTCTAGCTGCCCTCGTCGGCGTGGTGGTGGCTCAGCATGGACACGGACACGAGCACAAACACGAGCCAGCGCACTCCTCGCAGCACATCTCCAAGCACGACGGACACGCGGAGGAGGTCACAATCAAGGACAAACACGGACACGTGAAGCACGTCGACTATTACGTGAGTGCAGTTCACAATAATTGTTGTCAATTTGATCCCTTTTATACGTGATCTTCCAAAAAACCCTAAATCAAATTACTGTTTTTAGAGAAAATAGAAGACTAAGTGCAAGTCTCTAATTCTAAATATGTAACTATTGTTAAGTTGTTTTCACGAAATATATTATTGTTCTCTTTATTTATGTTTTGTCTTAGGCTAGATTTTTACAATAATTATATAAAAATTAAAATATAAAATATTCATACAAAACGTAAGATTATTATAAAAACCTACCTAGAGTGTCGCCGGCACCACAATATTATTATTATTAATATCATTAAGTCTTAAAATCCTTACAGACACATCCCAAATACGAGTTCGAGTACGAGGTGGAGGACAAGCACACGGGCGACCACAAGACGCAGCACGAGCACCGCGACGGGGACGTCGTCAAGGGCTTCTACAGCCTGCACGAGCCCGACGGCTCCGTCAGGGACGTGCACTACCATGGCGACAAAAAGACCGGGTGAAACTTAATACTTTATCGTTAATTTGCTTTATTTTGTTTTCTTCTTTGTGCGTAATAATAGATTTAAAGTAAATTAAGAAATAAATCTACAACACTACTGTGCTAAAGGTATTTGAGTAAACATCTTTAATAAAATAGAAGTGAAATCATAGTAACAACATTTTTATTTTTCAGTTTTCACGCGGAGGTGAAACACAGCACCCACCACATTGTCCCCAAACATCATCATCACTAAAGGCAACTGAAGTTTAACAATAAACCTTGTTAATTATTTTTTGTTAAGTACCTGTTGTTTTTATGAAATATAATTATTACCTAAACCAGTCAAGTCCATCTTTTGCCCTTTTTGAAGACTTTTCTGTTCTTCTTTGATGTCATAAAGACGAAGATTTATTTATTTCACTATACAACTTCTCTAGAAAATCGCCAATATCAAGAAATAAAAATATAAACCTTAGTTTAAGAGTGTTAACAACGATAATGAACTAGTATCATCATCCTCCTATCGTTATTTCCGGTTGTGCAACCGGGGTCCACTTTGACACCTAATCCCAAGATTTGGCATAGGTACCTACCTACTAGTTTTAACGAAAGCGACTGCCATCTGACCTTTTAACCCAGAGGAAAAACTAGACCTTATTGGGATTAGACCGGTTTCCTCGCGATGTTTTCCTTTACCGAAATGATAATGAAAAAGTATACATAAAATAAATAAATATTAAGGGACAATCTTTCACTAATCGAACTAGTCCCATAGTAAGCTCAATAAAGCTTGTGTTATGGGTTACAACCATAACCCAAACCTTTTGTGTTAAAATAAATATCGTCCGACCCTAACAGTTAAATAATATCAATATGCACAGTTCCTGGTAACGAGTTTAGATATAACATTCGGAAATTACCTAAAAAAATTAGCCCTCTATACCCGAATAACATCAATTTAAATATTTCAAATAAATTTTGATAGAACTTATGAAGATAAAAAACTGAATTTCTTATTTTTTATTTATTTTGATTATTTTATGAGAAAAATAATAAAAAGGGAGTGTTGCTCGTAGCCAACAGTGAGTAAGTAATAAGTATAATGAAAATGCCCAAAATCCTCAGTCAACTCTTCAGCCAACCCTTCAGCCTGAAGAGTATCAGGATCAAAAATCAGTCAAAATCTAATTCATACTCACTCTCATCATCATTGAAAATGGCCGCGATGATGTTGATATCTCGCAAACATCGTTTACTAGACATCCTAGAATTTGTTCTAGTATGGGATATGGCCGTTAAATCTCATAGTTACCATACTAAACTTTTACCCTTTTACGTCAATGTAGCTTGGAGGATACAAACACTAAGTGTCATCGACCTTGACAAAAACGAGAAATTACTTGCAGATAACAATGTATGTTACTTAATATCTGGGGGCACGCCCCGCCAAGTCGAGCGCGAAGCAAACACTGCCGTACCATCCTTTACTGGAACCATTTCGCCGCATTTTCAGGCCCCTATTTGAGAACCTCTGGATAAGACCAGAACGCAGAAATTTTCGTCATCCAGTAAGCTATAATCACATACTTAAAATCCAAAATTTCAAGCCTGTACGTCATTTAGTTCCGAAGTAAAGCGAAAGCAAAGTTTCGCATTTATGACACTCACTCACTCACTCACTCACTCACTCATGATCATCAAAATAGAACTAGTACTTCCCATAAACTAAGAGAGCTGAAATTTGGTACAGAGTTAGGGTTTAATGGCCACATAAAGGGAAAACTATAACAAAATTGCAATTTCAACCCAGTTTTCTAGATACGCCAACTGTATACATTATTTTGTAATCTTATACAAATATATAGGATTACAAAGTTACATTTGCAGTGAATGCGAAAATTCAAAAGCAAGAAAGGGCCGGCATTCATAGTTTGTATGTATGGATAACACATTAACCTACAAAAAGAAGTGAGATCGCATAAAAAACATTCCATGTAAAAAAGAGGCCAAGTCTCGAAACTCTTCCACCGTAAAAAGTTTTGATATATTTCGTAGAGCCAAGTCTCAGGCATTCTTATTAATCTTTATTTGCTTGCTAAATAAAATTATGTGTCTTGGCAATCACACAATAGTACATAATTTTAGGTAAGTATGCAAAAATCCATAAATACAGTTAAGTTGTGTGATTGCCACGTTGCAGAATTTTATATAGCAGATAAAAAGGCATTCCAGAATAGGGAATATGCATGTGATTTAGATATGAACAAAAAAAATTATGTTCTTTATTGCTAAAGAAATATACACACATGATTATTTTAACAAAGTATCGTGTTTCTATTAATCAATTTAATTATTTAAAAGTAGTATTTTTCAAATTCCCTCGCGCATTTCCAAAACGCAACGCTATTGGCGGAGAGAAAGGTGACGTCATCGTTCAGCCCATTCACTCGGTGTCTACTGTTGACAGGTCGTTATTGTATGAGTATTGAATTGTTTTGCCGCTGTTTATTAGTGTTTTTTGGGAATTATTAACTGATATCACTCAGACTCCTTATTAAAGAAGACTCGCCAAGTCGCCACAATGACTAAAAGCGGTTTTGTCAAGGCACAGTCGGATAATCTGCCTAAAATTGATGTGTTCATGATGACGACGTACTTCGCAAATAATTGTGACTTTACGTCCGCTGAACTAAGAGGAGTAAAAGCTGCAAGGTAAATAAGTTATAGATATTTGATAAAATTTCATATTCCTTATTTTTAAGCTCGTGAGATGAGTCAATCAAGTAATTATAACCTAAAATTACCACTAATTTTATTTTTTCTGTAACAGATCTGAACGAGAATCTTATGGCGATTCAGCCATTGGATATGTGCAAATAAAACGAGAGAAAGATCTCTGCGTGGTACAGGCGAAAATAACACCAGAGCACAACGTCCGTCAAAAATGTTACGAGTACAATGTGATTACTACTTGCAATGAGAACGAGGGAAATATTATCTCTGTTCAATGTCAAGATTGTGCAGCACATTTAGGTACTTAAATAATCACTCATCATTATCAAATTCACGATAATAACACGTTATTACATCAAAATTATCAGTAATATTCCTTCATAAATATATTATAATGGAGGACAGATGTATGCAAGCATGTTTCTTTTTGGAAAAGAAACATCCTTACATACATCCATCTCACAATTTTTCACATTATAGCATTGTTATATTATAAGGGAATATTACTGATAATTTCATATATAAGAATTAATAACATAAATTAAATAGTTCCTGCAAGAAACCTGATAAACAAGTCCGCAGGCAAAAGCTAATCGACTGTATGTAGAATAACAATACCTTCTTTTATTTTAGGTGGCTGTAAGCATGCCATTGCTTTCTTAGCCTGGCTTCATAGACGCAGTGAGGATCCACCATCTACAAGTGTAGAATGTTATTGGAAAAAGCCTAAGTTATCTTCGGTAGGCACAAGCTTAAAATTCATGAAAGCAAAGGACATGTGTTCATTACCGAATACAAGTAATGATTCAAGCAGATCACAAAACGGCAGTTTTCTCTCAATGTTTAAAGATTACAGTAAAAATGTTAATAATATGGATAATCAACTTATGAAATATTATAAAGTACCAAACCACTTGGAAAAATTGTCAATTCATTATTTAATAAGTAGCATACAAAGTAGACCCACAAATGCTCAAGAATTTATTGAGTTTTGTAAACAAAAGATGGATGCAAATTCTGGTGAGGAAACTGCACTTGCAACAGTCGACCAATCTGATTGTTCATTGTGGTATGAACTTAGATATGCTCGTATAACTGCATCAAAAGCTCATGAAGCAGCCCACTGTAAAACATTGCATGGTACGTTGACTGAATCTATATTGGGCGCAACAAAATTAAAAGACACAGAAGCAATGAAAAGAGGTCGGCTTCTCGAAAATGAAGTATTAAAAACGGTGGAACAACTTAGAAAAATAAAAATTAAAAAGTGTGGCTTAAAATTAAGCTCAGAATATCCTATTATGGGTGCTTCACCAGATGGGCTAACTGAAGACTATGTTATAGAAGTGAAATGCCCTTTATCTGAGAAAGCAATGAGTCGATACATTAAAGAAAACAAAGTTTCTTTAAAATACAAAGCACAGGTACAACTTCAAATGCATTTTTACAGTAGAACTAAAGCTCTGTTCTGTGTTGCATCAAGTGACTTTGAAAGTACAAAAAATATTACTTTGATTGAAGAACAATATGAAAAAGAGTTCTGCGAGGAACTGTTGAAGAAATGCACACTATTTTGGTCCAATGCAATTTTTCCTATTTTGTTTAAATAAAACACATTTGTATACATAATAAAATTACGTTTTTATTAACACATCCTGTAAATTAATTAATCCACAAGCTATTGTTATTACTTCATCTATTACAGGGACCAAGTTATGGTCAATACATGCGTGAGGCAGTAACATATGAAATTCTCTTAGTCTCCCTATGACACGTTCTACATGTATTCTTAAAGCCGCTATTTGCTTTGATTGCTTGACATCTTCTTTTGTACTAGGTGTAGACTTTGAAACCGAGGGAGGTCTAATAAGGGTACAGTTCTTGTTTGTTAACAGACGTGTCAAATCTTTAAAACCCCGGTCTGCCATAACTGCTTTCTGAGGAGGTAAGTATTCAAGAAAGCCACAGTCTTCTACTATCATGACATCTGTTGCCCTGCCACTGTATCCATCAGATATATAATTAACAAGACCATTTGGAGTACATGATATCAAATATTTTAAAGTATTACACTTCTTATACTGCGACCAACTTAATGACTGATGCACTGGATTTGTAGGTTTTTCGATTTGTATTTCCAGACAGTCTATTATTGAAACAACATTAGAATACCTAGCTCTGAATGGAATAGGTAATTTTTCAAATATTTGTGATGGTGTTGGCCAAACAATCAACTCTTTCAATGCCTTTGAAATTAATACAATACTTTTTGAAAAAATTCTGCTGATTGTGCTCTGTGAGTATCCAAAGTTTAAAGCCAATAAATCAAAAGATTCATTTAATTTAATTTTTCTTAATGTAATAAAAATGTCTATAGTGGGAATGGAAACATATTCACTTAATAGTTTTATTACATAAAATGTGTTCTTCGGTATGCCTAATAACATTTTAGGTTCCCTTTCTAAAGCAATTAATGTGCCACTACGCATTAAGTTCTTAAATTGTAAGTCATTGTCTGTTTCATCCTCAGTAAGCCAACTTGAATCAGATGAACTATGCACTGGTTCGTAATCAGTTGATAACGCTGAAGACTATGAATTAACACTAGTGACAGAAACAATATCAGCAGGGTTGTCTGAGAATAATTTTCTTACTATAGTAGAAGACTGAGCAGATTTTAAAGGAGATGTAGATGCATTTATTGATGGTATAGAAAACGGAGATAATGCTATACTATTTTTTTTTGCTGTTAAATTCACATTTACACCTTTGCTTCGATAATGAATTTTCCTAGTAACTTGAACAGCTTTGTCAACATACAATATTTTTTTACTAGGAGCTTCAGTATCTGTATTAATCTCGGGACTATTAAATTCTATGTCCATACAGTTTGGTATTGATGCCGTACTGGGACCGGCTTCAGATAACATACAGTTTGGTATTGATGCCGTACTGGGACCGGCTTCAGATAACATACAGTTTGGTATTAATGCCGTACTGGGACCGGCTTCAGATAACATACAGTTTGGTATTGATGCCGTACTGGGACCGGCTTCAGATAACATACAGTTTGGTATTAATGCCGTACTGGGACCGGCTTCAGATAAAGCAGCTTCAGCTAGAGCTTCTTCAATCACTGCTTGTCTTTTCCGTTTCAAAGCAGCTTTTCTCTCCGGTGGTATCCGCAATTTATCTTTTTTCTGACACTGGAATATATGTGGTACAACACCTTTTTTTAATAATAGTGACACTTTTTGTCCATGTCCCAATGCCATTATTTTGTATTTAATATAATTTTCTGTATCTTTTTCAATCTGAAAAGAGGAAATAATATTATGTAGTCAAAATAGGTAGACTTTTAAACTACTTCAAATAGGCGTCTTTCTTGAGTGAAATAAAAAACTAGTACATACCAAAGACCATATATAATCAAAGATATGTAGGTATTAGGAATGTTAAATGTTGAGAACATCTTTATGAACGTTAACAAACTAGGTTTTTTTCGTCAAGGCTTATACAAATTTATGTAGGTACGTTACTCAGTAAAAATAATTACTTACACTCTTGTTCAATAGAACTTATCAACATGATCAACGAAAATCATTATATTTGTAACATTAGTAACAAAAAAAAATGGAAATCTGAATAGTTTTATGAATATGTAATGAAATTTTTAGGTTAGGTTATTGTTTATATTGTTCGCAAGTACTAATAAAAAAGATTTTAGGTATATACATATTTAATACTCACGTCGAAATGATCTTCACAACAGTATAAACTACTCAAGCACGATACATTATCTCTCCTCATCGCCTTAAGGATGACTCACGCTAGAACGGGCCGTGACGGGCCCGGGCCGTAATCGTGACGAGCCGTCAACGAGCTTATTTGGTTGTCACATTTCGCCAACGGGCCGTGTCCGAGCCTGCAACGAGCCGAGCCTCGTCCGCAGCTCGGCCACCGGGCCGGGACATTATGCAAACGACATGTCACCGAGCTCGCACCGGGCCGGGCCGACACCGGGCCGACACCGTGCTGCGGCCGGGCCGCTCGCGAGCGTTGCGTGTCAATCACAACGGGCAGCGACCGGGCCGCGACCGGGCCGCTTTCGCTATTTAATGTCATTAACAAAGACATTGACATTGTCATTGCAATTTATTCGAGTACTGCAACATAATCCCTTTGCATCATAATTATATTATCTTATAAATACGTAATCTTAAATACATATGTAATAAAAATAATAAAATGTTGAGAGTGTCTGATTTCGATGTAATATTGGCTGTTGCAACAATTCAAGACGAAGAAGAAGATTTGGCACCATGTTCTTCAAGACAATTTGGCGTGCATCCGCTTGGCGTTCCCGTGAAGAAAGAGGAGAATCCGAAATTTTGTGTAAAGATCGTTGGACCTATGATGACAAATTTTATGATTACTTTCACATGACACAAGATTCTTTCCGTGCATATCCATGATAAAGTTAAACACTGTTTGGAAAAGAAAATTACAAGGTTCCAGAAACCTATATCCTCCGAACATCGACTAGCTCTTTGTTTAAGGTAAGCAATATCGAATAAATAATCCAATAAAATCTGAGTAGGTATGTGCTATGAGAGTGTGAGTGTGCATTTTTCTCCAGCCCCGCTATTCTGTTTCTTATTTTAAGCTCACTCACAAATATATCCTGACGCCGCGATTCGACTAAGCATAATCAGAAGTCTAAATAAAGGGTTGAGAACAAGCTTGTTATACTGCACAAGTTGCAAGTATTCATAGGCTATGGTGTCTGTGTTTGTGTACGGTCAGGTGGGCAGATCCTATATTGTTTGTGTGACGTTGACGAGTTGAAATTTTGTGAAAACATAAATGTGCGCGTTATTATTATTTGAATGTATTTCCCGCTCACGACGCAATGGTGCTTCGGACCTTTGGGAGGCGTGCGCGACGGTCGACTCGCCAGTGTGAGTGGAGAATGTCGATAGTTTTAGTTGGAGGGAAATCGTGAGGAAACTTGCACAGGTATGTACAGCATCTGCGAAGATGTTGACGAAAAGTGTCCAAGCAGCACTGGCCCACTTTGTTCCTTAGCCTATTCTCATCCACAAGAGCATATCTTTGCCTTATAGTACAGGACTAATAGGACGTTTAGGTATATAAGTTCTTTTATAAGGATGTATAAGTTTTTGGTAGGAAACAGTCAATCGCTCGGAGTTGACGCTTGAGGTGCTACTTCAAAACAAATTAAATTTAGAAATGCTACTGCTACTAACTATCAACCTCCTAGCGTTATTCCCGGTTGTGCCTCTAAAGGAGCCTGGGGTCCGTTTTGATGAATAAGAGGTTTCCTCACGATTTTTTCCTTCACCGAAAAGCTAACGGTAAATATTCCGTACCTAAGCTCCAAAAAACTCATTGGTACGTGCCAGGATTTGAACCCACGACCGCCGCTTGACAGCCGCATGCCTGAACCACTAGGCTACCGTAGCTTTTATAGGTAATGCTACCCAATAATAATAGGTACCTACGACGTTTCAATAATTATACATTTAAATCTATTTGTAAATTATAAACTAAAGGTTAAAATTATTTGCAGATTCCTGACTACGGGGATTCATTCAAAACACTCTCGCTCAATTTTCGAATGGGTCATTCTGCCGTTTGTAAAATTGTTGACGAAACTCGTCCAGCAATAGTTTATTGTTTAATGAAAGAGGCCACAGCCAAACGAAGAGACGTGGAGGAAAATTGCCGACGAATTTGAAAGGATCTGGCGTTTCTCAAATTGCATTGGAGCAATTGCAATTGCATTGCATTGGATTCACTAGAATGGGACAAAAAATGAAAAAGTAAGAATGGGACTGCATTTATAATTTGTATATTGATGATAACACAATAACATACAAAAATAAGCTCTTGCCCCATCCCCCAAAAAAAACATAAAATCATAAAAAAACATAAAATCATCTCCCATAAAAAAACATGCCATGTCCCTCCTCTCCTTCGGCAGTCGGGTAAAAAGAGTTGATTGAAATTCATTATTAGGTTCCTAGTATACATTTTCTGATAAAAGAACCCAGCCATTGCAAACAACGTCTCATGAACGATTTTTAATAATCAATGTGACAGTCATAATATTCACAACCTTTTCCAATCCACCTCACCATTCAACCAATATGTATAACAATTCCGAGGGTCATAACAACTATGCGTGTTCGGAGGTCAGACTTTCACTGGTTTTCTTTGATGTGAATGGTCGGTAAACGTAGTCAATATCAGCTCGGCTTATGATATGACAGGAACGTCACCGCCGCTGCCCATCTCAGAATAAGTATTAATAATCCATACTAATCCATATCCATTCCATACTAGCCATACTCCATACTAATATTATAAATGCGAAAGTGTGTCTGTCTGTCTGTCTGTCTGTTATCTCTTCACGCTTAAACCGCTGAACCGATTGCGATGAAATTTGGTAAGGAGATAGTTTGAATCCCGGGGAAGGACATAGGATAGTTTTCATCCTGGAAATCACCCCCTAAGGGGATGAAATGGGGGGTTGAAGTTTGTATGGAGCTGCAATAAAAACGATTTCCACGCGGACGGAGTCACGGGCAGAAGCTAGTATTATTAATGTGAAAGTGTGTCTGGTCTGTCTGTCTGTATGTCTATTACCTCTTCACGCTTAAACCGCTGAACCGATGGAGATGAAATTTGGTATGAAGATAGTTTTTATCCCGGAAACCATCCCCGGAGGGAGTGAAATTGAGGATGAAAGTTTGTATGGTGTTACGATATAAACGAGTTCCACGCGGACGGAGTCGCGGGCAGACGCTAGTGTATAATAAAGCATAATTATTATTTATATGAAATGCTAACTTGTGACTACTTAATTTTCACAGATGCACATACCACGGCAAACCTTACTATAATATATATGTTTGTAAACAAATAAAAATGGCAAGCATTTTTTTTTAATGCAGCAGTTATTCAGGTAGCATGTCTGTAGCTTTATACACAGAATCGTCAACTATGTACCTTCAAATACTTCATGCAAAATTCAGCTTTCGCAAGAATTGTGTTAATGTAAAAATATTACACAATGGGGGATTTCTCGAATCGACGTTGCATTAATTGCACATTTCTAGTGTCCCGAAACATTAGTGTCCATAGTTTAGCCCATAGTTTAGGCTACTGAACCTATAATCAATTTGCGAAGTATTAAGTATGCATCACGTTTAAATGTTCGTGAATGGTTATTTGCATTTGTACATGACAACGCATGACATGTCAAAATTGTTCGTAAACAAAAAGATTACTTCAAAATAACGTAATTGATTTCAAATATGAATATATTCCCTGTATCATTTAAAAAAAGACTTGGTGTAGTGAAAGTGTAGTTTATTATCCTCAAAATACACTAGGTTTGGATGTGACACAAAGTTTTATATTGTTACAAAGGTACTATGGATGCGCGGTAATGGAGCCGCGCGGTCAGCTATGTAGTTATTATCATTAATCGGTTTTAATACTTTTAATATTACTTATAGGTTAGATCGATACTGTGGCACTCTTTGAGGGAGGCCTATATCCAGCAGTGGATGTCTTCGGCTGATATGATGATGATGAAGGTCGATGTACTTGATAATAGCTTTTCTGTGAATAGTAAATAAGTAAGTATCGTGAGGAAAACGGTCATGTTCTTGAGATTAGCTAACAACAAGGTAAAGGTACATTACCCTCTGGGTTGGAAGGGTAGATGGCACAAAACAATGGTACTTACAATCGTGAAAACGCTAGGAGGATTGAACGTTGGGACGTTGATTGAACGTAAAACCGATAGACCGGCGAAAAGTTTCTCGAGTGGTGACCACGTACCGGAAGGTGCAGCGTGGGTAGACCCCAAGAAGGTGGACTGATGACCTGGTAGGCAAAGCACGCAGGTGCCCGCTGGGTGTGGGTGGTGCAGAACCGGTCATTGTGGCATTTTTGGGGGGATAGACCTTCCCAGCAACGGACTTCTTTCGGCTGATATGATGATGATAACAACATTTATGACCTTATGACCACCATTAGGGCTATATAATTTGAATCAAAGTATGTAGACACTTGAGGTTTTGATGTAAGTATGTATGTCTAAAATCTCCTAGCATTATTTTCAACTTACATGAAAAATTAAGAGGTACTTAATGTATCTTCTTAGTTCTGTACTTACCCAAAAGGGTGCATAATGGTCCCTAAGGCTCCTCTATATGTTCATCCGTCCGGCTGTTACAGGGCTGTATCGTTTGAATTATGTAAGTACGTAAGTAAGTGTAGTAATTATGTAGGTACCTACTTCACAGATTTCTTACTTTACTAGTTCTGTACTTACCCAAAAGGGTGCATAATGGTCCCTAAGGCTCATCTATATGTTCATCCGTCCAGCTGTTACAGGGCTGTATCGTTTGAATTATGTAAGTACGTAAGTAAGTGTAGTAATTATGTAGGTACCTACTTCACAGATTTCTTACTTTACTAGTTCTGTACTTACCCAAAAGGGTGCATAATGGTCCCTAAGGCTCATCTATATGTTCATCCGTCCGGCTGTTACAGGGCTGTATCGTTTGAATTATGTAAGTACGTAAGTAAGTGTAGTAATTATGTAGGTACCTACTTCACAGATTTCTTACTTTACTAGTTCTTCAGGTGATGGAAATGGAATTGATGATGAGGGATCGGCACAGTATCTATTGCTATGTGCTTTAATACCTAACCAATACACTACAGTTACTATCGGAAAGCTGTTCATGTAGTAAAGTGTTGAAACTACGTGAAATGTCATGTGTATGGCAATGGCATGGCGAAGTACAAAATTGGAGTAGGTAGATAGTTCATTTAATTAGAGTAGGGTTTGCAATATTCGTCCAATTTCAGTATTCGAATAATACGAATACTTCGATTTCCAATATTCGAATATTCGAATATTTCGAATAAAACGAATATTTTTGAAAATAAAAGAAAATAATTATTCAAGTTGTGTAATTGTTGTTACAATTCAAAAATATCAACATTTATGGTCGATGATAACAGTTAAACTTCTAAAATAATGATTACTAAATTAATCACAGCTGTTAAAATACAATTTTACCTTCTTTATTTAAGTTACAATAAAAAAAAATCAATAATGAGCACTTTTCCGTGCATTTGTAATTGTGTAGGTTGTGTAATGATATGAATATCAACTTTTTCGCGAGAATCGCGAGCAACAAAATTATTTTTTTATAAAAAATCAACAGGTACTTACTAAACTATATAACTAACAAAAAAAACTAATTTTACATGTTATCTAATTGTAAAATATCTGCCTGGTAAAATTTAAAAATATAGAACTTTTGTGGTATTTTCTTAAAATTTGCCAGTATTACTTTGCATTATAATAATTAAACTTTTGAGATAAATCACAGCACAGTTAAAATATAATATTACTTTGTGCATTACAAGTAACAGTAAAATTTAATCAGTAATAAACAAACTTTTTCCATGTGTAATAAAAACTGTTAGCATAACGTATTACGTATATGAATACGTACAAAGACAACAATTTTCATGATGGGTTTAGTATTAGTAAACAGACTCACCATAACTGAATCTTATGGTACCTAATGGTTCTATCTGAGGCTCTAGTATAAGTTTTACCGAAACAAAACTTTACGATCGCGTTTACGTTTTAGCCTCAGTTTGTATGGGATTTGACAGCTAAACGCATACGCGGTCGTAACGTTTTGTTTCGGTAAAACTTATACTAGAGCCTCTGGTGAAGCTGCCAGAAAGCAAATGTCAAAATGGTATCTTTAATCTGATTCTAAAATAAAATTAATTAATGAAATATTACTTTGTTTACATAAATATACTTTAAATAAATATGCAGGTATAAGACAAAACAGTATGTAGCTGCCTTATTAAACTTTCACGAAATAATGGTTCTGTAAGTTCTGTTGAGGCCTTTCCTAATAACCGCTTATTATAGTTTGATTTTGGCAAGAGTAGAAAATAATATGTTATATGTCTTAGATTAAAGCTTTTTTAAAATATTTAAATCTATTTCCACGGAATTGTTAATGTGGAGGGTATTTCCAGCATTTTATTTAAGATATTCGCGAAGGTAAATAATTTCAGAAATAAATATGCACTATTCGTAATATTCGTTTTATTCGAATAATGAATGTTGCCGAATTCGAATAATATTTGTGGCGAATAATTCGAATTCTAGAATATTCGAATATTCGAATTGCAAACCCTAAATTAGAGTGACATTCCCATTGAAACTATTATATTTATATTTATCTATAACACATTTATTAGGTACAAAAGGTGTCAGTAATTGAGCACATTAAATTGATTACAAAATGTTCTTCAGCGTGGCGACTCGCATAGTATTCTTAAAAAAAACTAGGGTGTAACTTATACCATAAAATACAGTTTATTAATCAACTTGTAAAGTAAGGATCATCTTCTTAAGAGTTGTGTACCTAAAAGGATTATATTTGAACCCTTAACAAAGGCTCCACTATCTGCCGATCCGTACGTCCGTCTGTTACAGCCGTTACAGGATTGGTACGGAACCCTCCGTATGCGAATCCTTGTCCGCTATCGTGTATTATCTACGTATCTGTCTGTCGGTATGTCTTTATCGTGTTTCCCAATTGTAATGTTTTTGTTTCATATGGATTTTGAGATACTTACGAAAGTTGTTGGACCCTGAAACAAGATGATTTCAAGACCCACACCCAACACCAGCGTAAGATTGACTGCTAAAAATAAGTACGTACTAATCAATACATATAATAAAATCGTAACTGATCGCTGTCTGTACAGTGTACATGGCAAATATATTAAAAACACTTTTATGGGGGGCCTTCATAAACGCAATAGAGCCCAAAGAAATGATGTCTGTTTGTCGGTTTGTCTGTTTATCTGTTTGTCTGTGCGTTTGTGCACGCTAATCTCAGAAGGGGCTTAACCTATTTAGATGTGGTTTTCAGTAATATCTTATGCTAGTTCAATTTCAATCAGTAAGAGCAGAGCGTCGCACGTGGTCGCACTAAACTGCACTCGATCGTGCCCCCTAAATGACGCCCATCTGCGAGGTGACCGACTTCGGCGAGGGGCGGTTCGTGTCCGTTCTGTATGTAATACTGTAATGTGCCCCAGGAGCTCATGCACTATAGTATCGTATAATGGTAGGTTAGGTAGTAAAATAGATAGTAGGCACAGAAAAAGTAGCAGTATCGTGGTGAATGCGTTATCAGTGATGTTTTCAGGGTTCCGTACCCAAAGGGTAAAACGGCACCCTATTAAAATCTGCCGAATCCTACACCAGAGATGACGATGCAACGGGGCCACGCCGTTTCGTCGCCTAAATAGTATTATTTGTTGTTTTTAGTTTCGTGACGCATTGGTTTTTACTGTAATGTCACGTAAATGTATTTTTCAATAAATAAATAAATAAATATTAGTAAATAAATATTAAATTACTAAGACTTCTGTCAGTCCGTCTGTCTGTCTGTCTGTATGTCTGTCTGTCTGTCTGTATGTCTGTCTGTCTGTATGTCTGTCTGTCTGTCTGTCTGTATGTCTGTCTGTATGTATGTCTATCCGTCTGTCGCCAGGCTGTATCTCATGAACCGTGATAGTTAGACATTTGATATTTTCACAGATGATGTATTTCTGTTGCCGCTATAACAATAAATACTAAAAAACAGGATAAAAATAATATTTAAGGGGGCTCCGGATACAACAAACGGGATTTTTTTGCCGTTTTTAGGGTTCCGGAGCCAGAATGGCAAAAACGGAACCCTTATAGTTTCGCTATGTCCGTCCGTCCGTCCGTCCGTCCGTCCGTCCGCAGCTTAGCTCAGAGGCTCTTGGTACTAGAAAGCTGTAACTTGGCATGAATATACATATTAGTCATGCCGACAAAGTGGTAAAATAAAATCTTGAAAAACATTTTTTTTAGGGTACCTCCCCTACATGTAAAGTGGGGATGATTTTTTTTATTGTCGTCTACCCCATAGTGTGAGGTGTCGTTGGATAGGTCTTTTAAAAATATTGGCGGTTTGTGAAAACAATTTTTCGATTAAACGATCCGTTTGTGAAATATTAAGCCTTAAAGTGCTAATTTTTGTTAGACTCCAGTGTCCCCACCCCCTGCTAGCTAAATGGTTGTTTTGGGATATGTGAAAAAATTCATGGTAGTAGTACATATAACGAAGTTAAAAGGAAAACTATCACAGCTAAGTAGGCTTTACACGTTTACGAGTAATAGTCGACCAACTTATAAAATGTACTTCAAGAAGTAATAGTTTCGTACAAATTCTATTGTAACTTATTATTATATATAATGGTACGGAACCCTTCGTGCGCGAGTGCGACTCGCACTTGGCCGGTTTTTATAGATAATGGCACGGAACCCTTCGTGCGCGAGGCCGACTCGCACTTGGCCGGTTTTTTAATACTATGACAGTGGAAAACAATAATCGGCCTGCCTGATGAGTGATGATAAGCAGATACCGTGGTCTGTGGATGTTTAGGAGTCCAGAAGAGTCGCTGCCGACCCTTTATAGATTTGAGGATTCGTTATGTTGACAGCTGGAGACAAACGCGCTCTCACTCTCACAACAACACTCCTCGGGAGCTCTGGCGACCTTACTCGCCACCAGGAACACACACCACATACCTACTGAGCAAGTAATGGAGTCATTATAGCTGTGGTCTTCTGTACTTTATGCTACATAAATATTTTATCATCATCATCATCATATCAGCCGAAAGACGTCCACTGCTGGACATAGGCCTCCCCCAAAGAGTGCCACAATGACCGGTCCTGCGCCACCCGCATCCAGCGGACTCCCGCGACCTTTACCAGGCCATCAATCCACCTTGTGGGTGTACCCATGCTGCGGTACTGGGTCCGGTGCTGCGGATAGCCTCATTTCTGATGCGAAATTTTACTAATACATAGGTACCTAGATATAATTGCAAATAATAGGTTTAGCTCTACTCTGTCCGGATGTAGCGTTATAACTTATATCTATTGTATGTCTCTATTGTACACCTATAGCTGATATTGTAAGATATTCATTCACTTACGGATATTTAAATCTTGCAGTTTTTTTTTATAGCGTATCGCGTAGTCCTGCTATATGGAGTTTAACTAAAAATTAAAATTAAATAACCGTGCAATTATTTAATTCATCAAATAAACTTTGTAACTGTATTTACTGATAGCTTGTGGTAATTTTCTTTCTCCTGTAGTTGGACGTTTTATTTCTTGTTACATGTACGAGCGAGGTGAGCCGGTCTAGATGATACTATACTGCAGCAACAACAGGCTACTAGCTGGAGCAGCACACGTGGCATGGCGGGAAGAAGATGTCCAATCGGATGCCATCACTTCCCTGTCAGCCTACGGACGTACCCAACTGCTTCAACATAGCACGGCGGAAAGAAAAATACTTCTCCGTCAGCGGGCGGCAAATTCATCTACTCAATAAGTTTAATACCTACTATACTTATATACTTCATTATTCAATGTTATAAATAAAAATATTGGTGTTTTTTTTATTCCAACGGCAAATTGGATTACAGCTGTCAAAGTCAGGTGCAATCGATTCATGACATTTGACTTTGACATCTTGTCATGGGTATGGGTCACAAGACTTAGTGTAGGCGCGCACGAGCAACTTTGTCGCCAGCAACAGTACATCTCTCTTTTTCTCACTTCTAGCGTGCGAAAGAGACAGATGTACTGTCGCCGGCGACAAAGTTGCTCGTGCGCGCATACTCTTAGCTGCCGTTTTTATAAATCTGTGGGTTAGTTAGGCTACGAGGCTTTAGGTTGGTTACCATTTCTAAGTATTGGTATTCGGTAACCGACGTTAAGGTTAGTTCACATGCATGATAATCAGACTAGCAAAAGCGGAAATCGGAAATCATCAATTTTTCTGAACGCACCGTAAGAGTTTCATAAACTATATACTTATCTGCATTTACGTCGTCTACGTAGCATATCAGCACGTCTATCATGGGACGGCCGCGACATACCTACTCTCGATTTTTCTCGCACTATACCTCTCGTTCTAAGTGTTCTAATAGGAGAGAGACGGATAGAGCGAGAAAAATCGAGAGAGCTCGCGCGCCGTCGCGTGATAGCCGTGCAGTCATTATTTTTGTGGTGCGTCTTTATTTTTGACAGCTATGCGGTTACTCCGATCTGTTATTCATTCTATAGGGTAACAGATCGGAATAACCACAGTTATGAAGTAATAATAAATCTTATCTGATCATTCTACGAAGATGGAAATCTATATTTTCACACATCTCGTATGAAGCCCATTACTTAAATCTGCTTAATCTTAGGCACGCTATGAAAAAATCACTACGAAAACTGTAATGTAACAATATGGGCACGTTGTTAAAAAACTATTAGTTGTGTGTTTATACATAACCATGTAAACCCATGTGATTTTGCAAGATTAGTACTAATAAAAAAACTTTATGCCTTGTCCTGTTTTATTATTGTATTTTGTACATACAGTTAGACAACCAGTAGCTACTTCTGCATATTCAGTTAGAACATATTAAGTCTAAAGTCCTTACTAATATTATAAATGCGAAGCTCTGTCAATATGTCTGTCTGTGTGTTACCATTTCACGCTTAAATCGCTGGAATTTTTTTTTTTGCTGCAATTTATCTAGCTAGGTCTGTCTGAGAAAATTAGTTTTCGCCGTATTTTCACCCGAGCTGAGCTCGGTCGCCCAGGCACTATCTATTTTAAGTAGGTAGGTACCTATTAGAACAAACAGAGATTTTGTTTCGTCTTAATAAGATGATTCGTAAGAAAATATCGTATAATGTACAATAGCCCTTAAAAATATAATGTACAATAGCCCTTATTAATAAACCTTTGCGCTAAACTATTTTTTTATGAGCACATCAAATAATGTAAACCGACTAAGTGCAAGGTTAGTTGGACTCCCATATTTCACATATTCATATATGACACCTTACAACCTTCGTATTTTTGTCGTATGTGTCCGAGCCGCCCGGGCCGAGCACGAGCCGGGACCGGGCGGCTGAACAGCGGAGCGTTGTTGTAGGTCAACGGGCCGTGTGCGGGCCGGGCCGGGACCGAGCGTCGTCCGAGCCTCGGTTGTAGGTAGACCGGCCGTCAAACGTTGGTGTTACATATGAGCGACCGACACCGGGCCGACACCGAGCCGCTTCCGAGCCTCGGCCGTGGCCCGGCCGGGCTTGGGCTGCGCAAAAACGCCGTCGTTTTTCTGAGAAAACGGCCCGGGCCGGACACATCCCGTTCTAGCGTGAGTCATCCTTTACACCACTTTTTCCTTATATTTGCATCTTTGGGCATATGCAAATATATCTTGTCAGGTGCAGTTTTAATGTTATTTCCACACATAGGGACAATACAATACTTATTATAAGCTTTTGTGTGCTCTTCCATTGTAATAAGTTGATCTTATAAGCTTTATAATCACCCACTCTTATTATAACTGTGAAACACTTCGTACGTTTATTCCACATTTATTCTTAGTGCACGCCTGCACGGTGACGTCATACAATGAGCGCGCCAAAATGGTGGCGTTTTGATCGTCCGAAAATGATAGTAGTTTTAATTAATTTTTTTTAGCTTATTTAATAATATTGGGAAAGTGTTATATTTTTTTCCGGTTATATAATTACTTATAGAATAGATAAAAAAAATAAAAAAATATCATGAATATTCCCTATTGGGCTCAACGTGTGTTTTTGGTTATTCCTAAAAATGAAGATGTTTGGAGTTGGTGAATTAAAATACTTTTTCTGCCACTAATTGCTAATAGTTGCGTCTTATATATCACTTTTTAAAACTGTGGTTTTCTTGTCATTAAGAATCCCTTCTTTATTGAAGCTGTTTTTAACATATTTAAGCCCTTCTAGTTTATGTTATATTTTTTTTTACAAAGAAACTATATTAATGTAAAAAAGTAAGCCAGAATAATAACAAGAATTGGTTGATTCACCAAAATAATAGGCAGGTACTCACTGTGATGTATTTAAAAGCTCCATCTCAAGATACAATTACCTATAGAAATGGGAAAATGTAATGGCAGGTTATTTTATTTATAATCCGTCACTACTTACCTAAATACCCTGGTCAGTGATGTTTCCATTCTTCTAAATACCTCGTGTATAATATTTCTCTTATTTGTACAGAAGACATATTATTTTCTAGATGATGACTCGATTGTATCTTGTTTCTGTGATTTAAATCAGGCGATTTTACATGTGTTACTAGAACTTTCGTTTACACAGTCTAATCTTTGAAACTGGCAAAGTTTGTTTATTTATAATGGGTGTTGGTAAAACCCTCGCGTCTCCGCTGAGACGAGTGAGAGGAAATAAGAACGGCACCCTGAAGATGTTGGAAGGACGAATGGACTCCCTTATGACAGGGCACCGGGTTAGCATTGTATTGTTTTTGGCTAAAACTTAACTTTGAGTCTGAAATAAATTATTTTTATTGATGTTTTTTAAAACTTTTACAAAGAAAAGACTATACATATTCTTACTACGACTAAGGCGTTACAAATTATTAAGAAACTAAGCTATCGCTGGTGCAGTAAGTGAGTATGATTTTTTAATATCTCAATTATATTGGGAAAATACACTAGCATAAGATATAGTTTTGTATAATGTACTTATAACTAGTATAAGTTAATTATCTGGCTTCTAACAATTTAAATTACAACAATTATTCTTGCTCGTAGCGCTACGTTGTTGGCCGTAGCAGCTTAATCTCCAACTCATCATCATCATCATATCAGCCACTGCTGGACATCTATTGGAATCTCCAACTATGACATGTAAAGTGCTCGTAGCCCTCCCGATCTGAATGAGAGAGAACACTCAATTTCTATCACTATGGCAGTCATATCGAACATTAAAATCGCAGACTAACGGCTAATTGTGATCTTTTAATATGTTGTTAGGACCACTACCAGTACCGTATATCCAAGTTTGCAGCATCGAAAGACCTGTGCTAACTTTGCAGCACTAGAACGAATGTACGTGCAGATTTTTATTGTGTAAACCACATAGTTTAGGACTTATATTGACAATACTAAAAAATGTGCCAAAATTTTGTGGTTTTTGCGATTTTTTCGGTCAAATATTACTGGCCTATACTTAAACATTTACTTATCGTCTATAACATTTTATACAGGCCTTTGATTGTGGCGTAATTCTTATGTGTAGGTAGATACGTATAACACATTAATAAGGATTAGTTTCAAACAACATAAGTACAGGGTTTAGTACAACATTTATTCATTTTATATTTTAACAACGGTGTATAATAACATATTAACAAAAAATAACAAAACTATTGTTTTAATGGTGATGGTGGTATTCAGGCACAATATGGTGGGTGCTGTGCTTGACCTCGGCGTGAAAACTATAAACAAATATGAATTCAATAAATAACAGAAAATTATAAATCGAACTTAAAATAAAATGCAACGTTTTTAATCGAAAAAGAAATATTAAAAAAACTGTAAGAACTCACCCAGTCTTCTTGTCGCTGTGGTAGTGCACGTCCCTGACGGAGCCGTCGGGCTCGTGCAGGCTATAGAAGCCCTCGACGACGTCGCCGTCGCGGTGCTCGTGCTGCGTCTTGTGGTCGCCCGTGTGCTTGTCCTCCACCTTGTACTCGAACTCGTATTTGGGATGCGTCTGTGATAGATGAAAATAATATAAGAACGATATAAATGAAGTAACAAAGCAAATAAAAGTAGAATATCTGTAACATAACCAAAAACTCACGTAGTAATCGACGTGCTTCTCGTGTCCGTGTTTGTCCTTGACGGTGACCTCCTCGGCGTGTCCGTCGTGCTTGGAGATGTGCTGCGAGGAGTGCGCTGGCTCGTGTTTGTGCTCGTGTCCGTGCCCATGCTGAGCCGCCACCACGCCGACGAGGGCAGCAATACACACTACCTGTTTAAAAATATTTAATTGTTTAATTTAAAAATATGTATTGCTTCTATCTAAATGGCATAAAGATGCTATTTATTAGTTCCACTTCATGAATTTTTAAGCAGATTTATCAATGTTTTACCTTGAAAAACATTTTAATCTGATATTTCGTTGTAGGTACTTGTTTCTGTTGTAAAGGCAATTGTCAACTGATACAATTCGAAAAGAAACCACTCTTTTTATAATACCTGAATTGATAAGAACGCAACCACTTAAGATTCAGTAAAAATATATATCTAGTTAATTCAAAATTAGGACTTCGTACAAGTAAGCACCGTATGTAGTAATATTTCGTAAACCTTAATATTCTTTCGATAGACTCGTATTCATTTAGTGAAAGTGACATTGTGATATTTATTATGCTAATTACTTATGTGTCTTTAGGTTTGACGGATTAAGTGCTAAAGTTATCGAAGAGTATTAAACCTTTTATTGTTCATTGCATTGATTAACAAAAAAACGTACACTTTTGCATCATCGTTTAAGGTTAAATAAAGACAGTTCTCGGGACTTAAAAAAACGGCACACTGCTGACCATAAGGCTGGCTTGTTCCTCGGTCAAAGAATTGGCATCGCCATTCAGCGAGGAAACGTAGCCAGCCTTATGGGCACCGTATCGCAGTGCGCCAACCTGGGGGACAAACATTCATCATCATCATCATCATAACAGCCGAAAGACGTCCACTGCTGGAAATAGGTCTCCCCCAAAGAGTGCCACAATGACCGGTCCTGTGCCACCCGCATCCAGCGTACTCCCGCGACCTTTACCAGGTCATCAGTCCACCTTGTGGGGGGGGGCTACCCACGCTGCGCCTTCCGGTACGTGGTCGCCACTCGAGAACCTTTCCGCCCCAACGGCCATCGGTTCTACGTGCAATGTTGCAAGTGCAGTTTAGCGATTCGGGAGACAAAATTCGGACAAAATTTAGTTATAAGTAATTGTAAGTCTTCGTACATAATAATATGTTGTCATTATGTACGATTAAATTCCTTTATTGAACAAAAGATTAAAGCCGTCCATCTGTTATTGGATGTTTTTCAAGAATTATGCCAAGATAGTACTATTGAAAGAGCGAGCGAAGCGAACGAAGTTCTCTGCTTCAGCTTGGGCCACAATTCTTTCGGAAGTCTTTTCGGCTGTTCTTAACCGATTCCGTGAAATTTTGGGAGCGAGTTCAATAACCATATAGATATTATTATATCGATTCAGTTTATTAAAATATAAAATATATAATACTACAATTCACAGAGCCACTACTGCTAACTAGTAAGTAATAATTTTCAGATCAATAGCCATTATTTTAAACCACAAGTTGAGTGGACATATCTTCGGCAGCTTCAGCTTCTATGCTTCTGTGTAACGAATATATATCAAAATATGATAGAATCCAATATCCTTAATTAAGTTCCAATTCAGTAATGTCTTCATTGTAAATTGTAATGCAGGACTACACCAGTAAAAAGCAACCATGTATAGTTAAGATGATATAAGCTATCCATTTAGCACTTGAAAGCTTATCTTGTGAACAATGGGCTGTTTCCTATTGTAAAAGCCCACCGCAAATCCTCCGACCAGATAAAATTAAGCAAGTAACAATAAAACTCATACAAATTAGGCTGTTGTCCACGTTAATCCCCTAGCCTGATCCCCCAGGGGAAAAAAACGGTTAGGTTGTTAGTTGAACTGCGACCCTACAGCGCGCGAGCCGAGCGAGCGAAGCGAGCGTGACGCGGTAGCGTCCGGCGAAGCGCCATAACCGAACATTATCATTTTTTCCTAGTTGAATATAAAATAATTGCCGCTAATTCCCCTGGGGGATCAGGCTAGGGGATTAACGTGGATAACGTGCAAATTAGCTACCATCTCCTCTAAGTCAAAAGGTTGAAATTGCTATCAGCTCTATTTTCGGTGTTATTTTAACCGTCTAAGGTGGTTTTCCACCGGATGAGCGCGGATTAAATTGATTTTTTATTTGCACACTAAATTGAACCGTACTGCTTTACTGTTAGAGTGCAAATCACACTGAAGATTATTTTCAAGCGCTTGACATCGCGGGAAAATTTCTTCAGTGTAATGTGCATTCTAATAGTACGGCAATACGTTTCAATTTAGCGTGCAAATAAAAAAACAATTCAATCCGCGCTCTTCCGGTGGAAAACCACCTTTAGAGCTTCAGCTCTAAGACGGTTAAAATAACACCGTGTATACGAGATTATTTGAGTTGACCTATTTAAGTAAATCCATTCAAAAAGCAACTCTCCCGCCCAATGTAAAAGCACGTAGAAGATTATAAAAACTGGGCCACTTTAAATGATCTGAACTATACGTACACGATGAAGAAACCACCATTCAACGATAATACGAGTAGATGCCATACATTCAAAAATTTTTTTAGTAGAAAGTGAAAAGATAGAAAGCTGTAACTCGGCATGGTTATACAGCGTGTCTCTGACTTTGGGGCTATAAATGCAAATGTCAATTATGCTCCTTAAACGGAACTACTTTTGCTCTACAACTTTTCGAAAATACGATCTTTTTATATTTTCATTATTCCATACAAATAAAATAAAATGTTCAATGTACATCATCCATTAGTTAGTTTTCATACTTGTCAGTGTCATGGATGTCAAATAATGAGGCCGTGTTTGCAATACATTGATGGTACAGTTAAAGTTCAAACACGAATAAATGATAGAAATAATAGTTATTTTACAAAGTTGCGGAACAAAAGTGGTTCAGTTTCAGGACCGTAATGGACATTTGCATTTAAAGCCCCTAAGTCAAAGACACACTGTATAAATCAATCACGCCGACAAAATGGCACAATAAAAACTGAAAAAAAATAATTAGATACCTCCCCTTCACGTAAAGTGGGGTTGTAATATTTTTTTCTCTTTAAACCTGTGGTGTGTGGTATCTTAAATAGCTTGTTCAAAAATATTATGGGTCTCTAAAACCGTTTTTTAACTATGTAATCCTTTTACGTGATATTGGGCTTTAGTCCTAAGTAGTTTTTGTTCGACTCTAAATGGCTACTTACTGGGAATAAGAAAAAAATCGTGACAGTAGTGGCGGCCATAATGAATTTAAAAAGAAAACTATCACGGCTAAGTAGGCATAACTGGTTACCGAGTAATAGTGGACCAACTTAATGTACACATGGAAAGTCCAACTTTGCGTCCAACTTTGCGTGTCGATGTCCCTAACAAAGACAGATAGGCAACTACGGAACCCTACACTGCGCGTGGCCCGACACGCACTTGGCCGGTTTTTATTATATAGATAACAACATGGTTGATACCTTCGATATAGCAGAGTGCATACTACATTTTTTTTTAAATTATAAAAGAGACGATCAACCGGTAACCCGTATAATAAAACACAGTTTTTTTTACTACGGGACTATTATACAAGATAATTATATGGGTACTATTTTTAATTTTATTTTAAGTTCCGAAAAGTACGCTTTATTAGATAGTACCAAAAAATAACACAACACATGTTTGGAGCTGATTGTGACATTGTAAAAATTATTTACCTTCATGAATGTATGGCAAATACACAGCTCGTTTAAGCTCGGAAAGCTTTTTGCGAAACACTGCATTACAAAGCCTGTGTTTGGCTTGCTTTTTAATTACTAATAAATTACATTGAAATCGATATTATCATGCCTTCAGTATTATAAAAGAACCGTTTTCTTTGCTTTTTGTATCAGTTCACAAACTAACTCCATTGGATATCTGCAACGCAACAATACCAACTAAAATGTTCTTTAAGGTATGTACCAAAAAAATATAATTCCATAATATTAAAATATACTGTAATTTTATTGGTAGGTTTTTAAAATAAAAATATTTTTAGGTTGTGAGTCTCCTGGTCTTAGCCTCAGTAGTGGTGGCGCAACACGGACACGGACATGCTCACTCCTCGCAGCACATCTCGAAGCACGACGGACACGCGGAGGAGGTCATCATCAAGGACGAACACGGACACGTCAAGCACGTCGACTACTACGTGAGTTCATTCATCTTTAAAGTATTTTTTTATAAAAAAAATACAACTTATCAATTCTTTTTCCGTTATTTAGACGCATCCCAAATACGAGTTCGAGTATAAAGTAGACGACCATCATACGGGCGACCACAAGATTCAGCAAGAGCACCGCGACGGCGACCTCGTCAAGGGCTTTTACAGCCTGCACGAGCCTGACGGTTCCGTAAGACATGTTGCCTACCACGGTGACAAGCACACTGGGTAATTATACATCTTTTTCTTATTTGTTTTTTAGGGTTCCGTACCCAAAGGGTAAAAACGGGACCCTATTACTAAGACTTCGCTGTCCGTCCGTCTGTCTGTCACCAGGCTGAATCTCATGAACCGCGATAGCTAGATAGTTGAAATTTTCACAGATGATGTATTTATGTTGCCGCTATAACAACAAATACTAAAAACAAAAAAAAAATAAGGAACTCCCATACAACAAACGTGTTTTTTTTTGCCGTTTTGTCTGTCGCCAAGCTTTATCTCAAGAACCTAGACAGTTGACATTTTCACAAATTTTGTATTTTTGTTCCCGCTATAAAAACAAATACTAAAAATAAAATAAAATAAATATTTAAGGGGGCCTCTCATACAACAAACTTTTTTTTTTTTTACTGTGTTTATAGATAATGGTACGGAACCCTTCGTGCGCGAGTCCGACTGGCACTTGGCCGGTTTTCTAAATAACGTCTCCAATTGCTGTTATGTTGGTATTATTAAAATGAAGAATAATAAAACATGTGCCCTTACAATGACGAGTTCTTCTATACTGTATTTATCTTATCAGATCTTGAACATATGTATCTGGAACTACATCTCTGGTCCCTAATTTTGTACAAACAATAGATACATACCTATGCTATCAATTTATATGTTTTGTGTCATAACGTTTTAATTAATCAAATCATTGTAATAGTATATGTTCATAAAGCAGTATGACATCGAAACATTATCTTTTTAACCCCCGACGCAAGGAGAGGGGTGTTATAAGTTTAACGTGTCTGTGTATCTGTGAATCTGTCTGTGGTATCGTAGCTCCCAAACGGACGGATGTTTTTTTAATTCGAAAGTTGATGTGATTCCGAGTGTTCTTAGCCATGTTTCATGAAAATCTGTTCAGCCGTTTTTGAGATATTGGACTTTGAAATGCAAATGTCGGGGGTTTTTCAACTTTTCTAAATTGTAGTTATTTAAGTTCGTATTTATAACATGGTTCAATGATATTGTTCGTTGTTTCAGTTTCCACGCTGATGTCAAGCACAGCACCCACCACGTTGTTCCTGAGCATCATCACCACTAGATCAGTCACTTAACGATTATGTATTGTTTTACGCATATTCCAAAGTATTACGTATGAAAATATTCGTCTTCGTTTTCGATAAATATAAATGTACTAATTACTGTGTTTTGTTTTAATTAATGTGTTTTATCATAAAACTTTGACGAGTTAGATACCTCATATGGTTCCATATATATATTTACTGAGTTTTACCAGATTACAATGATTATATATTTTTTCTAATTTTCATCATTTTCATTGTACCAGACGATTAACCGATTCGATGGTATTTTTTTTTTCCAATGTTTGTTACCTCAGAACTCCGTCATTGATGAGCCGATTCGATTATTTTTTTTTTTTTTTGTAAGTACATATGTTTCCAGGTGGTTCCCATTTGTTTCAAAATTTCAGTTGGATGATGGGATCTATGAGGAATTGAAGGGACTCCTCAATTATATTAGGCGCGTGTGTAGTGCAGATTTTGGTATTTTCTATTATAATTCGTGTATTCATCCAGAAATCGTAAATTTGGTGGAGAGGAATTGATGATGATGAAGACCACAGATCACTTATGGAATTCCTCAATTATGTACTTAAAAGTACAAAAGTATATCACAGATTCTGATAAGATTCCGTTGAAATAGGAACTACTAGGAATAGGAACTAATGTGGTTAATTGGAAAATAAATGTGGAATTGTTCTCGTGGCTTGGCGGAGTACTAAATTGAAGTCGGTTAAAACTTAGTTTTTAAAGTAAATTATATTATAATAAAATCAATCTTATTACAGCCTGAAATAAGATTCTCGCAGCTTCAGCAAGTTTCAGCAGCTACTGCATCTCAATATTCTGATAAAATATCTAAATGGATAAAATTAAGAAAAGCACTGTACATAACTTGGTGTAAAAGGAATTGCCAGCTTCGTATCCCTATCCTACTCGGCCGGGAATCCCTATTCCCGATCTCTGCAGTAATGCATTTGTTTACTTTCTTTTGCCATCTGTTTTTAAGAATAAAACTTGCAATGTTGTGACGTCATCTTTTAATATTTCATGAACACATTTTCATACTAACATGTTTAGTAACATATATGCTATCGAATACTTGGAATGAACATAGGTAATTAACAAATTGAGAAAGCTCTTTAGTACCTAATTAGCGCGCAAAACTTCAAGGTCAAATAAATCAGGTTCTACTTTGCGATATCGTGTTTTCAACTGGTTTCACTATAATTTTACAATAACTCAAAATGTGCACCGCATATAAAAGACTCATGGGTCGCAGATTGGTATAGCATATTTCACTTGACTGCCAAAGAATAAACATCTCACGAGAACAAAAAAATATACGCAATATGTATTCGAAGGTAAATTAAGTGTCTATTAGGTATTAAAAAAAAACATATAGATCATTTGGTGAAGTATAAGGGTATCTAAATTGATAAAGAGTCTTTTGACATGTACGAGTATGTAACTTCAGTGAACTTATGTCCTTTGTATTTGGATACTTACGGCCATTCCCAATAGGCAATCCACGGTTAGTTTTCCTTACCAGCAGTTACATTTTGACAGATTACCCGTAGAAAATGTGTCTAAAAGTAACTGCTGGTAAGGAAAACTATCCGTGGATTGATTATTGGGAATGGCCCTTATAGTCCTATAAGTACCCAATATTGATAAGTTCATGAACGATGCAGAATGTTGGATATGTAACTTAAAAAACAACGCCATGCACCTTCTTGAATCAATAAAAGCGATATTCACACAAGAAAAAAATATTGGCTGAACTAACATACAATTTCCATTAGGTCATTCTTGTTGCTGCTATCGTCGCTGCAGCCGTAGCTCGGCCGCAAGAGGGTCAGGGACACGACTCTCACCACCACCACGCCGTCTCCTCGCGGCACGACGTGCCCGGCAAGGCACCTGCCGGCCACCACGACTACTACGCGCACCCCAAATACGAGTTCTCCTACAAGGTGGAGGACCCGCACACCGGCGACCGCAAGTCCCAGCACGAGTCCCGCGACGGTGACGTCGTGAAGGGCTACTACAGCCTGCACGAGGCTGACGGCACGGTCAGGATCGTGCACTATACTGCCGATAAGAAAACCGGGTAAGCGATTTTTTATTTATTACTAGCCTGTGAATTTGATTTAGAGACGAGGTCTATTTGACTAGCTGTATTAAATTACGCACGCTCGATGCCGCGTGGACCAATTCTAAAAAGCAAGAAATAATTAGTAACTTACTAAGTAATCAAACACACATATGACCCTGTGGTACGGACGTGGACTGACTGGGTCACCACGGACTATGTTGTCAAAAAAGCGCAGGCCGCTTTCCCCATCAATATGCCTGCTCTTCTTGGGCCGCCTGGCATTGTAAGAGATGATGGCAAAATATCTGATGCTGTGTCTTTGGTTCCGTGGAGTTTGGGACGGATGCTTGTGCACCGTCCCACACCTCCAACAGTGTACTTCTAAGCGGGTGCAGCGGCGGAAAATGCCGAACATCTAAAACGTATTAAATATATGTCCTGGCAGAGAGTACAACCTTGTACCATTTGGCGTCGAGACCCTCGGTTCGTGGGGTCCCCAGTGCGCAAAAGTTATTTGCGGAAATCGCTAAACGTCTGGCATCCTCGGTACAGTACCTCGAGATTTTTAGATTTAACTTAGTTTTAATTTAATTTAGTTAATGCTACTTATCATCTCGTATTTGTCCCCAATATATATTTTAAAAGTTTCTTGAATGGTTTTTTTTCCTTACATTAAAGGATAAAAACATAATTAAAAAGACATTAACTACTTAAATCCTGGCAAAAAGTCTTATATTTACAGTGATGTTATGATCTAAGAAACTAAATGTTAATAATCTTGGAAAATATTGTAATCCTCTATAAAATTTTGTTTCAGGTTTAACGCTATAGTAGAACACAAAGGGCACGCCAAACATGAAGTACCCAAACATCATCACTGAGTTCAGTCGTCCACTATGTTAATTAATATAACCTCCTGTAAAAATGTCTTTGTTACCATGATTGTTGATGTAATTTATAAGGTTAATAAATACTGTTCATAGTTCTAATTTATGTATTTCGTTATTTACCTACTTATTTTCTGGATTTTTATAACCCCATATTAATAATTTTGTGTATTTTTTTGTAAAAACCTTTTTTTAAGTTTTTAAGACACTCCATTAAGAAATAGGAAAACATGGTTAAATTAAAATCTACATGTTAGCCCAATTCGCGTACAGAAAAATAATAATATATATTGTTTTTATTGTTATATTAGTTAAGGATTATTACGTGTAGGTATTTCAACCGCTACTTTGTACTTGTTTGTTTCGAAAAGATACCAGGGAATACGTTTATTGCAAAAAACGCATTTAAGTCTGATTTCATTTTCAAACCTGACAGGAAAAATAGCTAAACTATCTCTCTTTTAAATTTTATTTATTATCAGCACGTCTAGCACTCGACGGCCGCGACATACTCTCGATTTTTATCGCACTATACCTCTTGTTCTAAGTGGTCTAATAAGTGAGAGACGGATAGTGCGAGAATAATCGAGAGAGCTCGCGCGCCGTCGCGTGCTAGCCGTGCTGGTAAACTGAAATATATTGCAGGAGTGCTGTCAAAAATCGCATGACAATAGATTTTTCTGATAAATTATTGACGTTGGACCTAAATCCAGACCCAGCGCTCCAAATGATGCGCTTCGTTAAGACTGTTGAGAGTGAGGGTGCAGCGTTTAGCAGTGAATACAACAACGAATACTTGAGGATCAATAAAAGATTGGGCAAATAAACTAGCATGTGACTACAGCCGCACGCCGCTTACCATCAACTTTCATTATTGAGCAATTATTTCCAAACATTTTTTTTTTTTATTGAAAAGAAAAAGATATGTAAATTAACAAGTTAGTTTACGTATATTTGTTACTCTTCTGGGGTAACTGTAGTTTTTTTATTTTTAAAATACTAAAAAAATTACAAAAAAAGTGAAAAATCACAAACAGCTTTTAAAAACAAAAATGTAAAAACTTTTATGACTCAATGTTGACTTTTGACGACCGGTTAGCCTAGTGGGTAGTGACGCTGCCTACGAAGCTGAAGGTCCTGGGTTCGAATCCCGGTAAGGGCAAATATTTGTGTGATGAGCATGAATATTTGTTTCTGAGTCATGGAAGTTTTCTATGTATTTATATCTATTATATTATATATATCGTCGTCTAGTACCCATAACACAAGCCTTAATGAGCTTACTATGGGACTAGGTCGATTTGTGTAAGATTGTCCCCTAATATTTATTTATTTAATGTAGGTACATGATGCTACTCTGCATCTGCAAACTCTGCATCGACGGTGTGTTATAATCTCGTGGTGCCAAGATACATTTCTTGGAGGTCATAACTTTAGATCAACATATCTCCGAATAAAATTAAATATTTAAAAAATTGGACACAAGGCAGAGAGTGCAGATGCGCTAAGGAAGCGTCCTTTTAAATATTTGCTCCTGTTACAGGGCCCACCCCGTATAACGTAATACTATTTTATACTACTCGAATAACCATCCTTTTTTCATCAAAGAAATCTAAATCTAAATAAAAAAATAAATAAATATTAGGGGACAATCTTACACAAATCGGTAGTCCCAAACTAAGCAAAGCTTGTACTATGGGAACTAGACGACGATAAACATACTTATATAGTTAAATAAATACTTAAATACATAGAAAACATCCATGACTCAGGAACAAATATTCGTGCTCATCACACAAATAAATTCCCTTACCGGGATTCGAACCCAGGACCTCTTGCTTCGTAGGCAGCGTCACTACCAACTAGGCTAAAGCGGTCGTCTCTGCTTTTTATTATAACTATATTTATAATTACCTATAATATTTTATTTCATTTATTAATTTACATAGGTCTAAAGCGATATTGATTTACCTTTATTTCTGAAGTTTCGACATGGATCGCTTCGGTCATATAGTCCTAGATGGGATTACCTGTGTTTGGCCTAACAACGTTATGCCTAAAGTTGGTTTGCCTAATTTTATTTAGAATATTATTGTTTCGCATAATAACTCGTTTTGCCATTATTTGTGCAAAAAATATTTTGCCTAATGCTAGCTTCACCTAATTTATTTTTCCTAATATCATTTTACCTAATTTTTAGTTAGTATAATTTTACATTGTATACTGTCCCCATGAAAACAATTAAATGCAAAAACAATACGAGGGTGCCCTGGTTGAGTGATGAATTGGCGGAACTGATGCGTAAGCACAGTGATCTCCATGACCTGCGGCGCCAGTACCCTAACAACCCCATACTGACCGAATGTATCGAGCACTATGCTAGTCTAATAAAGTCAACAACAGTTAATACCCGTCGCACATATACTGAAAATAGACTGGCGGCGAGCGGCAATAAACCGAAAGAAATATGGAAGGTGGTAAATGAGGAGGTGGGAGCGAAAGCGAGATCTCAAGGTATTTGCCTTCGTCATTCCGCAACAAATCTAGAAGTACACAAGAAGGATATACCAAATACTTTGAACTCTCACTTTCTTGGAGTGGCATCTAAATACGCGATACAGAGCGACATGCTGAAATCCACACAGTTTCTCCATAGGCACATGGCAGTGTCAGATGTGCCTGTTTTTAACCTGCCACTCGTCACTCGCGATATGCTTGATGCGGCTTTTCTCCCCATGCTGAAGAAGCGTAGCACTGCTGATGTTTTTGACATATCACCTAATATTCTTCTTTGGATATGGCCGGTTGTCTGCGACGTACTTGTTGTCCTTATAAACCTTATGTTTGAAACTGGTACATATCCTGATATTTTAAAGAATACACGGGTGTGTCCAGTTTTTAAAGGGAAGGGCGACAGGTGCGATGTTGACAACTATAGGCCAATTACAATAGTACCCACTGTCTCCAAACTCGTGGAATCTATCTTATCGTCTCACCTAATGTGTCACCTAGAGTCGAATAACCTGTTTACGGAAAATCAATTTGCGTACCGACAAAAAATGTCGACTACCACCGCGGCGTACAAGATATTCGATTGTATCATGACTGGGTTGGACGATAGGAACAAGATGGCAGGAATATTATGTGATTTGTCAAAGGCCTTTGACGTTATTAGTCACAAATTGCTACTAAATAAGTTAAATCTATATGGCATTCAGAACAGTTCCCTCGATCTATTCACCTCGTTTTTGTCAGATCGCAAGCAAGTCGTGAAATTACTCACTGACGGCAAATCACTGCAATCCGATGCAGGGGACATAAATATAGGTATTCCTCAGGGTTCTGCGTTGGGAAATACCCTATTTCTAATATTTATAAATGACCTTCCGTCGAACATTGTGGCTGGTTTGTCTGTATTGTTTGCGGACGACACAACAGTACTGGTTAGTGCAAGTTCTTACGATCAGCTCAGCCATAAGATTGATCAGGCTTGTAGTCAATTAGGGAACTGGTTCTCGGCAAATGGACTATTATTAAACTGTGCAAAATCGAACATAATCCTTTTCTCAGGCCGAAAGATTCCGCTTCCGCCGTGCATGGCCAGTTGTCCGATGCCAATATGTGACGAGAGTAAGTTCCTTGGGTTCATAGTTGACGCTAATTTGAATTGGAAGCGCCATGTCGACAGTTTATGCGATAGATTGGGTAGTGCAGTATTTGCGTTGAGAAAACTGAAACCATTGATCTCAGGGGAGGCATTGAAACAGGTGTACTTTGCTTATTTTCACTCACTCCTTTCTTACGGCACACTCGTCTGGGGGAGCTCTACAGATGCTAAAAGGGTATTAATCGTGCAAAAACGAGCAATCCGTACACTTGTTGGAGTAAAGCATAGGCACCCTTGTAGAGAACTCTTCAAATCTCAACGCATTATGACGCACTACTCACAATACTTATTTGACTGTTTGTTATTTGTAAGAAACAATATTTCCCAGTTTGTACGTGTTGATTTGCCGGGGAAACAACTCCGTTCTACTGGGCGCTTGAGAACGGTTCCTCGTCGCATGGCGCTTTCAACAAAAAACCCCCGCGTCATCGGACCCACTTATTATGAACACTTACCGGCCAATCTAAGGAATGAACCATATGACGAAACATTCCGGCGCAAACTGAGAAATCTTTTGTTGGAAAACCCTCTGTACTCCGTTAACGAGTACATGGAAATGACTTTTTAATTGTGTATTTTGTTTTTCTAAAATTGACATTTATTTTTGTTAACTTTATATTTATCAATGTTATGAACTATTATTATTACTTATTCCTGTTTTTAAACGTGACAATCATTATTAAATATGTAGTTTTGACATACTTATAGTTTAGAAAATATTATGTTATTGTGTATAATGAATGACGATCCTTTTTGGGAGATAGAATAATATAATATTTTGTATTTGACAGTCAACTGACTGATTAAGTTTTTATTATTAAAATTGACGAACATGGTAGAAATTCTTGTAATCTTGACATTTATGCAAATTTATATTGTAATTTTTATCGTGTAATAAATAAATCTAATCTAATCTAATCTGTTTGACTCACATAATTACATTTTTTGTAACATACATTTCGCATAATTTCATTTTGTCTAATCACGTAATCACTCCCTGCCGGCCGCTCGGACTATCGCCAGAAACGAATATACATATAAGCTTTCCCTGAGTAAATTCTTGAAAAAAATCGTTTCTGAGGTCGCAGTTCTACCTAACACTCCTCCTCGCTTCGCTCGTTGTCGTACCTACACCGACCTATCTTAAGGTACAAATTGTAACCCGAACGCAGACAGCAGCAGCAGACGACAGGTCGAGGTGTAGTAAAGGGTAACCAGAAAATTCATAGTAGTTAGTTGGACAGTGACAGGTCTCCGCCTTAGCTCCGGCGCTGCGGGGAGAGTAGCCCTTTCGCCCTCCGCTCCTTCGGCTTTTTATGTACACTCTAGGGGTAGGGCAGACAAGAACACGTGGATATGGGGTGCTCCGAACCGATTTTGTTACCTGTGTCTCCAATGCATATAAAATACAATATAATAATATCTCGGTCCGAAATTAGGCAAAAAGTTAGTAATTTGTACAATTAGTACTTTTTAACAAGTAAAAATTATAATGATTCAGTTTGAGACAGAAAATCTAAGTAAAAACGTTACTAGGCAATTTGATGATTTGTGAAGAATCGACAAAATGATTTTTAGATAAAATAATAAAAATATTCGGCAAAACAAGTTATGCCAATCGTCATTTAGGGTAAACGTATTTCGAACAAATAATATGATTAAAAATTAAATTATACAAATTAACTTTAGACAAACAATGCATTATACTAAAAGTTGTTAGACAAACTGAAATTAGATAAAACGTTATTAGGCCAAGCAAGGGAATCTCTCCCAGATGACTGACGTCCCAGCAAGTTATCAACGGAGATATGGGAGCATAATATTTCACTGACCTGAAAAGTCGATAAAAATGTGGTCCATTATTTTATTAATTGTCTAAGACACGACACACAAATCCGAAGATACCTCCCCAGATTTTAATTGGTTATGCTTCTATTGCGTATGTGTATAGGTAACTTTTTTGCTATTTTATTGTTTCATTTAAATAAACGACTCGTTATATAGGTATGAAATAAAAATCTTATTTTAAAGTATTAGGTAAAATTTAATATCATAACCAAACACATTTTTTTAACCCATTTATTCACAAATATAATGTCGAACAATGTTTATAACTAATAATTAAATAAAAATAAAAATCTGGTGTCCGTTTAGTGATGGTGGTGTTTAGGAACAATGTGCTTGACGTCGACGTGGTAATTAGATTTAGTGTCGTCCCCGTCGCGGTGCTCGTGCTGGGCCTTGTGGTCGCCCGTGTGGTGGTCGTTCACTTTGTACTCGAACTCGTATTTGGGATGAGTCTAACATACAAAAAAAATAAATTATAGCTTCGGCTTTAAAGTAAAAATCCAAAAATCTCATCGTATTGTACTCACGTAATAGTCGACATGCTTCTCGTGTCCGTGGTGGTCTTTGATGGTGACCACGTGCGCGTGTCCGTCGTGCTTCGAGATGTGCTGCGAGGAGTACGCGTGTCCGTGCCCATGCTGAGCCACCACCGTGGTGATTAAAACCATAAGGCTCACAACCTAAAAATTTAAAATTTCCTTATTATATTTTCTATCAATTATTTTATTTTGTTTTTATATCAGACTCTCAACTTATTTACCTACCTTAAGCATCATTTTCCTAATTAAGAATTTGTTCTCTGCTTGTGATCTGAAGAATGCAAACTGATACATATCGCAAAGAAATCCGTTCTTTTATAATACCCACATCGTAACGATATCCATTCTGGAGTAATTTATTGATAATTAACAATTAAGCCGCCCCCAATCGCCGTTTTTATAACATAATATCGCAAAACACATGCATTCGCTACATTTAGCAACACAACTACATTTTTGTTATAATATCAAGGTCAATAAAGTCAACTAATTGTTTTATTTTATTTGATTAATGTATATGTATACATATTTTGCAGTAAAATATAAACAACTGCAACAATAGGTATTTACCTATTGTCCATTTTATATCAGTCACTAACATGTCTATCTCATAGCTTTTTGATAAGTGTAAATATAATTAAATAAACGCAACTTAACTGTATTACCACAATAATCAAATAATTCAACGTACAATAAAGACACAATTTACAATATTATAACATTCAAACCACAAATTACCTAATTCTAACTTTAATCGCCCCCAGCCGTGTGCAGCCGTTCCTGGTGCAAAAGTCCCCATAATACTGACGGCATTTCCACGCTGGTTAGCCATGGAAAGCCTTTGCACCAGAAACGACTCAGAGCGGAGGTCCCCCCCTTTTAAATAAATAAATAAGTAAAATAAATTAGGTTCAACGCGAAAAATTAACGTTTGAGAAATTCAAGTAAGTAAATAAAGTCCTACCAGAAAATTAAACGAATGCACGAATTTATTGGCAATATCAAGTTTATGATATGACGTGAAGATGATTTCATCGATTATCAATACAAGGTAATGAATGTCATTATTATTAGTAATAAATCTAATTAACAGTATTTAAAATAAGCTAAATATTTCAAAAATCAAATATTCACCGGTCATAAAATCAAATCACTGTCCGCTTTGGATAAAGCAATAATTATCTTTAAAAGCCTAAAAATATGGTCAACAACTTTAAACCTTAACATACAAGAAATAGAGTCAAATAGCGATAAACCATTTTCTTGACATACTGTACAATAATCGTACGACTGTGTCGCTTCAGAATACAATGTTTTGCGAAATTTTGTAACACCCATATTCGGAGCGTGTTTTAATTTTTGACGGTCAATAACATTACGATTCGATTACTATTGCAAAGGCGATTATCGGTATTATAAAAACTGCGAATTGTTTTCAACAGGTATCAGTTTTCAATCGAACTCCAGAAGCGTAACATTCTACTTCAAAATGTATTCGAAGGTTAATATTTTTTTTATTCAATAGTAAATATTTTTCGTCAATCGTCGGTCAATCGTCGATTCCGACTCGGCTGGGCAGCGTTCGGGAAGCTACGTCACATCTTATCGTCCAATATTCCGCAGTGTCTCAAGACGAGAGTCTTTGACCAGTGTGTGTTGCCAGTGATGACATATGGCACTGAAACGTGGGCGCTTACTATGGGCCTCATAAGAAGGCTAAGTCACCCAAAGGGCTATGGAGAGGGCTATGTTGGGAGTTTCTCTGCGTGATCGCATCAGAAATGAGGCTATCCGCAGCAGAACCAAGGTAACCGATATAGCCCTCTGAATCACTAAACTTAAGTGGCAGTGGGCGGGGCACACAGCACGTAGAATCGATGGCCGTTGGGGCGGAAATTTTCTCGAGTGGCGACCACGTAAGGAAGGAAGGCGCGGCGTGGGTAGGTCCCCCGCAAGGTGGACTGATGACCTGGTAAAGGTTGCTGGGGTCCGCTGGATGCGGGCGGCGCAGGACCGGTCACTTTGGCACTCTTTGGGGGAGGCCTATGTCCAGCAGTGGAAGTCTTTCGGCTGATATGATGATGATGATGAAATATTTTTCTTCAGCAGATACGCAAATTTCCTCAGAAAAAAATACAACACATTAGTGATCATTTTGACACTCACTCTTGCACATATTTGGCTACACGTTACCTCAAGCGATATTTACGTTAGTACTGCTTCTCAAAATTTGATCAACGAAGTCTAAGGTGACAGATTTAATGTGATGACAATTGACAGCTAGGATAGGCTAATGAGGATCCGGTATTAAAATTAATAATAATGCATTAAAATATTACTACGAAATGTTCACAACGGAGGAAAATTAATGCCACGTTCGATATTAAGACTTAGTGCAAGGCCTGAGTGGACGCCCCGCTCGGAGCGGGGCGTGCAGCGTCCATATAAAACAAATGCCATTTATATGGAAGCTCGACGCCCCGCTCTGAGCGGGGCGTCCACTCAGGCCTTGCACTAAGAATTGAGTTTGTATGTCGAGAGGTTGAGGTAACAAAAAGCTTGTTTTAGGTTTTGTGCCTCGCTGCCCTTTTGGGAGTGGTAGTGGCCCAGCATGGACACGGGCACGCGCACTCCTCGCAGCACATCTCCAAGCACGACGGACACCCGCACGAGGTCACCATCCACGACCACCACGGACACGAGAAGCACGTCGACTATTACGTGAGTACAATAAATACAATGCTATTTATGGATATTTACTTTAAAGTCGAAGCTATAATTTATTTTGTTACTTTAGACTCATCCCAAATACGAGTTCGAGTACAAAGTGGATGACGATCACACGGGGGACCATAAGACGCAGCACGAGTCCCGCGACGGTGACGTCGTCAAGGGCTTCTACAGCCTGCACGAACCCGACGGCTCGGTCAGGCACGTGCACTACCATGGCGACAAACACACTGGGTATTTTTTTTTATATAAAAATAATAATATAGCTAACCTCTATCACAAAAGTCCAAGTTAACGGATGATTAGTTTCGAAGATTATCGCTACATAATCTTACAGAACTACGAACTTTATACCTCTTTATACAGTTAGTATTGATTTTATAGAAGTATAGATAATAATTATTGCTATCAAATTTCATTAATTTGGTCGTTTGGTTAATTTAGTTTCTTCGTTTTTATAGGTTCCATGCTGACATCAAGCACAGCACCCACCACATCGTTCCTGAGCATCATCATCACCATTAGTTTATTATTATATATATGTTACCTACTCGATAATTGATTGTCTCGTTACCTACCTACCTATATTTCTACCTATTATTTTTTTTGTAAATAAAAGAAGACATGATTAGAAACGAAAAAAATCGTTCTTTTTTACTTATACCCAAGTACCCAATATATATAAATAGTCGGGTGGTTTAATTTTCACTAGTATGCTAAAAATAACAAATTTGGAAATTATTTATCATAGCACATTTTTTCAGTGTTACGGATATCATCATATAACTAATTATGTAGAGACAACATTTTAACGCACACATTTTTTTGACATTTAAAAACATTATCACTTATTAAATTATTGAATACGTACTCGTACGACCTACGTAGTCGGAAAAATATTAATAAATATTTTAATCTTTATTTTGGTTAGTTTACATTTCCTTAGTTTAATAATTCTAGACTATTAATGCTTCATTTAAAATGTAATTACTTCCAGGTGTAAATAATGTAGAATTGTTGAATAAAGCATCTTAGAAAAACTTTTAAAAATGTAATTTATTAATTTATTTTATTTATTTATTTATTTAATTATGAAACAAACGGTCATACAAAAAATATTGATACAATTTCTTCTCTTAATCTAGACCTATAGTTTCCATTTTTATTAAACATATCTTTATATAAGCATGAAAAAGTACCTATCCTGGATCAGGTTAAGCTAATTAGTAAAAGGTTACACAGAATTTTTAGAAACAGTTTCACAGAAAACCTAGTGAACGGAAACATGTTCTACGTATTTAGCAACTTTTTGAATAAGTATCGACAATAAACATGATGAAATATATTAATACTTTTATATACGGGGTGTGGCCTGTAATGGGAGCAATAAATTTAAGGGCTGACTCTATGTATAATCCGCAGTGATTCTGTAAAGGTACCAGTGTTTCAAGATTCTTGAATTCGGAAATAATCTTATCTGAAGTTGTGATACCTAAGTAATGGATCTCGACATCTCGATATCGTAGCATGCCAGTCATTAACTATCTTGGTAGAACACTGGGCACTTTCGTAATTGCGATTATACTAACTTTGGTTTTCTAATTCTTTTTGTTTTTTTTTTTCAATTTTACAAGATTTTTTGGTGTTTTTGAAGTAAAACAAAATGGATATCATTCCAGTTAAGCAAAAGAACACACGTACGCTTTTACTTATTTTTTTTTCCATTTTTTTTTCTATTTTTTTTTCAATTTAACCACTTGGAAATAATTACTGATTAACTTAATAAGCCACTGTTTAATTTTTTGCTCCTATTACAGGCCACACCCTGTATTAATATACGTTAATATACGTTAAGATTTACATACTACTAGTCCTGAATTTTTTTTTTATTGAGCTTATGGTACAATTAAATATATCAATTTTTTTTACAATGTTATTTTCATTATAAAGTGCACATGCCCGCTTAATAAACATATTTTTAGAATAGTTAGTTCTACTACATGGGATGGAGAATAAATGTTTGTATTTGAGACGACATCGGCGTTCTTTATTACCTGGAACTCTTATACATATATCTTTTAAGAAGCTAGGGGCATCGATATGACTATTTATTATTTTATATAATAGAACCGAATCAACACAGTCTCTCCGACACTCAAGCGACTGCATTTTATGTCGGTTTAGGGATTCCACATAATCTTTGTATTCAATACCGCATTTGAAATCAAGGGCTTTTTGGAACTTTTTCTGCAACCTCTCTATCCTGTCAATATGAATGCTGTAGTGGGGTTTCCAAACAGCACATGCAAACTCAAGCCGACTTCGTACATAACTGTTATAAAGAATTTTAAGTGTTAAGGTATTCCTGAAAGGTTTACCAATTCGCAGGTTCATACCTAATTGTTTAAAAGACTTAGCTAGGATGGAATCGATATGAGGTATAAATGATAATTTGTTGTCCATGACTACTCCAAGATCACGAATCTCGTTTACTCTTACCAGGTCTTGGTTACATAATTTGTAATTAAAGTAGGACGGTGTTTTTTTTCTAGAAAAACTAATTGTATTACATTTGTCTATGTTTAAAGACAAATTATTCTCTCTACAAAAGCTCTCAAAATTACATAGATCATTTTATAACAGTTCGCAATCAGAAGAATTCCGGATAACTTTATAAATTTTTGCATCATCTGCATAAAGAAGAACATAGGAGTGGGAGATACATTTTACGATATCGCTAATATATAACGTAAACAAAAGAGGGCCCAAATGGGAGCCTTGAGGGACACCGGAGCTGATATATTTACTTTGAGAGGTAAAGCCTGATACTACCACCGACTGTGTGCGATTCTCTACATATGACTTAATCCAACGAAACAAATCACCATGTATACCGAGTTCCCATAGTAATAAACCAATACACGCTATTTTAAATTCATGTTTTACTAAAACAATTTTTTTCCTTGTGTAATAAGAGGAAGTATAATGAAAAAATTATAAAAGAGGAAATTACGTCCACACTAAACAATTTCGTAAAGGATGATAAACCTCTTACATTGTCGGTATAATGTAAACCACATTTCTATGATTGACGATTATTTATTCAAAGTAAGGTAAGCGTCCCAATGCTCGACACCTCAATGTCTTATAGTTGACACCTATTGTTCAGCTACCTCTGTTGTTTTGACATGAGATTGACATGGCATACACAAAGCTTAGACTCAAAAAAAATTGGTTACACGTTTTCAGAAAATACGGTTCAGATACCCATGTAGTATTTTTTAATAACCAACTTCAAAATAGGAGGTTCTTAATTCGTGGGAATCTTTTTAGGGGTTCCGTTATACCTCCAAAGGAAAAAACGGTACCTTTATAGGATCACATTGTTGTCAGTCTGTCTGTCAAGACCCTTTATCTCGGGAACGCGTGAACGTATAGAGTTGAAATTAAAACTGATATGTACTCAGGTCTTACCTTGAAACTGTGAAAAAAGCCAAACATCTACGTTAACCTCAAAAATAAATACGGCCGTTAATGCAGCAAAACAAGTATATTTCGGGAATCAAAATGTTTGAGGTACTTTTCGTTGACCTAGTTCAGTCATTATAGATTTTGACCCGTGAATAATTCGTTCTTGGATTTTTTTTTCGTAGGTCCCTCGAGTGGTTCACTGGGAGTGTAAATACAAAAAGTAGACTGAATCAGGCTCCTGTGTATTCGAAAAACGGTTTTTCTTGAATAACTCGGCCATTTTTGATTTTACAGTAAAACCGTAAGGACAAAAATTGTAGGAAATTTGATTCTCTACAAGCCTCACAATTTTTCTTCTTGGATCGATTTTGGGGGAAAAAAGGTAGGAACCAAAATTGTTCAGAATTTGATTCTGTACAAGTTTAGTCCTCTTCATTTATGCCGTAAAGTTGAAAATAAACGAGATGATGAAAATATTTTGAACTTGTCGATTTTTTCAAATTTAATTTCCAAAATATCGATCCTAGAAGAAAAATTGTAATGACCAAACTTGTAGAGAATCAAATTTCCTAAAATTTTTGTCCTCACGATTTTACAGTAAAATCAAAAATGGCTGAGTTATTCAAGAAAAACCGTTTTTCGAATATACGCAGGAGCCTGATTCAGTCTACTTTTTTAATTTACAGTCCCAATGATGCCCCCGAGGGACCTACGAAAAAAAAATCCAAGAACTAATTATTCACGGGTAGGGTCGGTTTTTTGGATATAATGACTGGACAGGTCCCCTATGGATTCAATTATATTTGTTTTTTATAATCGTTTTGATCCTTAGATCGAGTCCTATAAAGAGAAGCCCCCTCGCACCGATGTGGATAAGGAGGGTTTTCACATTGGTGTCTAGTAAGCGCAAGCTGCGAAAGAGCCAGTGTGGTACAGAAGAGCCGGTTGGTTCTGGCCTGCGGGTTGCCACACCGAGTTAAGCTGATTTTCCACCGGAGAGGCGAGAAGAGACGAGGCGAGGCGAGAATTGAAATTCGTATGACGAATTTTCAATTCTCTCCTCGCGCATCTTCGGTGGAAATAGTAGGTAAGTGGCATACTTTCAATTCTCGCCTCGCCTCGTCTCGTTTGTGACGCGCCTGCATTACTCCACCACGGCGGATGACATGGTGCAGAATATTCACAAGAAGTCTGGCTACTCGCTGAGGGTTTTCCAGCTGCGTTAATTAGCGCCACCACGTGTACTTCAGCTCGTTTGTAGCGCACGTGCCGCGGCCGCAGGAGGAGACCATTGCGTGTGCTGACTTCTGATCGAAGGGTGTCGTGTTTCGGCGGTTCCGGGGCAACCTACCGAATTCTACACCGGACTTGAGGACGCAACGGAGCCACAATGTTTCGTCGCTTAAATAATAATTAGTTATATAAATGTATTGTATGTATCTTCGTATTTAAGGTATTGGTAACTATGGGCCTTAGTTGCCTTAAATAAATGATTATTATTACATTAATTGATGCAATATTTTTTCAGTCGCACAAAGTAATTTACCGAAATAAATACGATTTATATTTTAAGTATTTGCTGTTACCGTCATTATAACACCTATACCAACCTACAACCACCAATAACCTATGGACGAAACTAAACACACCCCACACAAAGATCCATAACAGACTGATCACAAGCCTCCCCATCATGGAGGCTTCAATCGACAAAATACCAAGAACTCCAGTCTGCAGGAAAGACTATGGTATATCACTAACGGAAGACTCGAGAGAGGGGCTAAACCAAACAGACCTTAGAATTTTTACAGATGGGTCAAAAACAAACACGGGAAAGGGATGTGGTGTGTTCTCAGAGGATTTTAACATACACATATCCAAACCACTGGGTGAACATAACACGGTATTCCAGGCTGAATGCGTAGGGATAATTGTAGCCTGCAATGCCATAAAGAGACGCCAAGTCGAGAACACAAACATACTCTCAGACAGTAAATCGGTACTACAAGCACTGAGCAGTGACAGCATCACATCAAGCTTGATATACGAATGCCACCAAAACCTCACAGAGGTGTGTGCAGATAAAAACAACGTTACCTTAGAATGGACCAAGGGGCACAGTGGCTCAAGATGGAACGATGCAGCGGATGAACTGGCCAGGTAGGGATCAGAAACAACGGCATACGGACCGGAGCCAATTTTACCCCTACCACAAAGCTACATATATAATCAACTGGACCTATACACCAAAGACCTACACCAAAGATACTAGGAGGAGATAGACACATGCAGACAGACTAAAGAGATTTTGTCGAAACGCGACAACAAACTCACAATCGCACTACTGTGGACACATAGAAACCAACTACGCAACACTTTGAACAGACACCTATACAACTTGGGTATCACAGACAGCCCCATGTGCAGAGCGTGCATGGAAGCAGAAGAAACAACCAAACACATTCTACCTACTGGACTGCAAGCAGGTAGAAGTATACAGGAAAAAGCACCTAGGGTCTCCGGACACACTACGGGACGCAGTCAGCAACACCAAGGCACTCACAAACTTTCTGGAGGAGCTGGGGTGGTTAGAGTAGCGCTACCTCACCGATTCACGCAAAATAGGCACACTGGATGTCGACTTGCGGAAAACGCCCAGTATAACTAACTACCGTCATTATAACTTACTTAATAAATAAGTAACTAATAACGTTTGGCGGTGGATAAGTAAAGATATCAATTCGGAAGTATAAGTATATTTTTATTCTTTAACAACATTGTTTAGCTAACAACAATATAACACCCAGACACTTAATAATTTAGTTGTGGTGTCCCTTTAGTGGTGATGATGTTTAGGAACAATGTGTTTGACGTCGACGTGGTAATTGGACTTGGTGTCGTCCCCGTCGCGGTGCTCGTGCTGCGCCTTGTGGTCGCCCGTGTGGTGGTCGTCCACTTTGTACTCGAACTCGTATTTCGGATGGGTCTGAAGTGCACAAAAAAGGAAATAATAATTAAATGTAAGTAACACAGTTTCGTTCTCTCATCCTTTAGCCGCTCCCAGCCATTAGTGCATTGTGTTCACCCAAGAACCCGATATATTAAAGAATCCATCACACAGCAACAGTCCCTATACACCTGGGTGCTGTCTCTGTGTGCGTCCCATGACAAGGACAGGGATAGCATTTACTCGGTTTACACTAAATCCGTATACACTGGGCCAACGTTGGCACGTGAGCAGAAGGCAGCTATGCGGTAGAGGGAGAGGGCTATAATTCGATCACTTTCGTTTACATAGCTGCCTCCTGCTCACGCGCCAACGTTGGCTCAATGTGTACAGCCGGCATAACATTTTATTCATTTGTCTGGCGTATCGTATTGGCTATGTGATTTTTGTTGGGTACTTCGGCTCGACGCATGCCTCCCTGGTACGGGTACCATTGCCCCGCGAGCGGGAAAGACAAAACTTTAAATAATCGCATTTTCCTTACGTAGTAGTCGACGTGCTTCTCGTGTCCGTGTTTGTCCTTGATGGTGACCACCTGCGCGTGTCCGTCGTGCTTAGAGATGTGCTGCGAGGAGTGCGCATGTTCGTGTCCATGCTGACTCGCCACTATGGCGACGACAGCCATGAGAATCGCACCCTTAAAAATATAAGTAGGTATTGTTATTAAACATTTTTAGTAAAAAAAAAATAGTATCACAATTGTAACGATTTAATTATAACATCCAGCGCGGCAATGCTGCCGGCCTTCTATGATGCTGGCACCCTGGTTCCGAGCTTGAGGCAATTTTTTATTTGTAAATATGTTTTATTTAGATATTAGTTTAGTTTATCCTTAGTTCAGTAGACATGTTTTTTCTTTGTTGGTGTTAGGTACTGTAAATAAATATATAGTTATACCATGATTTTAACATCAATTATAATTTTAATTAAATAAAGTAACAATGTCTAGCAGTGGACGTCTTCCGGCTGATAAGTAACAATACAAATGACAACATATCTGATGTATACAGCTAAATCGATTTATTTACTTATTTAAAATTGGAGTGAAATGACAAATTTATTCAATTAGTACGTTAATATTGATTGCAGTGAGATATGTAAGTGAAGAAATGAAATTTACCAGGGTAATTTACTTTCACACAGTGGCAGAACACCGACGGTACCCCATTTTTAAGTAGCTGATGTCGTCGTTCAGAGGGGTAGGCACGTAACGCTTCGAACGCGCGTTTACACAATTTTAAATGTCATCTTTACAAATAATAACTACAACTTAGAAAAGTTGAAATACCCCCGACATTTTCATTTTAAAGTCCAATATCTCAAAAATTGCTGAACAGATTTTCATGAAACATGGCTAAGAACACTCGGGATAAAATTATCTATGACACATACAAAGCGCATTCAAATCGGTCCATCCATTTGGGAGCTATGATACCACAGACAGATACACAGACACGTTAAACTTATAACACCCCTCTCTGCGTCGGGGGTTAAAAAGTGACATTTAGATCTACCTGACGCGCGTACAATGAGTTACGTGATCGACCTGCAAAAGGGTAATCACGTACCGTTCCGAACGCGCGTTAGGACAATTTAACTGTCATTTTTCAATATAAAAAGTGACATTTAGATCTAGCTGACAAGCGTACAATGCGGTACGTGATCGGCCGCTAATACACTGACGTCGCGAGCTGTCACGGGAATGACTTAGGCACCTTATTTTATTCTAGCATGGTCAAATCTACTCGTTTACTTACGTTAAGCATCATTTTTAACGATTGCTCCTTAAAGTTGATCTTATGAAGTCAGATTGTAAACTGATACATATCTTGAAGAATTCTGTTCTTTTATAATACCAAATGCAGAGTAATATCCATTTAGGATTAATTTATTGATAATTATAAATTAAGCCACTACCAATCGCCATCGTACCGTTGAGTTGAGTGTCGCAAATCATTGCACTTGTTACATATAGCTGGTATAAAGTTTATTAAATAACTTGCACGTACGGTTGTTTGTAACACTATTTTTTTCTGTAATAATAGTTGATGTGTTTAGGATAGGAATCCGTACCTCAAAAGGTAATAAAAGTTTATAGAATCGTTTCGTTAGGTATTCATATTTCTGACAAAACTCTCATCTTCGGTTTATCAACATAAAAAATGCTCCGGTGCTTACGAGCATGCAGTCCCTTGAAGCAGCAAACAATCAAATTTCTAAGTCAACTCAATCAAAGACACGGCTGTATAATGGACTTCATTTATGTGGGTTTTAAGGTCGCGGGCTTTTGCTGGATGCGGGTGTCGTAGGACCGGTCACTTTGGCACTCTTTGGGGGAGGCCTATGTCCAGCAGTGGATGTCTTTAGTTTGATATGATGATGATGACGATGATGATGAGGGTATTTGGGATTGGACCACTGTATTCTGTTGGTTATATTACATTGCATGTAATTAAGACCGTTTACGTTCACTTAAGCAGAAATCAGTATAGCACTTTGCATAATTAGTTTGTAACAAGATAATATCGTAATAATACCACACACGCCAAAGTGTTGCCAATATTGTTTTACGAAATCGATTAATCTGCATTCCACATTCGGAGAGTTTTAACTACCGATAAAATAATGCAATGGAGTGCCCCCGTTGTCTGTATTATAAAAGAAAATAATTTCTGGCAAAGTGTATCAGTTTGCATCTGAATTCAGCCGTATCAGGTTTCCAATTATCATGAATACTAAGGTATGTTTACTAGTTTACTTGCTGACAACTGATATGTTAAAAGCGATATCTGATTGAATGAAGAGTTTGTACTTGCCAGTCAAATGGTGGTTATACGCGTAGTGTTGGGCAAATGTAGGCTGTAGGTCGGAAGGAAGACCGCTAGCTTGTTGGTCAAATTATATTTGGTAGTCGTCGGGGAAATAGCACAGAGCCGATCAAAGAAACATGAACACGAAGAGACTTCTATGAAAGGTTTACAATGAGTGGATGTAGCTTGAGATTCAGATTGATGAACGTAATTGTTATTTTCAGGTGTTTTGTTTATTCGCTCTTATTGCGGCGGCTGCCGCTCAGCATGGGCACGGGCACGCGCACTCCTCGCAGCACATCTCCAAGCACGACGAACACCCTCAAGAGGTCACCATCCGCGACCACCACGGTCACGAGAAGCACGTCGACTATCACGTGAGTTTTCTTCATTCATCCACTTTAAATAAACAATGAATGAGATATACTATAAATAAATAATAAATAAATATTAGGGGACAATCTTGGACAAATTGACAAAAGCTACGGTAGCCTAGTGGTTCAGGCATGCGGCTGTCAAGCGGCGGTCGTGGGTTCGAATCCCGGCTCGTACCAATGAGTTTTTCGGAACTTATGTACGGAATATTTACCGTTAGCTTTTCGGTGAAGGAAAACATCGTAAGGAACCCGATCTAATCCCAATAAGGTCTAGTTTTCCCTCTGGGTTGGAAGGTCAGATGGCAGGCGCTTTCGTAAAACTAGCGCCTATGCCAAATCTTGGGATTAGGTGTCAAAGCGGACCCCGAGCTCCTTTAGGGGCATTACCGGGAACAACGCTAGGAGAATGATGATGAATCTTAGACAAATCGACCTAGTCCCATAGTATTCAATAAGGCTTGTGTTATGGGTACTAGACAACGATATATTTATTAGATAGAAAACATCCAAGACTCAGAAAAAAATATTCATGCCACACAAATATTTATACAAAAGGGTAGAGGGCTACATACGAGGATAGCAATTCGATTTTTCCACATCACGTAGTATATTTCTCAAATAAAATCATTCGTCATAATTATCAAGATTAACATCACGATCATTATTACCGTGGACCGTATGGTGATAAGACAATACTTAAACATAAAAAAAAAATAGTGGATTTTACATTAAGTAAATACTGTACAAAATAAAGGTTTTTTAAAATATACATTTTTAATATTTGCGGATATTCTTACACAAATCGACCTATTAGTTCCAAACTAAGCAAAGTTTGTAATATCGACAACACAGCTAAATGGCCGTCCGTGCTCTCTATGCGCATTGTAATAAGGTTCTATATAAACACAGGATGGTCAGTTAACTGTGTTGGCGTTTGTACTATGGGTACTAGACGACGATATACATACTTAAATACATAGAAAACATCCATGACTCAGAAACAAATATTCATGCTCATCACAGTCATCACACAAATAAATGCCCTTACCAGGATTCGAACCCGGGACCTTCGGCTTCGTAGGCAGGGTCACTACCAAACCAACTAGGCTAAAGAGGTCGTCAAATTGCAATGGAGCCTTTGCATTGGAGACTTCTGACTTGTATACAAGATGCTTCACTCTCGGATGTTACTTATGCGACTTTATTGCGAATATTTATGTGCATATCGACGAGACCACATAATTCTGTTCGTAGACTCATCCTAAATACGAGTTCGAGTACAAAGTCACAGATTAAAGAATACAAGTACAGATACCCAATCTCATAGAGCAAAAGCGTACCGTCCTAATGTAGGCAATTCTGTATACAATTTTAGTCCCGTAGCTACACCAGTAGATGCAGTATCCGAGCTACCACGGCTATGACGCTGTCAGCCTACCTGATCGTTATAGTAATACATTGAAATATCACCAGATGGCATTGACTTCCCGGGCAACAAATAGAGTATTTTTGATTTTTTTGATACAAAAGTAGTATTTTCGAGACAATATTACGCATCACACAAAAATATACATAATCAAATGCTTGGAGCCTGTGGTTCCATAGAACTTTCGCGACCAGTGATGGCGCCATCTAGTGACAGTACTCAATAATACGTAGCAAACTTGAAAGCTCACACGTATAGTACGAGTTACATGGATTTAGTACCAATTTTATTGCATTTACTAAACTTATAAAATATACCTTTATTTTATGTACGGAAGGATGTTTGTGATATAATTAAGGTACTTTGGATTTATTAAGGTGTAAAAATCATTCTATCTTCACGATTACTGGTTCAAATGTTTCGCTCGCTACCTGTGTCGCCATCTATGAGTTCTTTTTTGTAATAATTATACGTTGTTCGACTTGGGAGGCCATGACAAAGTGAATGACGAGCACACGGGCGACCACAAGACACAGCACGAGCACCGCGACGGTGACGTCACCAAGGGCTTCTACAGCCTGCACGAATCCGACGGATCGGACAGACATGTTCACTATCACAGCGACAAACATACAGGGTGAGCGTACCAAAACTTAGGAATTAGTTTAGTTAACATTCGAGTCCCTGGTTGTATCAATAATTATATCTTTCACAAATAACATAATGCAAAATATTTTTATATCTACGTCGAACTAATAAATGAAAGTTGCTAAGTATAACACCTAACTGGGACCATTTATGAACCAAAGCGAGAAAATTCCCTACTTTCTATGATATTTTAAGCAGAAGGTCAATTAAGATGTTGATGTCAGATTTTAATGTGTTTTAACCATTTCAATGATTAGTCATATTACATTTTATGTCAATATTTTTTTGTTTGTAGTTTCCACGCTGACGTGAAGCACAGCACCCACCACATCGTGCCTGAGCATCATCATCACCATTAACCTTGACAGATTTTAAAGTTGTATACCAAATGTTTGTTGAAATTGTTGTATCCTTCGTCATGTTGTTATTTTTTAATAAATAAAATGTATAATATATTTACTATCTTTGAATTAAGGTAATTTTATTTACTTTGCACAGTGTTGCACAGCTATGTAATATACCCACATAAAATATTAATAATATCCAAGTACACTGATTTATTAATTTCCATCCCTCACTTCTAAAAGTGAAAGAAGGGTAAAGTAATGAACATCTAGCATCTGAGGTATACAAACGAGAAGGGCCTCTTAAATATAATTCTGTCAATCATATTATTTTGGGTTCCAGCTATTATTGCCAACTGTACATTTTTGTGCCAAATCATCGACTACCCATTGAAAGATTATAGTCGATCATAAGTAGCTGACCACCTCGATACCTTGTTGATTTCCGTGTTGATTTCGCTCGTTTGACAACTCCGTATGTCAGATTAAACATAACGTTAAAGCGACACGGTGTTTAGCTCCTCGTGAGAAACGACGAAACCATTGAGTCCAATTCCGACGAATTTATCTTGTGTAGTTTAGAAGTTGCATTTTAATGCTTTCACTGAACTTGGATAAGAGTGTCACAGCTTAAGTGGATACCGGTAAGTGGCTGAATAAAAGTTTACACTCGTTAAAGGACACCTTACTAACCTTCCTTCATATTAACTTACATACTAAGCTACACACGAACAGTGAATGTTAAATAAAACCTTATCATACGAGCTTTTTCAAAAATATAAAGCTTTCCCAAATATTAACTTTATATGAATAACTACAACTTAGAAAAGTTGAAAAACTCCCGACATTTTCATTTCAAAGTCCTTTATCTCGAAAACGGCTGAACAGATATTCATGAAACATGGCTAAGAACACTTGGTATAAAATTACAAGAACACTCTCACCAGTGATTAAAAATAAATGCAAATTGGTGACCTCGGCTGTCACGAGCGAGAGATTGTGTGGTGTGCGCTATTTTTAACGTCCGATGCAAATAGAGGGGTGTTATCTGGGGGCACGGCAGTGCCCCCGCCATGTCGAGCGCGAAGCAAACACTGCCGTACCATCCTTTACTGGAACCATTTCATCCCATTTTCAGGCCCCTATTTGATAACCTCTGGATAAGACCAGAACGCAGAAATTTTCGTCATCCAGTAAGCTATAATTACATACTTAAAATCCAAAATTTCAAGTCCGTAGGTCATTTAGTTCCGTAGTTAAGCGAAAGCAAAGTTTCGCATTTATGACACTCACTCACTCACTCACTCATCAAAATAGAACTAGTACTTTCCATAAACTCAGAGAGCTGAAATTTGGTACAGAGTTAGGGTTTAATGGCCACATAAAGGGAAAACTATAAAAAAATGCATTTTCAACCCAGTTTTCTAGATACACCAACTGTATACATTACTTTGTAATCCTATACAAATATATAGGATTACAAAGTTACATTTGCAGTGAATGGGAAAATTCAAAAGCAAGAATGGGCCTGCATTCATAGTTTGTATGTATGGATAACACATTAACCTACAAAAAGAAGTGAGATCCCATAAAAAACATTCCATGTAAAAAACAGGCCAAGTCTCGAAACTCTGCCACCGTAAAAAGTAGTGAGATATTTCGTAGAGCCAAGTCTCAGGAATTCTTATTAATCTTTATTTGCTTGCTAATAAATATTTTGAGATTTGGCAATCACACAATACTACATAATTTTAGGTAAATATGCAAAAATCCATAAATACAGTTAAGTTGTGTGATTGCCACGTTGCAGAATTTTATTTAGCAAGCAAATAAAGATTAATAAGAATGCCTGAGACTTGGCTCTACGAAATATCTCACAACTTTTTACGGTGGAAGAGTTTCGAGACTTGGCCTCTTTTTTACATGGAATGTTTTTTATGGGATAAGTTTTAACGTGTCTGTTTGTGTATGTCTGTGGTATCATAGCTCCAAAACGGATGGACCGATTTGAATGCGGTTTTTTTTGTGTCATAGATAATTTTATCCCGAGTGTTCTAAGCCATGTTTTATGAAAATCTTTGAAATGAAAATGTCGGGCGTTTTTCAACTTTTCTAAGTTGTAGTTAGTACCGGAGTTTCTCGAGGTGTCTTTACGATTACGAGTAGTAAGCAGCCATACAGTAACCTTTTTTAAATACATTTTCTGTTTGATTAGTTTGGATTAGATTATTTTATTTCATTTTGAAAATTTACATGTCATTTCATAAAATTAAAATTGCATGGATTCACAAAAAGATCGTCAGAGTGTATAAGAATAAGGAACAATAATAAAAATAATGATAAATGGTACAATGTCAATGTCAGAATATTAATAATAGCTAGGCCATCCTAGATTTAAAGTCAAAAAATAATAAGTATTCAATATTCATTCATCATAATAATATAATAATGTCATCTTAAACCTAAAAAATATACTTAGATGTCATTTTTAATGCAATTTCAATTTATTAGTGTTTGTTCGTTGTATTCCTTTACGGAATACAGCGATTTTGATAATAAAAATTATTTTAGTCGGCGCTCAAATATATCGTTTGTGGACTCATTTTTAATTGTGGCGGGTAGGCGCTCGTACATCGACGGGCCTATTATTTGTATTTGTGTGTTTATTTATCCAATATGCATAGTATTAAACAAATTCGGTTCCCGCTGTATGTCCCTATGTATGCTTAGATCTTTAAAACTACGCAACAGATTTTGATGCGGTTTTTTTAATAGATAGTGATTCAAGAGGAAGGTTTATATGTATAATATAGTACCCGTGCGAAGCCGGGGCGGGTCGCTAGTTAGGTAATAAAATAAAAACAATTAGTTACGTTTTTAATAGTTTTGATGCCGCCGCGCCCGCTACTAGCGCTGTAGCGGCGGATCACTGGGTATCAAAAGGCTCGTATTAGGGTCTCAGGAAACTGGCAAAAACTCCCCTTTTTCACTCATCATATCAGCCGAAAGACGTCCACTGCTGGACATAGGCCTCCCCCAAAGAGTGCCAAAGTGACCGGTCCTGCGCCACCCGCATCCAGCGAACTCCAGCTACCTTTACCAGGTCATCAGTCCACCTTGCCCCCGGCCTACCCACGCTGCGCTGCGCTTTTTCACTATTCTTAGAATATTTCAGAAATTGTGATTTTATTTTAAATTCGGCTACGAAACGAGAGATAAATAAATTCTCCACAGGCGACAATGATGTTATCTTTAATTGGCCTATGTTTGACAAATTTAGAAGACTTTTCACTTAGAAATTATGTTAAGTGGCTGACAACTGGTACCTTTACCTGAATAATTTTATTGACAAATATGAATAAAATTTAATGATTCAAGAGGGAGGCAAATCAAATATACGAAATACAGTCTTAAGTATGTAGCTAAAAATAATTTCAAGGACGAAGGAATACGTAATCGAAGTGAAATTTTGCAGGTAATTGGACTAAGTTAATTAAACAGGTTTTAAACTTTACACATGTAGTATTTATTGAGAATGAATTTACCGCTTTTATAAATCATTAAGCTGTTGGCAAATAAACAACGCGGTCCAAAAATGTATTCAAAGGCAATTATAATTTATTGATTTGGGCGCCCATATGATTAAAATAAGGAGTACCGTATACACTAATAAAATTAAGAAACTTTGACTATAGTTATAAATCTTAAACCCTTAGATTAAATTGAATGAAATTTGAAATATACCGCGTTTATACAATGCCTGCTTGGTTACTGAAAATTTAGGCTTCTAGTTTTATCCACAACGAAGTTATAGGGGAGGTCGAAAATGGCCTGAACTGCTTCGAGAAAAGGATGGTACGGCCGTGCCGCTATTTTGCTCGACTTGGCGGGGGCACTGCCGTGGCCCCAGATTATATAAGTAGTAACTAGTGTTTGTTAGTAAGACCACATGTTTTTTTTTTACGTTAGATCATCTTCATAGCTATTACATTGAACGTGGCTGCCGCCTGGGGCATCATCAAGGGAGCCATGGGCATGGCCAAGAGCAAGGACACGCGTACTCGTCACAGAGCATCGTGCTTCATCGCGACATGACAACGAGCATACCCACGGGCATGACGAGTACGTTCCGGTGCAGCACCAGCCTACTCACACCGAGTCTCGCCAAACCCACCACTACGCCGTCTCCTCCCAAAACATCCAGCGGCACGAGGTACCCGGCAAGGCGGGCACTGGCCACAACTGCTACGCGCACCCTAAATACGAGTTCTCCTACAAGGTGGAGGACCCGCACACCGGCGACCGCAAGTCCCAGCACGAGTCCCGCGACGGCGACGTCGTGAAGGGCTACTACAGCCTGCACGAGGCTGACGGCACGGTCAGGATTTCGAAGTACCTACTCAGCTGATAAAAAGACTGGGACGATACTTGGAAAATACAAATATTTGAACTTACATAATATATGTGACGATAATAGTTATTATAGCGTTAAAATATTATTTGTTAGTTTTTAGAGTTTATTTTTTGTGTCGGGGGTTTTTACATTTTAATTTTACTTTTATTTGTCCTTTTTAAAGTGATGATCTTCAATCAGCTGATCAGGTCATGGTTACATTACCATATATTTTCAATATCATTCAAGTAACACGGAACCAAATTTCCAATCGATAGGACATATATGGAAGGTAGTCAGATTCCCTCATCAACAATTAAAGAGCTGATGATCTTCAAACGGCTGATCAGTTCATGGTTACCTTACCATATACTTTCAATATCATTGAAGTAACACACTACCAAATTACGAAACGATAGGACATATGGAAGTTAGTCAGATCCCCTCATCAACTATTAACGAGCTGATGATCTTCAAACGGCTGATCAGGTCATGGTTACCTTACCATATAATTTCAATGTCATTGAAATAACACGGTACCAAATTTCGAAACGATCGGACATAAGGACGTTAGTCAGATCCCCTCATCAACTAGAAAAGAGCCGATGATCTTCAAACGGCTGAACAGATTATCATGAAACATGACTAAGAACACTCGGGTTAAAATTATCTATTATACAAAAAAAACCGCATTCAAATCGGTCCATCCGTTTGGGCCCTACGTTACCACAGACAGATACACAGATACACAGACACGTTAAACTTATAACACCCCTCTCTTTGCGTCGGGGGTTAAAAATAAAGAAAACATTTTGAATGAAGATAAACCTCGATTTATATTTAATAAGACCGCTTCACTATCATGAACAATAAAATATGTTATCATCATATGATATCAGCCAAAAGACGTCCACTGCTGTACATAGGCCTCCCCCAAAGAGTGTCACAATTACCGGTCCTGCGTCCGCATCTAGCGGACTCCCGCGACTTTTACCAGAGGGGTAACCACGTAACGATTTGAACGCGCGTTAGGTAGATACCACTGTCATTTTTCCATATAAAAATTGACATTTAGATCTACCTAACGTACGTATAATGCGATACGTGATCGACCTGCAGGTCATCAGTCCACCTTGTGGGGGATCTAACCACGATCTCGATACGCAAAAATAAAAATAACAACTGAAAGGACAGTTTTTTTTATTTTTTATTCAAAAATTCTTATCTGCATCGTACGACTTATCAAGTGTGAACCGAAACATATCGGCATATAGCTTCGTCACCATAGACATGGATGATGATTAGTTTTCGTCAAGTATAAATTCTACAAAATTACTTTATCTAAATTATATAAGTCAGTTCTGTTTCGGTGAGTACAACTCCTGTGTTTAATAAAATTATCCAGAAATACAACCTTGGAAATAGTTAAGTATCTAAAAACAATAAAAAAAAGATTTTGTTTTAAAGGTATGGTGTCGAATTACGAGCCTGATAAAAACTATAATATATTATGTATATTGTTTAGAAGTTAATGAAATTGACGTTATTGACAAAAATACGTTCAGAAATGGGGTAAATTACGAGTCTTCTACAATACAAATCAAAAAATCAATAGGCCGGCGGAATCAAATACATTTCTTGTATGAGGAATTGAGGACTTGGCTTTTTAATTTCAACTTAATTTCATTTAGTTGTATTTATAGCGGCTATAATTATACACTCGTTTTGTTCATTCATCTTCTAGGATTTAAAATAATTTTTAATATTAACCAAAAAAGGCCGATTCTTCACGTTCATAGTTCCTTAAATGTAGATTTTAGTTAAAGCGGCTAATGTAAAAAACCTTTATAGAAAATTTAATGCGTCTTCTTATTATACACAAAATATATTATCAAGCATTCCGCATGTTGTGCTCAACTCAGTGATAACGGAATGCGGTAGCTTGAATTTAGTTATAGTTTTTTTCCAAATTTAAATATATGGTATGAAAGTTGTCTTAAAGGCACCCCCTCCATAATTAGTTTGTAACAAGATCATAGCGTAATACCACACACGCTAAGTGTTGCCAATATAGTTTTACGAAATCGATTAAACTGCACTCCACATTCGGAGAGTTTTAACTACCGATAAAATAATGCAATGAAATGCCCCCATTGTCTGTATTATAAAAGACAAAAACTCCCGGTAAAATGTATCAGTTTGCATCTGGATTCAGCCGTATCAGGTGCCCAAAACATAACATGATGCACATGAAGGTATGTTTTTGTTTACACTCCAACAATTATTTGTTGCAAGCGATCTTTGATTCATTTTGAAGAAGTAATTATGATTTACAGGTGTTTTGTCTATTCGCTCTTATCGCAACTGCACTCGCTCAGCATGGGCACGGTCATGCGCACTCCTCGCAGCACATCTCCAAGCACGACGAGCACCCGCAGGAGGTCACCATCCATGACCACCACGGTCACGAGAAGCACGTCGACTATTACGTGAGTCGATCTTTAGTTGAAACAAAATTTCATATGAAATAACTTAATTTACCCATATTTATTACCTACTTTAGCGATGACTTTGAACTACCTAGAATTAGACATTTTTTCACAATCGTCACAATCATCATAAACATCAGCATCAGAATTATCATCCTCCTCCTCCTCCTCCTCCTTGCATCGGTTTCCTCAATACTGAGGGTCGTGGTCATTATTCACGGGTGATGTGCGTCCATCTCAATACCATGATCATCAAGGTCCACATGTGTATCATGATTCAAAAAATTGTCTAAGATGATTTGCTCTTGGAGTCTTATACTATGGAATCTTATAGATACAATGGACATGGGAATATATCATCATATTTTTTCTCTCTAGACTCAACCGAAGTACAAGTTCGAGTACAAAGTGAACGACGAACACACGGGCGACCACAAGGCGCAGCACGAGTCCCGCGAAGGGGACAACGTCGAAGGCTTCTACAGCCTGCACGAACCCGACGGCTCGGACAGACAAGTTCACTATCACAGCGATAAACATACTGGGTGAGCAAGAGACCAATAATTAAAAAAGAATATCGTGGTACCTAGTTACAGCTAGATCAAGTGTAGTACTTTCAACAGAGGGTAGTAACCAGTATCAATGAGGTAGTTGAACCTATGTACCTACATAATGTATTAAAATAAGTTTTTTCTCCATTCGAATTTACGCTTAGGAATAAAATGGCACAATTAAAAACGACATGAGAAGTTTCCCAATTGACAACATTTAATTTTTCAGACACCTTAATTTTGTTAAGGCATTTAATAGTATTAGAAAAGTTAGAAGACACGTATTTTGGGCCACCGGGGAAACAAAACTAAAGCCACATTCATAATTAGATTTCATTGTTGGTACAAGCTTTTATTGCCGACTGTACTTTTCTGTATACCATCATCAACTGCTCATTGAGACGATTCTAACGAGCCCAAACTCGATGGGGTTATGTGGTTTTATTACGGAGTTCCTATGGCCGCCTTCTGTCTCCATCATCAGATCAGCTCGATGGTACCATAATATTAAATTGTCATCCAAGCTATACTTATACCCAAAATTTCAGGTCAATTGGTCACCGGGAACTGGGTCAAATTTAACTTGCAAGATTTGACGGACAACTTACTTACATACGAACAAGTCAAGTTAATATAAAGCTTGTAAAAAGCAGAGATGTCGGAGAACAACCGTAAATTATAAATGGATACTAAACCTTCTTACTAAGCTCTTTATTTTTAATATCTAATTAATTAGTAAAAACAATATGCCTATTCATTTATTAAGAATTATTATATTGTCATTCAGTTAAAAGCCCTAGAAAGGTCACATTTGGGGCTCGGACAAGATTATGTCAAAGTTTTGATGACTACATCAATTTCAAAATAGCTTCTCGTCAAAATGCAGTTGCAAATGAAATTATCAATAGCGGCGCTGCGGCCTGGTCAATGGTCATGCCAACATCCTTTTTGTGACGATAATGTACCGATCATATTAAGTAGCATTTAGTTGTCATTTGTAATACACGAAAAAGTGTACTGTTTTCTGAGTCTTTCTTTTAATAGAAGAATAGTATATTTTTATTGTGTTCAACTAGGTACCGTATTTTGTAACTGTGTACAAGGTTGCAAAACACAAGTTTACATAGTATGCACTCTAAAAATACTTTTTTTTCTTTGCAGTTTCCACGCTGACGTGAAGCACAGCACCCACCACATTGTTCCTGAATATCATCATCACCATTAGTATCAAGAAATTGTTAAAGTTGAATTCCAAATGTTTGTAAAAAATTATTTGTTATGTTTTAATAAATCATTGTTTTATTTTACCAAATGTGTCTAAATTTAATTCATCCATTTCATATTGTATGAATATGTAGTTTCAACCCCATACATTCTAATGATGACTTTCACTCATTTGAATGGAGTTGACAGTAAGGAACACAAAGATATCTTACATCCGAGTATACTCTAAATTGGTGATATACGAACACTTTTATACCAAGTCTTTCAATTATATTGACAGAAAAAAAGTTATTACAAATACTTTAGCCATAGACATAGACATAGAAAAACTTTATTCAACGTCAACTGTCATTTATTATAAAGTGTAACCTTAAGTCTAATTTGTACACTGTATATATTATATTTAGACATGCCCATTTTAGACTATGCTGATATTTGCTATCTGGACCTTACTGAGGACCAGCTGAATAAGCTTGAGCGCCTCCAAAATCTTTCTATTAGATTCATATTTGGCTTGCGCAAGTATGACCACGTTTCCTCCTTTCGTTCTCAGCTCAAGTGGCTTCCTATTCGTCTCCGTAGGGATTCTCACATTTTATCTTTGCTTTACAGTATACTTTTTGTTCCCTCAACTCCTCCGTATCTCAAAGAGCGTTTTAATCACCTCACTTCCATCAGATTTTCACATAATCATCTTCTCGCTCCACCGCCTTCATCGACCAAGTTCAATAACAAATCATTCACCTTTTAGGCTGTCCGGCTGTGGAATGCTTTGCCGTTGCATATAAGATGTGCAAAATCTCTTGAAATATTTAAAAATCTGTTGAAACAATATTACTTGTCGCTGCCTTAAGTTGTCTTGTTGTCCTGTAATACATTTATATAATTGTATTATAGTTTGTAAGTATGTATCTATGTATTTATACTATACTTATTTATGAAAGTGTGTATTTGAGTGTGTAATTAAGCTTTTCTTGATTTATTCCTGCACTACCTGTTTTTCAACTCTTCTTGAAAATTTCCTGCTACCCAAAGGTTGTCTGGAAGAGATCGCTCTAAAGCGATAAGACCGCCTGTTGTTACCTTTATTTATCGTCTATACTTTTGTAACATGCTTTTCTTATGTTGTGGTGCAATAAATAATATATTATTATTATTATTATATTACTAGCTGTACCTGCGACTTCGTTCGCATGGTAATGTGGTGGGAGTTCTAATTTAACCTATCAAGTAAAACGTTGAACAAACCTATTTTAGCTAAAATTCCGTTAAAATTCTCTAATCTTTCTGATATTTAAATGAGTAAGAAAGGGAGAAAACTCGTTTTATTTAACACAGGTATTTTAAGTATTATAAGGGGGTAAAAGTTTAGTAGATGTTTGTGGCAATAGATCCAACAGGTTGGACACAGGCTGCAGCATAAAATGTTTATTGATCTTCTTCTCTACATATTTTGAACACTGTTTTATATTAAACTAGCGGATGCCCGCGGCTTCGCCCGCGTGGTTATAGGAAAATGTAACATATTGAATTTTCCCGTGGGAATTAGATGTTTTCCCGCTGGAAAAAGTAGCCTATGTCACTCTCCAGCTTCTAAACTATCTCCATACAAAAAATCACATCAATACAACGCTCCGTTACGACGTGAAAGAAGGACAAACATACAAACACACACACTTTCGCATTTATAATATTAGTAAGGACTAGCTGATGCCCGCGGCTTCGCCCGCGTGGTTATAAGAAAATGTAACATATTGAATTTTCCCGTGGGAATTAGATGTTTTCCCGCTGGAAAAAGTAGCCTATGTCACTCTCCAGTTTCTAAACTATCTCCATACAAAAAATCACATCAATACGACGCTCCGTTGCGACGTGAAATAAGGACAAACATACAAACACACACACACACACACTTTCGCATTTATAATATTAGTAAGGATAAATAAAAACGTTGTTCCAGACGGGAACAAGGGAAGTTGAATTAAATCCAAATTGAAAGCAAGACTGTTTAATGCAGTTTAAATAGGCACAAAATTTGGTTCCATGTGGAGTGTGTTTCGCTAGGCGGTGGAAAGGCAAGTGTCAAGCAGAGGGCTCTGATGGATGGCGTGGGTGTGTGGTGAGCCAGGATTGGCTGATTAGATGTATCACGACATATTTAAGCTATCTAATTGGCGGAGGCTCGATACAATGCAAATATATGACTTGTGTAGTGGAAATAAGGTTTGTAATGGGTTAACAAGAAAATAATATTAAAACCTAAATATAACTAAATGATGTGCTGAACGCAGCGGCGTGAACATCCTCCCGGCCCTTGGAAGCTTGCAGAGCTTTCAAGCTTCGGTCTCGGGGGAGGGGAGCAGACATAAACGATTCAGCGCTCGACGAATGGTTCCGTGAGCTGTCTTGACATCGGCGACTCGAGGGACCCCGTCATGTCCAGGAAATAGCTTGCTGACGCGTCCCAGGCGCCAATACAGGGGTGGAGTATCCTCCTTGATGAGCACGAGGTCATCGAGTTGCAACTGTTTGCATGTGACTCGCCATTTCGTGCGGTGCTGCAATTCTGCCACGTACTCCTTGGACCATCGATTCCAGAAGTGTTGACGGACTTGTTCCAAGCGCTGGAACCGGTTCAGGCGTGAAGACTCGACGTCGATGAAGCTCGGGTTCGGCAACGACGTGAGGGGCCTGCCAATTAAAACATGTCCCGGGGTAAGCGGCTGGAAATCATTAGGTGAAGGACTGAGGGGACAAAGGGGCCGGCTATTGAGGATAGCTTCGATTTGGGCAAATAGAGAAGCCAGTTCCTCGAAAGTTAAATGCGTCTGCCCTAATATTCTACGGATATGAAATTTGGCTGAACGGACGCCGGCTTCAGCGAGTCCATTAAAGTGAGGAGCGTATGCAGGCGAAAACTTAAATTCTATATCTCGCTGAGCTGCAAAATCACATATAGATGTTTTGTGTAACTTAAAAAAGTTATTTATTTCCTTAGCGCCAGCAACATAATTACGCCCGTTATCACAATAGATTAACCTTGGTTTTCCCCTGCGGGCGATGAACCTTGTCAGGGTTAAAATAAAGGCGTTTTTACTTAGCTCGCTGACTGGCTCTAAATGGATACATTTATATCTAAAACACACAAAAATACACAAATAACATTTTGTTATTTTACACCCTCGTCCCTTTCGGTCAGTAATTAAATATGGACCTGCAAAATCTGTTGCGACGGTATTAAAGGGGTAGTCAGGCTCAACTCGATCATTAGGCAAATTGCTCATAATGTTGACCATACCTTCTCCCTTAAATCGTCTACACTTAAAGCAGCGGTCATAAGTATCTCGCGCCAATTTACGGCCTCCTACCGGCCAATACTGGTCGCGAACAGTAGCTAATAATAATTGTGGAGGAGCATGCAATAATCGCTCGTGTTCCTGTTGAAATATCAACTTAGTTAGATAGTGATTAGCCTTTAATAGAATCGGGTGTTTTTTGTTATATGGGTAGTTAGTATTGTTTAATCTGCCACCGACGCGTATTAAACCTTGATCGTCAATGAATGGATTTAACGAGATTAAGTTTGATTTGTGAGGTAAAGGTTTTTTATTGTTTAAACAAAGGACCTCATTAGGAAAGGAAATTTGCTGAGCTGATCTAATTAAAGTAGTTAAGGAGCGTTTGAGTTCATCGACTGTTAATATACCTGTTAGTTTGTTTTGAGGGTTTCGAACATTGTAAATAAATCTGTGGACTTGCGCACATACTCGCTGAGCCCTTGTCAATTTCGAAAATCTTTCGATGTCTATACATGCTGCCGCAGGTGCAGAGTCCACCACCAAAGCAGGCAACGCTTTTAGTTCGGGAAGGTCAATGACCTCTGACGATGAGAGTGGCCACGAAGGTTCAGTTTGGCTTAGCCAGGCGGGCCCATGCCACCATAAATCGGCGCTTAATACCTTTTGGGGATCTACACCGCGAGAACAAAGGTCAGCAGGGTTATCAGATGTGGGCACATGACGCCAGCACATGGGATCTGAAATTTCGACAATAGCGGCAACTCGATTTGCGACAAAAGTTTTAGTTACGTGGGCTGTTTGAAGCCAGCCAAGGACGACCTTGGAATCCGACCAGTACACGTGACGGTCTATTTTACAGCGCAGAGCTTGTGTGACGGCTGAGCTAAGCTGAGCGCCTAGAACCGCTGAGCATAATTCGAGTTTGGGAATTGTCGTGGCCCTTATGGGTGCGACGCGAGTTTTCGCACATAAAAGTCTAGTTAGTACATTATCTTGGTCGTTAGTAGACCTAAGATAGACACATGCACCATAGGCAACCTGAGAGCTGTCACAAAAGGTATGCATTTCAATATATTTAGGGTTGTCAATCAATACTCGTCTTGAAATCTTAAGGGAAGATATGACGTTTAGACCTTGAGAAAACTTTATCCATGATTTTTGGATATTTTTGGGTACTTCTTCGTCCCAATCGATCTTTAGAGACCATAAAGATTGGAGAAGTATTTTTGGTTTTATTGTGCACAGAGAAAGTAGTCCCATGGGGTCAAAAATTTTGAAAGTCGACGACAAAATTGATCTTTTTGTCAAAGTGACATTGGGGGTGATTTCAACCTCGAACTGTAGGTTATCTGAAACAGGTGACCAACCTATACCTAAAGTGCTAGTGGAGTTACTTATGGTGAGATGATCTCCGTCTTGTACAGAATTGTCATCAAATAAATTTTGTAAATTCGAACGATATTTTCTAAGGTGGAAACAACCTTTTGCCAGCTCATCCGACACCTGACGCTGAATGTATTTCAACTCCTCTTCGGAGTCCGCCCCAGTTAGTAAATCGTCACAATATAAGTCGTTTTGGATTATATTTTTTATAACGGGGTCTTTACACTCATCACCAAGCTGCCAGATGCACCGGGTGGAAAGAAAACTTGCACTTGAAAAACCATAAGTGATAGTTTTTAGCCTCAAAGTGCGGAGAGGTTCACTTTCGTTATCTCGCCACAAAATCAGTTGTAAGTCCCTGTCAGAGGGGTCCACCAGAACCTGGCGGTACATTTTTTCACAATCACCAGATATAATGTATTTGTGCGTGCGAAAACGCAGAAGGATATTGAACAAAGAGTCCTGAATTACAGGCCCTACCATTTGTAGATTATTGACCGAGAAACCGGAAGTAGAAAGAGCAGAGCCATCAAACACGACTCGTAAGCGAGTGGACTCGCTATTTCTGATTATTGGGTGGTGGGGCAAAAAGAAGTGGGGGCCAATAGGCTTAGGCTCGGGTGATTCCTCGAGATGGTCAAGTTCTTCGTACTCGTGAATAAAGTCCGAGTACATTTTTTTAAGTTCGGGCTGCTTCCTAAAGCGAGCCTCTAGGCTAATAAACCGTTTTTTGGCTAACGAATAGGATTCTCCTAGACAATCCTTTTCGTCACGAAGCGGTAAACGAACGCAATAGCGACCATTTGTCAAGCGATACGTATTAGAAAGAAAATGTTGTTCGCACATTTTCTCTTCTTGAGTATAGGGGAGAGACTGGGGTATATTTTCTAGTTCCCAAAATTTAGTCAATTCGACATTTAGGTTAGGCAAGTTAGGCAAGTTAGGCTCTTGTAACAAAAAGTTGCAATGAGTAGTTTTATTTGATGATTGTTGTTTGGAATGATTGAGTATAGGCAGCGGACCAGAAATGAGCCAACCCAGCTTAGAACTCCGAAGAATAGGATCGCGGGGTCCTAGCGAGTGCTGATTGGAACCTATTAGGTCCCAAAATAGGTCAGCACCAATGAGCATGTCAATAGAAGAGGCTTCATAAAATTTAGGGTCTGCTAGTTGAAACTTAGATAAGTCATAGCGACTGACGTCTAGAGAAACTTTAGGCAATTTTTCGGCAATTTTAGGCACAACTAGGCATGTCATATTGACATTAAATGGGTCATTAAGCGACTGGAAATGTAGGGCACAACGATTGGTATGCGTATTTATAGGGGTGTCAGACAATCCGACAATATTGACATTAGATGGCTGCGAAGCCAGATTCAAAGTTTGTTGGACCCTTTGACTGACAATTGTCGATTGACTCCCACTGTCCAACAAACACCGAACTATCATGGAATCATTAGTAGCTGGGTTTCTTAATTGAACTTGGGCGGTGCACAACAACACGTCCGAATTAGTCATAGCAGCTAAACTAGTGCTACTAGTGTTTGAAACTTCAGGTTGACTTGAGACATCAGATTGATTGGGAACATGTAAAAGAGAATTGTGTCTTTGTTTAAAAGAGCGACAAGAACCTGGCAATCTGCAAGTTTGAACCTTATGTCCGACCCTTAAACAGTTCTCGCACAAATTCAACGAGGATGCCAAAGCAACCCTATCTTCTGGCCTTTTGGCCTTGAAAGCAGCGCATTCGTACAGAAGATGATGACCCTTGCACATGATACACTCACTCAGCGGCTTAGAATAAGGAGGGGAGTTTGGTTTAGTCGTGAGAGCAAACGTTTTGGTCTGTGGTTTAGATTGGGGAGGCGGTGGCAGATTTTTAGTCTTGTCTTGTCTTTGTTTGTATACTGTCTCTAAAACATCTGCGCGGGCTTTGAGAAAATCAAAAAAATCATTTAAACTAGGAATTTCCGGCAGCGTATTTCTATGTTCTTCCCATTTATAGCATGTGCTGCCATCTAATTTAGACGACACCATATAAATAATGAGTACATCCCACTTTTCGGCGGGCAGTCCCAAAGTACAGAGAGCCCGCAAGTTTTTAGTGACATGATCAACAATAAATCGTAGGGACTTGTCGGTCTCTCGCACTGATTCAATGCTAAATAAAGCCTTTAAGTGGTTATTTATTAGCTGTCGTTTGTTGTCGTAACGTTTGCACAAAAGTTGCCAAGCCTCAGAATAATTAGAATCGGACACTTCTAAATTGCATAGAACGCGGGCCGCTTCACCTTCCAGATACGAAAGTAGGTAGTGAAATTTGTGTATGTTTTGTATCTTAGCGTTGTTGTGAACTAAAGAAATATAAGTTTCTTTAAACTCAAGCCACTTAAAACACGACCCGTCAAAATTTTGAATTTTAATGACAGGTAGTCTGAACCCGAGAACATCACTATTATCGTGATGACACTGCATAGAACAATTAGTATTGTTCAAGCCGTCTCTGGAAGGCAAATTGGCTTCTAGAAAATCTTGAGCTATTGATAAGTTTGTGTCAAACTCTTGTTCAAAATTGTCCCGATTCGTCAATTCTTCAGCTTGGTTAGGTTCACTTAAAATCTCTATTTGACCTTGCACCTCATCGAAATCAGTAAATAACGATTGCATTCTCGATATTTTCATTGAGAGCTGTTTAGTTTCCAACGACGAAACAGTTTCCAAGACGGTTAAATTGTCTAAATAGGATTTAAATTTCGTTAATCGACCTTTAATAGAACCACGTCTAGACTTAAGCATTTTAAGTTTATCTTCCGCCGACATCTCGTCTTGCTGCAATAAAATTATCGAGAAAAATAACTCAAATCTAAGTAAACAAGTTATGTAATTGCATACGATACGCTCCTCGCTTAGCCGGTCCACCGACGCGCCGTCTGCCGTTCAGCCAGAAGAAATTGAACTCTCGGGCCTGCGCGTAGGCAGCAATGCGCTCGCGCTGCACTTGGGCGTGGCTATTGCCCCGAAGTAGGTCACTGGACGCTGGAATAGCAAAAAATGCACTACTAAACAGCTGATTGGAGATATGTCTGCAGGCGGGCAAAGGGCGTTAAGTACCTAAAATTGGAAGCAAGGATTGCGAAGATTTGCTTTTAGTTTATTTTAATAATATAGGCGTGATAACTGGGGTGCACAAGTAATAGAAAATAGGCATAAATCTTTAGGTAGGCACTTGCAAGTAGGTTTTATTTTAATGTTTGGAAAATTGGCTAGTGCAAAGAAGCGATGATTGCGTTGCTAGGTATAAAGCAAATTGGATTAAATGATTGGATGACGCTTGCAATGCAACTTATGAAGTTAGCTAGGTTTTCTATTGCCTTAATAGCTTGTAAGTCGTAATATGAGTTAGGCAGTTGAGTGTAGCCTTGAATCAGCTAGTGCAGATAGTTGGGAACACTAGAAGTCTTACGAAAATGCTTAGAAAATTCGAGAAACTGGAATCACTATTGGCACAAATCAAAGAGGAAGGAACTAGGAGAAGTAAAGGAACGGGCTCACGATATAAATTGGGCAGGCAGGTGAAAGTAGACACGTTGTGGTGCGCGGCGTGGCACGTGGCACGTGGCGGGCTGCTGCGTAGAAGGCGTGGGTCCGTCAGAAATGCGTCTTTTGGACGCTGGAACTGGAGCGATTGGGTCTGGCTGCACGATGCACGTTGATAGGCACAGCTAATGCCTTGGCGTTGATCCAGGCATCTAGGCGCTGCGCTGAGTAGGTGCACGTGGCGATGGCCTCTTCGCTTGGGAAATGGAAACTGCAACTGACTTCGGAATCTGATTAATTGCTGCAGTGTCCTGTCACGGTCGCCATTTTGTTCCAGACGGGAACAAGGGAAGTTGAATTAAATCCAAATTGAAAGCAAGACTGTTTAATGCAGTTTAAATAGGCACAAAATTTGGTTCCATGTGGAGTGTGTTTCGCTAGGCGGTGGAAAGGCAAGTGTCAAGCAGAGGGCTCTGATGGATGGCGTGGGTGTGTGGTGAGCCAGGATTGGCTGATTAGATGTATCACGACATATTTAAGCTATCTAATTGGCGGAGGCTCGATACAATGCAAATATATGACTTGTGTAGTGGAAATAAGGTTTGTAATGGGTTAACAAGAAAATAATATTAAAACCTAAATATAACTAAATGATGTGCTGAACGCAGCGGCGTGAACAAACGTGATAACTCAAATGATCTTGAATCACTACCCCCCATACCTGTACCCATTGACCGGTAAGTGTTTACGCGAAACAAAAGATCTCTTTTTAATTAGACAACCATTGACTTACTATTACTACGGTATAGACTGGCAACCCAGAACATTTTTCTAGGCGTCTTTCTTCCAATCAGGCCGCCATCTTGGAAAATCAAAGAGTATGTAAACGTGCAGTAGATGCGACAATTTTCTGAGTTCGGATTCAGTTATGGCCATAGCGTAATACACACGTATAAAAAAAACTACTTACTGATTTAATCACCGACATTTGTAAATTTTTGATACTGGATATCTTTATAGTTCCCGAGGATGCACTGTGTTGATGCAATTTGTCTCAGCGATTTGTGTCAGATTTGATAACAAAGTCCTATTTAAGGTCCATGCGGATCGTCAGGTATCGATTTTGATAGCAATCGCAGCAAGACAAAAAAACTAAATTACGACCATTTTCAGTTTCAGTCAGATCCATATACATTTAAGGTCCCACGGGATCCTCAGATATATATTTTGAAAGCAATTAGAAATTAATATAATAATTATAGTCTCCTAAATTTCTAATGGGTTCATATTCGGAGTCGATACTTGCGTCGCGTACAGTATTTATATAAGAGAACTGACCATGTATTAAAATAAGTACAACTTAAGATCTAAATAGCAACTAAACGGTACCAAGAAAATTATTCATAAAAACGATTAAACAAAAAAAAAGCAAATGGTTGCTGCTATTTTGGCGCAAAATTTAAGATCTTTAAAGCTTCAAATCAGTAAGTCTAGTAAGTTTAATGTTATACTAATAAGGCAAAATAGTCTTAGAAAATTGTCACTTCTACATTTTTAATCTGTTAAATAATGGCCGCCATCGGCGCGTATCTTATAAATTACTGAAAAAAAAATGTAATTTAATAAATCCGTGAATTTGCCGATGAAAAGTGATCCCCGTACTTTTACTATTGTTGGGTTTGTTGTTGGTGCAATAGCGCAATGCAAAAGAAGGCATTTTTTTAAAGTTTTGAGTCAAAATTGCACTCGAACCGACCGCCATCACTGCCCGCCACAGACTTTACCAAGATACTCTCATGAGAGTATGTTGACATGCGCAAACTTATGCTAGGTGATGTCTACTCTAGTAACATAACTCAATGTAGACAACAGACGGCTTATTTATATTTTCCACCTAACCTAACCACTAGGTAAGTTCTACAACCATAACGCGAGTCCGAGTCCCTTTCTATTAAAGGTAATGATTAAAAATATTAAAGTAATATGTTTCTTTTTTTCATATTGCAATGTTTCAAATCGCACTATCACATTCTTCCAAATCTTGTGTATGTTCCCGCCATTGCCAACTTAATGAATGTGTGTTGCAGACTTTATGATAAAAGTATTTTCCTGTATGTTGGCCAATGGCTGAATGTCAACTTGAAGGCTCGAAGTGCGAAGTTATAATACCGCCTTAATACTGACGCGCTGATAATTAATGTTTATAAAAGGCCCGTTCTATTTCATTTCATTTCATTTATTCCTTAATACAACGTAGTCTATACTGATTTTATACATATTGTTTATTGCTGATAAATATAAATACTGAATAACCAGCACGGCTATCACAAGACGGCGCGCGAGGTCTCTCGTTTTTTCTCGAACTATCCGTCTCTCTCTTATTAGACAACTTAGAGAGAGAGATAAATCGAGAGAGCTCGCGCACCGTATTGCGATAGCCGTGCAGTATCGTGAAAAATACTCAGCGTGTAATCTTGCAGAAACTCAAGTAGACTTTAAGGCTGAAAGCGAGACCAGCGCTATGCCATGCCATTATAAAAAAAGGACGAGTCAGACTTTTGACCTTAGACGTTATTTTGTTGATGTTGAAACATTATACCTTTTTCACGAAACAATAATTATTTTTATTAAATATTTTTTGTTTCGTGTTATTTTTAACGAGGAAGTTACCCCGATCATTTTATAAACGATATGATACAGAGAAAAAAAATCCTGTCGGGGGCTACAGACGAAGATGGTTTATTTTTCCATTATATTCTTTCTCTGTATCATATCGTTTGTTGATACATTTATTGAAATTACGCCTCAATACGAATTTAGCGCATATAAGTTTCCATATATCAGAATCAATTATTTTTTTATGCTTTAGAATTTGATATGCGTTTTGTGAAGGTCTATCACAACATTCGGATCCGCAAGCCCGCCATTTTAATTTAAAGTCACTGACAGTTAACAGATATGACGACTACGATTTCAAGCAGAAGAAATGAATAATTTAATGAGGTCAAATGTTTCCGAAAATTAATTAATCGTCGCAGTCGGATTAAAAGTATCCTAAACGGAAGCTAGGGTAATAATGTACTTGTAAAAAAAGTTAGATGTTTTTCCGTCCATGGGAAGCTGAGATCACGCGGGACACACCAATGCTTAGTTTGATACTGGCTGGGTTCTTTTTTATTTAGAGATTTATTATAAGTGAGAGATTATACGAGTGATTATTTTTGAGATAGGTACAGTACTTTTATTGTCTTAGGTTCATCATATCAGCCGAAAGACGTCCACTGCTGACATAGACCTCCCCCAAAGAGTGCCAAAGTGACCGGTCCTGCGCCACCCGCATCCAGCGGACTCCCGCAACCAGGTCATCTGTCCGCCTTGTCGGGGGCCTACCTACGCCGCGCCTTCCGGTACGTGGTCGCCACTCAAGAACCTTTCCGCCCCAACGGCCATCGGTTTTACGTGCTATTTGTCTTAGGTTAACTTGTCGTAAATAAAATTATATTATAACTAGCTTCTGCCCGCGACTCCGTCCGCGTGGAACTCGTTTATATCGCAGCTCCATACAAACTTATACCTCCCCATTTCACCTCCTTAGGGGATGATTACGGGGATAAAAACTATCCTATGTTACTCTCCATCCCTTCAACTATCTCCACTTAAAAAATCACGTCAATTCGTCGCTCCGTTTTGCCGTGAAAGACGGACAATCAAACAAACAAACACATAGGGGAAGGTGAGGTATAATGATCCCCTTAAGGGAAAAACTTAACTGTGGCTAAAGTTGAAAGCAAAATCGCAAGATTTCTATTGTTAGAGGTAGTCAATTTACTTAACTTTGTAACTGCATACTTATTCTTTATTATATGTTTGTAGTTTTTTTGTACAAGAGGTTTTTGTTAAAGTTAAGAAAAGGATCATTTTATACACCCCTATGTAAAAAATGATCCCTGGGGTAGGGGTAAAATAATCCCAGGGATAAGTTAATAAATATCAGTGAAATAAAACACTTAGCTGTTTATTTTAATCATATGTATTGTTCATAACAATTTAAGTATATAAGCAAGTTACACCAAACTTTTCCAGTCTTCTAGTTTCAGTAGAGATCTTTTTTTTACAATTATCTACCTCAACCAACAAAACTAAGCATTAAACATTGCAACAAACTTTTAAAAGGTTTGCAAAATTAACAACATACCTAATCAAGGTAGGTAAACAAATGAATTCTTCTTCTTAATAAAAAAAAAAAACAAATTTTACTAATAAAATAGGGATCATTTTATACTCACAGCTTTCGCCCCAAACACCAAATTCCAAGATATCGATCAAAACAAACCTTCAAATACCGCGTGCGGAGATCAAACATTGCTTACTCGTAAATATTAACTAACTGGTATTAATACGATATACGATAACCCGCAAATACAACAACATTTTAATAAACACGAACATGTAAAAAGTAATGAAAGTTCAAAAACAGACTTACCTTAGATCACTGCCACACTTTTTGATATTTTTTGAATAAAATCACACCAAGCGCTCGCACCGCCATGATGCTCGGAGAGGCAACTGGCAGGGGTGCGGGACACATGTTTCATGCGCATTTGGATATATGGCACTAGTTGTCTCAGATTTACGGCGGGGGATCATTTGACCTCCCCTCCATTTGATCGTATTACCTCACCTTCCCCTACACTTTCGCATTTATAATATTAGTATGGATAGATAATTATTTATTGATTAATTTATCATACTATCCTACTAATACTAGTATATATGTAGTATATAGTGTAATATTAGTAGTATGAATGCGAAAGTTTGGATGTTTGGATATTCGAATGTTTAGATATTTGGATGTTTGTTACTCCATCACGCTTAAATGGTTAGCCGATTTTGATGTCATTTTGCACGACGATAGTTTATAGCCTGGATTTAATAAAAAGATAGTTTTTATCCCGGGTCCAAGCAGACGAAGTCGCGGGCGGAAAATGGTTTATATATTTGTGGGTGGTGGGTGAGGTGATATTAAAACAAGTAACAGAATAGCGGGCATAGGAACTTACTTATGCGAGCGTGGGAGGCGAACATCCTCGCGTTTCGTGCAAGTATTATGGTGGTGATTATTTAAGGTACCTACCTAATTCTAAAGAAGACGAAAAGTAGTCAAAAGTTACGTTACAAGCCATTAACATTTTTGCGCTCGCAATACCAGTTTTTGCAATCCATATCCCACATAAATGGTTATGCAAAAATTATTAAGAGACTTTATAAGTTTTCGATAAACAAATGAATTACACAATTAGTGCAAACCACTCTACTTTAGGAATTGAATTGTCTTAATGTCCAATTACAAAAAATTAAACCGATTGGGTCCCAGGCAAATAAAAGAGCGATTTTTTGGCGAAACTGTATCACAATACAGTCGGACGTTATCTCATTGGGACCGCTTGAATATTATTGCAATGATTTCAAAGGTAACTAAATAATAAAAATGTTTGGTTCTGTAATTGACTGTGCATATTTTCTAATATCTGCGCAACACAGGCGCATTTGACCTAAATAGTACAAGATATGCTTGTGTACGAGTAAGCGGCACGTATCATGCGCATTTGCGCATATGGCAACAGCAGTAACCAATTTTTGTTTCACAGGTACTTTGTTTCGCCGTTTTAGTACTAGCTGTGACCGCACAGCATGATCATGATCACAAAATTGCGCATTCTTATCAACACATCTCGCGCCATGATGGTCCAGCACAAAAGGTGACTATACATGCTCACAAACCCGAGCAGGGGCACGAGCATTGGCATGAACACGAGCAAAGCAATGAGCACGGACACGAGCACTGGCATGAGCACAAACATGAGCAAAGCCATGAACACAAACATGAACATGGACACGAGCACTGGCATGAACATAAACATGAACACGAGCACAAACATGAGGACGGTGACGACCACAACCACGAACACAAGCATGAGCATGAACACGTACACTGGCAATCTCACAGCCATGAGCACAAGCACGAGCACGGACATGAGCACAAACACGAACCAGCGCACTCCTCGCAGCACATCTCGAAGCACGACGGACACGCGGAGGAGGTCATCATCAAGGACCACCATGGACACGAGAAACACGTCGACTACTACGTGAGTAATAAATAAATACAATTGAATGTTGCCGTCATTCATTCATATTATAATACCTAAACATGATATAATTTTGAATGCAGACGCATCCCAAATACGAGTTCGAGTACAAGGTGGAGGACAAGCACACGGGCGACCACAAGACGCAGCACGAGCACCGCGACGGCGACGTCGTCGAGGGCTTCTACAGCCTGCACGAGCCCGACGGCTCCGTCAGGGACGTGCACTACCACAGCGACAAAAAGACCGGGTGAGACATTCATACGTTGTTTTCTTTATTGTTATTTTCTTAACACGTTAACAACCTGTTGTTTTATTTTGTTTTAGCTTCCACGCCGACATCAAACACAGTACTCATCATATTGTTCCTGAGCACCATCACCACCATTAAATCTATGTTGTTGCACCATTAGTTTTATTGCTTTGTTAGATTTATTATTGTTAAGTTTCATGAGATTGTTATAAGTACTGTATTGATACGAAGTAAACTTGTTCTTACAACGGTATTTATTCAATATGACGTCACCGTCAGTTATTGATTTTAAACTTTCACGATTTTGAAACATAATTTTTCAGAGGATATCCACATCTTCCTTTATTTCTTTCTTTTTTTTTTCATCTTAAGCCAGTTCGTTCCACGCCTTATTATGTATGATGTTGTGACACATCCAAAACGTCGGGAAGCTTCAGAGGGAAATAAATAAGTTAATTATACTCGATTAAGTCACGTTTATTGACGTCACCGATTTGCGAACGTTGACTTTTAAATATGAATCTCCTTTATCTCATCGAGTAGAAACAATAATGGCGCGTGGCGGAACGCAATATCAAAGGGGCCGCTCGGTTTTTGATTTCCAGCTACGGAATTGCCCTTGACACAGCTTTCGAAGCAAAAATCCAACTCATGATATCATACTGTCTCATACTGATCTCCTCGATCCTTCCAGTCCTGTCCTTCACGGATGCTCAGAGGCCATACTTAATGTAGTAAATTCCTGTCGTCCCAGTCCATGTGGCTCAGTTTGAGTTGCACAGGGCGGTTCCACAACACTTCGGGAGCTCCAATACCGCGAGCCATCCGGTGGCCCTTGGACACTGCAAGTACGCATCATTGCTGTGAATTAATGTCTACAAACGTTTGTCACTTCTCATGCCCGAAAAGTGTGTCATATTAGGCATGTCAAGCGGGGCCAAAGTAGTATATTAGGTCCCTAGGAAAAATACAAGTACGTATTTATGATTAACCAAATATTTTTATTTGACCAATCAAAAGACTTCACCATGTATGAAATCCAGCAATCACAAGATATACATCGACCGGGACCGTGCGCGACGACAGCGCCACGTGACAGGTGGTCATTCTGGACAATATTGTCACTGCTGTCAAGCGAGAAATAAGTAAATAAATTGAAAAAAAATATATGAAATATTATGTTATTTTACTATGTATATTAGACAATTTTGGACGATGGTAGTCAGTAAAATGATTGCCAAGAACATTCAAATTGTAGTTTTCATTGAGAAATGAGCCTTCTGGTAACTAAAACGGGGTTTCGTGCCATCACCCACGAAATCATTTTCCAACCGGAGACGATGAATAAAGGCAAGAAATTGGTGCTAGCTGGGCATGTCCTTGAGGTTGAAGACATTCGCCAAGGAGACATGACCTGTACTATCAAAGTCCTAGTGGTTCGCCAAACTTCTGTCACGGCAACGGCGTAGGTACAAGACAACTTTGTTTGTAAGCAGATTTTTATGTTTAGAATAGAATAGAATAGAAAAACTTTATTCAACATCACATGACAATTCAAGTTACATGGGAACCTTAAAAGTAGACTTAACATATAAATTTAAAATTAATCCTACAGTGTTTCGATGCCGTTCAACAAAAGCTTATTCTGTGTTTAACAAATCAATTTACTTAGAGCTAAACATCTATTGTCATGTTGATAGTGTATCGCGACTGTGTTTATAATAACTGGGAAATGCGGAGTGGAATTTTTTTCTTACGGCAATTACCCACTTATTTCTTTGGTCTCGTTTCCACCACGGTCTTGGAAATTGGTATCTTGGTGTTATTAGAATTCACAATAACACATCTTACTAAATATTAAATCTATCTCAAAAACGATTAGATAATGTTCACTGCAACATGGATTTGACAGCTCAAGTCAGAGACAAAAATGTAAATTTTAGCCGTAGCGAGCGCTGTGATTGTTTAGGCTACTCCCTCCACCCGGGTGGACCCTGCCAATACTATTCAACTAATTCAACTCTTTAAAAAAAACTTTGTATTGGGTATCCATTAACCAGAATAAGAGTACAGCTATATTAAAATATATATTTATTTTATTAAAATCGCCACATAGTTTCGCAAAACATTAAAGTGAAGTTATTGTTTTTGAAGATAAAATATCTTTTACAGTACATATGGTGCTACATTCCCGCACTAGTGCGGAAAGAGCACTTTCCGTGCATATGTCGAAACTTTAAAGAGCCATATGTACAGTAAAACGTTGTACGATACACGTGCGAATAGGTAATTCGCAACTCGTGTCGATTTATAACACTCCCTTCGGTCGTGTTTTAATTTATCACCACTCGTTGCGAATTTCCTAATTTCGACACTTAGAAATCCATAATAATTTTTAAACAGCAAAATAAATAATGATTGCTTGGTAAGTTTTATAGCCAGACCCTCAATTTTACAACCTTGGAATTAAATAAATAAGAAAAATCTTGTACTATTAAAAAGGTACTTTAAATGAAAAAGATTGATCCGGTCCAGTAATCCTACACACTCTAATCCGGGTTTTTGCATAGTTTATTCTGATAGGAGGTTTATGGTTATAGCTGGCTGCTGTAAATTTGTTTTCAAAAACTAAATCAATATATTTGCGTTTTTTTTTTCTTAACATTTACTTCCAATGTTTTAGCTTCCCTCAATATCTAAATTTGGTGACCCTGATTTTATTTCCTAATAGCTTGCCAGCTGGGGGCCATTTAGATAACAAAGACTTGTAACTTATAATAGAAACAGCAGTGTCTTCTAATAAGGGGAATTGAAAAGAGACGTTCGCTTGGATAACAAGTAGGTAATAAACCTGTGAAGAAGGGGACCCTGGTCGATTGCGTAACGTTTTGTACGTACGTTAGGTAGACCTAAATGTTTTTTTTTGTATGGGAAAAAGTGGTTTACGAGTTTAAAAATAATATTGGAGCAAATGTGACATCATTTGGAGTATATGATGGTATTAAATAATAAGGATAATTATTGAATTAATTTTATGTTGCAATTCCAATTGCATAAATAACTACAGAATTGTAAAACAAAGAAATAATGAGCTTTATGCTGAAAATAATGAATTACACACTATCAAAGGTTTATTTTTATTTAATTACTTCTGTCTGCAATATTATTATTGTGGTTTGTTTTGTATTTGGTAATATTACAGTTATCCTGTTAAATTTAACAAAATACTTCATGACAAACACGTTAGAAGTTTTCCTCCTTTAAGTGGCCAACAAAACAAAAAACCTCATGAAACCCGTCTAGGACATAACTTACTTACACCTTTTTTAAGGAATTGTCTAGGCTGAAATGTGGTGAGAAGCTCCTTAGTAGTCCTTAGCATTGGTTTTTCAGTCAATGTTGGTAGACGGTACTCTTTCATACTTTGCTGGTAAAAACTGGAACCAACAGGGAAGTGGCAGGCCGGACATCGCACAGGTTGCTTCGGCAGTGGGAAGCTCAGCGACGGACGGTGTTCTTACGGATCCAAAGTCTGACTGCTGCGGCAGGCACCCTGAAGTCAAGGGAGTAATTCATTGAAATTACCGTAACTAATCATCATAAATTAATCTATCATGAAAAAATGGTGCCTACTAACCTATTACACACTTTTTGAGGCTTAATACGAGAAAATATACTCAGACTTTAATTTTACACTGTTCATACGTAATATGTATTCGTACGTTCTTTGAATTCGCATCCCATTTTTTAGCCACATGCTGATTTGATTGAGCTGAAATGTGGCATATTTGGGTTTGGTGAAAGCCGATATTATGTCACCAGCATGCTGATCTGAAGATGGAGAACAGAAGGTGGCCATAGCAACTCCTCAATTACAACAGGTAAACCCATCTTGGTTGGCTCACTGGAACCCTCTTAATGATTGGTTGATGAATAGGTAAAAAAGTACAGTACCTAAGTAATTAAAGGTTGTCCCTTAAGTATTTTTTCCCAGAAACTTACCATATTTCCCAGAACTGCTGAAAATATCAATAGTAAAGCCTTTATTAAAACAAAATGACAAAAAAGACATGGGAAACTACCGTCCCATAACATTGATTCCCATTTTTGCAAAAATTTTTGAAAAATGTATGTACAAACGACTCATACATTTCTTAAATAAATTTGAAATAATAAAACTAGAACAAAACGGCTTCCAAAAAAATAAATCGACTGCATTAGCTATTTTTAATCTTGTTCATCATGTTGTTAAAAGCTTAGATGTAAAACAGCACACTACAGCGGTATTTTTAGACATGTCAAAAGCTTTTGACTTTGTAGACCATGCGTTACTTTTAGACAAATTAGAAAAATATGGTGTTAGAGGTCTTGCTCTAAAATGGTTAAAAACTTACTTACTAAATAGAAAGCAATATGTAGAAATTGTTCAACTAGATGAACATAAAATAGAAACTGGCTATAAATCAGAATTAAAATGTAATTATTTTGGTGTTCCTCAAGGCAGTGTACTTGGGCCTTTATTATTCATTGTTTATATAAATGAACTACCTAATATCATTCCGTACAAATCAGTTATGTTTGCTGATGATATATCGTTTATTGTTACATCGGAAAATAAACAAAATCTACAAGAACATGAATGTAAAGTAAACGAAACGATGGAAACTGTTATAAAATGGTTAGAAATACATAATTTACAGGTTAATATTAATAAAACCCACTATGTACAGTTTAAATCAAAACGAGGTGAAAATCTTAGTATTAATGTTCATTTTAGAAATAAGAAAATACAAGAATTGCAAGACGTAACTTTTTTGGGGGTCACTTTAGATAAACATTTAGACTGGCAAGCTCACATTGATAAGGTCCGATGCAAATTGAATAGATTTGTTTATGTTCTACATAAATTAAGGCGCACTTCAGGATTGCAGGCCACTCTAGCTGCATATCATGGATATGTTAATTCGGTATTGAGATATGGACTAATTTTGTGGGGAAATTGTAATTATTCCAGCAATGCATTTGTGGCGCAGAAAAAATGTGTGCGGGCTATCTGCGGACTCGCTAACTACAAGTCTTGCAAACCGCTCTTCAGAAAACTTAAAATATTACCTCTACCCTGTCTATATTTTCGTCATCCAGTAAGCTATAATCACATACTTAAAATCCAAAATTTCAAGTCTGTAGGTCATTTAGTTCCGAAGTTAACCGAAAGCAAAGTTTGGCATTTATGACACTCACTTACTCATGATCATCAAAATAGAACTAGTACTCCCCATAAACTCAGAGAGCTGAAATTTGGTACAGAGTTAGGGTTTAATGGCCACATAAAGGGAAAACTATAAAAAATTGCAATTTCAACCCAGTTTTCTAGATACACCAACTGTATACATTACTTTGTAAATATATAAGATTTCAAAGTTACATTTTCAGTGAATGGGAAAATTCAAAAGCAAGAATGGGCCTGCATTCATAGTTTGTATGTATAGATAACACATTAACCTACAAAAAGAAGTGAGATCCCATAAAAAACATTCCATGTAAAAAAGAGGCCAAGTCTCGAAACTCTTCCACCGTAAAAAGTTGTGAGATATTTCGTAGAGCCAAGTCTCAGGCATTCTTAATAATCTTTATTTGCTTGCTAAATAAAATTTTGTGACTTGGCAATCACACAATACTACATAGTTTTAGGTAAGTATGCAAAAATCCATAAATACAGTTAAGTTGTGTGATTGCCACGTTGCAGAATTTTATTAAGCAAGGAAATAAAGATTAATAAGAATGCCTGAGACTTGGCTCTACGAAATATCACAACTTTTTACGGTGGAAGAGTTTCGAGACTTGGCCTCTTATTTACATGGAATGTTTTTTTATGGGATAACTATTTACCAATTCACCAGCACACTATGTTCGTACCGCTTCGCCGTAGTCCGTCGCAGCATTAACTCCATGTTTATTCTTTATTTTTTGTAATGTTTACTAATTAGACGTTCGTTTCAGACGTTTTTAACATTTTGGACTTGTTTTTGTGATTTATACTTACTGCGTATGATATTAATATTCAATGCAGATTCGTCGCTGTTGCTTGCATACGCGCTAACTTGCTGATCATGCTGTGTGCACTTGCCTTGGATGTCTTTCTAGTCTATAAGCTATTCATAAAGAACCATTGTATCTCATAATGTATGATGTCTGTAAAGTGTACCTAATAAATAAATAAATAAATTAATTAATGGCATGTATCTAATATTGCGAAGTATGATTGATCGATGCACGACTGTGTGATGCCATTTGTGCGAACCATAGTTCATGCGACGTATGATTAGGCGATGCACGACTATGCGACATGCCATTCATTAAAATTATATGCTAATAATATCTGGTTACCTTTACTTATTATTATTGATTAGTTCATAGTAGTTTCAGAAAGACTCTAAGGCAGGTCGGTGTAGGTACAACGACAAGCAAAGCGAGGAGGGGTGTTAGGTGTACTGCGACCCTACAGCGCGCGAGACGAGCGAGCGAAGCGCCAAAACGTCTTGCCAAACGTCAAGAATCGCTAGGCTAACATGCAATGTCCTATTATGTCACAAAGTGTGAAAATGTTTATGGAATACAGATGGTAAACAGAACTTTGGTGCATTAAGTGAAAAGATGAAACTGTCATGTCCGTTGTAAATATGTTTTTTCATGTAGTGTCTAACTTATTTAAATGTACAGATATTTAAGTAACACTCACTTGTTAAGATATCTTTGACCTCGACTGTTCAATTGGGCAACAAAGAGAAAAACATATTGATATTGGCAGTTATAAATGAATGCAGTTATAATTAGATAGATTCATCATCATAACTTAAGAGCCTTGCTCTTGTCGGTGGAGTAACCGCCACTTTTATATGTGCATTGCCAGCCTCTTGGCTTCCTCATACTCGTATGACTCGACATCAGCTTTATCTTTTTTTTTTTAGATAGATTCATAAAATCTATTTTTATTTTGAAACGTATAGATCTTGAGGGGCACGGCACAGTGAAATGTTTCTCGCTCGTGGAACTCGTTTAAGTAGGTATGCATTTGTCTCAGCTGTCACTCAAGAAATCCTCCAATCAGCAAAGGGTCGGCAACAAATATAATTTTATAAAATATAAAAAACTAAAATCACCACCACACATAACATTTGGTAACTTGTGGAAATAAAAGAAGTATAAATATTTGTTATTATTCTATTTATCAATGCGACTGCACCAACTGACGCTGTCCTATGTATTCATATAAAAAAATGAAATAAAATCATTCAGAAGTCACTAACAGATTCAATCCTCGATGATATTTTGAATCCATTTCATATAAGAGAAAACGTTGGTATACTTAGTGGGCACCGGCGAACCACATTCACCCCTCTTTGCGCTGACAACTCCGACAAGATAGAAAACTCCTTCCATTTCCAACATGATTGGGCCGCCAGAGTCACCTCTGCAAACATCTTCTCCACTCGTACTGGCGGCACAAAGCATGCTTTCAGTCAGGAGTGGGTAGTCATGCTTGCATGTTTCTGGCGCCATCATGCGTACGTGGGCGAGCATTTTGACGGGTGATGCGCGCTTTCTCTCAGCAGTCTGGCCCCACCCAGTAGTGGTGAGTATTGAACCTTCATACCAGCGTTTGTTTATGTTGAAAGATGGCAAGCAAATAGGACGAATGTAGTCTGTAATTAAAAAGAAAATCCTAATTTACGATCTAATTCTGATATCAATTCGAAATATAAGTTTTTTTTTTTTATTACAAACTTACAATTCAAGTATTGCAGTGTTGAGTATATATGTATCCCATAAAAAACATTCCATGTAAAAAAGAGGCCAAGTCTCGAAACTCTTCCACCGTTAAAAGTTGTGACATATTTCGTAGAGCCAAGTCTCAGGCATTCTTTTATCTTTATTTGCTTGCTAAATAAAATTCTGTAACCTGTCAATCACACAACTTTCCTGCATTTTTATTAAGCAAGCATAAAGATTAAAGAATGCCTGAGACTTGGCTCTACGAAATATCTCACAACTTTTTACGGTGGAAGAGTTTCGAGACTTGGCCTCTTTTTTACATTGAATGTTTTTTATGGGATCCCACTTCTTTTTGTACGTTATTGTGATTTCAATACATACGAATTATGAATGCAGTCCCATTCTTGCTTTTTAATTTTTTGTCCCATTCGCTGCAAATATAACTTTGTAATCGTGTATGATTACATGGGTTTACAAAGTTATTTATGCAGTTTAATTGTTTATCTTATTCACTGCAAATATAACTTTGTAATTATATATGTTTATATGGGACTACAAAGTTATGTATGCAGTTGGTGTATCTACAAAACTGGACTGAAATTGCATTTTTTTTTAGTTTTCTGATAATTTATACACTAAACACTAATGTATTTAAAATTTGAAGCTTCTAAGTCTGCTAGAAGTGCCTTAGACTTTTGATGATCGGTGAGTCAGTCAGTGAATGACAAAATTAAGAAACTTTGACTAGTTATAAATCTTAAAGCACCGGTTCAAATTGTTTGAAATTTTAAATATATCGTGTTTATACAATGCGTGCTTGGTTACTGAAAATTCAGGCTTCTAGTTTTATCCACAACGAAGTTATAGGGGGGTCGAAAATGGCCTGAACTGATTCGAGAAAAGGATGGTACTGCCGTGCCGCTGTTTTGCTCGACTTGGCGGGGGCACTGCCGTGCCCCCAGATAATGACATTACTGACTAACAAGCGGAGTTCAAAAAATGTTAAAACAACTAGACTGCACAACACTGCGCAAAAAATAACACTCCTTTTCGTTGGGCTGTCGTAAGATGGCGCTGTTGCGTAAAGTAAAGACGATTTTATCCAAATATTCTCAAATTTGGCCTGTGGGTCACCGAACTCCATCAAACTTTTTTATACGTTTAATATGGTTTGTTGGAGTTCAGACGCCGACAAAAATCTGGAGAATGACCTTCTAAATGCGTGGAAATTGGTGAAGTTCTGCATCGCGCTATTGGAGTTTTTAATGTATGTTGTATAAATACAATTTCCTTCAAGCTCTACTTATTATGTGTCACTGACAACCTCAACGAACTTTCTCGTTTATTATATGTATATAGAGAAGAGATTACCTATAATGGCGCGCAACAAAATTTTTTCGTGAAGTTTGTGCAGTGCGCGCTCAGGTCTTAAAGTCAGATTTAGATGTAATCTCTAAACAGCCAATACAAAATAAAATAAATATTTTCGTTTTAATATGCTATCTTTAAAATTCATGTAAAATGTTATCAAAAGTGAATAGTTATACTAAATTAACGTTTCTAGGTATATCATATCCAAAAAAAGTCAAGTAATCAACAAAAAGGTTTTAATTTGTTTCGTCGAGTAAGAATCCATTAACCGAGCATTAAAAAAAAAGCTGTACATTTTGTACAACCCGGTTAATTTAAGAATGCATCGCGTTCATGCATACACCTTGCTGCAAGGTGCCAGCGTCTCTTAATCGGCATATATCCATAAAACACGAGTGCAGTAATGTTATAAAACACGCGTCTTTAATACCCAGGATTATGAGCCTAAAAGCGAAGTAATAAGATGTACGAGTACGTTACGAGCAAATTTGTTGAAAATACCATTTCCGAAAATGCGTAATTTTCGCGGTTAGGTACCAAAAATTCAAGAAGGTCGAAGAGATGTGTGAGAGAGAGAGAGAGGTTTACCTGTGTATGGCGCAGTGTAGTCGAGCCTCAACATGGCAATGTCGTTGTAGTATGTGCCTGTTTTAAACACGTAGTCTCTATGGATGTGTATTTCGTCGGGATGCATAACCAAGTTCGGCACGCACTTGCTCCCAACACAGTCAGGGTTCGTTTTTGTATTGTACTCAGCCAAGGTGATCGCCACACTGAAATAGATTAATTAACACTTTCACTGCCAGGAACCCACCTAGCGGATGTTCACACCCTAAGATACGCGTTTTCCGCTAAATACGAGGAAAACCACGGGATCAGCTTCGAGCGTAGCGATTCTTGGCCGTGAATGCTTTTGCTTGGCTTTTTTGGCTTTTATTTGATTAATTAATTTATACATTATTATTGTATTAACATAATTGATGATTTCACTTATTTTATTCCATTAATTTTGTATATTTTGTTTCGTTAGTCAAACAAAGTAAATAATGCATAATTAGCTATTTAATATTGTTATTACTATTACTTAATGTAAAAAAAATAGTTGAACAAAGTAGAATCGCAATTAAAAATGATTTCTAATAAAATTAAGTCTCTGCTACCTCTATGTACTCCCTAATTGTCACATAAATCACTAGTGGCCTTTTAAGATTAATTTAAGTCAAGGCTGTAATATAAATATGTGATGTGGATGTACTTATATAATTAAATAAATAAATGTGTTAATAACATCAGTACTTTTTGATTCGACGACCGGTTTAGGCTGATGGGTAGTGACTTTGCCTACGAAGCAACCTTACGGGCAAATATTTGTGTGATGAGTATGAATATTTGTATCTAAGTCTTGGATGTTTTCCATGTATTTAAGCCCAAGTATTTTGAGCTTATATCTATTAAATATACCTTCGTCTAAATAGTACCCATAACACTGAGCTATTGAGCTTACTATAGGGTTAGTTCGATTTGTATAAGATTATCTCATAATATTTTTATCACTTATTCCTAATACGTAGGTTCTAAAATGAAGACTAGAATTTTACAGCATGACGTAAAAGTCACATTTTATCCATCTTTAAACTCGTAAATGGGACTTAAATTACATTACATGTGCTTTACGTACTCTTTTTATAACAGATGTGAGTTTATGTTTGTTAGAAATACGCAAGAAAACATTTTTATTTGCGAAATATTGCATTTGAGTAGCTCTGATCCGCGCTTTGGTTTGCATATTAAATATTTGAAAGATAGTCCACAAAATTAAAACTAACTTACTCATCGTTAATAACATTTGGCTTATCGAGGCAGTGGGCTGCAGTGAGCACATGCCGAGAGCTGACTAGAGATCCACCACATGTGCTATAAGTGGTCACATCCTGGAGCTGGCAAAACTGTGGCCCCTCAATTTGGTCATAGCATACTTCCCGTTTTTCCGTGTGTTTATGCACTGTAACTCGCACGAGCCACGGATACTGGGCGATCCCTGTAGCTTCGCCACCTTAAAGAGAATGCAGTGTTAATTGACAAAAACTTTTGTTGGTTAGTCAAATCAAATCGACGTATTCATAGTTACGCCGCTCCCCATTTGGCGGGAATCTGTCGGTGCAGAGGCGGCAGTGGCGGTACCTACGATACCAGTAACCTGTTATTGTGGAATTTCTTGAAGTCAATCCTGACACATTGCACATCTATGAAGTTTCTGAATAATGTCAATGTCAACTAAAGGAAAAAAATACATATATACTTGTTGCGTGTGACAGAATGGTGAGTGGCAATAATACCACAGACAATTTATATCGTTTCACGTTAAGGCGCCGTAGGTTCATGGTCTTCTGTCCCTCTCACTGAGCTTAAGCGTGAGCGAGATGGAAGTGCGTGATCGGAAGCGCGCATATCATGTTTTTAAATTTAAATTTTTTGGCCTTTTAAATAAATAAATAAATTATCACTGAGTTCTCTCAAACGTGATATTGCCGATTTTTAGAAGCAATTTTAATATTTTAAGTGTATTTTAGACCTATGTTCGTGATTATTTTGTATCGAGCGAAAATTGCTTAATCATGTTTCGAATCACTGATATCGCTGCAGAAAAGCCTCAAGATTAGGTACTATTCGTATTTTTTTGAAACCATATTACTTATTATAAACAGACGCATTATATTGTTTCAAAAACTCTGTTTGCTTAACTTCGTTGAACCTACGGTGCGGTGCCTTAAAAACTTCGTACAACCGACATATTGTCAATGATAATATACATGTTTGCTAATAAAAATAAAACTTATTAATTGTGAAAGTAATGAGCGCTTCGAGAAAAGGTAGGTAGTGCCCTTGCGCTTCGCTTGGCTCGTCTTGGCGGGGGCACTCCCGTGCCCCCAGAAATATCTTTATGAAATATTGACCTTCATTTATTTATATAATATAAACTATAGGTAGTCCTGCAAGTTTTAGATATTGACAATTTCGACAATATTAGGAAAACAATGCTACTATTTTTGTATAAATTTACGTGTAACAGAATACTGGGAAATATAATATTGAGTATGTTACAACAATTTCTTGTTGTGTCTATGTTATGTGTTAGTTTATAATTTCTTCTTTTCTTGTTTTATTTGGTACACATCAATGATATTTTATTTTTCAATTATCAAAAGTAGGTATATATAGGTACTTCACTCTCATTTCATTTTATTCACGTCTGGTAGATAGGGACAAAACATTAATCAATGAAATAAATATCGACACAATTGTATATAAAAGAATAAATAATATTTCAATGAAGTGATCTGAGCCAACTCCCGCTTGACTCAACTTTTATCGACACAATATTCGAACGTGTCCCATCACTAGAGACATGTGTCACGATTGACTTCATAGCGGCGGGATGCTGTAGTGTCAACTGTCAGTCGAGTCAGTACCGATTCTTTACTGCGCGCATACATTTAGGTGAGTGCTACCCGACTTGGCACGATAGCGGGCGCTACGAATGCAGTGCTAGCACACCGTCCCGCTTCAGCGCGTGATGTTACTACTGAGCAAATGTAATACTGACAGAGTACCGATAAGAGATCTGCGCGACAACAGTTAGTTTCTGGAAGCACAAAATACCGCATACGCAGTAAAGAATCAATACTGACAACTTACTGATATCGTACCGCCTCCGCACCGACAAATCTAGAAGCGAGCACAAAAATCAAAATGTACTATTTTAAAGCCCGGGAACCGCTTGGGTTTGGTTGCATCTTAGCTGAAGGATTTTGTGTGTTGTGGATCTGGTGATTATTAAGCCTTGGCCGAATTTGGGATATTTTTTTGTATATTAGGCACTTAACTACTTTAATAAAACTGATTGTAATAATAATGTCTTAATTTATGCAATTTTGAAATTATATTAGAATTATTAAATATATGAAAGATTTAAATGTTTCTATTTGTATGTAAAAGAGAGTTTACTTGCCAAGACAGAGCCTGGCATTCGCTATTATAATTACTTACCAGTGATATATTTATCAGGAGCAATATGGGAGGCATTTTCTTCAATTGAGCGTTTGAAGTATTTTTTCTTATTATCAGCATCTGTAATAAAAAAAATACTTACAAACAATTTATTTGCGTCCACTTTAGCAATGCCAATAGTGGTCCAGTCAATGAACTGACAACTTGTATGAAAAAAAATTACAATTTGGAAATAATTTATAATAGCATATTTTTTCTGTGTAACGGATATATTATCAATTAAATAGTTACAAAGTGACAGAATCCGACAAAATTTGAGACATCTAAAAATTTATAAATTAACTAGCTTCTGAAAATTCAGAAAAATATGAATATTTTTGTCTTTATTTTGGTTCATTTACATTTGCTCTATAATATTCAAGATAAATCATACAAAAAACGCAACTTCCGGGTGAAAAAATTGTCGGATTCTTGAATAAATGATTTTAAAATGAAAACAGCAAAAAAACACTATTATAAATTAATGTTTTTCATAACCGTATTTTTCCTGGAGTATGGTGTGTGCAGTAAAGGAGTTTTCTCAAACATGCAATTAAATATTGACGTTTTGTTCTTCATCGGGCTTCGAAGTGTCACGTTTCGGGCGACGAGAGACCCCCGTAATGGCATTTCATACAAAATTGGAGGCATTCCATAATTCGTGGCACAGGATCACGGCGTTCAGCCATGAAAATTAAAATTTGATTTCTTGGAGTTTTTTTTAATTTATTTCATTGCATGTTTGAGAAAAGCACTATACATACCTCGCCGTGAAAGGGGTTGCCAGCCTCATAACTATCCGACCTCGCTACGCTCAGCCTATATGTCCTCGGCCGGCAACCCCTTACTTCTCGGCCTCTGTAGTAATGTACTATTATATGATATGATATGAAACGTGAAAAAGGCAAACTTTGTTTTAAATAAGTCAGTATGTGGCTGAAACAGCGTTGCTACAAAGATAACATTTTTCGATTTCTGCACATGTATTTTTTTCGGTAAGTATGCTTATATTACAACGTAATTTAATTTTACCTAATACTCTAATACTTCTAGATCTCAAAATAACTTATTATCAAAATGCCTAATTTTTTACTCAAGACTTCTTTACTAAATGAATAAATGTTTGATTGTTATTATAATAACATACTTAAAAACATCTATAATTCAAAAGAATCCGGTATTTTGAGAAAACAAATTAGGCATTCGTGGATTTAGGTATTTCGGCGCAAACTTATTTTGATAAAGAAGTTTAATAGAAGGATCAGGCAAAATAAAATTACGCTGTGATGAAACCAATACTTTTATTCTTGGTCTGAAAATATGACATTATCGTTATGAATGTTATGATCCAAACACAATTTTCCCACTATATCGGTACTGTGGATACACCCACACCAGTTTTTTCACATATGTATAACTGACTGATTAAACAACAAAAATATCGATAAAAAAGCAAAAACAATCGGCAATGTTATAACGAAACGAACTATCGAAGTTGTACCTTGATGCCATTGGTCGACTCCCGCATGTTGGCCGCAGCAGCCTGACATAGGTTTCGGTAAGAAAGCCTTCATCTGTGAGCAATTCGGACCACCACCGTCACCACCTTGTCCTGATGGGCCTGGCCGACCAGCAAGGCCAGACAGACTGACATCTACTAATACTGCCAGAACAAACGCTATTAAGGATAAAGAAAACTTAGCCATGATGGAAAACCGGTAGCTTCCCGCTACTATAGACAAATCCAGCCAAGACAAGTCCTCTTCCTAGCGTCGTTCTGGACGCACTGTGCGGAAACGACCTTTACCTGGATATTTATAGGAAATTTAGGTAATGAGGAAAACACTGTATTATGCGCTTATTATTTAATACCTACCTATAAAACCTTTTATGGGTATACGTGGCTCCCTGCGACTTCCTTGTTTCCCATGAAATCATAGTTTGGAGAGAAAACAGCTCAAACGAGGTTTTGGTTTTGTTTCAGTAAATAAATCGTAGTAATATTATAAATGCGAAAGTTTCGATGTTTGTTACTCAATCATGCAACAGCTAAACGGATTAAGATGACTTTTGGTATACATTTAGTGTAGGTATAGCCTGGATTAACATTATATAATACTTTTTATCCCGAGAATCATCCCCTAGGGTCGCCCCCTTACTTTTTATGGAGCTACGATATAAAAACGAGTTCTACGCGGGCGGAAGCTAGTTGTGAATAAATCAATCTAAAGCCGAATCTAGTGCCAATTAACTCTTCATCAAGGAAATGCCGTCGCGTCTGGTCCAAGCCTCAGCCTCGCTATTCTGTAACTTGTTTTAAGCTCAACTAAATGCTCACCCATAAATACATCTAGGTAGAGGTCTAGTTTCATCAGGCGTGACGGGCGGAGTGAGGTGCATTCATGAGCACTCCGCTTCCGCTCCCGCTCCGCTTCCGCGTAAAGAATAACAGCCGGTGACTCTAGAGCTGGCGCGTATACCTTTCAGAAACGGAAAGGAAAATGAGCGCTCCGCTACAGTGGCTTCGATGACACCATTACTAACGTAATAATTTACTAATCTTTATAATTAATTTTGTATTAAACAGTAACGTTCCGATAGCTCCGATAGCTCAGTTGGTAAGTAGTGACGGTCCATCTATGTCTGTAGTCGACGGTTCGAATCTGGTTCGGAAATCAAATTTAAAAAAATCCTTTCATGTGAAATCATTGTAATAGGTACTGATATTGTAAAGAGGTGAAGTTTCTTGGTTTGTATGTAACGGGTAATTTCTGAGACTAATCATCCGTTTAATAAAAATACCAACATGTAGAACGAACGTTCGGGATAGAGATATATGTATCCCATAAAAAGCATTCCATATAAAAAACAGGCCGAGTCTCGAAACTCTTCCACCATAGAAAGTTGTGAGATATTTCGTAAAGCCAAGTCGGGCATTCTTATTCATCTTTATTTGCTTGCTAGATAAAATTCTGCAGCTTAGGAATCATAACTTTACTGCATTTATTTGTTTTTGCATACCTAAAACTATATATAGTATTGTGTGTTTGCACCGTCTCATCAAATAAATAAACATAATAATAAAACAGCTACACAACGCACACAGTTTAATAATCATTAATATAGCATAGTCCATAATAACGAACCCTTATTTATAACCATGGTCGCAAACGAGGTGTTATACTCGTAAGCTTAACATTATGTACTACATGTCTGTGGTATTGTAGCTCTCAAACTGCTGAACCGGTTTGAGTGCGGTTCTTAACTATGTTTGATGTGTCGTGGGTGTATTATATTTTGTATAAAAAAGTGTATGGTTCATGGTATTTTAACTTGTTATTAGTTTTTTTTATAATAAGCGGTATTTAAACTAAAAACGAACATTGTTTCTTAAAAACATTTTAAAATCGTCATTAATCCGTGGAAATTGCAGTTAATTTACGTCAAAATGCCGTTTTTTTATAGGGAAGCATATATTTAGGAAAATTACTCAAATACCATGAGTAAGGCAAAATAAATAATGGAATATCCGTACTTAGTCATACCTGTATTGACTACCGATCGATAATCAGTACGGTATTTTATATTAGTAAAATAATAGTTATTTATTATACAAGTGCGGAAAGTAGGTAATTCTCAACGAGTGGCTGTGAACAACACGAGTTGGGAATAACCTGTCCGCACGTGTGTCATTTAGTACATTGTGAGTACGCAAGTGAGCTATGTTGATAATTAATTACATCAGAGGCGGGATTGTTCCCGTGAGCCGTAGGTGAGCGTGATAAGAGAGCCGAGGATGTAATTATCAAAGCTCACGCGTTTCATACGACGTTTTTCAACACATTTACGAAGAAAAATCCTTTTTGTTCGATTAAAAAATGTATAGGCTTCCTAAGTTATTTCCTTTAGTTATTGATGGCAACAGGTTTTTACTCACATATTGTACATTGCTAAGAATTTCCAGTAGCGTCATTTCTATTATATTTATCACTTTTCTATTCACCACGATTACAGGGCCTCCAATTGGCATTATTTGCCTTTGTACGTACTTACTGGAGATTTCGATATTATCAACTTCGTTATTTCTACTCAATGACTGTGTGTTAGAAAACAATCTTAACCGAACCTATAGGGCACACAACGTGTTGTGTTACTATTTCAGAGAAAAAACTGTTTTATTAAATAGTATGCAAATGATGATTATGGCTAGTGTTATGGCAAATGAAATTATGGATATCGAAGGTATAAAGAAAGTGTTGATTACACTTCTGTTATTTACCTATTATTAGACTAAAAAATAAAATGCAGTTTTCAAAAGACACATACAATAAAATGTCTGTTTCAATGTATCCCATTCGGTCAGAAACGGACCCCGTTTCGGCCGCAGATTATCTAAAAACTATAAAGGTAGGTAGTTTTTTGCCACTTTCAGAGAGAGATATGATACGAATTTATTATTGATAGAGTAGTTTTGGAGTAACAGGTTTATTCTACAACAATATCACAAAACATTCGTTTGGAAAACAAGAATGACAACAACACATTTAAAGTGATCACAAAACAAAAAGGATTTAATTGTGGTAATGGTGCTCAGGAACAATGTGGTGTGTACTGTGCTTGATGTCGGCGTGGAAACTAAAACAAATAAAGTAAAATTAAAAGAAGTTAAAAAAACACATTTAAGATAAAGAAGTTCATATAGTATCTTGTGGTAACCCAGTCATACCCGGTCTTTTTGTCGCCATGGTAGTGCACGTCCCTGACGGAGCCGTCGGGCTCGTGCAGGCTGTAGAAGCCCTTGACGACGTCACCGTCGCGGTGCTCGTGTTGCGTCTTGTGGTCGCCCGTGTGCTTGTCCTCCACCTCGTACTTGAACTCGTATTTAGGATGCGTCTGCAATAAAACACATATATAAATAAACACACCGTTAAATGGTTTCAGAAAATAAATATAAAGAGTCAACATTTACTAAACACTCACGTAGTAGTCGACGTGTTTCTCGTGGCCGTGATGATCCTTGATGATGACCTCCTCCGCGTGTCCGTCGTGCTTCGAGATGTGCTGCGAGGAGTGTGCTGGCTCGTGTTTTTGTTCATGTACGTGCTCGTGCTTGTGCTCGTGGCTATGCGGTTGCCAGTGTTCATGTTCATGCTTGTGTTCATGGCTCTGCTCATATTTATGCTCGTGCCAATGGGCGTCTCCGTGCTCATGTTTGTGCTCATGGATATGCTCTTGTTCATGTTTATGCTCATGCCAGTGTTCGTGTCCATGCTCGTGTCCGTGCTCGGGCTTGTGCACCTGTATGGTCGCCTTTATGGCCGGACCATCATGGCGCGATATGTACTGGGAAGAATGCGCAATTTTGTGCTCATGCCACTGCGCTGCGGTTACCGATAGAATAACCGCTATGCACAACTGTAATTATAGAATATTAATGAAATCTAGGTAATACACATTTCAAAAGACAACAATAAAAAGACAAAATAACAGCGAATACCAATAACAATACTATGAGTGATTGCGTTTAAAAATACCTTAGAAATCATTGCAAATTCGAAGCTGTTGTCCTTATGAAACAAAAGTCAGTTGCGAACTGATACTGATTAACAAAAAATATTTTCTTTTATAATACAAATAAGCACTCAATGCATAATGCATTTCATTCTTTGTTAATGACCGTTGAGACAATAAAGCCCAAATTGGAGTTGTTAATAAGTTTAATAACGTTCTTGTTATACAGTTGATTGCAAATGCCGGCTTGTCCTTATATACACAAGTATGAAATATTTCATTTAACTATCAATTGAAATAATCTTGCATCTCCTTGCAGGAATAACTAATAGATTGCACTTCAAAACTTTTACTCGTTTTGCTTAAGTGCAAAACGCAAAATATACACTCTTATATAATAAACTATGTAACTATCTATCTAGTTGAATAATTATCTAGCAAAATCCATACTAATATTATAAATGCGAAAGTGTGTGTGTTTGTTTGTGTTTGTCCGTCTTTCATGGCAAAACCGAGCGACGAATTTACGTGATTTTTTAAGTGGAGATAGTTGAAGGGATGGAGAGTGACATAGGCTACTTTTTGTCTCTTTCTAACCCCCCACTTCCCTAAAATGGGGGGTGAACATTTGTATGGAGCTACGATATAAACGAGTTCCACGCGGACGGAGTCGCGGGCAGAAGCTAGTAAGTAACAAACATCTTTGCGGAATACCCTCCGGTTTCCTATAAGACAGGTAAGTACCTAGTTTAGGGAACTGGAACTCATTCTTAAGCCTAATCGGCAAGTCACTTTACTATAAGCTACCACTGTAATTATTATGAAGGCTACAACTTTGGTACAAATAAATATTTTTTCATTTCATTTTCAAATTAAAAAGGCAATGTTGAGGGCCAGAGATCTCTGTGCAGACCACCCGCTCGATAGAGCTCACCAATCACTGCCCTTGCCACTAAATCTGCACGATGCCGTAGATAAAGCGGGTCGCGGGTGCCATTCATATTGGAGCCTATGGAGAAGCCTGGTCCTCAAGAATAAAACATGATGTCACGATCTTCAGACGACTGATGATGACGATAATAAACAAGATCAAGACTTATTTACCAAATACATCACGTGACACTTCAAGATAAGTCTTAAAATATCATCCCCGCGACTAATAAGTCGCATAGTATCATGAGCATTTCGAATATCCAATACCAATGATGTAATATAAAAAAGTGGTAGATAGGTTATAAGCACTCCAAAAGTGGCACACTAAAACTGAGTCAATTGCACCAATTTGCCTCAGTTTCGCGTCGTCAATAGAAATGTATAAACGCGTCTCAGCTGACAGATTTTAAAAAATTGATTTTTGTATAGACTATTTATCTAAGTACCTCTTTTTTATGTTCCATCATTGTCCAATAAAGTTTCGGTTATTAAATTATACGGCATAACTTATTTAGGAGATTCCGAGAAGCTTATTCATATCGTTTTTTTTACACACGTATATTTGGATCGGAGCAATACAATACAGTATAAGGATTGCACAAGAAAAACGATAAGCTAAAAATTAGCAATAGGCTCACGGTGATTTTATAGCACGTTCGACGCACTATTTATTTGGCCGTGGCGTGTGTGAAAACGACGGCGGCTAAACTATGGTAGTTCAATTCCATTACTTAAATCAGAAGGATGTGTTAGAAACAAGGAGGTTCTTAATCTATGCAAAATATTGGGCGTCCTCGTTTAAAACAAGGGAAGAAACCGCGCAAATATATCGCAAACCAATATGGCGAGTCAGATACAAATAGACCTCTAGTGTTATCTACTTTTGGAAAGTTATAAAATCGGTGAATCAATTACATGAAAGATTAGCAGAAAGAACAAGCTACGTTCAACGGTATCGTGGGAGCAATGTCGCATTATTCACATGTAAGAGTTTAACATCTTTGAATATTGCTTGTGGCTGCAGGAATCGATGGAGAAATAAACAGTTTAATAGGGAAGATGCAATTATAATATTTACCATTATTTTGTGACCAAAATGTTGGAAAAACATAAAATATTGGCTACAGAAACGTTTTTAATTTAGTATATACTCATTTCAAACAATAATTACGGTTTGAAGTAATGTGAAATGAAACGTGTTTTAATCCAACAATCAGCGTCCGGTGACGTCACTCCTGTCAAAAGTCAAAACTTAGGGAAATCTATGACATATTATAGGGACGTACCACGGACAAACGAGTGGCGTCACAGGAACTGTAGATCCGTTTAGGCGCGAATGTTGAAATGGTCAGTTTGTAATAGGAATTTTTGACTATAAATTATCGTATTTTAATTTTTTTATACTTTCGTGGTCTTTTCTACATGCTCTTTCAAATGAATGCAAAAATGAAAATATTGCATCTTCCCTATTTATGGATTTTGTTTTGTCAACCCATGGATGTGTATCTATTATCATCCTAAAAATCTATGTTGCAACAACCATTGATGTCCTCAAGTAGATATTTGAGTTCGTTTTGATACATTATTTATACTAAACGGGACTTAATCACTTATTTTATTTACCTCACTGAGGTCTTCCGAGTTGAGTTGGTTGAATTGTCCCGTGACCATGGATGTTGCAACACATCCGAAACGTCGGGTCGCGATTAAGCCCCGTTTAGTATAAATAAGGTGTGAGAATCGTGAAAGTTTAAATCAATATATTTCGTTTTGATAATTGAGAATGGTTATTGATAATCTATAAGGAGACTACGACTACGACTAATTTCTTCTTGCATGTAGCAAATGCAACATTACCCAGCATATGTTGCAAGGTCACTCTCATTTGACACAAATTTTGTGCACAAACGTTTACGAAACAATTACAATCACTGCGGAATCGGGCTCAATATTATCGTTATGACTAAAAATCTGGGGCGAAATCAGTATGGTCTGGCTTATTATCGGTATTATAAAAAGAATGGACTTTTGTTAATCAGTTTCATTACACATCTGACCAGAGTCTCATTAGGACTGCAGTCTCCTCGCTATGGACTTATTTTAAGGTACATTTCAGAGTTAACTTCTGGCTTGCTCTAGGCGTTTTCATAGAATAATATTAACTTTTCTGTTAATGTTATATTAATCAGTAATGTCTGCTGGCAAAAGTAAATAAAATCTATGTTAGGACACAAGAAAACTTGTTTCAGCGTTTACAAAATTCCACCCCTAAAGGGGTTAAAGAGGTTTTGAAAGTGTGCAGAGTAAAGGATGACTCACGCTTGAACGGGCCGTGTCCGGCCCGGGACGTTTTCTAAAACAAACGACGGCGTTTTTGCGCGGCCGAGCCATTGCCAAGCCCGGCCAAGCTACGGCCGAGGGTCGGAAGCGGCGGTTTAATAACTTTATTTTAGACGTATCTGATGATAAGAGGAGCCTGGTTGATAAAATCCGTGTAAGCGAGAACGATTCCAATACCTATTAGTTCAGTTGGTTCTCTGGTACGGGTCCGGCTCGGAGAAAACCGTTTTTCATTTATTCCCTTCAATTAGAAATGTATGAGTATTTTTTTCTTTTTTGTGGAAAAAAAACTGTCGTATCAATCGATATTTGTTTCGTCTGGTTATTTCAGATTATTTGCTTCGCCACATTTGTAGTCGCCGTGACTGCTCAACATGAGCATCATCATACAGTTCCGGCACAGGTAGCCACAATGCACTCTCACGGCCACGAATGGCATGCACCCATGTGCATACACGGGCACATAAACAATGCATTACATGACCACAATCACGTGGGGCATGAGCACAAACAGTGGCATGGACATGAAATAAAGCATGAGAAAGGACATGAACAAGTACACAAACAGGAACATTGGCATACGAACTCCCTTGGACATCGGGTTAGATACAATCATGAGCACAAACTTGAACCTCCGCACATGAAACAACATGGCTACCCTGGCGTAGTCGCCTTCCACGATCCTCATGGGTACACGAAACAAGTTGATTATAATGTGAGTTTTCCTTTACCGAAAATGTAACGTCGGTTTTCATCCGTACGTAAAAAGCCAAGAGTGTTACGATTGCAATAGATTTTTAATGACAATTTTGAAACCCCTGACTTCCCTGGAGAAAAATAACGATTAAAAACCGGCCAAGTGCGAGTCGGACTCGCGCACCGAGGGTTCCGTACAAACCTGTAGGTATATAAGTAATAAATTAAAAATATTTTTATTATATATGAATATGATGTAACTAAAAATTTACGGTGTTCGCAATTTTGCCTTTATCTGTGCTATAAGACGTTGCTTCGTACCAAATTTCAAGATTCTGAGTTCACGGGACCCTGTAGGTTTTGATTCCCTTGCGCGTTTCGTAAATTTGCGGAAATTTGCGGCATAAACGGCTGTATCTTTTGATTGCGTTGGCTTAGAAGTTTCATTTTTTCACAGCTCCAAGGAACAGTAGACCTAAGTATTTGGTATACATTTTAGCTTGACACCTCCACGCGTTCCTGAGAAAAAGGGTCTTGACAGACGGACGGACAACAAAGTGATCCTATAAGGGTTCCGTTTTTTTCTTTTTGAGGTACGGAATCCTAAAAATTATGTAAATTTTCAGATGCATCCCAAATACGAGGTCGAGTACAATGCAGTTGACGACCATCATACGGGCGACCCCAAGCCGCAGTACGAGCAGCGCGTCGGTGAGGTCTTCAAGGGCTTCTACAGGCAGAAGCCCAATGGTCCCATCAGGCACTACCATGGCGACAACAAGAATGAGTGAGACCAGAGTCCTACAAACAGTCAACTTACGCCGTATTATCAAAGTCATAATTGTCACTGCCCATCTTTGGTGCCATTACATAACTTACTTGCATCAAGGTTAGTGGTCGATGACAATATATTATGTACGACTATTATCGGCGGCTAAAGCTGATTTTAGGGCGAGTAGGAGAGCGGTATGCGAGGGAAGAACCCACTGTTGTTTTTTCCTTCCATACACCTCTGCTGTCTCGCACAGCTACGGTAGATACTCAACCTTAGTGCGACACTGATCATTAGCGCCGACCGCTCAGCGTCGCCGACGCCGCAAGTACGGTATGCTTGTCAGCGCCGATGTATCGGTGTTACTTTAAAACGCTTCTTGAGCAATCATTAATACTGCATGGCCTCTTGGCGCCGATGGTCAGCGTAATACTAGAAGTTGATCGTGTTCAAAACGCTAAATAAAAATGACAATAAACTTCAAACAATAATATTATAACTCTTTTCAGATTCTATGCCACTTTCAAATACAGCACTCCTCACGTCATGCCCGCATACCGACGTTAACAATAGTAATAAAGTTTAGTGATTATTACAAAACTGTTTGTTACTTTAATTTTTAGTATAAAATACTCATTAAAAGCTACACCTCTTTCATATTACTTAAAAAAATATATGTTATTCACTACACAGCTCTCTAAATCCACTAAGATTGAAAACACAGCCGAGCCGAGTCAAGAATGTTCGAATACAAGTTGGAGGAGCGTATAATACTACTCAATTTACATATTTGCATAGTTTATTTGTTCTATTTTCGATATTGATAGGTTTGGTTAGATTAACGTGGAACATATTGAAAAAAATATTATGAAATATACCTACATGGTGACTTTTAATCGGTGATCATAAACGTAATAGATTAGGAGAGGGTTTTTTTTTAATCTTAATTATTTGGTAAAGGGGTATCCGTTATGATAATGTCACCCCTATTGTTACAAATCACTTAAATAACTAGCATCTTCGCTTTAAAGAGAAAGGTTGCAGCACATTAAATACAATTATTTAAATTATGACAAACCACGGTTAGGATGACAAAGATTTTTATTTTATTCAAATCTAACTTCAAAATGAAAATATAATCAGGTAAGTACATGAAAAATGTGGTTTGTTAAGGTTACTACTATTTACACATTATGCCATCGATGACTGAATTAGAAACATTGAGTTCCTGATAACCGATCCGAAAATCATCATGTACTTACCTAAGTATATATGATACTATTTGGTCAGGTTACAGTAAACCAACCAAGCCGATCAAGTGAATTGACTCAATCTTCAATTGTAAAGTAACTCTCCTTAGAGTAATGTTTGTTGTATACATTTTTAGCACATTCTATCAACCACGAGCACAGAGAAGGAGTACTTTTTATTAGGTAGGTATTCATAATAATAAAAGAATATGAAAGAAAGAAAGAAAGAAAGAAAGAAAGATATATTTATTCACAAACACACAGGACACACATATTAAATAATAAAATAAACAAGAAAAGCACATAAAACATGAAAAAAAGTGTGTCTCTGCGGCAGTGAACCGGACACTGGCTCAGCATTATGCTGAGGTGTCAAGACACCTACAGCGCTGATTTTCAGCCAGCACCGTTGGTGACTCACGGAAACGTCATACAATTTAATATATAAACTACTATACTAATACACTATTTGGATAGACGAGAGAGAAATAAATATAAATACCAGGTGATATGTAATGTAGGCCTACCTACATGCAGCATCAATACAGTAAAAATAACTTATTAGACATTAAATTTAATTCTAAACTAATACAACTAAATAAAAAATAAGCAATTGGTTTATTTTTGCTGTCACAGTGCTGGATTAGGATATCAATTTCTGGAGCGTCAACAAATAACCCTTAAGCTTACGCTTAAAGGTGTATCTGCTAAGCGCTCCTTGGATAGGGGGAGGGATATCATTCCAGCACTTAGACGCCGCAAACTTGAAATAATAATATGAATAAAATAGTCTAATTAAATTGTTCATGAGTCACGTGGAAAGGTATACTTACTAATAATTATACAGGTAAGACGTGAGTTCAACGTTTAGTTACATATTGGAAAAACCTATAAATTAAACATTGGAAATTAGACTACTGTGAGTCACTACGGAGTTTCATACACATTTATGTCAATGCAAACATTTTTAACACGGGCACTAAATTCAAATTACCCATTTAACGACCAAGATAATTACTAAGATAAAATAGAGCGCATTGCATTAGACAATTTAAGAGAAAACTATGCAACGTCACACGGCGCGTGCGTTGTATCGCGAACCAACTTTGCGAAATGGTTGCTAACACTGCATGACTTAGGCGAGCAAAAATTTACCGCCAATGAGTTAGTGAAATCAATATTGCCTTGATACCCTTATCGACAATATAAAAGACGTTGCATTTTCTGAATATGTATCAGTTAGTTGTTGGGCTTAGGACAAAGCTAAACACACTTCAGTACAGCATGTATTCTAAGGTAATTATATTCTATAGCAAAAGTTTCCGTTATCATTCAAAAAATAATACGTAAAACCATAATAATCAAAGATTTTATTATTGTTGTACGTTACTGGTGAGAATATGTACTTATGGCTGGTTCCAATAATCAATCCACCGATAATTTTCCTTACCGGCAGTTACATTTTGACAGATTACCCGTAGAAAATGAGTCAAAATGTAACTGTTGGTAAGGAAAACTATCGGCGGATTGATTATTGGAATCGGCCATTAATTGGCTTTTTTGTATCACATGTTCAAATCTTACGTTAATTATTGTAGCTGTTTGTTTTCCGATTAAGTACCCAATAAATAAATTATTAAATAAATAAATATTATAAACCTATTTTCAGTGCCATTGAAATATTATATAATTTAGTGCAATAGGCATGCGGCCTCATGTTCAAATTGATAACGTAGTGATGCTAAATGGATAGTAAACCATCAAATTATCGTAATAAAGTATAAATTATAAAAGATATGAACCTTGAAAGTTTAGAAAAATGATTCCTTTTTTTATTGTCCAAGAGTAAATTTAAAGCTGCCAATACAATCCTTACGCTTTTATAGAAACAAAATTGTAATACAACTATGTACTTAAACGCAGTATTTCGCGATCGAGAACAACAATTTACCGGATTTTCCATACAATGATACAACTACTTTGTACAAGTGACGTCATACGTGGGTCCGTCATCAGTATGAAGCGTTTTCCGCTGCCGCCATCTTTGTCTCAAATTTTTGGGTATTTATGTTCTTTAATTGTTATATATACATACAAACATTTGTTCCTCTCCAAAAACTGGTACGAATGGCATCGTAAAAAAATCTTAGTCCGCATCCCTATTATATGGAAATCGACTTTAATGTAATTATTACGATGACACAATACAAATGCGCCCCGTTGCGACGTAAACGCTTATCGCACAAGGGTTCGTTTGACCTGAGAAGAACATATCTAAATATTGTATTCATAGCTTATATAATCCTATGTATTCCTTATTAATTATTATAGGTTTTGTGCCTCGCCACCCTCCTGGCCGTAGCCGCTGCCCAGTACGGGCACGGGCACGGACACGGGTACTCGTCCCAGCACATCTCCCGCCACGACGGCCCGGCGCACGTGGTGCCCATCCACGGACACGGAGAACATGGCCATGACCACCATGTTGATTACTATGTAAGTGTTGGGTGGTAAATAGTATAGACGATATAATATATTATACATACATCTACTCAAACGGATAATAAAGCTATAAGATTTTACGGTCCAAAGCCCGGATAAAGTGGAATTTATCTGGACTATTCTTAATTGGCCATTGAATTTACAGGCTTACCCCAAGTACGAGTTCGAATACAAAGTAGAAGACCCGCACACGGGCGACCACAAGACGCAGCACGAGTCCCGCGACGGCGACGTCGTCAAGGGCTTCTACAGCCTGCAGGAGCCTGACGGCTCCATCAGACACGTCCACTACCACGGCGACAAGCACACTGGGTAAGTTGATGATCCTGACCTGCACATTTGGATTTCTGGATTGTCTTTACTTCAACACATACCGATGCCTAGCGTGTACCATCAGTAGTGCAGCAGGGAGGTTGCGAAACTTCAAAACTTACAGTCTTTATGTAATGCATGCGTGTGATGCGATTGTCTGATCACTACCCTGTGGGTCCAATCTACTTATTAAATTGTTCGCATCAAATAGTCCATACATAAATAGAGTAATTACTGAATTTAATTGACTGAGAATACACATTATGATTTGTTCTTATATTTATTTATTATTTTCAGGTTCCACGCTGACGTGAAGCACAGCACCCACCACATCGTGCCCCACCATCACCACTATTGAAAACTCTGACATCTTTATTTGTGTCCCTGTATTTTGTGTTTTCTTCTGACTGATACTTTTTATACTTACCAAATAAATATTTTTTCCATATAATATTGTGGTACACGTTTTTGAAGTGAAAACTTCTTTAGCGGCGCTGAACACTTTTTGGGATAGAGAATAATTGTTAAATACGCGACAGATTTTTGTGACGTCAGATGTGAAGGAGGTCACAAACTTTTATATTTTGCTGCTAGCCGATTCGACTTCATTCAAAACTGAACGCTATTCGTAAGAGTATAAAGCCGTTAAACATAGCATATTCTGCAAATGAATTTGTAATTTTGTCCACGCGTCCTTCACCGTTTTGCTATTGAGCAAATTCGAATAGTTCGAATTTGGACGTTATTCCTAGATATAAAGCTTTGAAAATATTTGGCAACGCCAAAAACAAATTGGTATTTTGTTCGCCGCCGCCGTCCGCTGTTCTTGCAAATTCGAATAGTTTGAATTTGGACGTTATTCCTAAAGAGATAAAGTTTTGGAAAATATTTGGCAATGGCAAAAACAAATTGCTATTTTGTTCGCCGCCGCTGTCCGCTGTTTATTATATACCCTGGTTTTTATAGTAGGTACCTAATTGATAATTGTTTATAAATTTGCGCCAAATTCATTTTTAGGGTGACACCGTAAGATGTCACGTGACCTGATCGAAAAACTGTTACAATGTTTTTGAGTTTTCACTTCTGCTGGCACTCCCGGAGTGCAACCCGGTCTTTTTTAAGACATTAACGCCTAACAAAAAAGTCGTAAACGTAGACATTTTTGGACAAAGGTGTACCTTCAAATCCTTTACCGTACAGATAATGTCACGATCTTACAGAAAGGAAAAAAGGATGAAAGTAATTGACAACGAACACTCGCTAAGCATAGGTTATTAGACCATAAGTACCGAAATAATTACCATAAGTATCTTAAACTGTTGAACAGTGTTTGGATGGGGAAACATAGAGTCGAATATTATTACAAGACCCTGTTATCTTGTTGCACTGACATTGCTTTTCCGTAGAGCGATGTTTATATAATGCAACAATCAATATGCTCAATCTTAATAAAAACTTCTTGATTAAAAATAAGCGAATAACCTCATTGGTCTTACGTGAAGCGATCACCTTAGATAAATGATAAATGATTTACCTATTTGAAACTGCATATCACATTGACTGTTTGATAAATGTTGAAAACTAATAGTTTTGTACATAGTGCAATTGACGAATAGTTCCAAAAAGAGACACCATACAAAAACATCTAGATTCAAAAAAACATAACGATTTAGTAGGCGAAAAAGCAAAGAAATGGAAATAATTTTTAATAGCTTATTTTTAGTGTGTAACGGAATATATTATCAATTAATAGTTACCCAGCGACAGAATCCGACAACATTTCATACATCAACATCAATAAAAGCTTCTGAAAAGTCAGAAAAAATATTAATAAATATTTTTATCTTTATTTTGGTTCATTTACATTTGCTCTATTATATTCAAGATAAATCATATAAAAAAGAATGCATGCTTCATTTATATCTACATAATTACTTCCGAGTGAAAAGTTTGTCGGATTCTTGAATAAAGCATCTTAGAATAACATTTTAAAATGAAATTAACAAAAAAACGCTATTATAAATTAATGTTTTTCAAAACCGTATTTTTCCTGGAGTATAGGTACAGTTTAATATGGATGTGACAAATTTTATGTTTTCCTCCAATACCCTTGGAATGGATTGAATAACACAGCATTACAGACTTTTTTTTATCTATTTATATAGCAAGAAAAAAATATTGTCGGAATATCTAACAAATGCATTTTTGCATGTTATACATATGCGTACCTACCTACTTCGTACTTCTACTTCCAACCACAGAGAATATAACCACTACGTTCTAAGAGACGGGACTTCGAACTAAGTTTTGGATGACAGTGACATTGTCATTTGATTTTGACATGATAACTCAATTGAGTTTAGCTGCTTTGCCATACCACATTAAAAAGTCCAATACGGAAGTAAGTCGTACCAACATAATGGCACGAAAGGGATTAGGGATGTAGTACTTCACATCATCGATGTCGATAATATTAGTACTTACGCAACGTTATCGATATCGATAAATTATGATGGTCAGGTCTACTGCTTGAAGAGCAAATTATTACACTAAGTATATCGACACTAACAAAGTGATAAACGGATAATAAATGTTTTGTCTGTTTATTTATTTCACACTAATTTATTAATTATAAAAATTATTTAGGAGTAGGTATATTTATGTTTACAAAATTTCACCATTTTGTCCATACTGTCTCTTTTTCGTTCGCAAACAGTCCAATGTATTTCCATAATTATTCTTGTTATAAGACAGCTCCCGCTTGTATTATCCAAGTGCCGTAGATTTTCAAAAGTAAATCAATGTTTACGCTCGATATGTCGTTGTTTTCGTTATGGGTATCTACTTACATATTTCGTTATAACATTATAGGTTAAACAAACTTGTATGTACTTAGGTAGGTACCTAAAGTTCTAGGTATCTATTATGCTGGCTTTAAACTGGTTGATGACGAGAATCTTATACATCCATATCCATACTAATATCCATACTTCCATACTAATATTATAAATGCGAAAGTGTGTCTCTCTGTCTGTCTGTCTGTCTGTCTGTCTGTCTGTTACCTCTTCACGCTTAAACCGCTGAACCGATTGCGATGAAATTTGGTATGGAGATAGTTTGAGTCCCGGGGAAGGACATAGGATAGTTTTATCCCCGAAATCATCCCCTAAGGGGGTGAAATGGGGGGGTGAATGTTTGTATGGAGCTGCGATATAAACGAGTTCCACGCGGACGGAGTCGCGGGCAGAAGCTAGTATGTTTATACATTTGAAAATAATAAAGATCGTGTTGTATTCGTCAAAAGCATTGGTTGTTTGACACACATATTTTCTCCTGAAGTTACAATATCCATAGTTACCATCCAAATGCCACAATGACAGAAAGAGAAAGAACGGAAGTAAGAGATAGCATGTGTCCGCCATGGTAGAAGCACAGATAGAAAACTTGTCACTTGTTCTGACACTTGTCAGATTTGATCTGAATGTGAGCAAATGGATGTAATTCTTCTTTTTACAGTGATAGGGAGGAGAATGCTTTGGCCGGTACTCCAGAAGAAATCACAACGTGTAAGTAGAAAGTACGGTACAATAGATTGCATGTACATTGATTTTTCTTTGACGTGGTATGGGTAGCCCCCCCCCCCATAAGGTGGACTGATGACCTGGTCAAGGTCGCGGGAGTCCGCTGGATGCGGGTGGCGTAGGACCGGTCACTTTGGCACTCTTTGGGGGAGGCCTATGTCCAGCAGTGGACGTGTTTCGGTTGATATGGTGATGATAATGATGATCATGATGATTGACTTTTCAATTATTCTAGTTAACTCGTAGAAAAAGTATTGTATGCAATAGTTACATAATTAGCTCTTAAAATCTCGTACCTTACTTAGGCCACTCGGCAAGGCTCGTGACCTAAACACGGCACTCGACTTTAAGAGCTGTCATTATGAAACGATTGTATAAAATACTATTTCGATACGCTCTAGACAACCGAAAAAATTTTGAAAATAGAACTTCGTATTTCAATAATATGTGGCCTTGTTTAAGGAGACTCGATCCGATACAAAATTGCCAATCTATGGCGTTTCGGCACGTAGCAGCGTCGCGTCATCTGTCAAAAATCTACTTAAACTTGCTGCTGTATCCAGGGCATAAAAAAATTTAAAAAAAACTACGCTTTGTGATTGGCTAGTATTTTGACAATCACAGCACAGTACTGCAACATTACGAAGGGAGCCAATAATGCACGGCCCAATAATGTACAGCCTGATAAGCCGCGTCCACTTTTTGTGGACTCGGATTATTGGGTCGTGCATTATCAGCCCGGACAAAAGTGGCTTCCAATTATTGCCCCGGACCAAGTTTGCGCAGGGTGATAATGCACGGCCCAATAATGTACAGCCTGATAATCCGCGTCCACTTTTTGTGGACGTGGCTTATTGGGTCGGGCATTATCAGGGCGGACAAAAATGCCTTGTCATAAGCGAACTCTGTCTTAGGTCGGTTAGGTTAGGGTTCACTTGTGTCCCTCAGCCCAGAAATAGACACCCCGCGCAGCGGGGTGGCGTCGACTTGCTGGAGATTATTAGTCCGCACAGATGACCATCCCAATGTACATGGATTATCAGGCTGTACATTATTGGGCCGAGCATTATCAGCTCGTACAAAATTGGCTTCCAATTATTGCCCTGGACCAAGTTTGCTCAGGGTGATAATGCACGGCCCAATAATGTACAGCCTGATAATCCATGTACAGTATGGACGCGGATTATTGGGCTGTACATTATTTTGGCCGTGCATTATTATGGCTGTACATTAACCGGCACCCATTACGAACGCCTGTGGTGTGATGTGATAACTTTTCTTTTCAAAGCTAAACTTAAAAAGTTAAAATAAAAACTAAGAAAATTAGTAGTGACAGTGACGAAACATCTTTAACTCCTCAAGAAATAATTAATATGGCAGAGGAAGCCAACTTTCCTTGGTATCTGAAAAGTCAAAGAGCCTTTACAATAGTAGAACTAGACAATATAGTACTTTCGATATTTAGTTTTCTTATATACTCGTATTAATGACTTAAATTATTAATTTTAATGAACTCGTACAAAAAGTATTTTTCACAATAGTCTCATAATCAAGCGTTTTAATCTCGTACCTTACTTAGGCCACTCAGCAAGCTTCGTGGCCTAAAGGCTAAGGCCTAACCCATTGCAATCTATTTTGAGTGATCAAATATTTTTTGATTCGCCAATGATTTGACTTTTAGTATGAATATATATACTAGTTGTTGCCCGCGACTTCGTCCGCGTAGAACATGTTATCGTCTTAGAAACTTGATTGCTATTAATTATTTTTTGGCGCAAGCTTAATTATCGCTGTCCCAAACAAACTTCTACCATTTGAAGGGTTGATTTAATTCCGAGATAAAAACTATCATATATGTTTCCAAGGGTATCAAGTTATCTCTACGCCAAATTAAATCTAAATCCGTTCTGGGTTTAAGCGTAAAAGGTTTATATTATTAATTAAATAAAAATTGAAATGTCCGTTTTTACAAATATACATATTTAACGTATCATCAACAGACGTTTCTACTTAAATTGTTTTTCTTTTCATAATGTAATAAAGGATTTTTTTGCCTAAATCCGTTCAGTAGTTTTACTCTCGTTATTCTGGGCTACTTGTATAGTTTTGACAGCAACATTATCTTATGCCAAAAGTCGCAGAACTTTCAATCTCCATCCACAGTCCCCATTTAACGGTGTTACAGAATAAAATATTTTGATAAGCCAGAATAAACTTGTTAAATTAATAATTATGATCCACAGTTTTCGTTCTTTTCGGTTCTGTGAGCATCACAATTCTTACTTTTTTTTGTTGACGCAGAAGGAATGCATTTACGCGTTTTCCGGACCCGGGAAAGGCCCAGGGGGTATGTGGGACTCGCCCTTATGAGGGAATACCCACTAAACCACTCTACGGCATCAACCCTCACTGCCGCTAAGGGGGGGCATCGTGGGTTCGCTAGCATTCTACCACGATGCCCTCCGGCTGCTACAACCCGCCAAAATGTTTCGCTGCGTAATATGATCCCAATGAGCGTCTTCAGAGACGCTCTGTTGCCCACCTACACACCTCGAGAGTGTGCTGTGCCGTGTCATCTGGGTCACCGCAGTGGTTGCAACCTGGTCTCGGCTCCCTCCCAATTTTGTGCAGGTAGTAACCGAAGCACCCATGTCCGGTCTCAATTTACGTCAGCCAATAGTCTAGGACCCCGTATTTCCGGTCCAATCACTAGTCAAGTGGTCGGAAAGAGCGCCCCTATAGTATCGCAGTTCTAACTTAACCTTACCTCCATTTCTGGTAGCTATTTGGTTCTGTAAGGGTCGCAGTTCTTACTTAACCTAACCTAATTTTCAGCTAGCAGTTGGATTTTGTATTTTGAATAATTAATGGCTTACCAAATAGTATATGTTTGACCAAAGATTTCCCTTACTTCAAAAATTACGTGTTCCCTATACTACATACTTTCAACAGTTTCATTCCCTTTTATCCTCCTTAGAGGATGGATTAAAAAAAACTCTGTAATTTGTTTTCTAGTCTTTGACCGAAGTTTGTCTATAGTTTTCAAAAAAATAGTCTAAAACTGAAGTTACAAATCTCTTACTTTAAAAATTTCTTGCTCTCCATACCGACTTTAAACCCCCTTAAGGGATGAATTTCAAAAACAGTGAAGTTAGTTTTTAGTTTTTACACAAACTGTCTAATACCGAAGTTACAAATCTTTTAATTTAAAAATGTCTTGCTCTCTATACAACCTTCGAATTCCCCTTTAACCCTCGTAGTGAATGAATAAAAAGAAACACTGAAATCAGTTTTGCAATTTCTGAATAAACGGAAGACCGAAGTTACCAATCTCTTACTTTAAAAAATCTTGCTTTCCATACAAACTTTGAACTCCCTTTTAACCCCTTTAGGGGATGAATTTCAAATAACGCTGAAATCAGTTTTGTTGTCTTTTAACATACCTACAGGTTAAGTCCAAATTCACAAATCTCTTACTTTAAAAGTGTCTTGCTCTCCATCTCAACTTTGTACCCCCTTTTAAACCCCTTAGGGGTGAAATTTTCTTAAACGCTAAAAGCATCATTTTTGTATTCTAATAAGTAATCTTTCTACAAAGTTTCAAGTCTCTAGTTCAAAAAAGTTTCCCTCATACAAATGCACCCGTTTTTAACCGCCTTATATAAGAGTGTGATTTTCTAAAACGCTGGATTTTTTTTTAATATTCTAATACGTAATCTTTCTACTAAGTTTCAAGTCTCTAGCTCAAAGTAAAGTGTTCCTCATACAAACATTGCACCTCTTTTCACCCCTTTAGGGGTGGATTTTTCTAAAATGCTGAAAGTATTTATTGTGTATAATAAGTAATCGTTCTTCAAAGTTTCAAGTCTCTAGCTCAAAAAAGTGTTCCCATAAAAACCTTGCACGTGGAATTGTCAAAAACTCTGAAAGTACTTTTTTTGTATTCTAATAGGTTATCTTTCAACAAAGTTTCAAGTGTAAAAGTTCCCCTTTAAAAACTTTGCACACCTATTTGACCCCCTTAGGGATGGAATTTCCAAAAATCCCTTCTTATCTCTTGCCTACGTATAAAAGGAAGTTCTGGTGTAAATTTCAAGTTTCTAGTCCCGTGCGTGATTCGGCTGTGCGTTGATGAATCAGTCAGTCAGTCAGTCAGGCCTTCTTATTTTATAAAACAAAACCTAAAAGTCATTAAGGTGGATTTATGTCTGCAACTAACCCACTGATCCCTAAAGGGGGTACCTATATTAGGTACTATCCTCATCCCCCTAACGTTATTCCCGGTTGTGCCTTTAAGGTGCCCGGGGTCCGCTTTGACACCCAATCCCAAGATTTGGCATAGGCACTAGTTTTACGATAGCGACTGCCATCTGACCTTCCAACCCAGAGGGAAAACTAGACTTTATTGGGGTTAGAGCGGTTTCCTCACGATGTTTGATATTAGGTACTCATAGGTACTTATGATTGGTTATTTAGAAAAGTCTCATTGCATTTACTGTTGGTGCGTGTTTAAATGTAATTAGAAATAATACAATGATATAAGATAATGAATAAAAAGTTTATGAACTGTTAACAAACACTAAGTATGCATGAACTGGTAGGGGAACCAATCGAACAATGAATGAGTTGGTGAAATCAATATCGCCTTGATACCCTTATCTACAATATAAAAGACACAGAATTCGTTAGATATGTATCAGTTAGCGGTTGTTCTTGGCACCATTAGAACAAAATACAAAATGTATTCAAAGGTAGATTGTTAAATGTATTAAACTAGAATTTATAATGAAACAAACAACTGATGTCAATTTTCGTGTCTACAAAACGTACTACGTTCCTAGATGCACAGTTGCCACGACATAAAGTCTTAACTTTTTAAAACTGACATGGGTGCTAAAATATATCTGTACACGTTTTAAAGCCTTAGCTTTGACAAAAAATATTTATCGATTTCCTGTTACGGTCAGTGCACAGAAATATAAATACCATGCATAATCTTGTTGTCCCAGGTTCTCTGCCTCGCCATTCTCCTGGCCGTAGCCGCTGCCCAGTACGGGCACGGGCACGGACACGGGTTCTCGTCCCAGCACATCTCCCGCCACGACGGCCCGGCGCACGTGGTGCCCATCCACGGACACCACGGCCATGACCATGTCGATTACTATGTAAGCACAAATCAAATAAAAGTTACAGTACGCGCCACATAAGTTTGCTTCTGTGGAGTTAGCGTCAAGTCACCCGTCGACCCCTCTCACCTCTGTGACGCTACTAGTAGCCCACATGGGTTTGATATGATAACTGGAACGGTATGGATAATCTGGGTAACGGTATGCTTGCTTTGTCGGTATTGTTGTGTTCTTGGTAGTGAGTGTGGTCCCCAGGATGCGCTGTGTTGAGAATGTAGGACCTGCATTGTTATCTACTAGCTGTCAATAAAAGGTCGGAGCGCTTGTGGTTCTTCTGGTTGTCGCAAGCGTCCATAGGCGACGGTGTCTGCTTACCATCAGGCAGCCCGTATGCTTATTTGCCACCGTTGTCTAACTAATGCGTAAAAAATATCATCCAAATAACGCACTTACTACTCGAATAATCTAGCCTTATTTGAAGCAACGGGCCTCTGCAGTGAACAGAACTGTAATAAAAGGCTGCAGTTTGGAAGAATGATAATTTTCTGTCTCTGTCAGAATAGAACCAAGAAAATTAGTATTCGCCCAGTTATTAAAGTTCTATTGAGTATCAAACTTAATTGGATTGTAATTTACAGGCTTACCCCAAGTACGAGTTCGAGTACAAAGTAGAGGACCCGCACACGGGCGACCACAAGACGCAGCACGAGTCCCGCGACGGCGACGTCGTCAAGGGCTTCTACAGCCTGCAGGAGCCTGACGGTTCCGTCAGACACGTCCACTACCACGGCGACAAGCACACTGGGTAAGATACGGATTATTTCCATCATTTAGATGTAACATCACATCGACAACCTTAAGAGTGCACTTACAAAAATTCAAAGAAAATAAGTAGGTTCAAGTCAGAGTTGGGCACTCAAGAATAAAATCATTATTTGAATAAGAATACGCATGAATAAAATCATGTTGATTTTATTCCCGTCAAAGTTATTCAAATAATTTCGCCGTGAATAATTCTTATGTTAGAAAATTGAATAAAGTTAACTTATTCTTATTCAAATAAATCTATTCATGATTTTTTATTTTAACTAATATACCATGAATAATATATGAATGTAGTTCGGACGGATACTCGGGGATAAACACGACGCATTTGGTAATTTTGGTATCGGTATAGAGGCACTAGTACGTATAGAATCTTGAATGTAGTGTAATTTATACCTATTGTATATGTCTGTGGATCGTGGAACTCCTGAATGGCTACTTGTATAGCCCTCGAGATTGGGCTCATTAGGTTTTTTTTGACGAGTTCTATGCATTATACTTGGTGATGATGGTCTGATGATAGAGTGAGGAGGTGGATAGTGGAACTCCTCAATGGCTAATTGTATAGCCCTCGAGTTTGGGCTCCTTTGGTTTGTTTTGACGAGTTCTATGGATCATACTTGGTGATGATGGTCTGATGATGGAGTGAGGAGGTGGATAGTGGAACTCCTCAATGGCTACTTGTATACCCCTCGAGTTTGGGCTCATTTGGTTTGTTTTGACGAGTTCTATGCATTATACTTGGTGATGATGGTCTGATGATGGAGTGAGGAGGTGGATAGTGGAACTCCTCAATGGCTAATTGTATAGCCCTCGAGTTTGGGCTCATTTGGTTTGTTTTGACGAGTTCTATGCATCATACTTGGTGATGATGGTCTGATGATGGAGTGAGGAGGTGGATAGTGGAACTCCTCAATGGCTACTTATATAGCCCTCGAGTTTGGGCTCGTTTGGTTTGTCTTGACAAGTTCTATGCATTATACTTGGTGATGATGGTCTGATGATGGAGTGAGGAGGTGGTTAGTAGAACTCCTCAATGGCTACTTGTATAACCCTCGAGTTTGGGCTCATTTGGTTTGTTTTGACGTGTTCTATGCATTATACTTGGTGATGATGGTCTGATGATGGAGTGAGGAGGTGGTTAATGGAACTCCTTGATGGCTACTTGTATAGCCCTCGAGATTGGGCTCATTTGGTTTGTTTTGATGAGTTCTTTGCATTATACTTGGTGAGGAATGAGGATTGGTCTGTTGGTCTTGACAGAGTCAGAAGGTGGATAGTGGAACTCCTCAATAGCTCTTGTATAGCCCTTGAGTTTAGGTTTATATGTTTTTTTTTACGAGTTCTATACAAGTACACTCGGTGACGATGATCTTGTATAAATAACTTTACTCATAATTATGCTATCTCTTTCACACCTACAGAGAGCAAAAGAGATAATAAATGACGGCAGGTAAAACAATAACCCTTGCTTTACCTGCGCTTATCACTATATTCGCAGATGGGCGCAGCGATGTCCTTCGGTTTACTTTCACAAAACTTATACTAATAGTGTACTATTTATTTGAGGTCGACGCAGCATAAATACTTAATAGTAATAGCATTTAAAATAAGTATTAATTATTTCAGATAACTAATTTAAATTGAGATTATAAAGTAAAATGTATGCAAATCTATGCAAAAACCTGTGTAGTAAAAAAAAATATCTAATATAAGATTCCATACCTCAGTATAAATATTATGTAGGGCTCTGGATATCCGTGATACACGCCGACCCGTACCGTGACCGAACCCTACGTGTTCTTAACCCCGGCGGTACCTGCGTTCTGCGTAGCCCGTACCTGCGTTCGCGTCCGGATTCACGTGACACGCCAAGATACGTAACCCGTACCTGCGTTCGTCTGCACCGGTCGGAACGATACACCCGGGCCGCCGCCACGCCAGTTGGAGTTAAAATTAAAACAAATAAGGACTATTAATGAATTACTAATTATTACTTAGTACGGGACGAACGGGTTTTTTCTATGTGGTTTTTTGTTTAAATTATATTTTTTGCGTCGATTCAGTTATAATCGTTAGATATTTAAGTAATTAACAGCGTTATTCTGTTTTCTGTATAACCAGCTATTGTGATTTTAATCCAAGCTAGCGACGATGCAAAATTCTCTAGTGCCATTAGTTATACTTATATTTAATATACAATAAGGAGACTGCGACGTATAGCGTTATAATATCAGTAATCAGTTATCGTTAAATTAAGAGTAGAATTAAAAAAAAATGAATATACAAGTTTACTATCTAAGGATATAACATAGCCAAAATGTTAACACGCAAGGCAATCCTACTAAAGAAACAAAAGAGCAAATTTCTGCGAATCTTCGGTACGTATGATGACGGTAAATCCAGGCAAACAACACGTGCATGGACTAAACAAGAAAACAACAAACAAAAAAGTACACAGCTGCAGTTCTTATCGGTTTCGGCACATTACAAAGTAGATAGTGACATATTTTTGTTCGACTGCTTAACATGGTAAAAAAAGTTTTTCGTTAAATGTCTTGTCGCTATATAGAGTTTAATTACACTACACCTAAAAATATTCTTCTATGAAAGTAAAAAACAAAAGCCGCAGACTTGGTGACATTTTATTTTGCATCTCTATATAAATATTTTATTCAATAATTTGAGTTCTTTTTAAAGGTTTAAAAATTATTGAGTCATTGTAATTTACCTACCAGGGTGGTATTTTTGTAGGTAAGTGGAGTTGCACGTGCAGAATTGCAGATAACGATGCGAAAGGTTTGCGAACGACGTAATTAAACAAACAATACTCATAAGTAGCTTTCGGCTTTACCTGGTATACCACCGTTTTGTTCATGAAGTTCAAAGAAGTGACCGCGTTTTGTTTTACAAATAAGCGGGATTTTTTTTTCGAATCTGGAGGGGACAGTTAAGAATTCTTAACTCGTTTTGATTATCACATTAGTCACCACTACACACACTTCTGTTATTTTAGCCCCCGTTTAATTACTGTAATACCTATTGATTATATTTAATGTTGGTTTCCTTTTATTTACTACTCGCTAAATATTTAAAAGTCCATGTTCTTAAAAATAAAAGAATGATACGGAATAAAGAGCTACGAATAAGAACTAACGATATATTTTTATTCGTCGTCTTTAGAGACACTGCATCTTATCTTCACTCAACGTCGCTGGCGGACCGGATCCGCGTGTACTTAAGGTACGTGAACCCGTGACACGGATCTACACGGGTACACGTGACTTAATTACACGTAGCCGAATTTCACGTGCCGAACGGGCCATAAAACCGTTGCTGTGTAACACGAAAACGGGCGCACGGCTACTTGTACACGAAACACGGACACGACCGCGAGCCCTAAGTATAAATACGGATGAACCCAAACTCGAGGGGTATACAAGAAGCCATTGAGGAGTTCCTCTATCCACCTCCTGACTCCATCATCAGACCATCGTCACCAAGTGTAATGTATAGAATTTGTCAAAACAAACCAAATGAGCCCTAACTCGTGGGGTATACAAGTACCCATTGAGGAGTTCCTCTAAACACCTCCTCACTCCATCATCAGACCATCATCACCAAGTATAATGTATAGAACTCGCCAAAACAAACCAAATGAGCCCAAACTCGAAGGATATACAAGTAGCCATTGAGGAGTTCCATTATCCACCTTCTGACTCCATCATCAGACCATCGTCACCAAATATAATGTATAAAACTCGACAAAACAAACTGAATGAGCCCAAACTCGAGGGGTATACAAGTAGCCATTGAGGAGTTCCTCTATCCACCTCCTCACTCCATCATCAGACCATCATCACCAAGTATAATGTATAGAACTCGCCAAATCAAACCAAATGAGCCCAAACTCGAAGGATATACAAGTAGCCATTGAGGAGTTCCTCTATCCTTCTCCTCACTCCATCATCAGACCATCATCACCAAGTATAATGTATAGAACTCGCCAAAACAAACCAAATGAGCCCAAACTCGTGGGGTATACAAGTAGCCATTGAGGAGTTCCTCTATCCACCTCCTTACTCCATCATCAGACCATCATCACCAAGTATAATGTATAGAACTCGCCAAAACAAACCAAATGAGCCCAAACTCGAAGGATATACAAGTAGCCATTGAGGAGTTCCACTATCCACCTCCTGACTCCATCATCAGACCATCGTCACCAAGTATAATGTATAGAACTCGACAAAACAAACCGAATAAGCCAAAACTCGAGGGGTATACAAGTAGCCATTGAGGAGTTCCTCTATCCACCTCCTCATTCCATCATCAGACCATCATCACCAAGTATAATGTATAGAACTAGACAAAACAAACCGAATGAGCCCAAACTCGAGGGGTATACAAGTAGCCATTGAGGAGTTCCTCTATCCACCTCCTCACTCCATCATCAGACAATCATCACCAAGTATAATGCATAGAACTCGACAAAACAAACCAAATGAGTCCAAACTCGAAGGATATACAAGTAGCCATTGAGGAGTTCCACTATCCACCTCCTGACTCCATCATCAGACCATCGTCACCAAGTATAATGTATAGAACTCGACAAAACAAAGCGAATGAGCCCAAACTCGAGGGGTATACAAGTAGCCATTGAGGAGTTCCTCTATCCACCTCCTCACTCCATCATCAGACCATCATCACCACGTATAATGTATAGAACTCGCCAAAACAAACCAAATGAGCCCAAACTCGAAGGATATACAAGTAGCTATCGAGGAGTTCCACTATCCACCTCCTGACTCCATCATCAGACCATCGTCACCAAGTATAATGTATTGTAGGTATATAACTCGTCAAAACAAACCAAGTAAACCCAAACTTATCATAAAATCCATTGTCTGTAAATCAACTCACAAAATTTTACCGACGATACCAACAAATTAACTTTATTTGAATAACGTTTTATTTAAATAAAATGTTAGTTAGAATAACCCCATTTGTGGAATAATTAGTCCGTATTTTATTCTTATTTAAAATAAAAGTAGCATGATTTATTCACCTTCATGTTATTCTAAATAACGGGCGCAAGAATTATTCTTATTCAAATCAATTTGAATAAGAATAAAAATTCTGTTCTTATTCTTATTCTTATTCAAATAAAAAATTGCCCAACTCTGGTTCAAGTGGTATGGATATTGAATTTTTACATCATTATTCGCAATTATATAATAATGTAATATTGTTTGCAGATTCCACGCTGATGTTAAGCACAGCACCCACCACATTGTGCCCCACCACTACCACCACTGAAAAACTGACGAATTTTGTGATTTTAATACCTTTTTATGCCAAATAAAATTTGTTGATAAGTAATGTGTTTTGAAATGCATTAATTAGTTGCGTTTTAGAGTAATAGTGAAACCACCCAGAATAAAACGATCGCGATTAAGAGCTTGCTTACTTGCAATAAATCACCATCATAAGCCGTCTGTACACATTTGGACCAACGTTGGCGCGTACGTAAACTAATGAGATCGAATTATAGCCCTCTCCCTGTAACGCATAGCTGCATCCTGCTCACGAGCCAACGTTGGCCCAATGTGTACAGCCGGCATTATAATAGGTATCCACATATCCCAATCACCATATCATATTTAAGACTTACAAACGGTTAAACAACATTTACTTAGGTTAACGCCCTAATCTTTGACACCTTAATTCCAACAGTTGAAACCCCGTCTGTCACCTTTATTACAATGCATTAATCCCGTGAACGAAACGAAATGTCGGTAAAGCGCAGAGAGGTAAATAAATAAGTTACATAATTGTACGCGATTAAGTCCCGTTTAGTCAAAAATAATGTGCGAGAATCGTGAAAGTTTAAATCAATAGGGCAGTGTCGGGCACTAGGACAAACCTTAACGCACTGGTACACATGCTGTTTAGTAGCATGCTTGTTTGAGCATGCTCAATTATTTTATACGCAAATAGCATGCTACTTAATAGCAACTTTACATTTACACATGCTATTTGCTCGAAACTAGCATGCTTTCGTGCTACTAAGGAGCATGTGTGCCTTATCTTAATTAGTTACAATGAAGCGTACAAATAAAAAATAATTAAAATAATCATTTATTCATAGAAAGCTGCCAAGTACAGACAGCGTAGAGTGCAAACTGAAATACTGAATTCATATTTCACAGGCAATTGCCACGAAATATGCAAATATAGAAAGTGCTCGCGTCGCGACCGCGACCCCAGCCAAAGCCGACACGCAACAGCGCGGTTACACTTTTTGCGACTATGTTCGGTCATCTGGCGCGTGATACGTGAGCCTGAAGGTCAATTCTCGCACACGATAAAATGCATTGAAATTGACCGAGAATCGTTTTCTACAGTTAACTTTCGCTCGCGCTTTACCGCATGTGTAAGAGCAGGAAGCATTGATAAAAATATTGATTTTTAAATTGAAGGGAGCAAAGCCCAGCGCGCCGCGCAGTCGAGCACTGAATTATAGTATTTCAATTTTGCAAGAGGTGACCATAATAATATAATAAACTAGCTGATGCCCGCGGCATCGCCCGCATGGTTATAGGAAAATGTAACATATTGAATGTTTTCCCGCTGGAAAAAGTAGCCTATGTCACACTCTCCAGCTTCTAAACTATCTCCATACAAAAAAACACATCAATACGACGCTCCGTTGCGACGTGAAAGAAGGACAAACATACAAACACACACACTTTCGCATTTATAATATTATATATAAAGGATAATAAGTTTCCTTTTTCATTTTTGGTACAAGCTTTTATTGCCGGCTGTACTTTTCTGTATACCATCATCAACTACTCATTGAGACGATTCTAAAGAACCCAAACTCAAAGGGGTTACGTCGGTTAAGTACTGAATTCCCATGGCCACCTTCTGTCTCCATCATCAGATCAGCTCGATGGTACCATAATATTGAATTGTCAACCAAACTATACTTATATCCAAAATTTCAGCTCAATCGGTCACCGGGAAGTGGGTCAAATTTAACTCGCAAGATTTGTCCCATACTAACGAACATACTAACAGGGCAAGTTAAATAAAAGCTTGTAATAATAGGTAACTTGAGGCTATTGCTATTGGCTTTGCTATATGTAAACACACAAATTTTAAGAGGTGAGTAACGTGAAATCTAGTTACAGGAAAAAGTAGATTGAGTCTACTTTTTCCTCGGAGCTGTACTGTCCCTAACCTATTACCTACACCGGTTGACTCATGGCAGCCACACGCGTCAGTCTGAAACAAATGACGACTTGCTTCATACTGACGCGTGCTTCGCTGACTTATCCGATAAGCAAAAGTCATGTACTGTCCATTATATACCTTACCTTTTAGCTGTAGGTACCTAAAAAAATAAACGGTTTTTGGGATTATTTTTAAGTAGATGTAATATTTAATGAAGATTCGACGAAACAAACCATGCATACGGTGAAACGTTTGTTGGTGAAACAATATAACCTACTCGATGAATACCGAACCGATGAATGGAAGAACCTTTAAAATATAGGTGAGTAGTACTAGCGGCATCAGTAAAAAGCGGAAAAAAACTAAAAAGCTATTTAACATTATTACGTACAAATATTCCGGCTTGTGGTGGAATACTTACGCAACAACCTCACTCAGCCTTAGTTGATACCTAGGAATGAGACATGATATATTCCCAGTCTAGGTATTTTAAGTCGTAAAGAGTAATAAAATGCAAATACTGAATGAACAGAAACCCCAAATGTATTTTACAACTTGATAGGTAAAATAATGCGATTCTATCCAAGGTCACAACGTTACCGATACCGTAAATCCGTAATATGCATTTTATCGATAATGAACCGGTTTGACCATTATGTGAGTACATGATCTTGCGAAGTGTCATGAGTACTAGACATATATGTATAAGAAACGAAAACATACTGAATAACTATCACTTTGTTTTTGGACTTTAAGAACAAACACGCTTGACCGAAATGTTCACCTAGGTATTTAATTAATTATGTGAATACGAATACAAATGCATTTATTATATTGATTGAGATACAAGATACAAGAAATTTATTCATAAAAGTCAATGTTTTACAAGTCAGTCAAATAGTTACATAGGAAGTAGTATTATTATATTATTAATCAATTAAATCAGGATAAGCCTACATGTCTGAGTATATTACAGGAGATTTCAATTTAAAAACATGTTAGTTACTAATTTGTATGTAATAAAGTTAAGGTTATGTAGTTGTAGGTGCGTCCTGATACTTAGGGCCAGTGCACGTCTCGACAAATTCATCAATGCTATAGCATGCTATGTCAGTTACATAGTTTTAAGTTTGTTGTCGAACATTTTGTCAGTTTTAGATAACTTTGTCTTCGAATTTGTAAAAAGAAAGTGATACAAATCTTGGACATGTTAGGTACAAAGTGGTTTTTCAGACCGAAAAAAGTGATGATAAACTATCTTTCGAATGCCTAAGAAAATACTTTATTAGCAGAATGGTTCATGTCAGCGACTTTCAAACGGGAGATCGTCGCTTACTTAAGTCTGACTATCCAATGGGCTTCACATACCTGAAAACTCAATAATTGTATCTGTCGAAGCGATCTAGCAAACAGATGTGTTAGTCAGAGTGTGTTAAAAGTCAATTGTAAATAATAAGTATCCGCATAAGAATAAATTAAAAATGCTCCCTCAATTGTAGCGCTGGAATCTTTCAGCGGGATTTTCTGCTTAACCAAGCTTAGTTATGTCAATCAGATTTCCTTACTTGACGGTATAATATTAGTTTACTGTCAGGGTATTTTTATTGTGTATAGCGCGCATTTATACCTCCCCGCTTCCGCGCATCCCGTGCTATTGAGGAAGCACTTATTGTACTAACACGATAGAGTTTACTGATACCACATCGACCCCGCACAACCAAGAGAGGAAGTGGCCTAAATACAGACAAAGTTGAACATTTCGCCATTTTGACAATAGATGGCAGATGAGGAAATGAGAGGGTATGTGATTTGCAAACGAGTATTTTACATCATGCGTAATTTTCCACGCGCACCCTAAATACGAGTTCTCGTACAAGGTGGAGGACCCGCACACCGGCGACCGCAAGTCCCAGCACGAGTCCCGCGACGGCGACGTCGTGAAGGGCTACTACAGCCTGCACGAGGCTGACGGCACTGTCAGGATCGTGCACTACACCGCCGATAAACACAGCGGGTAAGATTTTCAAAAAATATTTACCTGCCGTTGTTAGGTAAATAGTAGTTATACCGCAAACCATAACTAAAATGTTTTTACTGTTACCAGTATGATATCAATTTCCTTAAAAGGAAATTTCGGCGGGTTCTTATTAGTAACATTACAGAATAAATAAAATTACATATACAGTGCTCCAATATGCTGTTTTAGTCATCGTCCATATTTATATTATGACGACACATATGGGGCAAGAGAGTATGTGTCAGCGATAGCTATTTATAGCTAGGTATTAGGAAGCTGTTATTTATAGCAATAGTGAACTTGGATCAGGTTATCCTGATTATTAATTTCTGTCTGCATATGACATGCTTTTCAAATTGTATTAGTAACCAACAATATTTTATTGTTGTTTGATAAATAATAAATCTAGTATTTTATTTCAATTTCAACGCTGAAGTCAAGAGGGAAGATCACGCTAAGCACATTATCCCCACACACCGTCATTAAAAACTGCGTTCCAGATGTTATTTTAGTTCTAATTATTTATGTTTAATTAAATATCGTTTTATGTTTATGAATCGTTTTTGTTTAACTGCACAAATCCATAAAATAAGTACCTATATGGGGAGTCATGAGCCAAATCCGAACACTGCCATGAAGGCTTAATCTCCTTTTAAACAATTAAAAAATACCTTTACGTATGCGCTTGCCTGATTGAAAGCGGTAACCGAAGCCGGACGTTTGTGACTTCAGAGAAGTTATAAGCGTGTTGCCAACTTTTAGTTGATTTGAGGATTCGCTTAGTATAAATGTAGCAAATTAAAATAGAGATAGGTAAAGACAGCAAACAGCAAAAGACAAAATTAAATGCAGGTTCTACACTCCCGACACAGTGCATCCTCCGGAGCTCTGCAGGTCGATCACGTTAAAAAAAGACCGGGTTGCACTCCGGGAGTGCCGGCAGAAGTGAAAACTTGCGAATTGCTTTAACCCTTCAGCTGTGGCGAAAAAACATGGCCGCTTACCCACGTCTGTGGCACCCTCTGAGGGACGCTCCACCTCCAAGGTTTGTGGGGTGAAGTGATTTGGTAAAATTAAATTTTCTTTAGTTTTTTACATAATCACAGCCAGGATTTTGGACGAAACTCGATCTATATTAAATTATCTAACTGCAACGATATATCATCGTTACATTAAAGTCGTATTAAGGCTATCTAGCTGACCTCGTCACCAGGTCACCGAAGTTTACGACATATTTTGGTCATTTTAAATATAATAAATTGGATATTTGGGGTGTTTAATGGGCTTAATTTGAAGAAATTAGTGTTATACTTATTCGAAAAACATAAAATGGGAGGCTCATGAGTATTTTTTTTACACTAGAACATTTGAAATATTCTACCAATATAATGCCTACACTCAGAAGTTGCTCGTGTGGGCTTCGATTTACATGTTTATATCTGAAGTGTTTTATACTGTATGTAATCAAATTCATGCCTAAACAATACATTTGGGCCATCAACTAGGTGTAACCGAAGCTTTTTTTATTGTAGGTGCAGCAGGTTTTATGTGAGAGTAAAATGAAAAAATTATGTCTACTTTGACACAAAATAACCTCTTCCAAACGACTGCAATTATCACAGCAACCATGGGCTTTAAACCAAACAAATTTGGTTGGAAGCATCTTGATTAAATATCCTTTCAATTAAAATTACAACATTAATACCAGTTAAACAAAAAACACGTAAAACATGAACATTAAAACAATGAAAATCAAGACCATTCCGAAAAAAAATGGTTTGCTTAGTATGGATATACCCTTACCCACACCATGAGTTTGTAGTAGCGGTACAACCTGATGAACATGAAGGAATAGTGGTGATTTCTGAGTGGTCCCTCGTCTGTGTAGAAATTAGTTCTTACTTACGATGGTTCTTCGTAGATTGTACAAGCACCTAAATAACACAGCACACAGCTCAGTTAACACTTATTGAAACTATGATAGCACATGAACCATCGTATTCGTTACAATCGAAAGCGCCACTCACTCACTTGATTAGTCCGAAGAGTCCGAACGAGCACTAAAGACACACCTGAATATTTATTAATATTAATATTCGTAAGCACATTAGGCACATACATAAGCACTAAGTATTTATCTACTGTTAGTTCACCGACATAAAACTAGACAATAGCAACAAATCGCGAGCACAACACAAGATCCAACTTTTCCGTTAATAGATACGAATTACGAACGTTGCAAGACAATCAATCCATGGCGTATCCATATTATGAAATCGCGCTGGTGCGCTGAGTAAGTGACGTCACGAGGTCTCATGTGAGCATCCCTCGGAGGGAAGTTCCTTGACGGTTCCCATCCCTCTGAGGGCTCTGTTATGACCGTTACCAATTTCGATCTATTTATCTACTTTCGGGCGAGTGTTAGTCCAATTCCTACATTTTAAATAAATTTACGATAAATAGCGGTAATATTAATAGCTGTTAGTAATTCTAAATTAGTAGAAAAGCGCTAAAAAACCTGTAGGCAAATTTTGACCATGAGTAGGTATGGTGTGTAAGCCACAAGTTTATTATCGTTAATCAACTAAAAACTATATTTTTTTAACAGAAAACGAAGGATTATTTACATTTCTCCAAGATATCTCCTTCTGACAACGAAAATCGCACTAAAACCATTAAAACTCACTCGCGAAACTCGACCGTGGTTAACGCGCCAGTGGCAGTTTTAGACTACCGATCAAATTCAAAATTTTCCTCCAATGGCCATTGAAATTGTCGCTTGTTAGCTGTCTCGCTTCATTGGCTATACGTTTCAATGGATTAAAACGAGATCAATACACGAATGGCAGTTTTATTTCTAAGAATGTAAGCACAGCCAATGCGCCCCTCCGAGGGGGGCTCCACCAACCTGCAGGAAAAAATATGAAGCCCACAGAGGGATGACCACAGCTGAAGGGTTAATTATCAGTATCAAAAAAAAACCGTCGGCCTGTCTCGAATCTCGCTATCGAGCTTATCTCCTACACGTCCTGTACGTCTAGCAAAACTTGCTGCTCTGTCGCTTCGCGCGCGACTGAGCGTCTCTTTATCTCACTCGCACCGTGCAAATTAGAAAGAGGAGGGTAGATCTTTCTCGACTCGCGTCGCGGCGCGGCGTCAGTCGTGATAGCCCCGCTGTGGGGAGTTTAACAATTTTTCCCCATCCCAAAAAGTGCACAGCGCCGCTAAAGAAGTTTACACTTCAAAAATTGCTCACATAAACAACCCTTGGTTATACATTATTTCTTCTGCCAAACTGCAGGACAGTTTGTTGGAAACGCATCGTACGTATGATTTTTTAGGGTTCCGTAGTCGACTAGGAACCCTTATAGTTTCGCTTTGTCTGTCCGTCCGTCCGCGGATAATCTCAGTAACCGTTAGCACTAGAAAGCTGAAATTTGGTACTAATATGTATATCAACCACGCCGACAAAGTGGTAAAATAAAAAGTGTTTTTTTTTAATTAGGGTACCTCCCTTATACGTAACGTGGGGAGTGTTTTTTTTTTCATTTCAACCCTAACGTGTGATATATTTTTGAATAGGTATTTAAAAATGAATAGGAGTTTGCTTCAATATTTTTTTGATAATGTTAATAATTTCAGAGATAGTCGCTCCAGAAGTAAAAAAAATGTGTCCCCCCCTCTAACTTTTGAACCATAAGTTTAATAATATGGAAAAAATCTCAAAAGTAGAACTTTATAAAAACTTTCTAGGAAAATTATTTTGAACTTGATAGGTTGAATAGTTTTTGAAAAAAAGTACAAAAACTACGGAACCCTACACTGAGCGTGGCTCGACACGCTCTTGGCCGGTTTTTATATGGAAAAATGACAGTTGGACTGTCCTTTAGCGCGTTCGAAACGTTACGTGACTACCTCTCTGGCGGCAGTGGCGACCATACTTACCACAACAACAACACAGACAAAACAATGGAACAAAACACCACATACTTAAAAATACACATCAGGTGGTTTGCTATTTCATATTTAACTTAAGTATTGCAAATTTATAAAATAAGGTTATTTTAACATGGCACATGTTTAAAATATGAAAATATTTTTTCTATCTAAAGTATTTGATAAACCAAAAGTATTATAAATACGTCTTTTCTTGTAGTACTTCAACTTTATAGCTTTAGGATACATAGGTACTTCTTTATTCGTTATTTCAAAATTTTCCAACATTATAAGAAAGAAAACAATGACCTAAATATCCACAAAAATTTACACTCATTTTGATATATTTTAATATAGTCGAAAAAAAACGTGATACCATTTGTCTGTACCTATTGTAATGACCGTCATAATTATTTATGCAGGAATGATTTGACACTAGCTTCCGCCCGCGACTTCGTTTGCGTGGACACGGGATAAAAACTATACTATATTTTAATCCAGGCTATAAACTATCTATGTGCAAAATTAAGTTACGAATGGCAGCAATTTTGGACAAATCCATGAAGTACAATATATAACATAGGTTTTGTAGACTGATTCTGTTTATGTTAAATATAACGTAAAACGTTATATTTAACATAAACCTTATACGAGTATATTAACCCAACGTAGCCCTTGGGTTAATATTGATCAAAGATTGGATCGACAATCTGAATTGTCCCACAGCAATTACTTTTTGTGCATGTTCGGTTATAATTAGAAATAATATAGTGAACAAAGAGTTTACGAAATAGTTACAAACACTATGCATGACTTAGTCGGCGAGCAAACTAAACAGTGAATGAGTTGGTGAAATCAATATTGCCTTGATACCCTTATCGACAATATAAAAGACGCAGAATTTGTCGAATATGTATCAGTTAGCGGTTGTTCTTAGAGCCATTAGGACTAAAGCTAATATCCCTATTTACAAAATGTACTCAAAGGTAATTGCCAAACCTATACCTGACATTTAATAAGTTATTAAGAGAAAATTTTAAATTTAGTACTCTTATCTAAGAAAGTTGACAATCCTACCTAAAAAATATATTTAATAATATGATTCTTCTGGAATCACAACCGTCCGTAGGCGGTAGCCTACACCGACACCGTGCTTACCATCGTGCGCACCGAATGCTAGGTTGCTTCCGTCGTAGTATAAAAAAACCGGCCAAGTGCGAGTCAGACTCGCGCACGAAGGGTTCCGTACCAATATCTATAACAATTAAAAAAAAAAAGTTTGTTGTATGGGAGGCCCCCTTAAATATTTATTTTATTTTGTTTTTAGTATTTGCTGTTATAGCGGCAACAGAAATACATAATTTGTGAAAATTTCAACTGTTTAGCTATCGCGGTTCTTGAGATACAGCCTGAAATCAAAACGTTTGTTGTATGGGGGCCCCCCTTAAATATTTATTTTATTTTGTTTTTAGTATTTTTTGTTATAGCGGCAACAGAAATACGTCATCTGTGAAAATTTCAACTGTCTAGCTATCGCGGTTCTTCAGATACAGCCTGGTGACAGACAGACAGACGTACAGCGAAGTCTTCGTAATAGGGTCCCGTTTTTACCCTTTGGGTACGGAACCCTAAAAATAAACTAATTTCTTGTCCCAGGTTCTCTGCCTCGCCAGCCTTCTGGCCGTAGCCGCAGCCTATGGACACGGGTTCTCGTCGCAGCACATCTCCCGCCACGACGGGCCGGCGCACGTGGTGCCCATCCACGGTCACGGACACGCCCATGACCATCACGCCCATGACCACGTCGACTACTATGTAAGTGCACCGTCCTTGTTTACGTGGTTTCTAATCAGTGTATTTGTGTAACTGGCACGCACTTTAATAATTGAGTTCATCGCATTGCAGCGAGTTATTTTTCTCGTAATGCCCCTGAACCAAAATCATTATTGAGTTTTTTGTTAAAGCTTTAGTATAAAAAGTCTTCTCAGTGGCAATATATATTCAGGACATCCATATTTCTCAAGTTTTGCTATCTTCAATATCTTCAATACTTTCGATACTCCAGATAGCTGACCTAAAAAATACCTGTTATTTGGATTTGACAGGCTTACCCTAAGTACGAGTTCGAGTACAAAGTAGAAGACCCGCACACGGGCGACCACAAGACGCAGCACGAGTCCCGCGACGGCGACGTCGTCAAGGGCTTCTACAGCCTGCAGGAGCCTGACGGCTCCGTCAGACACGTGCACTACCACGGCGACAAGCACACTGGGTGAGTTCAGCCCCCCTATTCTGGAACTTGTTTTAAGCTCACCTCAACGCTCACCCCCAAATATATCTTGACACCGCGATGCGTAGTAACTAAGCGTAGGTAGAGGTCTAGTTTCGTGACGGGTGACCGACGGGGTGAGCCGCATTAACGCGAATAACAGCCCAGCCGCGATGATAAGGGGCCGATGATATTTTGTGCTAGTAGCGTTTACAAAAACACACTTTTGTCTGTTCGCCAATTGGAACTTACAAAACCGATGTTGTTACTTGTTTGTGTGTATACTTTCGATATTCACGTTTTTTATTTATTAATTTATTAAATCTTTATTGCACAAAAGAACAAGTTGTACAAAAGGCGGACTCCATGCCGTAAGCATTCTCATTGTTTATTGTTTCATAAAGAAAATTTAGTGTTCACATTTCACGATCCTTTAACTGATTCAGATAATGGTTAAAATTACAATTAGTTTTTAACTGGATGAGTGAGACTGCATAAGGTAAAAAGAATGACCTACTCCAAGTCTCCAAACTAGATTTTAAAAGTTATTTTTTTTCAGGTTCCACGCTGACGTGAAACACGAAACTCATCACATCGTCCCTGAGAAGCACCACCACCACTACTGAAATGTTATTCTTTGTAACATTTTGCGTATGAATCTGTGATCTTCCTGTTAAGTAATTGTTATGGTTTTAGTATGTTTTCTACCAAATACATTTTTATATTACTAGCAATAAAATATTATTTTCTTATCACAATATTTTTTAGATAACAGTCAAATAAAGTTGGCAAATAACTTGGCACCCACTGTGCGAGAAAAAGTAAAAAAAAACTGAAAACTACGAGACACGACGATGTTTGATGATGAGTGGTAGTGTCAAATGTAGATACTATGTGGATTCTTACAAAAATATATCCATGTAAAGTTTTTCCCTACGATCAATTATCTGCACGCGCATACTTTTGTGCACGTTATATTGACGTTATACTTAGTACAATAAAAAAAAGAAATATAAAATCCACAGTTTTTCTCCGATTAGTTTTAGAAACCACCATTTACGTATTTTGCCTCAATAACTATTTCAGTGAGGTTCAAATCATAAATCTTTATTTGCAATAGATATAGTACTTACAGATCTTAGGCTAATATAATATGCAGGTCCATATATCTCGACTTAAATAACTCATGCACATTTTACATGTTTAGCTTACTCGCTAAAATAACCTATGTTCAGACTCACATTATAAAAGCATTTTTGTACCAGCCAAGTAAATAATTTTTGCCTTAATTTTTTGAGGGGTAGTTTTCTTAGTAGGGAAGATGCAATATTTTCATTTTGGCTATCATTTGAAAGAATCGTACATATCGAACGAAAGTTTAAAAAAATGAAAACATTACAATTTATAGTAAAAAAATCCTGTTACAAACTGACAATTTAAACTTTCGCGCCTAAACGGATCTACAGCCCCGTCACATGTGTGTCACTCGCTATATTAGTTTGTCCGTGGTTCGTCCCTAGATGTCATAGAGTTGCCTAAGTTTTGACTTTTGGCAGCCTAAGTTTTGACTTTTGACAGGAGTGACATCACCAGACGCTGACTGTTGGATTAAAACACGTTCCGTTTCACATTACTTCAAATCGTAATTATTGTTTGAAATTGGTATAAACTAATGTAATAAACCTTATTAATTTAAAAAATCAAAAAACCCGACTGCGTCAATAATTAACTCAAGAGATAGAAACAAAATGTAAGACGCAAAGAATCAATTCAATCAATCAAATACATCTCTACTAATAATATAAAGCGGTACCTATTGTTTTAGTCGGAGGCATACCGCGACAAGTTTAACATGGCGTTAATTTTATGCCTCCGACTGCATTTTCAAATCTACACCACACTAGTTCAACATGCTAACTAAGACACACTTATAGTCACATACATACATACGCTCGAAAAACATAACCCTCCTGTCTTTCGGCAGGTGGGGTAAAAACGTTTCACTAGCTGTTATTTTATGTTTTTTCATCAATTTGGTCACAAAATAATGGTAAATATTATAGCTGCATCTTCCCTATTGCTCTGTTAAATGATTTTATATCTTAATACACCTGGCGTAACAATTTCTACCCCTCATTGCAGTGTGCAGTTTTGGAAGCACGAGTCTATCCGGATATCGTGTGTTGATATTTGTTACATCCCTTTTCTTAATAGTTAGTAATTTTAAGCTAACAAAATATTCCTTGCAGGATGTTGGTATTTGAATGTTGGCTATTGCTCTTACACGTTGCTTTTGCGCTAGAAAAGTACGATGAATTTGTACAGAATTTCCCCATATTAATATCCCATAGCCCAAGTTGGATATTTAAATAAAGTAAAGTAAAGTAAAGTAAAGTAAAGTAAAGTAAAGTATTTATTCATTGTAAACTGTGTACATACAGGTGTTAAAAATATATAGAAAGTAACAACAGTTGCCCATTTCGAGCGTACAATGTTCAATCTTAAAATTAAGAGTTAATAGTGATACTGTGGACTGACTGAATATATGGGTCAAAATCAGAGAGGTGAGCATTATGCTTCTGACAAAGTTTTTCTGAATAAAATAACATGATATTACTAAAATATTTATTTTAAAATAAAGGTTCTGTGCATAATTACACGGCACTTAGCTTATTTATCTTTCTATACTAATGATTTATTTGATTTTCAAAATAAAAAAGGTCTAAATAGTCATTCCGGGAATGCGTCCTTATACCATGTTTCATAGTTCAAACAAGTCAAAAATGTTTATAATTAAGTCTTAAAATTGACATATTTTAATATTAGCTTTGAAAATCATCAAATTAAGAATATATACGTATAAAATACATTAATAGCAGGTTAATTTCTTCATATTTTGACTATTCAAATGCTGTCTGACGTTTATTAAATCATTCCGTGAACGCGGTGGATATCGATTGATGTAAATAAAAGAACACACGCTAGGTGGCGTTAGCAAGCAACAGCGTGAAGTTCACTAGTCAAAGCAAAAGGCGTGTTTATTGTTTACGGAAAAAAAAATTGATTTAGTTGGTAAGTACCTTTTAAATTCATATGTGTGAAGCGTACTTTAATTCCCTGTCACTACGGGAACGCATTTTGATGGATAGTTTTTCGAAAATTTGCATATATTTTGCAAAATTCTTATAAATATTAGAGCTCACTTGTTCATAACCCCTAAAAGAAATATCTTACACGGCGGCGTCAAGCGCGACATGAAAATATTTATCAAATTGTCATTTCGGGAACGGTAATTTTGGGAACGTTCTCGTATATGACGGACGTTCCCGAAATTATGCGGGCGTTCCCGAGATGACAATAAAGTGAACAAAAATAAATGTTTTCAATATAACAAATATACAAAATAACAACATTATCCGATTTAGGAACAGGTTAATTACAATTTCTTGAAGGTGATTCTTAAATGCGTTAGTTATATAATTATTAAAAAAATCTTTAAAAGTGTTCCCGAAATGACTTGTGCCTGGCATTATTCTTATTAACTGGTAGAATTTCTAAAATATATTTTTGTGCGTGCCTCTTCACAGGAACGGTTCATGACAAATGACACAACAGACTCCACTTGTTGGTTTTCTTAAAAGAAAAACTTTATTTCTCAGATATTTGAAAACCTAAAATGCTCATCTCTTTGATTTTGACCCATATATGTTTAGCTATTCTAATTCATGCGCTGCTGGTATTCAAAAAATTCGTTTAAACTATAAAATACATTGTCCATGAGAAAAGACTTCAAATTACATTTGAATTTATTACCCTCTAGCATCTTAATACTATTAGGTAGTACATTAAATACACGTATCGCAGTAATGAACGCTCTTTTAAAGTAAAGGGAATTACTGGCCTTAGGTCGCGACAGGTTGTACTTATATTTCTCACGCAGATTCTCTTTTAGTGAAGACTTCTTAACAAAGTAGTCCATATTATTTTTAATGAAGATGCACAATTCGAGAATCCAAAATGGAATTCCAGTAAGAGTAAGTAATCTTTTTTCTATAAATACATTCCGAAGTGATTGTTCAGCACTCATACGGTATACTATTCGCAAACACCTCTTTTGCAGAATAAATGTACTTTGCACATCAACGGAATTCCCCCAAAAAATGATTCCGTAGTTTAATAGAGAAAAAACGTTCCCAAAGTACGAGTTTCTAACAACGCTTTCCGAGCAGGTTCCCGATAAAAATAAAAAAAAATATAAAAAAAAATAGCAAAAGTACTTTTCTTCTTATTGTAAGAATGTTCAAACAATTATGACTAAACATACTTTAATCGACTCAATTGGCGTAAGTTCAACCTTAAAAAGCAATTCCTCTAATTAAGTTTAATTATAGCTTGCGTGTTTTTTTTGTAAAGTTTTTAATAACTCTATCATGGAAAATTCTGGCTCTAAAAGTACTTAGTGAGATGTCCATTAAGGACTTTGGATGCATTGTTTTTGTTACCCATATCTACAACCTCATCCCAAAGAATATTTACAATATTATTATTCTGAAAGAGATACGGGGGAGGATTTGCAAAAAAAGGTATTTTGTAAGTGTACCTGCTCGAATTCGCGGGGGCACGGCAGCACCCCCAGATATTCGATTATGGAACTGAAAAATTCAAGGTTATCAAGTTTGCGTCGTTCATATTTGACTATGGCTTTATCAAATGTTTAATTAAATGCAAGCTTAATAATATATTTAAAGTAGCATCTCCTAGCATATGTTTAAAATTTTGTCTGCAGACTGGGCTGTTATTTTGAACGCGTATTCGTCTCATCTCAACCGTCACGCCTAACGAAACGAGACAGTAGATTATGATAACGCTTAGTTATTACGAATCGCGTCATCAATATAAGTACATATATTTGTGGGTGACGGGTGAGGTAAGGTTAATAAAAGTTACAGAATAGCGGGGCAGATTACGCTTAGTTACACTGCGAGTCGCGGCGTCAAGATATTATTCGTGGGTGACGTGAGAGGTGAGGTTTGAACAAGTTACAGAATAACGGGGCCCTAACGAAACTAGACCTCTGCCTGTGCTTAGTTAATACGAAACGCGGCGTCAATATGTAAATTGCGCGTTAGTATGGCTATGTACAGTACGATTATTGTTAGTTAACCACTGACAGATAGTTTGCGTTCATTAAATTATCAACTTCAATGTAGCACAAATAAAGCAATTTTCAGAATACTGTTACCCACGTCTACCGATTTAGAAATAACTACTTAATTTGTATGAGGTTAAAGTTGAAAATTAAATGAAGGCAAACTATCTGTCAGTGGTAAACCCCAAATAATTCTACTGTACTGGCCTGAGCGTTTCCATTTCCACCTGACAACCCTCATGACAACGTGGGCTAAATATTTATAAACAAGCTACCGGTAGAGTTGTAAAAACGGTGTTTTGGTGATGTAGGCACAGCGAAATGTCATCCCGCTTGAATGTGGAGCAGCCCAACTGGAGAAGTACTCGTACCTCCGCCATGCAGAAGACCACAGCCATAATAACACTACTACTTAACTTGCTCTGTAGTATAGTAGTGTTGTGTTCCTGGAGGTGAGCAAGGTCGCCAGAGCTCCCGAAGATGCGTTGTGTTGAGAGCGAGGGAATTTGTTCCTTCAGCTGTCAACACGCCGAATCCTTAAACATATCAAGGGTCGGCAACGCCCATGTTACTCCTTTGCAGTTGCATGCGTCTATTAGGCTGCGGTGTCCGCTTACCATCAGGCGGGCCGTACGCTTATTTGCCACCGTCGTATAAAAAAAGTGCGATTCGTTTATTTATTGAAGAGATCTTCTGTTACATAATTATAATTATAGTTATATATATTGTTAGACTCAATCACGACTTAAAATAACTAACCAGCTTGTTACGTGATCACGGCAAGAAGTGTAAGCAAGACCTTGACGTAAAACATTTACTTAATGCAATTTCGAGATTGAATGAAAATATTATCGCTGATTAAATATATTGGCAATATGGTTTTATGGACCCAGGATAAAAACTATTCTATATTTTAATCCAGGCTATAAACTGTCTTTGTGGAAAATTTCATCCAAATTGGTTGAGCCGTTTAAGCGTGATTGAGTAACAAACATATAAACATCCAACGTTTCGCTTTTATAATATTAACTAGGAGGATATCACAAGGCACTAATATGCCTACCTAATTTGATAAGATGTGCAACTAATTATTTCTTTCAACACTTGAAATGAATACGGCATTTTGTTCTATAACGAATGCTTACTGATCAGCATTATATTTGCCTCACTAAACACAATGTATAACTATAATTACACATTTTGGGGGGAAGTCCCTTAACGCCGCCGGACGGCACCTAGTGTCGGACACTCGTACTATCTCGATAACCAATAACACGAGCGATTCAAGGACAAGTAAAAGGGGCGCGGGGGAAAAGGGGGGCCCCTTTTACTTGTAGTACGAGTCTCCGGCACTAGGTGCCTTCCGGCGTTAAGTGACTTCCCCTTATTATATTGCTTCTCAAAATATTCGCCATTACATTTTATAGACATTTATTCATAAGCTCAAACTATTTTACGAAGCATGAGGCCCAATCACTTGAGACCATGTTTTCACCGTGTTGGTTGAACGTCCTCACCGCTTCTTCGGGTGTCTTAAATGTCAAACCTATCACTATATAAAATCGCAGGGTGCAAGGTCTGGACTAAACGCAGGATGAGTCAAAATCTCCACCTTTTCTGCTTCCAAAAATTCCTTTGGAGTCTGGTCTTCTTCGCGGTGTGAGGAGACGCATCGTCATGATGCAGGTAATGCGGCTTCTTGGTCGACTTTCTCGGACCTTTTCAAAGACACAGGCAGACAAATGGTTGTGCACTTTTGTTGGCAACAAAGCTTCCTGACTTTTAAATATTCTTGCAAAATCTTTTGTATTTGATTCATACCTATCCCTAATTGTTAATTGTTCACGAATTTTGTCATAAGTGATTCTTCGGTTTTCCTTTATAAGTCGCCTGATAGCAGCTACGTTTTCACGAGAATCGTCATGGATAGAATTCTGGCCTCTATTAAATTCAGCATACCACCCCACCGTCTCACAGTGCTCAAATGTGGTGCTTCAAGCCTAAAGGAATTTTGAAGACGAGCACTACATTCTCGCGGAAAAAGAGAACTTTTCAAATCGTTAAAAATCTTTGCTGTAAAATCTATCCGCTTCACTTTTATTTTTAGTGCCATTGTTCAGTTTAAAACGCCACAACTATTCAATTCTATGATTATTAAACCATATTTTTTTAATAAGTGTCATCATTCGCAAATCAAATGTTTACGAGTGGCCAGAGGGGGTAATCACATAACGTTTTGAACGCGCGTTAGGTAGATCCAACTGTCATTTTTCCATATAAAATTTGCAACATAGAATTATTTGGGGTTTACCACTGAGAGATAGTTTGCCTCCATTTAATTTTCAACTTTATCCTCATACAAATTAAGTAGTTATTTCTGAATCGGTAGACGTGGGTAACAGTATTCTAAAAAGTGCTTTATTTGTATGACATTAAAGTTGAAAAATAAATGAAGGCAAACTATCTGTCAGTGGTTAACTAACAGTAATAGTACAAATATAAATACGAAACAGTAATTCGGAGTTATAATTGGTCGACAGCAGGTCGATCACGTAACGCATTGTACGTACGTTAGGTAGATCTAAATGACAATATTTATGTGGAAAAATGACAGGTGGATCTACCTAACACGCGTTCAAAACGTTACGTGATTACCCATCTGAACTCTTTCAAGATTCATGCTCTATTGATGTATCTTATCTTATGTAATAATAAGTTATATGATGAATTATTCGTTGTGAAAACGGCTTATTATATAGATATAATGATTAGATAAAAGACGAAAGATCCGGTGTATCATTTTATTACCTGTACTACACTAAAACCTGACAAAGCTTGAAATTAAAGACTGATGAACTGACTTAACGTCGATCATTTTCATCATGGCGCTGGAATGCTACATTTTACCACGACGTAGTGGTAGCATGCTAATATCATAAGAAGCAGAACTTATGGTGTAGCACCTTAACCTGTGCCTTAACGCACATGTCATGCGCACTGAATAGGTACGTAAATTACTTAACAACGAATACAAATATAACACACTTATTTACACAATAGTTAACAATGGTTTAAATAATTATCACATAATCAGTGGTGATGAGTAGGAACAATGTGCTTCGAATGTCCTTCACGGGTGACAACAGCGTTGAACCTGGACAAAACAAACTCAAAATTAAAATATCAATAACCTACTAGAACTAAATTACTGATAAGTATTGGAATCAATAAAAAGAGAATTGTCAACATGTTTTTTAAACTATTTGTCAAACCTTACCCAGTCTTTTTATCAGCGGTGTAGTGCACGATCCTGACCGTGCCGTCAGCCTCGTGCAGGCTGTAGTAGCCCTTCACGACGTCGCCGTCGCGGGACTCGTGCTGGGACTTGCGGTCGCCGGTGTGTGGGTCCTCCACCTTGTAGGAGAACTCGTATTTAGGGTGCGCGTAGTAGTCGTGGTGGCCGGCGGGGGCCTTGCCGGGCACGTCGTGGCGCTGGATGTGCTGCGAGGAGACAGCGTGGTGGTGGTGAGATTCGTGCCCGTGACCCTCCTGCGGCCGTGCTGCTACTACAGCCAAAAGAGTGGCAAAAAGTACGATCTGAAACATTTTTTATTATTAAGCGTGGCATATTTAAATAGGCCGTCTGTTTATATACCAAAGTGTTGTTGTGTTATAAAAGCTATTGGTTTTCTATATAAATAAATAAATAAATATTAGACTGTATTTATTGACTTCTAATAATTGTCGGATTACACCGTTTGAATTAAAAAAATATATTGAATTGAGTTTCTTTGCGACACACTGTTTACGTATCATATTATAAGTTTTCACTTTAGTACCTTTGAACACATATTGAAAAACTGGTGTTGTTCTTGGTGTAAGAACACTTCTTAACTGATATACAATTAATTGTTCTTCAGTGTTTTATACCACTATGTTATCGAAATTTACGTAACGTTAAAAAGGCTGAAGAAACCAGAATAAGTAATTTGTCCAAGTAACAAGTAAAATCTACGCGGCCTTGTGTTTTAATGACATTATTTATTTAAGGGGCTCCCGTCAAAAATCAACGAAATTTTGTAGTTTTCATTTCGACACTCGTCCTCGGTTTATTGAAGCTAGCTTTCCAGGTGCAGATATGGGAAAGTTTGATTCCTGTTTAACATTTTTGATATTGAATAACTTGAAAAATGTTAATACAGAATTAATTATCCATTTTTAAAGAGAGGTCTGTAAAAATACAAAACCCGACACTTCATCCTCATTAAAACTTTTATACACCCGAAACTCATACCTACTCATACATACTGAACTTACCTATAAATTTGATATGCGTTTTTATCATATTATTAATTAACACAAAAGTTATGGCCAGAAAACCAGTTTTTTGGCCTAAAATTGTACAATTTTGATGCCAAATATCTCGAAAACAATGAACTTTGAAGTGAATATGGGATACTATATTGCTTAAAGCCGTTGTCGTTAATATAATAAGCTACAAAAAACATTAGAAAACGAAGGGCTTCAGATCGAAGGTCATTGGCGTATGGGAGCCCCTTAACACATTTACTTTGTACGTAGAAAGATATAGAATTATATTCGAAAGCAAAAGTTACAGGTATGAATTAGTATTGTTTTGTAAGTAATATGACAATATACCCATTAACAAAAAAAAAAAAGATTTATTTTGTATCCGGACTATCAGGTTTGTAGGTATAATGATTATGGGAGCTGTTGTTAATTAAATTGACACATCTCTTTTAGACTTTATCCTTTGTTATCAAGCCTAACAGATTATATACAAGATGCGGTGGCAAGAGATGGTGGCGCTTATATTGTATCTGCCGATGCACTGAGAATCTAATTGTACTTACAATGACATTTTGCAAAATGGCTGATCCTCACATGTGGTTGAATGCTTTAAAAATTACCAAGTGACGAGGAATTTAATGATTCCAATAGCTTTAACGCGTTGTGGCGTTATTTTGAAAATGACGTATATGTACTACCCGTAGCACATGGTCGGGGTCAACAGGTTTAATTGAAAGTCGAGCCCCCGAAAGAGCATGTAATATATATATAAAGTGCCCGCAGCATCGACCAGATATCAGTTACAGTTAAAGTACCCACTGATTAACAACAACTATTTTTAAACATGCATTTCAAGGTACATTAGAGTATTATTTTAAATCCTTACGCAACAAAAAACGGGCTGCTGGTGATTTTTTTCGAGGATCAAAATATTGTGCAAAATTCGTTGTAGTCCTCTAACTTGCTATCGTTTAACATGTTTTTTTTTATCTTCATTAAATAAATTACACCAAAACGTTGATGTGTTAATTTTTTGTTGTTGTTGTAGATCTGTGTTTGTTGTTGTAGATCTGTGTTGCTGCTGCTATCCTGGCCGTGGCTTTGGCTCGTCCCCAGGAGGGTCACGGACATGACTCCCACCACCACCACGCCATCTCTTCGCAGCACATCCAGCGCCACGACGTGCCCGGCCAGGCCCCGGCCGGCCACCACGACTACTACGCGCACCCTAAATACGAGTTCTCCTACAAGGTGGAGGACCCGCACACCGGCGACCGCAAGTCCCAGCACGAGTCGCGCGACGGCGACGTCGTGAAGGGCTACTACAGCCTGCACGAGGCTGACGGCACTGTCAGGATTGTGCACTACACAGCCGATAAACACAGCGGGTAAGCATTAATTACCGAGGTTGCCGAATGAAATCTTTTTTTTGTATTGGAACATTCTTTTATGTTAATGCAATGTAATTTTGTGTATAAAATTTGGTTTCTGTCTTCCAGGTTCAACGCTGTTGTCTCCCATGAAGGTCATGCCAAGCACATTGTTCCAGCTCACCATCATTAGCGATTATTTAGTGATGTATATTAATTGTTAACTTATTTTTATGACAAGTTGAATGTACATATATATAGTTTAATAAAACAAAATTCAATCGACACTTACTTGTTTTGTTTATACTTATTTTTTTAATTTTTTGTGAATTTAGTACACTACGTAATATTTTTTCTTTTTCAATAAAAATAAATAACAATATTGGGATGTTAAAAACTGCTTAACAAAAAGTAAAAATTAGATGTAGTCTGAATATAATGTTTTTATGAGATTTAGTACTTTTACGCGGGTTCCTTTCATGATAATGATAAAAGTTAAAGAAGTAGTTTAATATCGAACAAATTAAATTTTCCACTTATGCACTTTAGGAAAGTGAAATTTAGAAACCAAATTTCACTTTCTTTTCTTAAATAAATCTGTAATCTATTTATACTCAGGTCCAGAAAGGCACATTTAAAAAGCAATTATAAACGCTTATGCTTGTAACGTCTTTAAGGTTTCCGTATTCTTTTTTATTGATGACAAGATTAGCTTAAAAAATGCAGGTGCCTCACTCCCCAGCGCATTCTCGAGAGCTCTGTTTGCTCAGTACCAATAACACAACAAACATAATGTGTTTGTTGTGTTCTATGTCTATAGAAGAAGTATTGGTGTTAGTATGGCTATGTTAGTGTGTATGTGTTTCTGTATAGTAGCAGTGGTATAATTACATTTAATAAAATTACCCCGTTTCAAGCTTTTTAGGTTACTTTTCTTTTCAAAACTGATATTGCATAGAAAGAGCCCAAACGTCACGGCTGTCAAAATATATGATCATCTTAGAGACGACATAAAAGCTGGAATATCAGATAGGTAAGCAGTTTGGGGCAAGCTTTATAAACTTCCTAGTCTTGCTAATAGTCGGAAGTTATTCAACTTAGAAAAAAAAATTATGACTAAGCCACCCCCAAAATACTTTAATATTTAAACTTCACCAAAAATTAAATGTGTTACTAATGCATTTACTATTTAGGTAATTGAATATTCCATAAATGGATTTCTTTATTATTATTATGAGATGAGCAAATTATAGATGTAAATTAATTAATTATTATTTATAAACAATTAAATATTAACAAGTTTTAAGATTTGGTACTTATAATAGTCAGGCACATGCACCTGAACCATGGTTGCAATAAATTAATTTGAATTATTATTATGACCTATTTTATTTGTAATAATCACATTTTATTAACACATTCAAACAAAATATTATATTTGAAAAGATCTTTCTATGATCTGAGCTATGACATCTTATGCAGAATGACATTATAGCATGTGATAAATGCGATAGAGTAATTTCCGTTAGAAACATATAATTTATAAAGGAATTCCGTCGATTCCTCATTATTTGAACATGACTCACTTCTGATAAGTTTTATTTTATCTTTTTTTTTACACAAATCTACCTAGCCCCAACCTAAGCAAAGCTTGTACACAATGGGTATCTACTAGATGACGATATACAATACTTATGTAGATAAATAAATACTTAAATAATACATAGGAAAGATCCATGCCTTAGAAACAAATATTCGTGCTCATCGCACAGCACACGGAACCTCTAGCTTCGCAGGCAGGGTCATCAACTAGGCTAAGGAGGTGGTCGGAAGTTAAATACTTATTACTTATGTTATATTATATATACCTTTGAAGGTTTAAATGCATTACAAAAATGCATAATAAATCGATTTACGTGATTTTGGATAAGCAAATTGCATAATATTTACTTAAATTAAAACATCTGTAATCCATGGAAAAATCAAAATGACTTTCCGTGATCGTGAATAAATATTTAATTATAAAACCTTTAGAAACTCATCGAATTATGGCTATAAATTGTGTAATTAGAACACTTAGAGGAGAAAACACAATATATTTAATCATAATGATATCTTTTTAGATCCCCTTTGTTGTAATAATTTGCTACCGCGTTTCCCTATTCATATTAATTTACTGATAAATTTCAAATAAAAAAAAGCGGCCAAGTGCGTGTCGGACCACGCACAACGAAGGGTTCCGTGCCTAATAAAAAGGTCGTATCGTTACTGAAATCTTATGGCACTTACGTCCTTTTCTTTAAAGAAGGCAGTTTTTTATAAATATCTCAAATACCTTTAAACCGATCTCGTTCAAAACAATTTTCTCTGAAAGAATTTAATAAGCCCTGTGTCCATGATTTTTTTCATATTTTTCAAATACACGGTTCAAAAATTAGAGGGGGGGGGGGAAACAATTTTAGTGACTTTCGGGGCGATTATCCCCGACTCTATTCACTTAATCAAAAAAAATGCTGGGAAACCTTATATTTATTTTGAAAGGCCTATCGATTGATGTGCCAACGTGGGCTAGCAATGAAAAAAAAATGTTCGACTTTCAGTTTTATGTATGGAGTGCACCCCTAAAAAAATGTTAATTAAGTAATTTAATTACAAAGCTATGTGGCGGCTACCAAAATACACCTCCTCAAATTTTTATTCAAATTCACTTTATAGTTTTTGACTAAAATGCCTGTGCCATACGGAAGGACAGACAGACAGACAGACAGACAGACATGACGAATCCATAAGGGTTCCGTTTTTTGCCATTTGGCTACGGAACCCTAAAAACCACTAGTAATTGTATTCTGTGGGTCTCGAATAAGTGAAGGATATTATTATGGTTGTTTATAGCCTCTCGGTTAACAAGGACTTTATTGACCATTAAACACAAGCATAAAATCACCACGGCAATAAAAAAACAGTGTTCTCTGTAAAAACAAAATATAATATGTCTTATTTATAAATACATAATAGTCAACGATTCTTATAAATATCACAGTATCAATGGTGACCAGGAACAACGTGTTTGGCGTGTCCTTCACGAGTGACTACGGCATTGAATCTGTAAAAAAGTAGATTAGTAATCATATCACACTTAGGAAAAACTCATTATCAACTTAAGTAGAATATAACAATTACACCAATTTTTTTTTTATTCAATTCAACAGCTTACCCGCTGTGTTTATCGGCGGTGTAATGCACGGTCCTGACAGTGCCGTCAGCCTCGTGCAGGCTGTAGTACTCGTAGCCCTTCACGACGTCGCCGTCGCGGGACTCGTGCTGGGACTTGCGGTCGCCGGTGTGCGGGTCCTCCACCTTGTAGGAGAACTCGTATTTAGGGTGCGCGTAGTAGTCGTGGTGGCCGGCCGGCGCCTTGCCGGGCACGTCGTGCCGCTGGATGTTTTGTGTGGAGACGGCGTGGTGGTGAGAGTAGTGGCCGTGACCATTTCCCTCCTGGGGCCGTGCCAAAGCCACGACGAGGGTAGCAGCAACAATGTATACCTTTAAAAAGTAACCTTTTCTTAACATAATTGTAATATATGATACACTAATATTGATAAATTACAATGCTTATGAAATTTAGTGTAAACAAGACAACAACTTTTTCTAAAAACATCACTAAATTAATTTTATCGTTGGACTATATTAGACTATATACAAATACTTTCAATATTTTACAATTCACTGAAAGATAAATTATTGGAATAGTAGACTATTGATTCTTGTATTTACGAATTGACTGACTATTTATGTTGGTATAATTAGCTAATGTGATTTTTAATATACCTTGAAATGCATGGTTATATTGCAAGTGTTAATCAGCTGGTGCTATAATTGTTACTGATGTAATGTCAAAGGCACCAGCACTTTTTATACAACATGTAGCTTTCGGGGTTCGAAGTTTCGAACCTGATGACCGCGACCACGTGCTACCGGCGAAATTACTTTAGTACATTAACATTATTTCTTCTTACAGGTAAGTCTACACGTCTTGTGAATAACATGTTGCATGTTTAAAACCTTAAAATATCCAGTAAATATATAAATTATAAATAATATTTCACACACAAGTGAATTGTATAATTATTATTTTACCAGTAAATTATGTATGATGTACTTGTTAGATCGTTGAATTTCTGTTTAATAATTACCATATTATTTTATTTCAAAACCTAATTTTCAACAATCATAAGAGCAAAAAACACATTACTTAAAAAAACTTAATTACACAACAATTTGTGTACAATACTAGTAAATAATATATGTTGCATGTTAAAAACCTTAAAATATTAAGTAAATATATAAACTGTATTTAACTTATGACTTGTAAAATTATTGACAACTTCCCTGTCCAATGAGTCATATACGACTCAAAGATGCCTTTTGGAATAAGCTCATGAATCGTATGTAATTCATTTATGTATAAAAGTATTATTTTTTAGAACGAACGTGGCACAATGCCTTAGTATTTGCAGCATGGACGTGTAGTAAAAACCTTACTTTTTACGAAACGAAAAAAAATTATCGTGAATTGTTTTTAGTTACAGATTTTTTGGGTACCTAAACCTATGGTAATAAATAAAGTTTCTCTATGTGTAATTGTTTGTGTAATTATTAGGCTTAGGACATTTGGTAGCATACCGTGGTTCTAAAATCCAAGGAGTCGCCGAATGTGAAATTTTCGAAGTGAACTTCAAAGTATGAAGTTATATTAAAGGCTTAGGACTTTTTGAAACATATCATGCTTCTATATTCAATGGAATTTTTAGTTGTAGAATAATATATAATAAAGAAAAAAGGACATTTAATAAAAATAGTGTAATGTAATATATTTATTAACAATGCATTTTATAACGGTGATATAAAAATTAAACCTAGAAAATATAACGTTAATTTCAACAGACGAAACGTGATCGGTCGAACGAAACGTCGCTAAGCTTTACTCAACAAATCAAACTCCGCTCTATGCAGTATTTAATCTCGGAAGTAGGAATATTATTCATTTTAGATAAAATCAAAAACCAATTTGACGGTCTCGTATCAAAAGTGTCAACTGATTATGTCAATATTTTTTAATTTTAAATTGCGATTTAATTTGCACTACTCACTAAACACGGGCATTAAAGAGGATGTATAACTAGATAAATAATATTGTAGCATCACATGTGATCAGTAATTAGTATTATTATATTTATTATATAGGTTTGTGAAAACATTAATTACGTTCGATTAAAATGCACTCAGTAACGATGTGACAGTATGTATAAGTGTAAGGCCAGAGTGGATGCCCCGCTCAGAGCGGAGCGTGCAGCGTCCATATAAAACAAATGCAATTTATATGGACGCTCGACGCCCCGCTCTGAGCGGGGCGTCCACTCAGGCCTTACACTAAATCTTTATAGTTAATAAGACATCATACTTTTTGACTTTGACTTTGACTTCGCAATTTTTACACATGGCGACTCCAAAGATTTTAGAACCACGGTATGCTACGAAAAGTCCTAAGCCTAGTAATTATTTATTATAAGTCATAAATCATTAACTATTGGTGGAATGCAAAACTATACTTGAATCGTAATAATATCAAGTAAGATACGATTCAAGTATGTTTCGCATTATAACATTCCAAACGAAACGCTTTATTACACGTGTGTACTTGTTTGGCTCTTCTTGCTAATCTTCCTTCTGCTTTGAGTTTTGCAGAACACTGTAACGGAAAACTTTGAACAAGTAGTCATTTGCGCGCAATCGGTAGGTACAACAACTAGGATTTCATTCATTCAAATAGCTCAGTATCCATAGATAACTTTGTGCTCATATAGGACTCACTGAACGTGGTGTAAAAAAAATCATGTACCACGCTCATGAGTCAAAAAATGAGTCACAAAAAAGTGCTCATATGAGACTCACTGAACGTGGTGTAAAAAAAATCATGTACAACGCTCATGATGAATCATATATGGGTCCCCAAAAACATGCTCATATGAGACTCACTGAACGTGGTAAAAAAAACATGTAACACGCTCATGAATCATATATGGGTCTTCAAAAACTAGTGCTCATATGACTCACTGAACGTGGTGTAAAAAAAAACATGTAGCACGCCCATGAATCATATATATGAATAAAAAAAAGTAATAAAAAACACATGAAAAACCACAGATTTTTATTTTTATTTGTTTGTTTCTACATCTGGGGTTATATCCTACAGATTCAATTAACAAAAAGGGTGGACTTGGGGTAGTTCGAAAAAACATTGTATGGGGACAGGGAAGTTGTTAAGTAATAAGTAAATTCTGTATTCTGTACTTGTAAACTCGTTGCATTTCTGTTAATAATAACCATATAATTAAATTTAAAAAACCCATATCAACAATCATTAAAGCCAAAAATTACTTAATACTTTGAAAAACTTTAACTCACAACAATTTGTGAGTTAAAGTTTTGTGTGTACACGCAAATAAATACCTACCTATATCTTACTACACTCGTCGTAGCTGTAAACTGTGAGCTTGCTAAGCCCTAATTTGAGAGCAACATAAGTTAACCAGCGCTGAGAAAGCAAGCCAAGGGTAATAAGCCATTTTAGCCATCTAATCATAAGAGGAGGCCTTTTCCTCTCATCACAACATCTTCTGATATTGCAAGCGTCCATAGGCTACGGTGTATGCTTACCATTGGGCAGGCTTTTTGCTTGTTTGCTACTATCATAGTATAGGTAATAAAAATAGACGCCTGATAATTGTATTAAATAAGGTACACATCATCATCCCGGTTGTGCCCTAGACGAGCGCGGGGTCCACTTTGACACCTTATTAAAGTACACATATAACTAAAACAAATATGATTACACTCGCGATCGTGCGTACTTATAGTCGCGTCTTAAGAATTGATGTTTGTCATAATTATCACTACCGTACAATACGTAACTTGGCATTGCTCAATGCTCAGCGAAGTAAAAATAAAATAAAAAAACGCTTTTTAATAATAAAAAAACTACGTTACAATTACAACTCAACGTATACTTTAACATTTTACCACTATTTTAATGTTTTTTTTTTCTACCTTATAAAGTGAAATATTTCCTATGGAAATTCTACGACTTCTTCTTATTAAATATAGCGAGAGACGAATACTATCGTTTAGAATTTGATTAACGTATTAGTACTTAATTCTATTAAATTGGTGTAATTAATATATGAAACAGGTGTTTAAGCTGGCTACAGTATTATTTAGTTTCAAATTAAAATGTACATCAAGCATAATCGTTTATTATGACAATGGTTTTAAGCCAGCCACAACTAAACACATCATTGTGTCACTCTTACATCAAATATGGATGCGACGGGTGTAGCATATGGGTTAATTTGACATTCTGAACATTAGTGACAATGTACAGTCAAGGACTTTAATTGTTGAGCCATTTAGGTGTCAACTAATTTTGGTATTTTAATAGTCAAACTTTGAAGTGTCCAGTATAAAGTGAGCTCTAAATGGCTCAACAATTAAAGTCCGTGACCGTACCTACACGTGCTGTTATTGATATCGAAATGAATACTAGGAGTTGACTTTTTAGTAAAATGGCTTATATATAAGTAGGTACAATAAAATACACATTAAAGTAAATATCATACCCAACCTTTCTACACAGAAAGTATAATTATAATTGGCGTTAAAACGACACCGCCAAAATCACAAGGCCGCGTATTTACACCTGTCAATTGGATAAATTTAATATTCTGGTTTGCTGGTTTTTATTCTTCTTGCGTAAGGATTGATAAAAAGTAGTATAAAACACTGCTGTCGAATAAAATTCATATCAGTAAAGTTAGTGATCTTGCACCTAAAGCGACACTAACTATCTATTATGTCTTCAAAGGTAGCAACATTATTAAACTAATTAATCACCCCTTATACCCATACCATTTAAATCAAAGAATAATTATAATTATTTCGTTCTTGTTCTTTGAACGCATATATTATGAGTAAATTAGAGATGAACGATATGATACAGAGACAGAATATAATGGAAAAATAAACCATCTTCGTCTGTAGCCCCCGACAGGATTCGAACCTGCGACCTTTCTATTAACGCTAGACTGCTCTACCAACTGAGCTACGAGGACAGTGACGCAAGTTGTATATTTTTCCACTATATTCCCGCTAAGACTAGCGCCCTCTCTGTATCGAGTTATAGACTGGTTTCACAGTCTTAACACGTCAGTAGTAACACGAAACAAAAATATTTAATTAAATAATTTGTTTCGTGAAAAGGGTAAATTATTTACGTAGGTACGTAAATTAGATATGCTTATAATTGTCCAGCTTTAAGTAATTTATTTGATTTAAAGAACAATTGATTGTATCGAGAGTCTAATTTACGTAAAATATTATTATTGTAGATCTTAATTTTTGCCACCCTCCTGGCTGTAGTAGCAGCTCGGCCGCAGGAGGGTCACGGGCACGGGCACGACTCCCACCACCACCACGCTGTCTCCTCGCAGCACATCCAGCGGCACGACGTGCCCGGCAAGGCCCCCGCCGGCCACCACGACTACTACGCGCACCCTAAATACGAGTTCTCCTACAAGGTGGAGGACCCGCACACCGGCGACCGCAAGTCCCAGCACGAGTCCCGCGACGGCGACGTCGTGAAGGGCTACTACAGCCTGCACGAGGCTGACGGCACTGTGAGGATTGTGCACTACACCGCAGATAAACACAACGGGTGAGCATTAGACAACTTACAACACGTTTTATTGTTATTGACCCTGTACATCTAACAATATTACATCAGTGTTCCTTTTTTTGTTTTGACGCTTAGAGACCGTATACATCTCTTAGAATATTAGAATAATTATTAATTGTATTTGGACGCTCAGAGACCTTATACATCTCTGGAATACTGAATTAATATAATTAACTTCTGTTAATGCTGATACAGATCTTATATCGAATGTAATGGTCATATTTAGCAATTTTGTTTTTTTCACATTAACTTAGTGACATTTAGTTTGTTAACCTTTTATATATAATTTTAAATTATTATTGTGTAAGATTGTTATTATTTTATTGTAAATTACCGTTTGACATGTAAAAGTGCCCTTGTGGCCTATTTGCAGAATAAATAATTGATTTTGATTTTGACTTATAGCTTCTCAAATAAATAAATTTGTAAAATGGAAGTACCTCAGTGTTCATTAACTTGTATCTTAAATATGATTTCTTCCTTGCAGGTTCAACGCCGTGGTCACTCGTGAAGGACATGCCAAACATGTTGTTCCTGCTCATCATCACTGATGTGTTATATTCAAAGAATAAATTGTTAAGTTTGTTTATCTGTAATTGTTGTAAATAATATGAAATAAAAAAGTTTTTGAAAAATTTGTGTTTTTTATCTATTGTTTTCATTTTTTAGTTTTGCGTTTAATATGACTGACTATGTTGTATAATAATTTCTAGGTACTAACTTAAATTTTATTAACGTACCCACTATGACCTCGTGTCGAACAAAAATCATTGAAAGCTCTAACACAAGAAGTAGGTACTTATAAAGTATTTTATTTATACAGTACAATTAAGCAAGTGAAATGACGAATAAGTACGAAATAATGTTAATAGAAAGCAAACAAATAAATAAAATCGTCAAATTAAAAACGAATTAAATAAAACTCATTTTGCCAAGTTTTAAAAGTTGGCTAACGAGTAATAGAATTGCTTTTTTGAAAAATGTGTTTTTATTTCACTGTAGGTACAGTCAGCGTCATATAGTTAGTAGCAGCCAAGGTAGCCAAATATTTCGGTACACGTCTTTGTTACTGTAAGAATACGAAAGGTGTGGTACGAAATATTTGGCTACTCTGGCTGCTACTAACTATATGACGCTGACTGTACTTGCCTAAAATCAATTCACAATATTTATCTGATCTCTGTTTATCGCTTTATTGAAGTGAATTCTGCGCCTGAATGATACGATAAGTGCTACTCATACTACACAAGGAGTAGGCGTTTCACATTTTGCGGTTTTAATTATTTGTAGCAGTAGCAAACATTTAGCTTACAAGTTGATTTTATCTCAATATACATTTGTTGCAGTTATCTAACATGTCACAATTTCAAATAACCTTGATGAATCTACATGCATCTCCTAAAATTATAAAGCGGGGTTTAAATAATTTGTTTAATAATAAAAAACCTGGTAAACTGACCAACCTACGTATTCATTTGTTTCGAATTTCTAAATTGATGCCTGACGTTGGAAAGTTATTTATTATTTTATGCTGCTCTTTTCATACTACTTAATTGTTCTTTTTTTTGCTCTTAATTTTTTGATGATGCAATGATATCTTACTCTCAAAAGCATTCGCCCAACCAACCAAACCAATTTAAGGTGGTTCGCCGACCATAAACTACGTTTTTTGACATTCGCAGATTAACGCCGTGATATTTTAAGAAACTTATGTAACAATCTTTGATAAGTAAAATCCCCATTTCCTAGAAAAAACTTGTATAAACTAGAATAATTTGAGAATAATCGTTTTCCCAAAGTTTCACGTGACAAACTAATTTCTCAAATTATTCTACATAGTTTATACAAGTTTATTCTAGGAAAGGGGCAATTTCGCGCAAATGGATAGCCAATTTATGAAAGTGTGTTACAAACATTTATTAAAATATCACACCGTTAATCTGCAAACATCTTAAAACGTTTTGTATGGTCGTTGAACCACCTTAAGCGTGTTTCTCACAAGGTCAATAGTAAAAATATAGTTGCTACCTTATCTCCTCATTTGCTTGTGGTAACCACAGTTCCGCAGCAGAACCAAGGTAACCGATATAGCCCTCCGAATCGTTAAACTTAAGTGGCAGTGGGCGGGGCACATAGCACGTAGAACCGATGGCCGTTGGCGCGGAAAGGTTCTCGAGCGGTGACCACGTACCGGAAGGCGCGGCGTGGTAGGCCCACCGCAAGATGGACTGATGACCTGGTCTAGGTTGCGGGAGTCCGCTGGATGCGGGTGGTGCAGGACCGGTCACTTTGGCACTCTTTGGGGGAGGCCTATGTCCAGCAGTGGACGTCTTTCGGCTGATATGATGAAGATGATCCACAGTTGCCAACTTCGCGCATCCCTAAACTGATTGTGGAAACTGTGGTTGCCAAGTCAAGTATTGGCTGATCTGAAATCAAGTGAGCGGTTAAAAAAAATCGTGACGTCGTCGTATCGGACTTTGAAGTGGACCATCCCATGTGCCGACAATCGACCCATTTTTCCGATTCCGAACTTAAATAATACCAGCAAAGTAATATCTGGGGGCACTGCAGTGCCCCCGCCAAGTCGAGTAACAGCGGCACGACCGTACCATCCTTTTCTCGAAGCAGTTCAGGCCATTTTCGACCCACCAATAACTTCGTTGTGGATAAAGAGATCCCATAAAAAACATTCAATGTAAAAAAAAAGGCCAAGCCTCGAAACTCTTCCACCGTAAAAAGTTTTGAGATATGTCGTAGTAGGTACCAAGTCTCAGGCATTCTTATTATTCTTTATTTGCTATCTAAATAAAATTTTGTGACTTGGCAATCACACAATATTACATAGTTTTAGGTATATGCAAAAATCCATTAATGCAGTAAAGTTGTGTGATTGCCAAGTTGCAGAATTTTATTTAGCCAGCAAATAAAGAATAATAAGAAATGCCTGAGACTTGGTACTACGAAATATCTCTCATTTTTTTACGGTGGAAGAGTTTCCAGACTTGTCCTCTTTTTTACATTTATAATGGTTTTTTTTATGGGATTATCTATTCATTAGAATATAATTAGGAAGTACGTACCAAAGGGAGCTAGCGATCTCATATTAAGTACCTACGACGTTTTTTTAAAGCATACGATAGCATTACCTAAAATTTACTTGAAGGGTTTAAACGGATTTTTTTTCCAAGCTCAACCTTTTTATGGCTATGGCAGAGTTTAATCCAACTTGTACTTCACTCTTTCTCACTCTAACCTATAACCTGCCACGTTCAGTTCGTTAATCTGTTAAAGGAAACGATTATCTTGAATTACTCCTGGTTCGAATCCTTCGAAACCCATTATAGGTACCGAATAGTGTTTAGTAACCTGGCATAGTTATATTAAGCAGGAACTAGTAATCTTTACGTTTTAAGTTTTTAATACACGCATGAACAGGTATAATTTCAGGACTTCTGGTTTCATGGTGGTGTTGCGTTTATATAATACTATATGGATACATTATGTTTGATACAGTTTTACGGAAACATAATTATATTAATTATCCATTTATTGAATACCAGCCTCATTTCTACTTTTGAAAACATCCTATTGCTACATTATTTATGATATTATTATTTTACGGAAAAATAATAAATACCAAAGCTTCATTTGCCGAAGGCATTATTTCTGGAAACATAGACTTCAAAACTTTTGAAAATAGCACCAATAGGACCCATCAGCTCAAGTTTAAGTTGTATTTTAGCAATAAGTACTGCGAAATTAACGAGTCGTGAAAAAAATAATACGGGTAAATAAAACTTTGTCAAATAAATTATTCGGACTATTTTCTTTTTCAATTTATTTATTATAGTTATTTTTTTACCTACGATAGATTCGATAAATTGTGATTATTTGCGCTTGGTACTATTCGATATATATTTACATATTTTTCACTCGACTGCGCTCAACAAAAAATTCAAAATTAAGGTACCTATATCGTCACTACAAAGAAATCGTGGTCTGGTAAGTGCCCAAACAATTGGCGTGGGAAGAGAAATTAAGGTTTAATTGAAGCAAAACAAAACAAAAACCACAAGGTTGTTCACTTACTCTTACTTTACACACTCGGTTAAACCTAATTGAAATATTCAGGTTTCTTCGAAGCCCTGCACTTGCGCCATATTGGTAAAAGTACTACTATAAAATACCGAAGTTGTCATATTCATGTTATCAGTTGTAATTTTACTTCGAAAGCGATCACAATAATCCAACCATGTATACAAAGGTACTAATTTAATAATTTCATATTTTAATTCATTTTGAAAGCTGCCAGTCTAAATTAAAATCGTCTTTCTATTACTTAGTTCGATCGTGTTAATCGATCGAGTGTGTCGCTTGGCACTCGAATGTTTCAATAAGTTCCAACATCAGCTGTATACCTACCTACTAGATTACAACAAACCAGAATAGGTATATAAATATTTAAATACATAAAAATATCCTAGACTCAGGAACAATATGTCGTCATAAATGCATAACGCATTGCGCACCGCATGCAAAATGTTCATAATCAAAAATGAAAACCGAACCTGCCAGTTTTGCAAGCTGGTTTAATGGGAACCGAGCTATTTATTACTAATTAAGTAGGTACCTTAGTACAAAACTAAAGCCATCGTTTATTTATTTAAAGTATGTATATTACTTATATTACTCATTTCCATGGAAGTCATTAATGTCGCTTATATAATTCCTGTTAAGTATTATGTTAGTATTATTACCACAATGCTAATTAGTAGGTACCGACGTACGTATCCATTTTATTCAAAAAACATCTTTAACTCTTTTACAGATCATCTTTGCCTTAGTTACCCTTGCCGTAGCTCTCGCCCAACACCAGGAGCACAAGCATGAGCACGGGCATGCATACTCGTCTCAAAACATAGTATTACACCAGACCCATCATAACCATGACCATGAACAGCACGAGCAAGAACAGCACGGACACGAGCACCACGTCTCCACACACTACCAGCCCATCCACACAACAAGTCACCATGAGAGTCACGGACACGGACATGACTCTAACCACCACCACGCCATCTCCTCACAAAACATCCAGCGACACGACGTGCCCGGCAAGGCGCCCGCCGGCCACCACGACTACTACGCGCACCCTAAATACGAATTCGAGTACAAGGTGGAGGACCCGCACACCGGTGACCGCAAGTCCCAGCACGAGTCCCGCGACGGCGACGTCGTGAAGGGCTACTACAGCCTGCACGAGGCTGACGGCACGGTCAGGATCGTGCACTACACCGCTGACAAGAAGACCGGGTAAGTTATCTTTGCCAAATTCATTTCAACAAACTTCAGACATTATGTCACGGAAATTGATCACGTATGATTTCCTTGCCTTTACTGTGTAAAATAATAACACTTTCGTTTAACGTATAGTATGTATCATAGACATTATAGATAGCGATGACTTTTAAGCTTTATAAGGTTTTTCTAAAGCTTCATCATAGTTAGGTATGTTTGATAGCCAAGCTCTTGTCGGTGTAGAAATCGCCATTATCTTCCCTTTTCTACCAATGTCCATTATACCTCATACTTCTTATATAAATGCTTATTGTACATAAACTATGTTTCAGATTCAATGCTGAGGTCACGCACGAAGGTCACGCTAAGCACGCGGAGCCCAAATACCACCACCATTGACCTGATGATTAATTGTTGACTTATAAGTTGTTAATGTTAAAATCATACCTCGTTATGTTAAATAAATAAAACAAGATAATTCAAAATCCGTGTCTCTTACTGAAACTCAAGCTAATTCCAAATGTTGGCAAGCTTTCCCTTGATCGTATCTTGACTTTTTGTAGGTAGACCTTACCGACCCATTTAAATCTACATTATAATTTAACGGTCCCAATTCAAAGAGTCAGGTCTACAATTTGAGATTTTTGGCTTTCAACGGCATAAAAAACCATAAATTATTAAACTCGTGAACATATTTTCGTTTTTATCAATATTTTCCACAAAATCCAAGATAACAATGTCGGATGTTCGAAGAGATGACATTTAAAAATCTCGGTCATGATCATGACAGTAGGTACCGACTTTTTACGGGACACGCAGTGAGTGCAATGTGTCGGATAAGCCAGATTCTACTATATTACGCGGAAAAGTATAGCGTGGTTTTTGTTTTGTGTTTTATGTACCTAATTTAAATAATGTCTTGAAATGACAATAATTTTATTCAATAAACAACAAGATACTATTATTACAGTTACAATATAAATTAGGCACCGATTTATCACTAAAACTATGCACTATATACTGCTTATAATTAAAATAAGGGGTGTCCCCGCGGCATGGGGCAATACAATTGCGTTGAGCGAGGAAGCCGCCAGCTTTTCAGTCCCCTGTGGTGTCGTCGGAAATTTTTTTTGAGAGTTCCTTGAAAAGATCGAGGGCGCTGGGACCCCACGGACCAAGAGTCTCGACGCCGAATGGAACAAAGCAGTATTCGGCGCCGAGACTCCTATATTTGTTAATTTTTGCCTTTTCCGCTGCCTCTGCAGCCGTACCGGCTCTGGAGGACGGACGTTCCTTGGAGATGGGATGGGGCCATGTAGGGTTATGTAATTGACAGCCCGTTAAGTTATTAAGGTAATTTTCTCTGTATTGTTAAATAGGAGTTTCCGTGCAACAATATCGGTTCTGCCAGTTACGACATTTTTGGTCCAACTTTTATGTTCGATGTGGTACAATCCGACATATCGTATTATACCAAGTCCAGATAAAAAAATGTCGTATGTGGCTCTTCCGACAAACTTTACTTCAACTGTTCCGGTTAAAAAAATATATGTGGTGCACGTCTATTAAAACAAAAATGGCTACAGAAGCATGTGTGTATGCTCAACGATTTGTAATAAACAACCTAATAATAAGGAAAATTTCGAAGTTTGACAACAACAACAACAACTTTCATACTAATCTTTTTTCGAAAACTTTGAGATTCTTTTTTCTGAAAAGTAGCTGGTTTGTAAATTCTATTATTTTAATTGGGACCATCTAATTATACCAATATACAGCCTGTAACAGGAGCAAAACATGAAAAGGTGAATTAATAAACCAATCAGTATTTTTTTCCAAGTGATTGGTTAAAATAAAACTAAGTAAAAAATGCGTGGGGTATTTTACTGAACTGGAATACTATCGATTATAAATGTTTAATAAAAAAAATCGAACAAGTTGAAAAAAAAAACCCTGAAAAATAGAAAGCAAAGAAACTAAGTAATTACTATGATCCCAGAGTTATATGAGGATATTACGAGCATAAAGTATTTTTCCTTAAAATCCATACTAATATTATAAATGCGAAAGTGTGTGTGTTTGTTTGTTTGTTTGTCCGTCTTTCACGGCAAAATGGAGCGACAAATTTACGTGATTTTTTAAGTGGAGATAGTTTAAGGGATGGAGGTCACTCTCTTCTCTTAGGCTACTTTTTGTCTCTTTCTAAACCCCCACTTCCCTAAAATGGGGGGTGTAAGTTTGTATGGAGCTGCGATATAAACGAGTTCCACACGGACGGAGTCGCGGGCAGAAGCTAGTAAAAATATAAATATAAATTAAAAATCGAATTTCAGAAATTTTGAAATACGGGGAGTATTTCCCGTTACAGTCCCGTAACGGGACTGTAACGGGCAGTTATCCTATAACGGGAGTCCCGTTATAGGATAACTGCGGATATTCTATGGAGTCATACTTTAAATGTTTGCTCCTATTACAGGCCACATCGCGTATAAGTTATCCTTCAACAAAAGTATGATTAGGTACCTAGAGGACAGTGGGAATCAAGTTTTGAAATTGCGATAACCATGTAAAAGTCGTCCAAATTTCCAAGGTACTCTACTTCACTCAGCCTACGGTCAAATTTCTCATCGAGCGACAATAATTAATCACGAAATGGCGCTGTGACCTGTCGACCTTGTCCTGCCCATATTACTATATAAGCGGGTCTCCTCACATGCAATGTATCAGTGTTAACCCACTAAACAAACAACAATGTTCTCCAAAGTAAGTGCCATGGATTACCCTAAGTGATAATAAGTGTTCAGTGCAGGATAAATAAAGTGTTAAATAATCGGGATACTAAGTGACAAACGTTGGTTAATTTTCTAACGATTACAGGTTCTCGCCTTGTGCGCCTTGTTGGCTGTGGCCCAGGCTGGCCTTATTGCTGAGCCTCACTACTCCCACGCTGGAGCCGTCTCTTCCCAGAGCATCGTGCGTCACGACGAGCAGCCCCATCACACTGCCAAACTGATCGCCGCCCCCGTCGCCTACAACGCCGCTCCCGCTCACGTCGCCTACCACACCGCCCCTGCTCCCGTGGCTTACCACGCTGCCCCCGCCCCCGTAGCTTACCACGCTGCCCCCGCTCAGGCTCACTACTCTTCCGCTGGTGCCGTGTCCTCCCAGAACATCGTCCGCCACGACGAGCAGACCCACCACGCCACCAAGCTGATCGCAGCCCCCGTCGCCGCCCCCATCTCCTACCACGCCGCGCCCGCGCACTACGCCGCCAGCCCCGTCCACTACGCCGCCCCCATCGCCAAGGTGCTGGCGCCTGCTCACAAGCTGATCGTCTCTGCTCCCCACCACGAGGAAGAATACGTAAGTGTTCTTATTAATATTCAACTATTTCGCAAATATTATCAAACTCAAACTAATACATTATGAGAAAATATGTACCTATAATGCATATTTGGGGACAATCTTACACAAATTGACTAGTCCCAAACTATAAAGCAAAGCTTGAACGTTGAGTACTAGACGACGATATATATACTTGGCTAAATAAATACTTACATACATAATAAAATAATCCATGAATCTGGAGTAAATATTCGTGCTCATCACACAAATTAAATTCCCTTACCGGTTCGAAGACGAACGAACCCAGGACTTCGTAGGCAGGGTCACTACCAACTAGGCCAAATCAGTCGTCAATCGTCGTCTCAGAAGTAATAACATGCGTGTATTTGCTCAGGCCCACCCCAAATACGAGTACTCGTACTCCGTGGCTGATGAACACACCGGTGACAACAAGTCCCAGCACGAGTCCCGCGACGGCGACGCCGTGCACGGCGAGTACACCCTGCTGGAAGCCGACGGCTCCGTGCGCAAGGTGCAGTACTCCGCTGACGACCACAACGGCTTCAACGCGGTTGTGAGCCACTCCGCGCCCGCGCACGCCGCGCACGCGCCCGCGCACCTCCTCGCCCATCACTAATTTCTACTACTGACTTAATTCGCCTCAGCGATTATAGTCGTGAGGAACACGGAACTGTAAATAGTCGATAATATTTATTTTTATGGTAATAAAAGCAAATTGGTTAAATTTATAACTGGCGTATTACTTACTCATTAAATCCGAAGCACGGTTAGGTATAGCTTACAAATCATTCGATTTCACAAAATCTAATTCATTGTTCTCGATTTACAAAACAATGCAATCCTGACCAAGGAGGACAGAATATCCCTCCTGTTCCTGAAAGCGGTCCTGACGCAGTTTCGCTCCTATTACAAATATTTGTACCCCGTTACCCATGTGCTCCCAGCACAGACGTCTAAAGACGTCAATTGTAAAGCTTAATTACGCCAAATTTAGATACCTAATAGCGCATTCACGACCCGTTGAATAGACGGCACGAAAAAATACGAATAATATTAAAACAACTAAAAAGAAAACTGGGGCACAACGGCTACAACCCCCTATTTGTTTTGTAATTTGAACTGCATATGCGTAGCGAGACACAAAATACATCTTCCTTCCTGTCCATAACAAACAGACAGACAGAAAAACTGACAACTAAACTAAGCTAATAAGGTTAGATATATTGCAGTAGAATATCGTTCCGTTTCTTCCAAAAGGTTCCGTTCCTTCTGTTTCAAATCAAATCAAATCAAAAGTGTTTATTTGTTATAACATAGGTACATTCTGGTTACAGTGCTCTTAGGATAAATGTTCGTTTCACTATGTTTTGCCTTCTGGCGTACAAAAACAATCTTATAATATATATTCTATTAGTAATAAATAAATAAAACAATTCAGTTAAAACAATTCAAAAAATATTAACTATATCATGTCAAAGTACAATTTTAAACTAAGAAGAAGTTTAAGAGATTGAAGAATAATTGTTTTCTTTGAAATACCACCATATACACCACAATACCATATCCGCAAAGCGGCACAGGCGATATTTTGGCCTGTATTAAAATAGTCACCATCATTAACCGTTATACGTCTCACTGGCACAGACCTCCTTTCACGGGGGAGAAGAAAGCTTCGCTGCGGATGCCAATGCGGCGTGCGTTATGCGTGAAGTTGTATGAAACAAACCATTTTTTTTGCTATTCAAAATATGAGTATTCAATTCCTCACTCTTTAACCGTCAACTACAAATCTTGTCATTTTAATCACAAGTATGATTAGGTACCTTTGTAACCTTAACATACCTAAGTAACATGTTGCATTCCGATTAATCGGAATTAATTTGTGGTGGCAGATGAGACGTATTCGTTTGACTGAAATGTTACTTTTTTCCCGACTAAGGCAGAGCCGAAACGAAGAAATATGTTTTTAGCAGTCTTCTATGTTTGTATTTTCGTGTGTTCCACGTTTAAGATATGAATGAATGAATGAATGATTTATTTGCTAGAATACGTCACAATTGGTGGTCTTAAAATAATTACAGTATCAGTATTCAGTCGACTTAAAGTCAACGTTACAAATATTTAATTATACTCAAAATTATTATAGGTAAAACATGTCAAATTGAATTGATTACAAAAACAGAATGAAAATAGTAACATGTCAAACTTAATTACAGTGCATTAAAATTTAAATAGTCCTTAACATTATAGAAACAATGATCTTGTAGCCATTTAGTTAATTTTGTCGTAAATACTTTGCTATGCAACGTCCTCAGATCATTGGGGAGTTTGTTGAATAAGACAATACACATTTTGTATGCATTTTTCTTGTAGATATCAGATCTACAAGTTGGCTGATACAACCAGTTTGTATACTGTGCTCTCAGCTCTCTAGTGCACATTTCCTCAAGTTTTTTAATATAATACTGATCCAATTTCGATGAAAGAGGTATCAACCGATTCAAAATTATGCTTCAAGTGGCATAGTTACCTTTTGTATGTATTTTTTTTCAGTTACGTCGAGTTACAGTTTTTTTTTACTGTTTATACTTGTTATTGATTATTGTGTTAACGTCACCCTAGTGATAACGATTACTATTTAAATAAAAAAAAAACAATACTGGCCGATTTTTTAAATATTTAACCTGGATATTTTAAAAAAAAACATGGGTCCGGTTGTCAGCTTGACACTGCACACCGCTTGCAGAGTTACTTACTATCGAACCCTGTATTCACGGACACAAAGAGTCCAAGATCGCCTCTTATCCGACTCTGCATTAATATATGTATATTTTGCTTTGTGTCAACTAAACATTTGCTTCATCGATACAATGTACCTACTTGCTCCCACCAGTTTATTTGAATTTAAATCAATTTATAAGATAGCTAACCTAGGGTAAGTACCTATTAACACCACTGTGGACCCCAGTTGTCTTAAAGAAAGGATTTATTATTATCATCCTTTCCGTAAACAAGCATATTGCCAGATGGTAAGCAGCCATTAATCTAGACATTAAATTAAGATTCAGATTCACATAATTTTATTGGTAAAAGTACAGTAAGTTACAAGTCAAATTGTTAACATTTATTAAATAAGTAGGTTATTATTATTATCTAATATTCTAGAGTTCCTTTTTCCTTGATAGAAATTCGTCTACGCTATAACCAGTAGGAAAGTTTTTTATTTTTTCTCCTATACAGTGTGTGGCCTGTAACATGAGCAAATATTTAAAAGGACGCTTCCTTAGAGCATCTGCAGTAACCCCTCGTGTACATTTTTTTTTCTTTTATAATAAGGAGAAATGTTGATCTAAAGTTATGACCTCCAAGTAATGTATCTTGGCACCACGAGATCATACCATAGCACAGCAGTCAATGCAGATTTTGAGGTTACATCACGTAATGAGTCAAATTAGTTTATGCATTTTTGTTTTTAAAGGTTGTATTTGTGAATATTACATTTTTTTTGTTTATTTTTGGTTTTTATTTTAAATAAAAAAAGTACTTGTGTCACCCCAGAAGAGTATAAAATACAGGTAAACTTACTTTAAAGAATTTTTTTTTTTTTGACTTTTTTTTCAATTAAGTCCACCTGGAAATAACTGCTCACAAGCGCAATAATCTACCGTTTCATTTTTTGCTCTTATTCCAGGCCACACCATGTATACTGCATCACTTGATGAGTTCATTATTTCGTTTGGAAGAGTGTTATTTATATGCATATCTTAAGGAACTTTAGCACGGCCACGGTGCGCAAAGCGCACCCTTCATTGGTTTGAGGTTTGTTAGTTTTGACGACTGGAGATGGAGACAAATGCAGGTCTCTCATACTGAACGCGCATTCTCAGAAGCTATGGCGACATTACTGACCATCAGGTGTTCCTTGTGCAACACCACAAACCTACCTACTGCCAGCCAGTAGTGGCGTAATCATGGGCTGCGGTCTTCTGTTGTAAAAGTGGGATATATTATACTGGGATTATACTTCCACAGTTGGGCTGCTTCAAATAAGAATGAGAGGAAATTCCGCTGCGCCCTTACTTACCTCTCTTAAAATCTAAGAGGGGAGTTTCTTTTTGACCTACGTATAAGTAAATATTGTAAAAACGAATAATAAACTAATCTAAAAAATAAAATAAAAATATTCTAATCAATAATTCCCAACTGGAAAAGTTTTTCTGTCATTTGTATCCAAATAAAGACGAGGCAGCTTTAGTATTTATAAATAAACTAGCTGTTGCCCGCGACTTCGTCCGCGTAGAACATATTACCGTCTTAGAAAAATGAATGCTATTCAAATTATTTTATTGTAGGCGGAACCTTAATTATCGCCGACCCAAACAAAGTTCTACCATTTTAAGGGAAGATTTCCGAGATAAAACACCTTTCACTCAAACTTCATATTTCGACACACGTCAATGTCAAAGTCATAAGTTGTGAAAAAAACGTAAACAACAGCGTTTTTAGCCGATGAGTGTCCGGATCCATCACAAAAAAATCAGTTAAGAGGGTTTTGATGGCAGTTATGTACAATTAACTGTATTATTTTGTTATTTAGCATATAAATTACTGTCCGAAACCATTGTTTTGTCCGAATAAATGTCCTTTGAAGTTGGAGGGTCCAGGTGGGAAAATAATTATCTTTGTTCACTCACGAACATAAAAAAAATAACGTCGCAAACTTCTCATAAATATATATAGTAAGATATACAACGCAATAACGAGTTTTGAAGCCCCTTTAATATTATTTGTTTGAGTTAAGTACGCTACCATTACTTTTTAACGTATGTTATGTGTGAAACAGGTGCTTGACTTGTAAAATGGTGTATTAATATTATACTGATGTATAATATTTTGAAATACTTATGTTTTAGATATGGCACGGTTTATATATTTGTTTTTTTTTTTTTAATCTTATGATAAACAAATAAAAATGAGGCTGTAATTAGTTTTCCATTATAAGATGACTTCACGATAGTTTACGTTTTGTTTATATATTTACATGATTAAAAGTTTGTTTTTTTTATGAATTTCTTGTTTTATTTTTAAGATAGTATTAGAAAATTACAAGAAACAAAGAATACATATAAAAAAGTCTTAAAATAAAGAAAATAATAAAGATTACCTCAACGGTCGGACCGATTTTTTCAATACGATCATCGAACAAGGGGAAATAATTTCCCACCAGAAATCACCCCCTTCCACTTACCCGTAAATCGAACTCAAATTTTCATATCGAAAAAAAAAATGCTCTGTCCTATTAAGGGTTAATCTTTATTTGCTTGCTAAATAAAATTCTGTAACTTGGCAATCACACAACTTTCCTACATTTATGGATTTCTGCATACCTAAATCTATGTAGTATTGTGTGATTTCTTTTTAATGTGCAATTTTCTTTTAGTTAATTTATACACTAAACACTAATGTATTTCTGAAGCATCTATGTCTGCTAGAAGTGCCTTAGACTTTTGATGATCGGTGAGTCAGTGAGTGACAAAATTAAGAAACTTTGACTAGTTATAAATCTTAAACCACTAGTTCAAATTGAATGAAATTTGAAATATATCGTGTTTATACAATGCATGCTTAGTTTCTGAAAATTCAGATTTCTAGTTTTATCCACAACGAAGTTATAGGGGGGTTGAAAATGGCCTGAACTGCTTCGAGAAAAGGATGGTACGGCCGTGCCGCTATTTTGCTCGACTTGGCGGGGGCACTACCGTGCCCCCAGATACATAGCGTTTTGCTGGTCCCCATCTTAGTGTTAGGTTAATGTCTTAAATTGGTATAAAAATGATATCGGCTAAAACCATTATATTATTACCTATTTTTTTTTTTTTACATTTGACATTGTCCTTTTCTCCCGTACGGCACCCCAACTACAACAAAATGCTGCAAGATCTCAGAATAGCAAGCCCCGAGGTTGGACTCACAATGAACAGAGCGAAAACTCAGTTGATGACCAACGGAGCAAAAGTTTTGCTCGCAAAACGTAAAGTAACGGTAGATGGGCAGGATATACAATTTGTCGATGAATACTGTTTACCTGGACCAGATAGCTTCCTTCGAAAACAGGCAGTCCGTAGAAATCAATAGACGTATTGAGAACGCCTGGTAGAGCTTGTGGTGTATGAAGGCGCTATTGAAGGGTCCTCCCTCTATGTCTGAAGCGCAAACTCGTTGAAATGTGTATCCTGCCTGTCCTAATTTACGATGCACAAAACTGGTCATCGACTGAGGCTCAGAAGTACAAACTCAAAGTTTTCCAGCGGGCGATGGATCGCAGTAAGGTGCTCGCAGAACTGATCGAATCAGAAACACGGAACTGCGCTCCAAAACACAAATCGTAGATGTGGGTGCCAAGACCGCCAAACTCAAATGTGACTGGGCTGGACATATTGTCTGCCATATGCTCCCGGAAAGATGGGCCAAGATCAATACAGAATGGACTCCGCAAGACGGCCGCCGGAGCCGAGGCAGACCAAAAAGGAGACGGTAGGACGATTTGGACGCCTTCTTCTTGGATTGGCGGGCGCATGTCAGCAATAGGGTCGAGTGGAGGAAAAGAGGAAAAGCCTTTGCCCAGCAAAGAAAAAATAATGAAAACCTGTCCCATTGAGAAACGAAAAGAAGCATGACAAGACCCTTTCAGTCGGTTGATTGCGTTCCGTTTCGTACATACGTAAGGTGAATCTAAATGTTCCCTTCAGGTTGCATTTTTTTTTTTTACATATTTAACATGATGTAACAATAATTATTACTTAAATTATAAGTTATTTCATTGCTGTGCCCTTACAGGGTTCATGATGAACTGTAATCTCTAACTGAAGAACTGTATACCTACTAACGTGAGTGCAATAAATTATTTTATTTGATTTGATTTGACAATTTTATTTGCATTGCGATGCGAATTACACATAAACTTTACCTCTTTGCAATATTTGTAGGTACTTTAGATTGTGATTTAGGACTTCTATGCTTCAATAATTATACCTACATCAAGTCAAATAGGTTGCTGTAAATTCTATCTATTCTATAACCATGGGTCGGATTTGATTAACAGATACTTCGTTATAATTTTCAACAATTTGCTTTTATTATTATAAAAATAAATATTATTGACTATTTACAGTTCCGTGTTCCTTATGACTATAATCGCTGAGACGAATTAAGTCGGTAGAAGGAATTAGTGGTGGGCGAGGAGGTGCGCAGGTGCGTGCGCGGCGTGCGCGGGCGCGGAGTGGCTCACCACCGCGTTGAAGCCGTTGTGGTCGTCAGCGGAGTACTGCACCTTGCGCACAGAGCCGTCGGCTTCCAGCAGGGTGTACTCGCCGTGCACGGCGTCGCCGTCGCGGGACTCGTGCTGGGACTTGTTGTCGCCGGTGTGTCCGTCAGCCACGGAGTACGAGTACTCGTATTGGGGGTGAGCCTGAGCAAATAGGTACACGCATGTTATTACTTACTATGTATAGTTCCCGTCAAACAACTTGAACATGCGGGACGAAGTGGGGGGGCAGCTCGCACGTACAATTCGCCTCTGCGCAGGCAAGGTCATGTGCTCAAGTTGTGTGGCGGGAATTGTATCTACATATTTACATACATATTTTTCTCGTACCTACTGAATTCGTTTGATTTTGACAATATTTGCGAAATATGAAAATATTATTAAGGAACACTTACGTATTCCTCCTCGTGGTGGGGAGCAGAGACGATCAGCTTGTGAGCAGGCGCGAGCACCTTGGCGATGGGGGCGGCGTAGTGGACGGGGCTGGCGGCGTAGTGCGCGGGCGCGGCGTGGTAGGAGATGGGGGCGGCGACGGGAGCAGCGATCAGCTTGGTGGCGTGGTGGGTCTGTTCGTCGTGGCGGACGATGCTCTGGGAGGACACGGCACCGGAAGAGTAGTGTGCCTGGGCGGGGGCAGCGTGGTAAGCTACGGGGGCGGGGGCGGCGTGGTAAGCCACTGGAGCAGGGGCGGCGTGGTAGGCGACGTGAGCGGGGGCAGCATGGTAAGCGACCGGGGTGGCGATCAGCTTGGCGGTGTGATGGGGCTGCTCGTCGTGACGAACAATGCTCTGGGAGGAGACGGCTCCAGCGTGGGAGTAGTGAGGCTCGGCAATAAGGCCAGCCTGGGCCACCGCCACGAAGGCGCACACGGCGAGGATCTAAAAACAATAATATACTTATTAAGCGCAATCCATGGGTTTTTGTGTGTTCGTCGGAACACTACTTTACTAAATTATGAAAAGTTAATCAATGTTTTCACTTTTTAATAACTTACTTTGGAGAACATATTGTATGTTGACTAGCGTTCAACTGATGCATTGGATGTGTAACATGTGCCTTTTATAGTGCTCGGTTTTGGGTGCGACAAGGTCGTCAGGTCGCGGAGCGGGCATGGTTTTACTATGGGTCAAATACAACAAACTTTCTCAATACAGTAGGTTCAGATTAAAGGTTAAAGTTGTTTGGTTATCGGTGACGAATGGAGCTTCGTAATACTTTTTACAGCTTTGCACCTTGTCCTAAAGACAATGCGGTTCAAAATAGTCCATGTTCTAATTTGCATCATGATACCTTCCCACAACATTACGAACACTGTCCACTGTCCTTTGCCTAACCCACACCTGTGACACTACGTTTACACTTTAGTAGATGCTTTAATTCTTGCGCCAATTTCCAGCGCAGTACGCAGTACGCCTAACACTTAGCTCACTCTCAAAAAAGCATTTTAATGACTTACACAAAACTTGACTTGATTGCAATATGCAATAAATAAATAAATAATAAATATTAGGGGACAATCTTACACCAATCGACCTAGTCCCATAGTAAGCTCAATAAGGCTTGTGTTATGGGTACTAGACGACGATATATTTAATAGATAGAAATACTTAAATACATAGAAAACATCCATGACTCAGAAACAAAAATTCATGCTCATCACACAAATATTTGCCCTTACCGGGATTCGAACCCAGGACCTTCAGCTTCGTAGGCAGCGTCACTACCCACTAGACTAACCGGTCGTCAAGCGGTGCAATATCACGCTGGTTGGCAGTATATTAAATATATTTATACATTTGTATGTTATTATATTTGTAGAACTCTTATATACGCAATACTTACGTTACTAATTATGTACTCTTATAACTAATACTACACGGCTCCTCGGGTTTTGCGAGTTCACATATGTATAGATTCTTACTAAGATATTTATAATTCACCTTGACTTTGCTTAGCTTTGCTTTGACATAAAATATGTCCATAAACAAGTTACAACTCTATCAAAATACATTAAGTGTATTGTACCTTCCACCAGCTGACTTATGCGACCTTCGAGTTTATCGACCTATCGATGAATGAAGATGAGTCACTCGCGCGCATCAATGAAACCCACTACTACGCTTCTCCGTGATGTTCTTATTTGATTGATGCAACTCTAGCAAATCATTATGTCAAGAGTCTGTATGATACGTTAATATTTATTTCGTTATGGTAAAAAGATATTTCTTGACTTGGTGTTTAGTCAAATGTATGAATAACCCTATAACTAAAAATATCCGTAAAGATGGAGATAGATGTTGAAAATAGATGTATAAATGACTAAAATACATGTAATTAAAATTATCAACTTGTTAATACGTATATGTTTGTATGTGTGCTTGTTTGAATTAGTTGCTTAATATTTAATTGTTACTAGCATGTGCCTTCTTCGCTGGTCCGCCTGAACTCTCATATTATCAGCCATCCCCAATTTCGTCCGTTTCGGTATTAGGGATTGGATCATTGTCTTAATCAAGGTTATAATTATAAAGCTCTATGCCAATAATATCTAAATCTGCTAAACCATTTTTACGTGATTGAGTAACAATAATCAAAACATCCTAACATTCATGTTTATAATGTCAGAAGGAAGGATATGGTAATATAATCGTCACTGCACCTGAATTTTCGAACACGTTTTAATTGCAATAGTGATTTAATTGCATTATACGCAACAGTAATATGCCATACTAGAGACGTCGTTTCAAAACGACACTCCATGTTAAATATTACAATTGGGTTAAATCTTTATCTCAGTCAATTAGTTAGTTGACATAGTAATACATCTATCAGTTTTGAAGCCATCAATAACATAATGACAGGTAAGTAGTTGCGTTGAATTCGTGACCCAGTTGTAAGGTCAGGGATAACCGCATATTTGACCGGCTCGCGATATTAAATATAACACATTGTTGTATTCATGCGTTAAACGGCTCAAGTTATGAGATGTAGCGGTTTTGATTAAACAAACGCCTAGTTTGAATTTGTATTGGTTTGGTATCTTAATGTAGCGCGGACCCATTCTGACATCGTAAGGAAGAGTAGGTATAGTATCCACCACAGCTGTTGTGCGAGATAGCGGATCAGTGTGTGAGGAAAAAGGCCACCAATAGGAAGAGATGTGTAAGCGAGCCTTTTTTTTATACGACGGTGGCAAACAAGCATACGGCCCGCCTGATGGCTACCTCGTACATTCTAGTGGATACTTACTCTAATTATGTGGCGTATAAGTAGAGCGCGAACCGAAAAACTCAAACTTATTTCAAATAACAAGTTTGTCAAACAGACATTTTGTGATTTGGATTGTATCAATATGTGTCAAATTCATATTGTTTCCAAGCTAAAATCGTAAAGCCCTGCCAATCAGTAACAGTGTGCCTTACGACAAAACGAACGCATTAGTAGGATAATTGACCACTTACCCCAGCTGTTTCATAATGATGATAAAGCATTTTGTCTTCCGATTACCCATCATATCATATTTTTTTATGGACAAAGTAACAGCACACTTCGAATCTAAACGCGGTGACCTAAAGAACTGTTTCTTCGCATCTGACAAGAATCAAACTTGAACAATTTCAATAGAACTTAAATAGGTAGGTTACTTCAAAGGTTTTTTTTATATATATTTTTTAGTTTCGAATAAGTGAATCGATGAAAAAATTCTACATATATAATTAACGAACCTGCTCAGAAACACGAGAATCGGTTGAAAAAGGTGACCAGAGGCTTTAAATTTTACCGAAACAAAACGTTACGACTGCGTTTGCGTTTAGCTGTCAAATCCCATACAAATTGAGGGTAAAACGCAAACGCGATCGTAAAGTTTTGTTTCGGTAAAACTTATACTAGAGCCTCTGTAGAGGAGAACAGGGGACATCGTGACGTCCGAACATACGAACGTTTTACGGCCCAAGCTGAAGTATAGAACTTAGCTCGCTCGTTCGACAAGAAATGTAAACGGTAATTATTCAAGCGTCGCCGAATTCCTATGGTTTGTACGGTAGTGCATGCAACGCCCGGGGCACTGGCCTCCACGCGAGTGTCAACAACTTACCTCCCACACGGCGCGGGTTGAATTAGAAATACCTAATCTCAGATTAATTTACTTTCGTCATAATAATGTAAATCGAGTAATTGTGTAAAAATTACACACGAGGTATTTATTATTGACTAGTCTATTAAAAGAATAGCGTGAAGTTTTTAAATGTCTACCTACTTATTTGGTTGTAAATTAGAAGCGTTTGATGGTGCGCGCTTACCGTAATTTTGAATTTATAATTCCAGAAGAGTCCCTACCCTGTCGCCGACGCTTTATATGTTTATAAAGATTCGCTATATAAAAGATAAAATATATCAACTCTCTTCACCACGGCCTCTAGTACAACTTGACCCTGACTTTCGTTATAATTGTTTGTGATTCGAGTTTAGACTTACACTGGTTTGTTTAAGGCCAGTTATATGTAATCATTGTGAATACTGAGGCAGGTCCGTCACCGTCTAGCGAGTGACAGACTAAAGGGAAGGTTGCACAAACTTACGATATGTTGCTGAGATTTTTATAGCTGTTCTTCCCAGGATGTACCTACATCCCTAGACTTGAGCGTGTAACGATTTAATTATTATAGTTTTGATTTACCATATATTTGATTGTGATTCGATTTCTGTATATCATTTAATACATAAGTGGGGCAGAAAATATTGATTTATACAACTCCATTAACTGTAATTGAATACTAAAACGAAAAATCAATGACTCTCACGCACTAAAACCAGGCAAATTAAAAGTAGCTTTTTAGAGCGACTTGACTTTTTTCACGTGTTGAGAAGATCAGTCTGTATATTAAGCGAAAGCCTACATGATTTGGTAGCTAGCTAAATATTGCAACGGAAGTTGAATTATTGTACTTCCTGTTTTTTTATTCTCCAGAATAGTAGGTGGCGTGCAAGATAGATGAGACAAATAAGTATAAAGACCCTTTTTTTATATTTTAGATTACTTGTTTTAAGTATTAAGTTAATGTTAGTAACTATTTTAGATTTTTGTATTTGATTCTATTTACACGGGAAGCATCAGAAACCTAGGAACCCATTGTTGTGGATTATGTGTACGGAACAATGCAATACCTATAGGTATTGCATACTTATAGATCTCATCCGGCATGATGTATGCGCTTCCCATGAATTATATTATGTTGCCGTCTCACAGCTACAGACAATCGCATGGAAGTGATTCGTTGATGTCATCTTAAGCTACCCATAACAAATCCTACACAGTGAGGCACGTCAGTCAACTTGTAATCGCAATACGCAATAGAAGACTGTCCCTGAATAAAACAAAAACGGGTGAAAGGGTCCGGTCCGGTGCCCATCGGCTTTGTTAAAGGAGTCGCTCACCGGAGGCAAACGAATAATTGCGACGAACAAAAAAAACATTGTTATATAACATGTGATTTCTCTTTGTGATTAAACTACGTGCCTATAAATAAGAGCAGCAGTTTGCGTCCGGACATAAACACTTCCGAGTCGGCCGACGAAACTGGCGAGATGATTTTCAAAGTAAGTTTCAGTGGAAACGTGTTTTACCTCAATCGTATCAAGAAAAACTCAAATGTGTTATCTGTTTCAGATTCTATACGTAATATTGTTGGTAACTGTATGTTCCGGGGCACCACCGGCATATCCACAGACAAAATCTAATCGGGCTACCTACTCACAAAGTTTTGTTAGAGAAGATGTTCCCATGTCTTATCAATACAGTGCGATACATTATTACGCCCCGAAGAAGGATGAGACATCTAATGAAGTAAATCCAATCAGAAATTTCAATAATCCGGCAGCAGGTTCAGTGAGAAACAAAACCATCCAATTTGCACCTCTGCCTCATAATCCAAGAGAATATTCGTATCCAACAGCGCCTGTATTGTATACTTCAATTATCTCTGACCCAGCTTCTCAATATGGAAAATATGAACTAACGGAGAATTCCGCCGAATCCGTGCTGCCTAAATACAATCTGGAACCAAAAGTATTGCCCTTTGGAAACAATATAAATCCTAGTACTTACAAACCACATATGAATCATGACATTAAAATATTTCATTCGGAGCGTCTTCGCCCTAACAACCATCGGAACCTGAATACGCCAACTACGTCGACGATTGAGACGACGCCAGATGTCAATATGGTAATAACTCGTAACATAATTATAACACTTTAAAGTCTCGCGTTTTATACACATACGAGTATTTAAAAGATAACACGATATTTATTTACCTTTATTTCTGACGTTTTGACACGGATTTCACCTGCCATAATCTCAGATGAGAGTCATCTTTGAACTCGTAACATGTGCTGTATTGTAATAAGGTTTTGCCGCATAATAATTATGTTTCATGATTTATTTGTAGGGTGGCAATTTGCATGCAAACCTTTTCCAACTACTCGAACAGCAACTGATACAGGAAACTATAGAGCAAGCAATGCAGCCAACCAAAAACGCCCCCTCGATCAACGCTGAGCTTGCCGCAGTAGCGCGCTCAACGACTGAGCTTCCGATATTTTCTCATGTTCGTAACCTTGGCGTCAGTGTTTTGCCGAAGTAAGTTGTTCTGATTTTTGTCTTGATTATTTTTACAAGCTTTTATTGAAATTGCTAACTTAACTAACCTAACCTAACCTAACCTATCCGATTGAGCTGAAATTTGGCATAGGATGTAAGTTTGTTGACAACGCAATATGGTACCACCGAGCTGACCTGACCCCGTATCATGGTCACACGATAAGTGACAGGATAGAGCGTCCGTCACTGGCTGACACCGTTCGATAGAACGAGACGACGCTGCGCTCCTATCTTGTCACTTATCGCGTGATAAGGCCGACCATGATACGGAGTCTGATGGAGACAAGGTGGCCATAAGCAATTCCTTAACTTCACAAGTTCAACATTAGTAATGAACAGGGTACAGGTTGTATAGGTATAAGATGTACATAAGGAAATGTGTCCATTCTAATTGCTCTCGTGAGTCTAGTATCTAGGCTCTTTAGTCTTAATTAGGCTTATTATCTTGGTTTTTACAAGGTTTTATTTAACTTGCAATGTATGTAACATATTTGTTCGGGTGAAATCTTGCAGCTCAATTTTTAAACAGATATCTTGAACCGATTTAGCTGAAATTTTGGCCTTAAGTATAGTTTGGATGACAATTCAATACTACGAGACAGAAGGTGGCCATGGGAATTTAGGAGTCAACAGACTTAACCCCGTTAGATTTGGGCTCATTAGAATCGTCTCAAGGATGACGGTATACAGTTGGCAATAAAAGCTTGACCTAAAAATGTTTTTTTTGTCGGAAACTTATTACATTTATAGAAGTGGCCTTGCGCCATTAAACATTATTTCGCATAAAAACTTTTCATCAGTTACCAATTTTGTTTCAGACGCGGTACGCCCTTCACAATACCGCATGAGTTTTATGGAAATACGCCGTTTCAACCAATCCAGCGCATAGCTTACCACAACAAAGTCCATGTCGTCCCGGAGAAACAAGGAAGACTCCAAATGCACGCAAGCCACCGTATTCACATGAATAAATCAAAAATGCACTGAACTCTAGCTAGACCAGAATAGTTTTTAAGTATTCCATTAAACAAAAACTGTGCAACACAATTTTTTGTTTAATGGTAAAAAAATAAGACAGAACAAAAAGTTACGCTAGAATTTGTACATAATGTAGTTATATAGGTATTTAATTTAACTGTAAGTACTTTTAAGTTGCTTGTTGTTTAGGTATCAGTACCTATTAAATAAATTACTTTAGTAAATATGCAAACTCACACGTATTATCATTTAGATACCTACCATAACTATAAAAGTACGTAGTGTCCCAAAAGTTACGCAAGATTCTAATTGTACCGAAAGCACAGTTCTTTTGTCAGATTATTTTTATTGTGTTGTAGTGCTGCGGCTTCAAATAACCCCATATAAAAAAGGCGGGAAGACTATTTGCCTACACTACTCCATATCCTATAGCATGTAAAGTCGACGTCTAGAATATGTTTACACTTTTTCACATTATGCCATTGCATTAAGGCGAAAAATGTCGACTGTATTATAAGACTGTGTTATCTTCGAGGAAATAAAAGTTAAGCAGTATTGTACATTTTAAAGAATTTGACGTTACAGCGCAAATTATAGTAGGTATATTTTTTCTTTATAATCCAAATCTTGCGTTGCTACTTTTGGGACATCCTAGACATTGATTAGTCAACAAATTGTTTATTTTTGTTTAAAATTAATTATCCACTAGTTGATAAATGACAATCCGTAATCGGAGATACTATTTCCACATTCTGTATTGACATTTTGAATATTATTTAATTTTCATTTCGTATTATTGACGATCGTGATAAGGATTCTTATAATTTTGACATTGTATGCGAATCTATATTGTAATTTTTATCTCGAGATAAATAAATCTAAATCAAATTTAAATCATTAAGTTAACATTTTCTATGCAAACTATATCCGTTTTGATATCTCTTTGACCAGTCATCCTGTGTTGAATAGAATGCGTGAAATATTAGAGCGTAGAGCCAGTAAGGTAATTGGTGATTCCCCTTCACTAGACAATGTAAACATCATATCGTTCCGCCGAATCAACTTTTCGCATAACTGTTAGCATACTGCGACCATATTTATAACAGAATGTTTTAAAAGTTACTACAATTATAGATCTTAATACCTACCTACTATACCTACTAATATGAAACGCAATAAATTGTTGAATTGAATTGAATTCCGAAAATAGTCTTTGTTAAAAAGGGAAAAAAACGCGGAGTATTTTTTTGGTAAAACAATGGGCAAAACAACCCAATGCAAAATTGGTTAGGTGTAGTTGGCTCAGTCGTGTCCATGCCTGAGGATGCATTGTACGAGTACGTACTACGTAGGTATATCATAATAATATAATATCTACTTTTTGAAGTAAAAAGTCAAGAAACGGAACTATATTTTTTCGACCCTGGTAACTTAGTTAAACTTGTCATAATATGCTAGTAGACGGATTTTCACCTGTGTTGTTATTCGAATAGAATAGAATAGAATAACATTTATAAATAAATCACAAATACAAACCGAAACCAAATTTCGCGGATTTATCACCATTCAAATGCATCAAAAATTCCATAAAATGACAATACGCCGTTCCGCTTGGGAAGTAATTTATAATTATAATGTAAGTGATGTCTTGCGAAATATCAAGCCGGAATCATTTTGTCGCAATTGGACAATGTTTATAGAGAAGAACTGCTGGAATGACAGGTTATTGATTAGTTCAGACTACTAATAAGTGTTAACTTATTAATGATTATATTAATTTTATTTATTCCTAACGCTACAATCACAATAAATTGATAATTTTCGTCTTGTTTACATAGTACATTTTAGAGGTTATGTTTACATAAAACCATGGTAGGTACTTGCTACATAGTTTATGAATTTTAAGTGTTTTAATTAAGTGTAAGTAAGTTGTAACTGAAGCGGAATATTTTGAGCAGGAAGACATTGTATATCGACTGTATACAGAGGTCGCAAGTTCGAGCCTTGCCCTGGTATTCACAAGACGATGGTTTATTTTTCCATTATATTTGTCATATCATTTAAAAATTTGACCGTGGTAAAATTGACACGAAACAAAAATATTATAAATGTTAATAATTCATTTATTATTAAAAACGTAAAGAACGTCAAGTATTAAAGTAAGTTAGTATGTAAATATTTAAATTATAGGTTTCAATTTTAATTTATTTTAATTTATTTTTCTGCCTTGTACCTATATTTAACGTCAATTTTGTAAATTTTTTGTTCAGTGTTTAATTAAATAAGTTTGTTTAGTTGCATACTGTTATGTTATATTATATATTTATATGAGATATTAATTATATTATTTTTAATTGAATTTTAATATTATGTTTGTATTTCATAAGTAAATACATAATAAACCCTTATAAATGTACAAGTATGTTGTCTATATAAACATTACTAGAGGTTAATGTTTGTGAGTCTGTATGTATATACCAATATGTATTTCATGGTAATTTTTCTAAATTACGAACCCAATATAAATAATGTCCTAGTAAAAAGTGAAATGTCAAAATCTCAAGGTCGTAATATTCGTGTTGCCATATATATATCATATTAGCGATAGTGGCGTGGCACCCCTATTATTTTATAGACTTTTGGCCTCCCTGTACAGACTTCGAGAGCCATTTCGGTATATTTAACTGGTAATTTTCTCTAATTGTTGGCCACTTTGTATTTATCGTAAAGCTTAATTGAAACCTATAATTTAAATATTTACATACTAACTTACTTTAATACTTGACGTTCTTTACGTTTTTAATAATAAATGAATTATTATTATGTATCTCCGATTGAAATTCACGGGACGAAACCCGGTCATTTGGAAGGCGTGCGTGGGGATATAGATCCAACACGTAGAGGCCCTTTGGAGACGAAGTTTAATGTTATGTAATACACCTGCTAGAACCCATTCACGGGTACATCGGTAGATACCCGTCAACCGGTTCCAACAGGCGTTGGGGCTATTGTAGGTAAAATGGATAGAGAACTGGGTCTATGGTGATGAGATATGGAATTATGAAACTGGGCTATTGCAAAGAGGTCCGAACACCTGCCATAACATTGTCGCGCTCATTAGATGGGTCCCTGAAATTGCCGTCGTAAAGACGGCCAGGAGCAACACCGGGCTGAGCGGCTCAGGGGTGTCGAGAGGTGGTGCTGCGCTTTCTCCGAAGTTACTCGCGGCGTTATGCCCTTTAACACTTCCACCCCTGGAGCATATAGCTGTGACGACTCCTCTCTGGACGGCCAATGAAGGCAAGCCAGAGCTGAGAGTCCTGCGGGCCCCCTTGGGGTTCCACTCCGACCGATGAAGACACGCCGGAGGCGCAGGCCCTGACCGACTCTCGGGAGCACTCGGTTCCGTGGGTTCGTTACTCCCCAACAGCTCGCCACAAGCTGCCCTTATGAAAATATAACTTATTTTTAGTTCTTTCAGGCAGACTTTATTCAGCGCTATGCAAAAAGTATGCAGTATTTTCTCTCTTCATTACTATCGTGAGATCGTTTTCATAGGTTTTCTAAGAACACCTAATTTATGATACTGAATAACTTAATTCAAATCAAATCAAATATGCATGTCCTATCGATTAGCCATCGAAACTAATTTGATGCCATCAACTATTTCGGCGGAGCTAACTAGACGGCTATCAATCTGAACCTAAAACAGTACATATAGAGATTGCGCCGCTTCGCGACCACTTAATTTAATGTGCTGTTTGCCCACTTAATTTAATGATCTGCTAAAACTATTGCATCGCTCACTGTTGTTTTCGGGTGTGTGTGTTTATTAACCTAAAAGTCAATACAAGTTATTATCAATAAATGAAGAGGGCTAATCTAAATCTTTAGTCAATTTTATTATTATTACTTTCTCATAATGCTTTACATGTAATCCAGTGACCAAAATGCCATACGATAAATAAATAAATCAATAAATTAGCATGATGTGATTTCGCAATAACCAAATAAATTTTAGCATCATTAATTAGCATCGACATCTCAAAAAGTCCCGCCATGGCGTTGTATCAAAATAATGACGTCAACCATTATTGACTTTGACTAACAGCACGAGCGAGACGAGTCGTAAACCGTCTTTAGATAACGAAGTAAGCAGGTCGGTGGTACGGGTCAAATTCTACTCTAATAAAATGATTGAAGTACTGTATATTTTTGTGATACTTGTGCCCTTTTGGATAGTCACATTATTTACTGCTACATTGCTAATATAATAAACAAGTGAACCACAGTTCTTCCCCTATTCTTTGTCACGTTCAGATCTTCGGGTAAGTACCCGTGTTTCCTTAAACAGTCGTATAAATACTTTGCGCTCATCTGTAATTAATCAGTTCATCCCGAACATTTGAAAAGTACTCAAGATGTTGAAAATAAGTGTGGTGTTGGGGTTCCTCCTAATAATATTTGTAGCAGGATCGACCAGTCAAAGGATAATTCTACCGACATACAGGCCACCATCCCGGTCTGTCCATTTTCCAACGATTATACCCTATAGTATACTTCCAACATATAGGCCACCACATCGCGGGCCAAATCTACTTCGGTACGCTAGAGAAGCAGGTGACCCAATATCTCCAGAAGAAGATGTTCAACACCTTCCAGCTTTACGTGAAACGCAGTCCAGTGATTCCAGTTTAACAGATAGTAACGACTCAGATTCTCATCCAGTAAATCAAAGAAACACTCGCAGCGTTGACTCGCCCAGTGCCAGGCGAGGCGGTGGCAGTCCCAGAACATCAAGTGGGAGCAGAAACACCGGTTCCACTTACCCAGGCTACAACAGACGCAATGCAAGGGATATACGTCTTCGTGGTCATCTGAACTCCAACAGGCCGAAGCCCCCAATCCCGCGACCTAGTGTTCCAGCACCAGTCTCTCGCACCCCTATATTAGCGAGAACTGCTCGAGACATTCAAATCCCTGAAATCAAAAAACCAACACATCGTGATGTAATCATTCCAAACTGGAATCCTCACGTCAAAAGCAACCCTTGGGATAGTCTTGGAGGAAGGCGCCATAAGAGAAGTTTAGACTCCACCGAGGAAGAGATAAATGACGATGAATACGAGGCTCACCCTCGTGAGAGAAGGAGTCCAAAGAAGAAGCCAACTCGTCGGGTTGTTATTATAGTGATTCGTAAAAAGAAGCATTGAATAGCTAAGTTATATTATAATTTTGGTTGTTCATTAGTATGTCACTTTAACTACATAATTATTAACACTTCATTTATTTTCGTTTCTGTTATTACTACTCATTCACGTGAATTGTAAACTGATAATAAACAAACATTTTTTAAAATTATTTTTCTTGTAACGTTATATGGTCTATATTACCTGTGTTTATTACCTAGATGATAATTGCGAATTTATATAATTGCTTTGAATGTACGGTACTTAAAGCATTTTAAGTAAAATGGACCCTGTCCCTGTCTGTGTGTGGACCCCAGTGTCTTAAATAAAGGATTTATCATTATTATTTATTATTATTAATATCGGACCCTACCAATTGGATACGTATTTTTCGACAGTTAATGAGAGAACACCAGCTGAGAAAACGATATCATCTTGCTCATATTCGAACCAGCCAAACTAAAGAAACACCTTACAGAAGACCGCAACCATAATAACACCACTATTTATTCTCCACGTATGTGTGTTCCTGGTGTTAACTGATGTCGCCAGATCTCCCAATGATGCGCTGTGTTGAGACTGTTGAGAGTGTGAGCTGTCAACACAACGACTCTTCATATCAAAAAAGTTGCAAGCTATAATGCTTACGTTGTCTGCTTGCCATCAGGCTTGTTTTCCACACCCGTTGTATACAAAAAAAAAACAGGCTGCAGAAGCAGTTATGTCAACAGTTGTTTCTAAACTAAAATGAATACATACTAAACATAGATTATACTCACGCGCCTGTGTTCTCAAAAGGTTGTCATTGATACATGAATTTAGGTTTTCAGTGATTTTTCTAACAGTTATTAGCCGTTCCTTATTTAGGGTTCCGTAACAAAATATTAAAAGGGAATCCGTAAGGTGAGACTCTGTCTGTCCGTCTGTCCGTCGACGCGCGTGTATAAAATGACGAATTATCATACTCCAATTAGGCCAGATGATTTGAAAGTAGCTGCTGGACTAGCTGATTTGATATATTCATTTGTTGAATATTAGATAATATTATTATCTGTACTTCCAAATTTACGTTCATCTCCTAAGCAGGGCTATGTATATCCAAAATTGGCTGTTCCACAGCCTACTCACAGCTATCCTCTGATTCCTCATTGTCTGACGAGCACATTGCATTTTTTATGTTTCGTCGACATGGCATAAAAAAATATTATTTACTTACTTCTCGTGAAGTCGAGTTTTCTTGTTCTGCGAGTATACAGGATGTTAACGGGGTCATGATCCGGAATGACAAAAAGCGAATAAGATGATCATACTGAACAACCTTTCCCATGGGACCAACCACGAAATCGCAAAAAAAAACCAGGTATTCCATACATTAACTCTCAATGAAATCGCAGTTAACTCACAGTTAACTCTTAATTGGCTCTTTTTTTTTGCGATTTCGTGGTTGGTCCCATGGGAAAGGTTGTTCAGTATGATCATCTTATTCGCTTTTTGTCATTCCGGATCATGACCCCGTTAACATCCTGTATAATAAAGTATATTTATGAAATGTTTCCTCAAGTATGAAAAAATTGGATTCACTAACGGTCAGAAAGTAAAATATTTCCCACATGCACATGGTGCAAAATAAACTTCTGTAGCGGTCAGAACTATATTTCCCACAAATTCAAAACTAAAAAACACACAAATTACACTAAAATTCTCAAGTAATCACGAAACAATCACTTATAACTTGTCAAAGAATATAATATAACTCAAAATGTATCCATAACACTAATTAAAAAAGTACTACCGGATTTATTCGCGATACACTGATTTATTTAAACTTATTTTACACGAATTTACCATGTTTTGAGGGCAACACTTAACTGACGTTGTCACTTTGACATAAGTCCGAAAAAAAAATGCGTTTCGTTTCACGTCTTTAGTTTTGGGCATAGACAAATTAATATACATTTTATATTTGATACAAAGTGGGATCCAGCCCCCTGCAGAGCGATTAGGGCACCGTAAAATGCTGTTGGGAAATATACTCCGTCTATCCAATTAAGGGTAGTGCGAGTGGAGTATGAAAGGGCTCGACTCAAGCATGAGGTGCACATTCTGTAACCGGTTTTCTTTTTTAGGTTTCCGTACCTCAAAAGGAAAAAACGGTACCCTCATATGATCAATTTGTTGTCCGTCTGTCTGTCTGATAATACCCATTATCTCGGGAACGCGTTTAGGTGTCGAGCTGAAATTAAAATCGTGTACTCCAGTTTACAATCCCTTGAAGCTGTGAAAAAAATAAACTTCTAAGTTAACGTAAAAAAAAGATACGGCCGTTTATGCCGCAAAAAACGTATATTTCAACACTCTCAAGGGAATCACAAATTATAGGGTACTTTAAGTAATATCGTCTTATACTACAAAAGTTGAAAACAATATCTTAAAAAACAATGTTTTCCTCTAAATTAATGCAACTTTAGTATGGTAAAAAAGTAACTTAAATAAACCACCTAAAATTAAACGACAATGCATCTGCCAAACTTTATCGTCTAATTACAGTTCATTCAAATAACAATAATCTTACAAAATATAGTTGGTCATACGACACAGTCGAAACAGAGCAAGTTCGCCGGGGCAAGGTCGATTAGTTAAGTTGTGCCAATAACGTCTAATCAAACTTCAAGTTCAGACGAGTTGATATTACTGGTATAAAACCAGCGAAATCAATTTAAATTTTATCATTCACTGTCCACACACGACAGAGAAAGCAAGCAAAATGTTCTCCAAAGTAAGTTAAACTTTAAACTGCATTCAGATTCAGATTTAGTTATTACACTTTACAGACTTAACTATAAATTACATCGATGTCAATTTAAAATAATTTCGTTAGCGGACGTTTCTGCTTAATAAAACATTTAATGTTAAAATAATCCCTATTGCGATTCCGGTGGTGGGTGGTGTGATTACGTTATTGAAGTATCTGAATAATAATACACCTGCAGCGCAACTTGAGATCGACAGATAGATTGTCCTGTTATAAATAAAATGTTAACCTGGATCTGTTACTTACAGATAGTAGCCCTTTGCGCGTTCGTGGCGGTGTCCCAGGCGGGTCTCCTGCCTGAGCCGCACTACTCCCACACCGGGGCCGTCTCCTCCCAGAGCATCGTGCGTCACGACGAGCAGCCCCATCAGACCGCCAAGCTGATCAGCGCCCCTGTCGCCAAGCTGGCCGTCGCCACTCCCGTCGCCTACCATGCCGCCCCCGCTCACGTGGCCTACCACGCCGCTCCCGCCCCCGTCACCTACCACGCCGCCCCCGCGACTTACCAAGCTGCTCCCGCCGTCCACTACGCCGCCCCCGTCGCTAAGGTTGTCGCTCACCACGAGGAGGAAATCGTAAGATTTTAATTGGTATACAATATACATTATAACCAGATGGTTACAGATTTGATTTTTATATATCAAAACATGCATATCAAAATGTGAGTGTAACATTACTAAATATTATTTTCTATTTCAGGCCTACCCCAAATACGAGTACTCTTACTCAGTTGCTGACGGACACACCGGCGATAACAAGTCCCAGCAGGAGACCCGCGACGGCGACGTCGTGAAGGGCTCTTACTCCTTCCACGAGGCTGACGGCTCCATCCGCACCGTGGAGTACACCGCTGACGATCACAGCGGCTTCAACGCGGTGGTGCACAACACCGCCCCCACGCACGCACCCGTCGCCGTCAAGGCTCCCGTCTACTACCATCACTAAACTGTTATATTGGTATAGGAAATGTTATTTATTGTAAATATATTGTCGTATTGAAGGTTGAACTCATGAGATTTTTTGTACCCGTAACACGTAAATCACCAACCACCTTTAATATTCGTGCAGTGAAATACTTAGTGAGAGATGATTGTAATTCAAGGTCGTTAAGAATGATTTGACGAACGAGGGTCTATTACAGGCCATTGACCTTCAGCATTCAGACATGATCGAAAACTTTCATCATATATATCACGCTTAGGGAGCTAGATGACACAGTTCCTACAAGAAAGCATACCCAAGATTAAGTTAATAGTCGCATTTCTATTCGTTTTTTTAAATATCCCTGCCTTGTATTCTGTGACACAGTTTCAGACGTGTTTTCTTGTAGAGCAACGCATTACGTTTTATTAAATTTTCTTTGTTTTCATATTCAGGTTTACTTATTTTAAAGTAGTTTAAGTACCAACTCTCATTGTAATAAGCTTAAAGAAGCAGAAGAAAAGCTTTGACAAAAAAAGACTTACTGTTTACATTACACACATACTTACTTTTACTGAAATACTGGTAGTGCCATTTACAGAATAAAAATTATTTTACATTTATTTACTACTGTTAAAATTATTTTACACAGAAAGTATATTTGAACATTTGTATTAAAATCTTCAAAGATCTTCTTCCCACACGCTTGCTACTTTATGTCCAAGTATGACGTAAAATCAGTGAAGCGTGAGCTTAAGGCACTCGCCGGCAGTGGGCCCAGTGCCTAATAAACAATTTGTCTTTAAAAAAAATATTGCAGCTGTTACAGTTGGTACAGTAGGTACAGTTGGTACAGTCGACCACTCCCTTCTTCGCGAAAAGCTCGCTCGATACGGTTTCGAGGTCTGTTTCCACGACACCATTGCTTCTTTTTTTTTTACCGTAGGCAAAGTATTTATTTATTTATTTATTTAAACTTTATTGCACAAAAGAAAACTTATCGTACAAAAGGCGGACTTAATGCCATATGGCATTCTCTACCAGTCAAACCTTAAGGCAAAGCGGAAAAGATTGTGGGGCAGTGCAAATAACAACTAAAAAAAAATAACATTACGGTATTTCTATATACAACATATTTACACAAATACGTATAGGTACATAAATAAAATAAATACTTACATACACAAATAAATATATATACATAAATATACACTACATACATACTTACAAGCGAAATTTTCAAACCTGTAACCTTTAGTCTACTCGGATCTGCCAGCAAATAAATTACGCACAGATTTCTTAAAGACGAATTTGCTCGGGGCTTTCCTGATCGCGGGGGGAAGGCCGTTCCAAAGACGAACCACCTGCACAGTGAAAGAATTGGACATAAAGCCAGTACGGTGAAGAGGGATAGATAGAGAAAGATTGCCAGAAGAGCGAAATTGACGGTCACGAGAAGCACCATGAAAGTGAAAGAAAGATTTGAGATATTCAGGGGAATGTGGATCATTAAGAATAGAAAATAAAGTGCAAAGCATGCGAGTATTTCGCCGTTGACGGATAGGAAGCCAGCCAAGCCGAGCCCGAAAAGAGGAGACGTGGTCGTATTTCCGTAGACAGAAAATGAAACCTAGAGTATCTATGTCCTCAATGCTAAGTCCGACATAAAAGAAATAGGTGGTTGTGTAGTACTTCAGGGATCTAGTTTGGGTAATAACCTTTTTCTTATACTTGTTAACGATATTCCTTTAGCCTCTTACGAAGCGGAAAGCGGAGCGGAAGCGGAGCGGAAGCGGTGCGGAAGTGGAGTACGTAATTTATGCCGATGATACTTGTCTCATAGTAAACGCCGACAACTTTAATACACTCGAAATAAAACTAGTCCGGGTGATGTCGGAAATTGACGGATAGTTCCCGCAAACAGAATGCGTATAAACCGAGATAAGACTAGCATAATCCATTCCCAGTTGAGGCATACCAATGAAAATCGGCTGAACATAATGATAACACACCCGTCCCACAAGTGGAACAGATTAAATATTTGGGCTTTAGTATCGACGGGCTGGCGTGGTCCCCTCACATCGATTCACACAGATTTTATCATAGCTGATGAAAGCACGCCTGCTTTGCTCTCTCTAGGCTTGCACCAAGCCTATTCGCAGTCAACTTAAAAAAAGGCTTATAATGGATATTTTTTATCTATCCTGATCCAAGGTGTAGATCTCTGGGGATTGGCTGCAAAGCATTATAGGCTGCGAATAATCGACAGGAAACCTCTAGATCACCCAGTCAGGAATCTATTTGAAAAGCACGGAATATGAACACTGCCCTCGGTTTATATATATATTGACAGCGTGCCGATATGCTAGGTTAAATCTCGTACAGTATATATATATATATATATATATATATATATAAGACGAACTCTAGCCGTGAAGGTAATAACCGTAGACGGTCCTTCCTGCTCGCTTCTGTACAGCGATTAGCCAAGTGCTGAAAGTCGCTCAGTATCATTGGCCCCAAAATGTATAATATGGTTCCAAGCCACATAATATCTTCGGAAAGTGACATGATATTTACAAAAAACTCAAATCAACTCTTATAGATGCAGCATGTTACAGTGTGGATGAGTTTTTACAGGTAGATAATTGACGGATTGAGCATCATCTTAAATGTTATTTTATTATATTTTATGTATCGTTCTGTCCAAATTTATAAATGTATACTTTAGTATTAGTACATTACTGCAGAGCCATCCTGGACGAGTATGATTTAGCCGGCCGAGCCGAAGGCGAGGTCCGGCTATAATACGAGGCCAGGATGGCACTTATGGTCGAAGCGTGTATAGTGCTTTTCTCAAAAATAAAACAATGTTTGAATAAAAGTTAGAATAAAAAATATATAAGTACAGTCACCAGCATTAGTAAATATTATGATATGTAATGGGATTTCATACTTACTTACTGGACACTCTTGTTCTATACTATTTAAATATTATGATATGTAATGGGATTTCATACTTACTTACTGGACACTTCTAATAATTGTCCAGGATGAATCACTTTCGGATACTATCTGCACAGATGTTATGGGAACATTTCGTACTATTTTTGAGAAAAGATATATTATTAATAAGACATTCTGTATTGCGAATCCATTATGACCTGTAAAGTAATATTCACTAATATAGAAACTGAAACCGAAACTGAAGTACTGATGGAGGGAAGGATATGAGGAAATTATTAAAGTTCAGTACTTACCATTTTGGCTACATACGAAACGAAACGAACGAAGGAAGTTTTATATGATTTTAAAGCTCGGCATATTATGTTTTGATTGTTTTAATTCTGACAGTTAGTTTTAACTTAATCAGTTGGTTAAAAATGTTCAAATTAATGATAATTTTTGTCTGTAATTAAAATGTTTAATTTTGTTAGTACGTCTACTAAAGAAATTATACTCGTAAATTTAATTACGGAAATCCTGCTTCACAAAAATATTAAAGCAATTTTCTATCTTAACCAATTTCGTCGTTTAAGGTGTATTTGAATAAAAAATTGAGGATAGGTGTATTTTGTTAGCCGCTACGTAGTTATGTAATTAAATTAATCAAAACATTTTTTTTTCATTAACATCAATCGATAGGCCATTCAAAATAAATATAAGGTTTCTCAGCAAAGTTTTTGATTAAGTACATGAAAAAAAAACATGGACATACAGCGTATTCAATTCTTTCAGCAAAAATTGTTTTGACCAAGATCGGTTAATAGGTTTTCGAGATATTTCTAAAAAACTGCCTTCCTTAAAGAAAAGGACGTAAGTGCCATAAGATTTCAGTATCGATACGACCTGTTTAATAGGCACGGAACCATTCGTTGTGCGTGGCCCGACACGCACTTGGCCGCTTTTTATGAAATTGTTAGGAAGTTGCCCCGATCATTTTATAAACGATATGATACAGAGACAGAACATAATGGAAAAATAAACCATCTTCGTCTGTAGCCCCCGACAGGATTCGAATTCGACAGGATTCGGGGGCTACAGACGAAGATGGTTTATTTTTCCATTATATTCTGTCTCTGTATCATATCGTTTATAAAATTATCGGGGTAACTTCCTCGTTAAAAATAACACGAAATATAAATATTTAATTAAATAATTTGTTTCGTTGAAAGGGTATAACCGTAGAAGTGATTTGACAACTGACAACAGATACCACCAGGTTAAAAACCTTTATTTGGATGAAGACGTCATAAAAAAAGTCGAGACTTTATCGAGGAAGTGACAGTCCATACAAAACTAGACCCTGTGTGAGAAGAAGCCCAATAAAGACACAAACTCATCAGATTGAAAAAAAAATATTCCTAAAATGAGCTTCTTGAAGGTAGAAGAAGCAAATGAAAATAATACCCCACCATTATCTAACGCACAGTTTGTTGTCAGATTGGGCTACATAGCCTTTTGAAAAAGTGCGCTGATATAACCTAATCATAAATCGCTGCTTGAATCGTCTCGTCTGATAAAGTCGTAGGGGCCAATTATAAAAATAGTAATTGAATAAGTAAAAAAACATATTTCTTGATACTTACAAGCAGTTATTCCACTAAAGTCAAAACATGACTGGTTTTTTTATTTATTTTTTCACGTGCCAGAGTTGCCCATTTCTGGGCGGTTTGCCCTTTGGGCAACTGAAGCTACCTTACGAGTAACTGAACCTACCTTATCGCTGTATATTCGTTCTGTAACATGCAATTTGACGATTTGGAATTCTTATATTATGAACTAAAGAAAAGTAATGCGTTGTAAACGGGTTTGCAAGTTCACTATTCGACAGTTTATAATGTCGCGAGAGAGAAGACGAGAGAGAACTAACAATGACGGTGCTCACAATCTTACGGTGACATATCTATATATATAGAACACACTTTGAATGAATTTGTATACTCACCTACACCACTGTTGTTCTTAAACTGGAATTTATGATAAAAATTATATTATAAAAAAATCTACTTAGCCCGATTTCATAATAAAATTTTTAACATAAAAATTATGTTTATGTTAAAAATGTTATTCGGACATATCGTACGAATTGACACACCTCAAGCAGAGTAAGTTGACCCGGGGCAAGGTCGGTTAGTTAAGACCCACAACAGCAACGATTTCAAACAAGTGCTTAGTATAAAACGGGCGGATGCAATTTAAATTGTATCATTCACTGTCCATACACGACAGAGAAAGCTAGAACAATGTTCTCCAAAGTGAGTTGTACTGTACTGTGATTATATTTAGGATATTGTGTTACATACTTTGATTTATCTCCTTCTTTCAAACATTCTCAATAGTCCAAGTAGTTTAATATATGAGGAAACATTTAATTGATCGAGAACGAGTAGCGAATAGTATTTTTTTTAAACAACACACACTTTTCAGATAGTGATCCTTTGCGCGTTAGTGGCGGTGTCCCAGGCGGGTCTCCTGCCTGAACCCCACTACTCCCACACCGGGGCCGTCTCCTCCCAGAGCATCGTGCGTCACGACGAGCAGCCGCACCACACCGCTAAGCTGATCGCCGCCCCCGTCGCCTACCATGCCGCTGCCGCGCCCGTCGCCTACCACGCCGCCCCTGCTCACGTCGCCTACCACGCCGCCCCCGCCCCTGTGGCTTACCACGCTGCACCCGCCGTCCACTATGCCGCCCCCATCGCCAAAGTTGTCGCTCACCATGAGGAAGAAATCGTAAGTTTTTAATTTATATAAGGTGCTTCTAAATTATATGCCAATACTTTAAGAGATGTTAACTTACATCAAAATAATTGAATATAAATAGGAATTAACAAAAAAAAACTGCATTTGATTGATAAGATTGTTATCACTCACTTACATCAAAATAATTTTCTTTCAATAGGTATTAAGAAAAAAAAGAAAATCATCCTGTGCATTTAACTGACAAGGTCGTTATCACTTTCTGTAAAGTGAGCGTCCTTGATTGTCATCAATGAAAAAATCAAAGAAGTCTTAATTGTTTAATTGTGATAATCTAATTAACAGGGTGTTATTACGTGGCACAGTTGTTTTCCTTTCTCTCCAAAAACTAACAAGAACTTTTGATTAGTTTTATACTTTAGTTTACTTCTAAGGACGAGTACTATTAGCTCTGAAAGTATTGGCATGTAATTTGGAAGCACCTTATATATACATAAAAACCAGAAAGTTACTTACAGATTTGCATGACAATAAAAATATGAGTGTAACATGTTACTAAAGACTATTTTCTATTTCAGGCTTACCCCAAATATGAGTACTCTTACTCCGTTGCTGACGGACACACCGGCGACAACAAGTCCCAGCAGGAGACCCGCGACGGAGACGTCGTGAAGGGCTCTTACTCCTTCCACGAGGCTGACGGCTCCATCCGCACCGTGGAGTACACCGCTGACGATCACAGCGGCTTCAACGCGGTGGTGCACAACACCGCCCCCACGCACGCACCCGTCGCCGTCAAGGGTCCCGTCTACTACCACCACTAAACTGTTATTTTGGTATTGAAAATGTTATTTATTGTAAATATATTGTTGTATGATGAATCTCATGAGCTTTTTTATACCCGTAACACGTAAATCACCAACGACCTTTATTTTATTCGTGCAGTGAAATACTTAGTGAGAGATAGAATTAGTAAATTTAGTAAATAGTCACATTTCCATTCTTTTCGTTTGTTTAAATCTGCCTGCCTTGTAATCTGTGACACAGTTTCAGACATATTTTCTTGTTCAACGCATTATGTTTTATTTTATTTTCTTTGTAAGTATTAATATTCAGGTTTACTTATTTTAAAGTAGGTTAAGTACCTACTATCATTGTAATAAGCTGAAAGAAGCAGAAGCAAAGCGTTGGCAAAAAAAGACTAACTATTGAGTTTGTTTCGGCGTTTCTTCTTAACGCAAGTCTCTTTCAGAAATACTGGTAGCATTTTGACTTGTAAAAGTGCCATTTACAGAATAAAATTCATTTATTTACTACTGTTAAAATCGCTTTCGTAAAACGAGTGCCTTAGCCAAATCTTGAGGGTTAAGTAGGTGTCAAAGCGGAGCCCGGGCTCCTTTCGGGGCATAACCGGGAATAACGCTAGAAGGATGATTATTTTTCAAACGATTTTACACAGAAAGTAAATATGCAGGTTTGTATATAAAATCTTCAAATATTCGGCACGGGCGATTTGAGATCATCTTTGTTTTACCGCCCTAGTCGAGTAATTAACTAATATTTATAAATAATAAATAAATACTAGGGGACAATCTTACACAAATCGATTTAGTCCCAAACTAAGCAAAGCAAAGCAACTTATATATGTCGGAGAGGAGAAGTTTCAATCAGCGCCCTCTATTATATTCATCGTGACTTCGGTCGTAATGTGCTCCACTGTCAATCTACAAATGTCATCATTGAAATACATGCGAACGAGGACATATTTGTCTGGGCAAACTCGGGAGCTCATTAGTTACGCCGTGCGCCACCAGAGGGCAATAACGAGTACTATTTGAATTAATAATAATAAATAATAATAATAAAATATCATTTATTTTCACCTCACAAAGGACATACTCGTACAAAACAGTTTGACAACTAGTTGGTAAACATGAAAGTGGTACAAAGTATCCTTTGTGAGGGACTGGAGTCTGAACTAGGTATTGAAAAACCTGTAATACAGATCTCCAGGCCCTCACCCTGGAAAGCGACACATTTTGGTAAATCTAGTAAATACCCGTTTAAATGATTTTTGAAATTAGAAGCAGAACAACGGACGGTTGTGTTTGCTGTCATTGAGGAAAAATCCACATACAAACAGTTTTTTTATCACTTTAGTGGATATCAAGCGTACCTACGGCGCCCACCTGGTCTTATCACCAGCTCTTATCATCTTATTTGCTTTTGGACGCCTGCAACTTCAGGGGACTCGCATTCGCATTGCCGACTCTAAGCTAATGAAAAGAGAAGCTCTAAGCTAATAAATGAAGGAATAAAGGAAGGTATAAATACCGTTTCAATAGTCAAAAGATTAATTCACAAAAAGAAATACGTAGTTAAGAGCTATGACGGCGCTTATGATATTACAACTCTGACCTCTGATTGCGTCTATGCGCAACCAACGCCTGGGGCCCGATCCATAACGACTATCGTTATGGATCGGGCCCCAGGTTCTTAATTCGCAAATATATTCGTATATGTGGTTATATCCCATCATTTCCACTGACATCCAGGTGTTGCCTGTATTGTCCTCGCTATGTGATATCATATCATCTCTTTTATTTCTTGTCGCTGATTTAAAAAATTAGAATGATGAAAACATAGAACAAAAGCGTTATTCTAGGGACTCTCCTTTATCAATTAAGACAAATAGAATCGATGACCTGGAGGTTACATTATACTACGGAAACAGTACGGATGAGCGAAAAGAGAGAGAGAGTAGCAGTTGTACTGTATGCGAACTTATTGTGTGTCAGTAATTGAATCCCACTACTTCGTTTACACAAAATTACCTATTGATACATTTTAATCAATTCAAATACTTGTGGTATTTGTATTATTATACAGGGTGTCAACGGGGTCATGATCCGGAATGACAAAAAGCGAATAAGATGATCATACTGAACAACCTTTCCCATGGGACCAACCACGAAATCGCAAAAAAAAACCAGGTATTCCATACATAACTCTCATTTAAATCGCAGTTAACTCACAGTTAACTCTTAATTGGCTCTTTTTTTTGCGATTTCGTGGTTGGTCCCATGGGAAGGGTTGTTCAGTATGATCATCTTATTCGCTTTTTGTCATTCCGGATCATGACCCTAATTGTTAATTTACTCACTAATGGTATTGGATATTGAGCTGTTAGTTCAAATTGTACTATTTTACCTTAGATCTTACGCACACAATGTCAGAAGTCAGTTTACAACCCACTGCACTTGCTACGCAATTTGAGAATACGAAACGAAACGTACGAAAACACCCTGTATATTTAATTTTTAATAAATATTTAAAAGGAATAACAACCTGTACGAAGTTTCAAGATCATAGGTGAAATTATTTTCCGTTTTATATTTACAACAGAAGCAGAAACACGACCTTCGATTCCTCTCCACCTAGGCTATTAAAACCTATACAATCTTAGGGACATGAGGTTTCTGGACTCTTTAACCGTTATGAACCCGAGCCTGTATTCTCAAGACCTATCGTCCCAAGAGCAGCTTCTTGACGCCTTATAGTAGGGAAAACTTATCCTGGAATTAAGAAACCGTAGTACGTAATGATTTGAGAACTCACAACAGATATCACCAGGTTAAAAACCTTTCTTTGGATGAAGATGTCATAAAAAAAGTCGAGACTTTATCGAGGAAGTGACAGTCCATACAAAACTAGACCCTGTGAGAGAAGAAGCCCAATAAAGACACAAACTCATCAGATTGAAATAAATTGATTCTTAAAATGAGCTTCTTGAAGGTAGAAGAAGGAAATGAAAATTTAACACCTTGAATACCCCACCATTATCTAACGCACAATTTGCTGCCACATTGGGCTACATAGCCTTTTGAAAAAGTGCGCTGATATAACCTAATCATAAATCGCTGCTTGAATCGACTCGTATGATAAAGTCGTAGAGGCCAATTATAAAAAACAGACATTGAATAAGTTCTGTAAAAAAACATATTTATTGATACAAGCAATAATTTCACAAACGTCAAAACATGATTGTTTTATTTATTTATATTGTCACGTGCCAGTGTCGCCCATTTCTGGGCTGTTTGCCCTTTGGGCAACTGAAGCTACCTTACAAGTAACTTAACCTACCTTATCTCTGTATGCGTTCTGTAACATTACTCCAGGCAAAATACGGTTTTGAAAAACATTAATTTATAATAGCGTTTTTTTTGTTGATTTCATTTGAAAATGTTATTCTAAGATGATTTAGTCAAGAATCCGACAAACTTTCCACCCGGAAGTAATTATGTAGATTTAAATGAAGCATGCATTATCTTTTTTTGTACGATTTATCTTGAATGTAAATGAACCAAAATAAAGACAAAAACATTTATTAATATTTTTACTGACTTTTTAGAAGTCAGTTAACTTATCATTTTTTCGACGTCTGAAATTTTGTCGGATTTTGTCGCTGGGTAACTATTTAATTGATAATATATCCGTTATACACAAAAATAAGCTATTATAAATTATTTCCAAAATTGTCATTTTTTTCATACAAGTTGTCAGTTCATTGCCACGTGCAATTTGATCTCAGTTCACAATTTGACGATTTGGTATTCTTAGATTATGATTATGAACAAAAAAAAATAACGCGTTTTAAACGGGTTTGGCAGTTCACATTCGACAGTTTATAATGTCGCGAGAGAGAAGACGAGAGAGAACTAACAATGACGGTGCTCACAATCTTACGGTGACATATCTATATATATAGAACACACTTTGAATGAATTTGTATACTCACCTACACCACCGTTGTTCTTAAACTGGAATTAATGATAAATTTAATTATATTATAAAAAAAACGACTTAGACCGATTTCATAATAAAAGGGCATAAATTATGTTTGTGTTAAAAAATGTATTCAGTCATATCGTACGAATTGACACACCTCAAGCAGAGTAAGTTGACCCGGGGCAAGGTTGGCTAGTTAAGTCCACAGCAACGAGTTCAAACGAGTGTTTAGTATAAAACGGGCGAATGCCATTTAAATTGTATCATTCACTGTCCATACACGACAGAGAAAGCTAGAACAATGTTCTCCAAAGTAAGTTGTACTGTACTGTGATAATATTTAGGATATTGTGTTACATACTTTGATTTATCTCCTTCTTTCAAACATTCTCAATAGTCCAAGTAGTTTAATATATGAGGAAACATTTAATTGATCGAGAACGAGTAGCGAATAGTATTTTTTTAAAACAACACACACTTTTACAGATAGTGATCCTTTGCGCGTTCGTGGCGGTGTCCCAGGCGGGTCTCCTGCCTGAGCCGCACTACTCCCACACCGGGGCCGTCTCCTCCCAGACCATCGTGCGTCACGACGAGCAGCCGCACCACACCGCTAAGCTAATCGCCGCCCCCGTCGCCTACCACGCCGCCCCTGCTCACGTCGCCTACCACGCCGCCCCCGCCCCTGTGGCTTACCACGCTGCACCCGCCTTCCACTATGCCGCCCCCATCGCCAAAGTTGTCGCTCACCATGAGGAAGAAATCGTAAGTTTTTAATTTATATAAGGTGCTTCCAAATTAGATGCCAATACTTTAAAAGATGTTAACTTACATCAAAATAATTTAATATAAATAGGAATTAACCAAAAAAAAAACTGCATTTGACTGATTTATAACATGGTTATTACTTTCTGACTAATGAGCGTCCTTGTTTGTCATCTATGACATAATCAAAGAAGTCTTAATTGTTTAATTCTGATAATCTAATTAACAGGGTGTTATTACGTGGCACAGTTGTTTTCCTTTATCTCCAAAAACTAGCATAAACTTTAAATTAGTTTTATACTTAAGTCTACTTCTAAAGACGAGTACTATCAGCTCTGAAAGTATTAGCATCTAATTTGGAAGCACCTGATATATAGATAAAAACCAGATAGCTACTTACACATTTGCATGATAATCAAAATATGAGTGTAACATTTTACTTAACACTATTTTCTATTTCAGGCCTATCCCAAATATGAGTACGCTTACTCCATCGCTGATGACCACACCGGTGACCACAAGTCCCAGCAGGAGACCCGCGACGGAGATGTCGTGAAGGGCTCTTACTCCTTCCATGAGGCTGACGGCTCCATCCGCACCGTGGAGTACACCGCTGACGACCACAGCGGCTTCAACGCGGTGGTGCACAACACCGCCCCCACGCACGCGCCCGTCGTAGTCAAGTCTGCTCCCGTCTACGCCGCTCCCACCTACTACCACCACTAAACTGTTATTTTGGTATAGAAAATGTTATTTATTGTAGTTTATAAATATACTTGCGTGTGATAAATATCAAGAGCATTTTTATATCGGCAACATACTTTTCATATATATACCTATTCTTACATAACAGTGAAATTGTACACCTCCTTAATCAGTGAAAGAAACAAAACACTGTAGCAGTTCTCATGCTCAAGTGTGTCATATTAGGCTCAGCAAGCGGGGATTCAGTATGTAGTACATTTAGTCCCTAGGGAAAATATGTATACATGTTTATCCTACTATATAATATTATAAATGTGAAAGTTTGGATGATTGGATGTTTGTTACTCAATCACGCTTAAACGACTCAACCGATTTGGATGAAATTTTACAAGAAGATAGTTTATAGGCTGGATTAAAATATAGGATAGTTTTTATCCTGGGTCCGCGCAGACGAAGGCGCAGGCGGAAGCTAGTGATTTATAAAACAGTTTACTGTATTACACCCACCAATCACAACTCTCTAAAAAACATTTGTATTTGCTTTCAACTAACCAGAATACAGCTAGATTTAAAGTCGACCAATCAGGAAACAGAATTTATTTCAAACAGTAGGTGTTTTTCATTTCCTAAATCACAATCATTAAAAAATAGACGCCTCTGACCGTCCAAACTTTTAAGCGGGGTTGACTGCATACATGGCATAGCTTATGCCATAAGCTATGCCATGTATGCAGTCAACCTTCAATATTTTGTAAATGTGTCAAAGCATTTAATTTTAAAATAATGGCGCCAAATTGAACAATCTTTGCGCCGTGGTAATTTTAATTGATTGTGGATGGATAATATTTGTTTTTACTATTTTCTCGCAGTCGAAGTGAAAAGTAGAGTGTTTATAACTCTGGTCTAAAAGCCATATTGCCCCTCGAACTATTTCCCCTCAATTCGATCGGGAAAATAACCATCTCGTGATAATATGGCTTATTTTAGACCCTTGTCATACAATCTTCTATTAGATAGTAGATTGTATCGAACAAGGAATTTGAAAATTTGTATTTTTAATGTTCAAATAATTCTGTTTGATATTACTGTATGTATTATTTTGCCTTGCCTTTGTCTCTGGCTATCTGACACAATCTTGGGTTTACCGCCCTGTACGTCTAGCACAACATGCTGCTTAGTCGCTTCCCGCGCGACTGAGCGTCTCTTTTCGCACTCGCACCGTGCAAATTAGAAAGAGGAGGGTAGATCTTTCTTGACTCGCGTCGCGGCGCGGCGTCAGTTGTGCTAAGCCCCCTGGGCGAGTAATTCTCCTTTCTGTTGGTCTGTCTGTTACCTTTCCACGCTTAAACCGTTAAGTTTATGTACAGACGAAATCGCGGGCAGATGCTAGTGTAATAATATTTGTGATTACTCCTACCAATAAAACCAGTAAACCACGAGTCCAGCCACGCACAATAAAGGTTATAACTCAAAAAGTATTAAGCCCATAAATTTTGATTGCTGAAACTCATATTTGGGAAAATGTTTGTTGGTTATTCCTATATATTTCATTGTGTGATCGACTGATCGTGCAATCGATTTTTTTTTCGGGATTTTTTTATGACTACCATAAACTGCGCAATTGCACATTAAAACCGAATTTCGATGAACGATAAGTATTTTAGAATAAGAATAAGAATTATTTATTGCCACATAACACATCCATTACATACGAAATTAAAAATAAAAATATTACAAAGAAGGAAAAGAAAAAAACTAATATTCATTTACAAAATGTTGGGCAAAGGGTTTCCAGTCTCAGCGAGTGCCGGGCCCAGGTGCCCGGCGCTGGTTTTCAGACCGGTCCCAGACTAAGACGGTCGGAGGGCAGCATAATTAAATTATATAATAATTATCAATTTCTGTGCTCGTAATTAAGTACATTTTAACCATTAATATAATACACGATAAAGATACATATAACATTAGAAGTAATAATAACATGATGTTGTAAAAATAAAAATTAGACATTAGGAATGCTTGCTTATGCGGGTGCCTGTGTGCACGTGCGCGCGCTGGCGTGTGTGTGTGTGTGTGTGTGTGTGTTTGGTTACATGAAACAACGTTGTTTAGGGGGAGGGTATCCTTCGCTCTGCTTTGCTAATAAATGTGCCTGTAGTAACCGTTTGTATTTAGAGAGCGGTATAGGCTCACGGAGTGGTGGTGGCAGGTCATTCCATACCTTAGCAGCAGCAAATTTAAAACCCCCCCTAAAGAACGCAGTTTTATGCTTGGGTACGACTAGTTTGGTGCAGTTTCTCAATGGCCTGGTGCGTGAGTCCTTGACCCATTTTAGCTTTTCATACAGATAGTAGGGCCTCTGTAACTCTAAGACCTTCCTAACTGTATAAGCTAGATGTTGCTGCCTTCGGTTCTCCGTGTTTAGCACTTTTTTCTCGTTCAGAAATGGAGTTATGTGTGCTCGTCTTTTAGCTGTGATATCAGTAGGTATTTTTTAAGTTGTTAGGGTTTTTTTGATCTACCTACCTTTAAATATTAGCCCTTCATTGAATGAACGAGCGAGTGGAGTGAACGAAGTTCTAAGCTTCAGCTTGGGCTGACGATCTTTCGTACGTCCGGTGTCCCGCTGCCCCGCTGTCCGGCTGTTTTCCTTTACAGGCCCCTATTTCACCAACTTGACAATTGTCACCTGACACTTAAAATTCGCCATACATTGATTGTTCTAGAAGTTAAGGTGATTGCTAGGTTAATTGTGGAACCAGCAATGTACGGACAATTGTCGTTGTCAGGTGACAATTGTCAAGTTTGTGAAATAGGGGCCAGGTCGCATTACTATATTCTCGTGAAATTTTGTGAGCAGGTAATAATAATCGAACCAGCGAGCGAAGCGAACGCAGTTCTATGCTTCAGTTTGGGCCAAGATTTGTCCGAATGTTCTCCTCTACAATTCGTATTTCTGAAACGATTATCGTGAAGTTTTATGAACAGGTACAATAATTATATCGTTTTTTATCGGCCGATGCACTTTTTCAATATTAAAAAATATATTTTGTTTAGGGTTCCGTAGTCAACAAGGAACCCTTATAGTTTCGCTATGTCCGTCTGTCCGTCTCTCCGAAAGCAGCAGCTGTGTTGAAAGCTTTAATTCGGCATGGGTATATATTATAAATATCAATCACGCCGACAAAATGATAGAATAGAATCTTGTTTTTTTTTAAGGTACCCTCCCCTACCTATACGTAAACGATGAAATTTTTTTCTCGTTAAGCCCACGGTGTGGGTTATCTTTGGATGGCTTGTTACAAAATATTAAAACCATTTTTCAACTTAGTGGTCCATTTGTGTGATATTGGGCTTTAAAGCCCAAATTTTTGTTGAGTCACGGGTCCCCACCCCCTGCCGGCTAAATGGCTGCTACTGGGAATGTGAAAAAAAATGTGGCAGTAGTACATAATAATGAATTTGAAAGGGAAACTATTACATCATTTTTTACTAAACGGGACTTAATCGCGTATAATTAACTTATTTATACAACCCTGGCAACCCTATATTATATTATACAACGTGTTAATAAAATAACGCAAAACCTGAAAACAGTTTGTTCAGAATCGAGAGTAGAATGCGAAAAAAATAAAAATATTTTTTTTTGACGCGATTTATTTTTTACATTTGTATGGAGCAGGTCGCCCGAGTCGGCCAACACTCCATACAAATGTAAAAAATAAATCTTGTCAAAAAATTTATTTTTTATTTTTTTCGCATTCTATGCTCGATTCTTAACAAACTGTTTTCAGGTTTTGCGTTATTTTATTAACACGTTGTATATTATTTATACTTACATTATATATTATTTATTATATATTAGGATGACAACCCTAGTGTACAAGTAGTTAATAAAGACCTAGGCTACCGTAGCTTCGGGAGACCTCAGTGAAGTAAATAAATAAGTTATAAAAATTATGTGTGAGTATCGTGAAAGTTTAAAGCAATATATTGGAAACTATCACGGCTAAGTAGCCATTACTAGTTACCGAGTAATTTATAGTCGACCAACTTAAAATGTACTGTAATGTAACGTTGGCCGTTGCAACCGTACCATTTACTTACCGCGTGCGTGTCGATGTAAAAAATATACACAGGCAAAGCAACTACGGAACCTACACGCACTTTAGCCGGTTTTTTTCTTGTGATACATGGCACCCTAAACACGGTAGGTTCCCTTTACGTCTTTTAATATGAATAATATAATCGATGCCCATTTTTTTTTTTTTTTTCGTGGAGAAAACCTGCGCGCCAGGTACCCAATCACCGGGGGATGATTGGGTTATGTGGTATTTCTATCCACTAAAAACTCCACGATGCTCTGCATCTGCGCTCTCATGCAGGGGACTCCAGGATCTCATGCTGAACGCACTGGAGACCCCCTCGCGCCTCGCCACATTTGGCTCGTCCTTAGGGCAAGGAAATGCTGTCGCCTTCCCTGGGGTTCTTAAGCGAGTGCCCCGGCCCCCGCCAGAACACTGTGACCTCGACCCCTCCACCCTGCCTTCTACGACAGGCGGGGGAGACCGTACACCTATTTTTAAATTATACTACGGATGAGCTAAGTAGTCGAGAAAGTACTTGGTAACGTAATGCGAACTTATAAGGAACGCTTCTGCCCGCGACTCCGTCCGCGTGGAACTCATTTATAACGTAGCTCCATACAAATTTTCACCTCCATTTCCGAAATAAAAGCTATCATATGTCCTTCTCCGGGACTCCAACTATGTCTATACGAAATTTCATCTAAATCGGTTTTGCGGTTTAAGCGTGAAGAGGTAACAGACAGACTGACATACAGACACACTTTCGCATTTATAATGTTAGTATGGCTAGCTAGTTAGTGTTACTGGGCATTTTCCACTAGTCGACATCCAACGTGTGTCTATTTTTCGTGAAGGGAGCGATACTCTAAACACTCCAGCTCTTCTAAAAAGTTAGTGAGTGCCTTGGTGTTGGTAAATGCCTGGTATTGTGTCTCGAGACTAGGGATGTTACGAATATTCGCATTTGCATTCGCATCATTTTAAATATTCGCAGCAACATTCGCATTCGCATCAAACGATGCGAATGTTTTGCGAATGCGAATATGTGCAAGTCGTGGCGTGTTTCGCCCGCGCCGGCCGCCTGCCGCCGACTCACGCATGCGCAAAGCGCGCCAACCCGTATCACGTGATTAATTTCGACCAATAGAAAGCAATTTTACTTGGGTAGTGAGACTAGTGACTTGTGATTGCTTTTTATGCTTGTGATTGTTATAAATAAAATGATTAAAAAATGATTACGTACGTTGGGTTTTTAGTGTAGGTACTTTCTTAATATTCGCATTCGCATTCGCACATTCGCATTCTAAATATTCGCATTCGCATTCGCGAATATAATAGAACTGACATTCGTGACATCCCTGCTCGAGACCCTGAGTGTCTTTCCTGTATACTTCTACCTGCTTGCAATCCAGAATAATCTGTTTAGTAATTTCTTAGCGACAGCCCTGTGTGCAGAGCGGGCATGGAATTTAAGTATCACAGACAGCTGTGATACCTAAATTACACAGGCAAAGGTGTGTCAATCTATCTATATATGTATCCTCAATAGTGCGATTGTGAGTTTGTTGTAGCGTTTCCACAGAATCTCTTCGGTTTGTCTGCATGAGTCTATCTTCTCCCAGTGTCTGTCTGCATTGATCTAGTTGATTATAACTTATATTAATATTATAGCTTAATCTTGCAACTTCTTTCACGCAAAATGAAGTACAAAAATAAAATAGAGACATGAGATTAATGCGTTTGAATCAATTGAAATAGGTACTAATTGTATTAAAATATATAATGAAAACGAGTCACTATCGTATTTTATATCGATAAAGGCTCGACATGTTTCGAACCGATTCGCGGTTCCTAGTCGGCATCGGCACACGCGTTGCCGGCGCGGTTAGGACTAATTTGTTGTACTAATAGTATCGATGTTTGTATTAGTTATTTTATTCAAATAGAGGACAGATTTTCAAATCACCAAGGCACACACAACCTACTACGCTACTACGCTATACGTAAGCACAATTCACTCTGCTTCCCAAACCCTGATAAACCCTCACAAACCTAAGCCTGCATTTTCGAGACCCAGAACTATTATGGCACGAGGAACTTTATATTATCTCTCGCAGGCCTACAAAACGTACAGCACATTACGAGAATACACTAAGGTACGTAGCCGGGGCCGTCTGTACCATATTCTTTACGTTAATCATAACAATATGTTAAAAATGATATTCGGTCATACGACACACCTGTAGCAGAGCAATTTGACCCGGGGCAAGGTCGGTTAGTTAAGTTCAACAGCAGCGAGTTCAAACGAGTACTTAGTATAAAACGGGCGGAGGCAATTAAAAATGTATCATTCACTGTCCATACACGACAGAGAAAGCTAGCAGAATGTTCTCAAAAGTAAGTTGTTTTTGTGAATAGGATATTAAATGTAAAATATTTTGATTTGCCTCCATCTTTTAATTAATCTCGATAGTATAGTATTTGAATTGTAATTGTATTTTATTTGCCTTCTGAATTGACCACCTGTAAAATATTGTAAATTTTTGTAATTCAATCTAACGTATTTTGATAAGTTTGATTTAAAGTGTTTATAACATGCCAATCAACCTATAACTTATGTTATCAATAAATAATTGTATTTTCTTGTATTGTGTATTAATACATTAATAAATAAATTAAATATTTGCAGACAATTTACACAAATCGACCTAGTCCCAAACTAAGGAAAGCTTGTAGGTACTACGGGGACTAGACGACGATAAACATACTTATAATAAATACTTAGATACACAGAAAACATCCATGACTCAGAAATAATATATTGCATTGATTGAGAATGATGTAGCTAAACTTTTTTTTTTTCAAATACAGATTGTGACCCTTTGCGCGTTAGTGGCGGTGTCCCAGGCGGGTCTCCTGCCTGAGCCGCACTACTCCCACACCGGGGCCGTCTCCTCCCAGAGCATCGTGCGTCACGATGAGCAGCCCCAACACACTGCCAAGCTGATTGCCACTCCCGTAGCCTACCACGCCGCTCCCGCTCCCGTGGCTTACCACGCTGCACCCGCCGTCCACTACGCTGCCCCCATCGCTAAGGTTGTCGCACACCACGAGGAAGAAATCGTAAGTTTTTAATTTACATATATACATAAAACCAGATGGTTCCAAATTTGCATTGAAATATCGAAATATGAGTGTAACATTACTAAAAACTATTTTCTATTTCAGGCCTATCCCAAATATGAGTACTCTTACTCCATCGCTGACGACCACACCGGCGACCAAAAGTCCCAGCAGGAGACCCGCGACGGAGACGTCGTGAAAGGCTCTTACTCCTTCCACGAGGCTGACGGTTCCATCCGCACCGTAGAGTACACCGCTGACGACCACAGCGGTTTCAACGCGGTGGTGCACAACACCGCCCCCACGCACGCACCCGTCGCCGTCAAGGCCGCGCCCGTCGTGGTCAAGGCCCCCGTCTACTACCACCACTAAACTGTTATTTTGGTATAGGAAATGTTATTTATTGTAAATATACTTGCACGTCATACTTAATAAGAGGATTTTTTAATAACCTGCCTACTAAGTATTTGTATATTCTTACGACGGCAGAGTCTATAACAGTTTTGTTGTCATAGTGACAAGCCGTCACACACGACATGCACTTTTTGTATGTTTTAAATTCATAGTGAGTACATTTTCAAAACGCCGAGTACCATGGAATGTTCTAGAGAAAGTAAGCGAATAGAACATTCGATGCGTACGAAAACTTATAGACAGGTGTATGAGCTTGGAATATTCGAGAAACGGGGACGAAGCACGTTTATCTGGAAAAGCCTATGCTACTCAAAACAAATGAGTAATGAAATGAAGATCGGAATGAATAACGAAATTAAGGTCTAGAATCTTCGGAAAGGGGTATATAACGAACGGGACCACGTTCGCGGTACAAGTCAGTCTTGAGTGAAGTACTAAAGTGAGCAGCAGAAGAAGAAGAACAGTGGAAACAAGTAGTGAAATGTGAAGTGGCCTCCGTGAGTGGCCTAGTGCAAAGTAACAATGAAGTTTTAGTTGTGTCAGTACTAGTAGGCGCGGACTCAGTCACCTGTGTGAGTTAATTGAGTCGATGTTAGTACGTGTGGACTCAGAGGAGTTTGCCACAGAATAAATCTACTGTCGTGTTAAAAAGGTGTTATGACTCTATCCTGTAACCCCACGCTCGTAACAATGTTGACTGTCAGCACATATGTAAAAAACAATTGTAGCTGACTACAAACTAAACAATAGTAAAGTAAGAAGGAAATTCCCAAAAATGCCATTATCTGCTCAGAGAGCAGGGGTTTCACTGGACTGGCAAGTTGGCTAAAATGTTCTTTTTTTCTCATCTTAATATGTATTGTGTTTTTTCACATATACTTAGCGCTGCGGTTTTGCTTGCATCACTTGTTGATGATTTATAGATTGATGTGAACCTCTGGCCCACATCACATGCATATATTATCTTTTTTTTTACAAATATTAAATATTCTGTGTTTGTGTGGTGTTTTGCCCTTTATGGTAGTGAAACATGGACGATGACACCAAAGGACCTATAAAGACTGAAAACGTTCAAAACTCGGTGTTGGACATGTATAGGAGGCGTTAGTTGGACCACCGCGTTTCAATCGCTTTATCTTTATAAGTCCTTTAGTGAGAAGTAAAACTTACTTGATGGGTTACTATTCAATGTGTTTTAAGTACATGTTACAGCGTGTATAACACAAATCATTCATTAATGCATGCCCGATACCGGGACCGACTGTTTGCCGTATCGGTGTTAAGATTCCGCCTTTTTGGACAACTTCCGGGCCTTCCGTATTTGCGTGACCTAGACGAACCGGATCGTTTAAAAATAGCACGACAGGAATTTGAAGACATGGAACGTACTGATATCGCAAGGAGATCTGAAAGTGCCTGGTCATCTCCTTTTAACCTGGTTCCTAAAGATTGTGGTGATTACCGTGCGCTTAAACTATCGCATGATACCAGACCGATTCCGATACTGCAACATTGCCGCTTTTTCGTGCTTCTTTCTTTTTGGTTGCAAAGTTTTTAGTACGTTGGATTTAGTCAAAGCGTATAACCAAATTCCTGTCGCATCTGAAGACAATCCGAAAATAGCAATTAGTACCTTATTCGGTGGTTTCAGTTCATGAGTTTTGGTTTACTTAATGCTGCGCAGACTTTTCGGCGATTCATGGATGAGTTTTTGAGAGCTCCTAATTGTTGTTTCCCTGACATTGCTGTTTTCGCGGCCATAAAATGTTATAATAATGTCCCAATACAAGTGAAGACAGCAGAAACGGACAAAAACTATGAGAGTAAATTAAAGAAATTCCTTGTCCAAAAATGTTATTATACAGTCAAAGATTAATATAACGACAAACTGTAAAACTAGTCCTTAAGATAGCTGCAGCAGCTAAGGAGCTGCTCCGTCAATACTGTATTTCACCATGTTTTCCGCTTAGATATATTAGGTACTATAGACCTTAGTTTTTAAGATAACATTGTTACACCCTACCAGGGTCATGTGGCACTCTTTATTGTATATAACATCCTTCCTTACCATGGTACAATGAATAAATGAATTATTATGAATTATGAATTATAACATAGTTGACGTAAGTGGCATCGGAGAACGAGGCATGAGGGTGCATGAGGAACATGTACGATTAATTTGCGAACGTTTTAGCGACCACGGTATTTTACTAAACCGTAACAAATGTTTATTCGACGTTGGAGCGGCTTCCGTATGGGAACATATTTTTCGGGCCGCTCAAACTCAAAAATAAAATTAGGTTCAAAGTTGCCAAAACCAACTAGTGTTCATTGTTGAACTTATTCAAAAGAAAGTTGGTATATTTCGGTATGTAAAAAAAAATATGTAACATTATCTCCTAACTTTGTTACGAACAATTGATTTTTTGTATATTTTACGTCACTTAATTAACTTTCTTATGCAAATTACTGAAAGAGATGTTTTGTAGGTATGAAAAAAATCAAATGTAAATTATCACGCTAGTATATTTACAATAAATAACATTTCCTATACCAAAATAACAGTTTAGTGGTGGTAGTAAACGGGGGCCTTGACCACGACGGGTGCGGCCTTGAGGACAACGGGTGCGTGGGTGGGGGCGGTGTTGTGCACCACCGCGTTGAAGCCGCTGTGGTCGTCAGCGGTGTACTCCACGGTGCGGATGGAGCCGTCAGCCTCGTGGAAGGAGTAAGAGCCCTTCACGACATCTCCGTCGCGGGTCTCCTGCTGGGACTTATTGTCGCCGGTGTGTCCGTCAGCCACTGAGTAAGTGTACTCATATTTGGGGTGAGCCTTAAATAGAAAATAGTGATTAGCATCTAATGATATAGTATATGTCCTTACTGTTTAATATTTTCTGCATGTAGCTATTTTACATTTTGTATTGCCACTTAAACACTTACGATTTCCTCCTTGTGGTGAGCAAGAACTTTAGCGATGGGGGCGGTGTAGTGGACGGCGGGAGCAGAGTGGTAAGCCACGGGGGCGGGGGCGGCGTGGTAGGTGACGGGCGCGGGAGCGGCGTGGTAGGCGACGGGGGCGGCGATCAGCTTGGCGGTGTGGTGGGGCTGCTCGTCGTGACGCACGATGCTCTGGGAGGAGACGGCCCCGGTGTGGGAGTAGTGCGGCTCAGGCAGGAGACCCGCCTGGGAAACCGCCACGAACGCGCAAAGGGCCACGAACTGTAAATTAAATTCTTATTACTTAACAGTTTGAGGCTTTGTGTAAAGTTCTATAAGAATGCATATTTATATAAATAAAAGTCCTTCTTTGTGTTTGGTGCATTAAAAAGTAGGCAATAAATAGGTACACTTACTTTGGAAAACATTTTGCTAGCTTTCTCTGTCGTGTATGGACAGTTAATGATAAAATTAGAATTGTACAAGCTGGTTTTATACTAATTACCAGTATGAACCTGTTTGAACTTTTATCTTGACGACGTTGGTAGAACTTGATCGACCTTGCCCCGGGTCATCTTACTGCGTTTCAGTGGTCATACACTATAAGCCAACCCACATACCAACTTACCTAAATTCAGGTAAGTTGGTATGTGGGTTGGATATTTCAGATATCATAGTTTGGGGAGGGAATAGTTTTCGTGGGGGAGTTTTTTTAGTTAGTATCTACTTTCCTTTTTTAATGCTACCGATTCAAGTAGTGAAAAAGTTTCCAAATACACAGACGTATAAAACTTTGCGGAAGTTCGATTTTGATGATTGTTTTTTTTATTGTGGAGCCTGGTTGTTTAATTAACACTCGTTTTGTCAAAGTCAAAGTAATTTATTTTGCTTAAAATGTGGTAAGTACATAAGATGGCATACATTAACAATAAAACACACATTTTACCAATAAATGGCATGCAAAATGAGAGTAAATAGATAAATTCCTAGAATTATTTAATTAATTTCACATGTCAATAAAATAAAATATCACAATCACTAAAATTTCAAATATTTAAAGAGAAATTTCTGTATAATTGAATTGATTTAACATGTCAATAAAATAAAATATCATAGTCACTAAAATTTTAAATCAGAATAATAATTAGGACTAAAAACTTGAAAATAATAATAATAATGTTAGTGTTACATGTCCAGATATAATATCACAATCACTAAAATTAAAAATACTCGATCAAAACAATACAAGTGTCAATCAAAAATAAACAATCCAAGGAAGTTACGTTCCTCATAGGTGTTGTATGTCAAGAAATTCCTTTAATGAGTAAAACTTTTTATCATTAAGCCCTTGGTACAGTTTCTTCTTAAAAAGCCGTAATTCATGAACCGTAGCCCGATAGGTATTTTGTTGTTTATTTTTACACTGAGGATTAAAAAGCACTTTTTGTGCTTTGCTATTCATGAAGGGGCACCCGGTAGAAGTCTGTCGGGATCTCGACAGGAGCGAGGATGAGTGTCGCTTGCGGATTTAAGCTTGTGCACAAACATACACACTTCATAAATATAATAGAAGCGAGGGCAATGGTAGTATCCCGAACTTCTTAAAAAGAGTCTGTCATATTGCTGCAATGATAAATTATCATGCTATTTTTATGTTGCTTTACACCTTTTTTACACGATTAATACATGCCATTGCCAGTATGCCAGTATTCCCATTATCCAAGAAATTACCAATGTTGCCGTATTTTTAGTTTTTACTTGTCTAACTGACATTGACATATAAATAAGTTTTGGTCCATACTCACCATATTTGCATTAACTATTCTGAAAAACTAACAAAGTGTAGGTACATTTTTCAAAACCAACTTCAAAATACGAGTAGGTGAAGTTTGATGTTGTTGATGTTGTGAAGGGACGCCTGGCCGGAAGCAGGCGGGCAGTCGATCGCTCGTCGCGTTCATTCAGCCCTAAGGTTGGAGCTTAGGGTTACTGTCCCGGCAGCGTTCCCACATCACATTCTTCCATTCTTCTTGTGATCCTGCAGAACAGAAGGACATCTTTAAGGTTGACATCCCTCAATTCCCTCTCCTCTAACACATCTCTACCGAATACTCCAAATCGCGGTGCCGCGTACATGGAGCATTCCGCTAGTACATGCTTACTGGTTTCTTCCTCCCCACAGTGTGGGCAGGAAGCGTCGTTACTAATACCCATTATCTTAAAGTGTCTATTTAGAGTGTTATGACCGGTTATGATACCTGTCAACATTCTCAGATTGCTTTTTCCCAGTTTCAGCAGATACCTGGTTCTTTTATGATCCATACCTTCTATCATCATCTTTGTCTGTCTACATCCAGATGCTTCCCTCCATTCTTTTTCCCCTTCTTGTTCTTTTAGCCTTTCTATGACCCCCTTTGTGACCTGAGCCGAGAAAGGAAGGACCGGTTCTGGGCCTACAAACTCCCTTCCCGCTCCCTCCCTAGCCAGTTCATCTGCCTTCTCATTTCCCGCTATCCCCTGATGCCCTGGCACCCACGCCAACGTTACACCTGGGTTTTCTCCTAACTTGTTAAGCTCAGCTAGGTGAAGTTAGTTCGGCTTGTTGTGACACTACGAAGTTGCGTAAGGGTAGGTGCGCACGAGCAACTTTGTCGCCGGCGACAGTACATCTCTCTTTTTCTCACTTCGAGCGTGCAAAAGAGACAGATGTACTGTCGCCGGCGACAAAGTTGCTTCGTGCGCGCATACCCTAACACGTCGCCGTTATACCTAGTGTGTTTTGATGATTTAAAATTGCTGAAAATATGCGAGATTCTGAGTGAGAGCTCTCAAGCTTTCAAATTTCGACTTAGAACGCAATAGGTTCTTCAGGAAGATAGTTCAAAATGGCGGCTTTAATGTCTTGGATATTGACCTCAGATTGAGACAATTGATTGTCATTTTTTTTATTTCATCTTAATTGCAAAACAGAACTTAGCACACAAAAGGCGGACTTAATGCCATAAGCATACTCTACCAGGCAACATTTGGGCAAAGCAGACAGATTGTGGACGGCGGTGAACTTCAAATATATACACACAGTAGGATACATAAATATACACTACACAAATAAATTACATACCATACCAAACAAAAAATACGAGCTTTTTAAGGCGGTGCCTTGGAAATTATCGCGTGCTTTGTTGGTAAGCCGTTCTGACTAGATTAAGAAACAATAAGGTGTTCTTTTCAGATATATGATTCTTGACTATATGATTTAATCGATACATGATTGCCTAAAATTTCCTCTATAGAAAAAAAAATCACAGTTGGATCTTTATTTTCCTTTTTTTAGACAGCCTACTTTTACCACACAATCAAATTAGTTTACAGTGATTTATCTCATGTAAAATCTCACTTAATGAAATAAAAATTAAAATTCAGTAAATTAGGTAGGTATTTATCGAAATTTGTCCAAAATAGCATTCCCGAAAAGAGTTGTATCTCTTTTTCTCGTGCACGGAAGGCAGAAGCGTGTCTCTGTCAAGGGGGCGTGGTCGACTCGAATCAAGGCGTCCCCTTACCCACTATATGTATATTCTGGAGCGGATTCTTGTGAGCCCGAACACGAAGGCTTTCTATTGTGTAGTTTAGAAATGGCCATGTTAACGTTCTGTCGCCATCGTAAGACTTTCTTTATTTAACGGTATTTATTGTATTGCCATTTGATTTACACAAGTATTCAAAGTTTCAACTCGATAGGACGTCGAAATGTTGCTCAGAAATGTAAGTTTTGACTTCAACAAAGCAACTAAAATGCACGTATGTACTGCAAGTTAAATAAATAAGAATGAATACACACTACGAGTACACCCATGGAAACAGCTAATTGTGTTAAGTAATAAGTACTAAATAAATTTGCTTGGCCATTTTGTGACAAATAATAAACTTATCGTTTAGCATCGTCATAATAATAAAGACTTAATTCCTGCTTTTCCAGAGATAGTATGAATTTCGGTAAACTGAGCATGTGGTGAGACGGGAATTTGGTAAACGGAGAATGTGGTGAGACGAGAATGTGTTGAGTTGAGAAACTGGTGAGACGATAATGTGGTAAGCCAAGAATGTGGTGAGATGAGAATGTGGTACTTAAGCTAAGAATCTGGTGAGATGAGATTTTGGTGAGCTGAGCATGTGGTTAGATGAGAATTTGGTGAGCTGAGAATGTGGTGAGACGAGAATGTGGTGAGTTGAGAATGTAGTTAGTTGAGAATTTGGTAAGCTGCTACCTAATTTATCAACGACAAATGAGGCTAGACTAACAGCAGCTATTTAACCAATAAATTAATTGATCACAAGTTAAGTACAAGAATTTATAATTTATGACAGATAATTGCAACACTAAAATTGAGCTAAGGCACCCTAGTGGTTCAGGCATGCGGCTGTCAAGCGGCGGTCGTGGGTTCGAATCCCAGCTCGTACCAATGAGTTTTTCGTTAGCTTTTCGGTGAAAAAAAACATCGTGGTCTAATTCCAATAAGGTCTAGTTTTCCATCTGGGTTGCAAGGTCAGATGGAAGCCGTCCTTCGTTAAGCTAGTGCCGATTCCTAATCTTGGGATTAGGTGTCAAAGGGATCCAGGCACCTTTAGGGCACAACTGGGAATAACGCTAATGATGAATTGCAACACTAAAATTGTATTGATCAGTCAGATCATCATTCGGTCAGTACCGAATCGACTCTCAGAATGTTTCAAATACCGAGTGATCATACAAAAAATCGTAATAAGCTTGTTTAGGCTCGCAATATTCTAACGTTGGACCAATACAAGCACATGTCGGCTAACAAGATACAGTTCCAATAATAGGACTTAATAAATATGTGAACAAAAGCGCACCCCATACATCAATATTCAATATACCAACATTCGGAATGTAATTGATTGACGTTGGATCTTTACAGCCAGCTTTACCCCTGATAACCAGCACAACTCTCGACCGTTCGATTGCGAATCTTACATTATTTTTCAAACGTTTCTAATAATATAAATCAAACTGTTATTTGTTTATACCATAAAAAAGAGGATATATAAAGCTTACACAACTTGTTTTCAATTTCAGACAATATTCATTAGAACGTAAAATTCTACGAAGAATGAGATTTTTTGACGTCGTCTGTAAATTAACAATTTCGCACATTTTTTTGCTACGAATACATTATTTACTCTGCTGTGTGAAATATTTACCTACACACAATGTCTACAACTTTTGGTATATTTTTTGGTTTTAAAACAGGCTCTCAACATATAACAATCATGACAAAAATTCATAAGTGGTATACTTAGTGTACAAATATTTTGCTCTGTTGACCTTTCATCACAATTTCCTACTAACTTTGTTACGTGTTGGTTTGCCGTCATGAATAATTATTTATATGTATTTTCTGCCACTAAAAACTGTAAAAACGGCTCATACGATATTAATATGAGGGATATTTTGTATGAAAAAAATCACATGTTTATCACACGCAAGTATATTTACAATAAATAACATTTCCTATACCAAAATAACAGTTTAGTGGTGGTAGTAGACGGGGGCCTTGACCACGACGGGCGCGGCCTTGACGGCGACGGGCGCGTGCGTGGGGGCGGTGTTGTGCACCACCGCGTTGAAGCCGCTGTGGTCGTCAGCGGTGTACTCCACGGTGCGGATAGAGCCGTCAGCCTCGTGGAAGGAGTAAGAGCCCTTCACGACATCTCCGTCGCGGGTCTCCTGCTGGGACTTGTTGTCGCCGGTGTGGTCATCAGCCACGGAGTAAGTGTACTCGTATTTGGGGTATGCCTGAAATAGAAAATGGTTTCAGTTATTAGCGATGTTTACTATTCGCAAATATGTATACTCGTATTTGAATGTTTATTGAATATCAATTCAAAACATACGATTTCTTCCTCATGGTGACCGACAACCTTAGCGATGGGGGCGGCGTAGTGGACGGCGGGAGCAGCGTGGTAAGCCACGGGGGTGGGAGCGACGTGGTAGGTGACGGGGGCGGGAGCGGCGTGGTAGGCGACGTGAGCGGGGGCGGCATGGTAGGCGACGGGAGCGGTGATTAGCGTGGCGGTCTGATGAGGCTGCTCGTCGTGACGCACGATGCTCTGGGAGGAGACGGCCCCGGTGTGGGAGTAGTGCGGCTCAGGCAGGAGACCCGCCTGGGACACCGCCACGAACGCGCATAGTGCCAGGAACTGTAAATGTTGGAGATTACGAACAGTTTGAGACTCAATTGCATCAAAATGCATTAACATATAAATAAACGCCATAATATATGTTGATTTTGATGCAATATTAAGTGGACAATAGATAGGTACACTTACTTTGGTGAACATTTTGTGAGGTTCTTTGTTCTGTAAACACGAACAGTGAATGATAAAATGTCTAATCTACTCGACCGTTTTATACTAATTAATTAAAACGAACTTGTTTAGACTATTACCTGTTCAACCTTGCCCCGGGTCAAAGTGGTGCCATTGAAAGTTCTAATATTTTTACGTAGAGAAAAGATTAGGTACTTTTGCTTTTTGATATTTATTTATTTTCATGCCATTAAAATTTTGTTATTTGAATTTTGACCAATTTTATAAATACGTCGTACCTATTCGTGGCCCTGTAGGTTATGTTACAAGTTCTGGAACTCCTCAATCATGTCAAAAATCTTTCAACTGTAGCTATATACAATAAAGGCTTCATCTCTCGTCCCTAGCATTTTTGTAATTCGCGTGCGGCAGCTATTTATTCATGTACCTACTAAAGGGAATCCGAGTTTGATTCTAAGAGCAGGTATCATTTCCTACTTAATGCCACATATTCCCTTTATCGAAACAAATTGGTGGTAACTAACAAAGAGGATTATTACGTTCCTATGTGATGTGCACATAATGTCACACTTGTATTTATTAAAACGGTTATACTCCGTGCTGATATGTTAAATTAGAACCCAATGATGAAGTAGACTGGCATCATCGTTAATACTGAACATATTTTTTTTTTACACCTCGCGAGTGAAGGCAAACTTACTACCAAACAGTAATAAAAAAAGTTAGAAGTGTTTCAATCGTGCGACTCACATCGCGGTCGCGGTTCGTATCCTGACCCCGTATCATGGTCGGCCTTATCACGCGATAAGTGACAAGATAGGAGCGTCGTCTCGTTAATCTCGTTCTATCGAACGGTGTCAGCCAGTGACGGGCGCTCTATTTTGTCACTTATCGTTTGATAAGGCCGACCATGATACGGGGTCTGGATTTTTGTAACTTATGTATAAATTCTCCATGAGAGGCGGGATGTGCCCAGCAGTGTGATATATACATATAGGCTGATTTATTATTTATATATACACTTACTCGATCGAATCGATGTTCCGGACTAACCAACGTTGGCCGTTTTGAGTGGTTGCTAATGGGGTTTCTTAGACGGGCTTTACTTTTCCGGAAATATGTAGCTGTCAACTATGGGCATCTTGCTTTTACTTCCATGCCAGACAAAGACGTCCATAGTTGTCGGCGACAAATTTCCGGAAAAGTCTAGCCTCTCTAGAAGTCCCATAACAACAGATGAAATACTAGTTCCTTACAGTAACAGATGCAGTACGCACCTAGGGCAAGGGCGTGTCTGCGCAGTGACTGTGTGTCTCGCATTATCCTTTAAGAAGGCCAGCGTGACGTCATTTTGACACGGCGCTAGGGCTGCCTGCTCGGCAAACAAAATGTTAACAATAACTAGTGTTTCCCGCGGCTTTGCTCGCGTATAAGTATTTTAGTTGCTAGGTACTACTCTGAAAAACTAAATAACCGTGTGCCAGTTATGTACATTATATATTCTCATTAAGTAGGGTTAATTTTATTATGTATTGAGAAGAAGAATTTAATTGCACATTTTTAATAATACCTAGTATTTTTTAATTAATCTAAAACATTCAACATTAATATATTATTATATGTCGCACAATAATTAATTTATCTTTCAATAGTTGCAACGTGTTTTTGCTTCTTGACGTAATTGTTTGTAGCGTGGCTAAGCAATACATACACTTCATACTAATAAAAAAGTTCAAAACCAGAGAGCCTGGAAATACGTCATCGTCTTCACAACCGCTCGCAACAACGTGTGCCAGCCAGCCCTTTGATTATGGTCACAGAGGAGAGACTTATGGCAACGCGGCGGGATGGCGTCCACGGTCGTGCAGGTAGCCTGCCATAAACTACCGCTTTATTACAATGAATTAAAGAGTTAAATAAGATGCTGGTGCTTTAATAAGGGGAATTATACATCGATCGAATAAAAGGAACTTAGCAACTGATGATGATCATACTGTTTTAATAACTTGAGCGGTATGAATTTGAGCCAGCGAAAAATTAACTAAACTAACGACGAATATTGATTAATAACAAAATACAGAACGAGCTTACAAAAAGTGGGTTGTGATTAATCCATTTCAGGTATTTAAATTCTATCCGTGCGATTAAGTACATTACTAAGTGAGCGACTAGAAATAGCTCGCGGATAGGTTAGAAGACAAAAGCGGGAGCTTAGCTCTCGCTTTCGTCTTCGAGGTTATTTTTTCGAGTTATCGTCTTCGAGTTCGAGGTATTTGGTCCCAGCGTTTTTTTTTTTAAACCAAATATCACACAAACTTTTCATTGCTCAACTTTCGTTACGTATACTCTAATAAACAACATATAAAAAATTAACAAAAATTGGACGCCTCAAAAAAACTCAGTCTATAATGGGGTAAATGTGTTTTCCAGCTAATATGAGAATCAATCTTGCTCTATTATATGTTCATTATACATTACTGTAATATCCTTTACAGTACATATGGCGCTACTTTCCCGCACTAGTGCGGAAAAGAGTACTTTTCGTGCATATGTCGAAACTTTAAAGAGCCATATGTACAGTAAAACGTTGTACGATACACGTGCGAATAGGTAATTCGCAACTCGTGTCGATTTAAAACACTCCCTTCGGTCGTGTTTTAATTTATCACCACTCGTTGCGAATTTCCTATTTTCGGCACTTGTATCGTAAATAACTATTTTATGTGACGCGAAAAAGCGAGCGTACCGAACGAAGTTCTATGCTTCATCTTAGGCCGAAAATGGTATTTCTATCCGGCGTCCAGAGTCCTGTGTCCGGTGTCTGCCCCACTGTTCTTTTCTGGAGGTCGCATTTCTCAACCGATTTTGTGAAATTTTATACAGTTACTTTACCGAAAATAAAAACACTTAAAAGACATGCTCTCGAGCTCTACAGCTCACAGAGCCACTGGTTTAGTATAGTAATAATATATCGATGATAGAAATTATTCAAATAATATCGTTTATGAAGGTAGCTACGTGAGAAAGCTATGTGGTTATTACTTAGTTCCTTTGTGAGTGCATGAGTGTTGCAAGTGCAAAAAAATAGAAATTATACAGGGTTCCGGGACCGTTACCGGACCTCGTCGGTTCCCGCCACCAGACTTGTGCCGATGGGCTTACGACAGCCCTTAGTACAAATTTGAATTTACCACGTTACCAGCTATGTTTTATTATAAACTAGCTTCCGCCCGCAACTTCGTCTGCAACCCGGGATAAAAACTATCCTATATTTTAATGCAGGCTATAAACTATCTTTGTGCAAAATTTCATCCAAATTGGTTAAGCCGTTTAAACGTGATTAGGTAACAAACATCCAAATATCTAAACATACAAACATCTAAACATCCATCTTTCGCATTTATAGTATAATAATATATAAATATAATATATAGTAGGATCAACCGTTCGTCATGTAACCAGATTGGAATTTATATCTAGAGCAATACCGCAGGTGAGATGTAGCCTGCGGCAAGGTCGCCTGTGCCAAATACTCGTCTTACTACACCAGTATAAAACTAGTAGTAAGTGCTTGACATTTATCATTTACAGCTTAAACGTATCTGAATCACTATCAATTATGTTCTCCAATGTAAGTACCTAGTATGATGAATTCAGTTCGATCCAAAACCGCAGCAATTAATGTTATTTATATAGGTATACATAGATATTATTACTTGCAGCGTTTTCCATAACGTGCACTGACCTTTAACATCATTTTTTTCACAGATTGTAGCCCTTTGCGCCCTCGCGGCTGTGGCCCAGGCCGGACTCCTGGTGGAGCCTCACTATTCCTCGGCCGCCGCCGTCTCCTCCCAGAGCATCGTGCGCCACGACCAGCCCCAGCAATACGCCCACAAGCTGGTGGCGGCCCCCGTCGCCTACCACGCCGCTCCCGCTCACGTCGCCTACCACGCTGCTCCCGCCCCGATCGCCTACCACGCTGCTCCCGCCGCCGTCCACTACGCCGCCCCTATCGCCAAGGTTGTCGCTCATGAAGAAATCGTAAGTTCTGTCTTTTATGCATCTCGCTGTATATTATGTTAAATTTGCACCAATTATTTTTCATGTATCCTCCTCTTGACAGGCTCACCCCAAATACGAGTACTCTTACTCAGTGGCTGACGGACACTCCGGCGACAACAAGTCCCAGCAGGAGACCCGCGACGGAGATGTCGTGAAGGGCTCTTATTCCTTCCACGAGGCTGACGGCTCCATCCGCACCGTGGAGTACACCGCTGACGACCACAGCGGCTTCAACGCGGTGGTGCACAACACCGCCCCCACCCACGCACCCGTCGTCCACCACCACCACTAAAATATTGTAGAAACGATACCAAAGAAAAAAAAAAATTGTTTGTTAAATATTTATTTGATGCAATACACAAAAGTATCAAAAATTCCAAATGCATTTTGTTTATTCCTCAAAACGGACATTTTAAAACTTTATTGTATAGTGCAATAAATTATATGTATCTTTAACATAGAATTCGTCAGCATGTCGCTGTCGACCGATACTTACGTGTGTGTGGGAGGTCATATTAGTTTCTCGTAATCGTAAATACAGAGTGTGCTTGCGACAATTGCTCCCTACTATCAACTCTATTATTTTTAGCAGAAATACGACGCCAATATTTTAATCGATTTGACTGAGTTTGAGTCCCGGCCGGGTGGGTCTCTATTGTTTCCCATAAAATTTTGAGATCTGATTTTTTCAGTCCACGACGTTTTCCACCATATTTTTTTCTAGTCATATTGTCGAAAGTCATAAACAATATAAATTAGAGTTCCGATTTTTGCAGGTCATCATTATTGTTAGTCATAACATAAAATTGGTTAGCCATAACATTCAATGTCCCGGTGCTGGTATGCAATTACATAATGTTAAAGGCAATAATCTAGTTTATAATAATTGTTGTAAGGTCTTTTTTCGCAAGTCATCAGATTGGTAGTCACCTGATTGTGTTAGTCATATCATTCAATGTCATGGTGGTGTCCAATGATTTAATATAAAAAACCGGCCAAGAGCGTGTCGGGTCACGCTCAGTGTGGATCCTTTTTTTTTTTTTTTTTTCAAAATCTATTCAACCTATCAAGTTCAAAATAATATTCCTAGAAAGTTTTTATAAAGTTCTACTTTTGAGATTTGTTTCATATTTTTAAAACTTATGGTTCAAAAGTTAGAGGGGGGGACACATTTTTTTTTTACTTCTGAAGCGATTATCTTCGAAAATAATAACATTATCAAAAAATGATTTTAGCAAACCCCTATTCATTTTGAAATACCTATCCAACAATATATCACACGTTAGGGTTGAAATGAAAAAAAAAACACTCCCCACGTTACGTATAGGGGAGGTACCCTAATAAAATAAAATAAATCACTTTTTATTTTACCTTTTAGTCGGCGTGATTGATATACATATTAGTACCAAATTTCAGCTTTCTAGTGCTAACGGTTACTGAGATTATCCGCGGACGGACGGAGAGACAAAGCGAAACTATAAGGGTTCCTAGTCGACTACGGAACCCTAAGAGGTAGATACGTTGTCTATATGAAATTCCGTGTTTAAAAATGGCCACCAAATCTGACAGCTGAGACACATTTATACGTGTCCATTGACGACGCGACATTGAGGCAGGGTCATATAATTGGCTGAGTTTTAGTGTGCCACTTTTGGAGTGCTTAATAACCTATATTATATACCTCTTTTTTATATTACCTACATCATTGGTGGTGTCACAAAATGGCGGCCATGTGTTTCCGATTTTGACTTTAGATTCAGACCTCACCCGTAGTGGCAATTAATTCTTTAGTTTAATTGTTATGATTGGTAGGTACAGTCGCCATCAGATATATCGGAGCGGCCAAAGTGCTCACAAATATCTGAACACGTCTCTAATGCCTTAACAATAGAGACGTGTTCAGATATTTGTGAACACCTTGGCCGCCTTGATATATCTGATGGCGACTGTACATGACTCAAGAAAGTTTAAATTTCGATAACTGACACATCCACCCAGCTCAAGAACTAAAGTTCTGTCATAGGTTTGTTTAAGGTAGCGATATTACTTGTAGGTACCGTCAAATGCTGCAGCTTTGCCAACTAGGTGCAACATCAAAAGCTCCATTTTACTTGCAACCCGTTTTTGCGGCGAGGCTCGAGACTGGTTGGGAAATGGTTAGTGGTGCCGCAAACGGGTTGCCAGTAAAATTGAGCTTTTGCTGCCAATATTGTAACTAAGAAATAAATGTTAGTCTGGGAGAGAGTTTGCAAAGTTGCAGCATTTGACGGTACGTTTACTATTTGACATTAAAATGAACTTGTTTTATTAATTCCCTGTGCATAATGTATGTGTATTTAAATAATGTAATTCCAATAATCGTTTGTTAGTAATGTTAGTATAATAGAAATTTTGTTGAAAAACACATAAAGGAACTTCCAGCAGTGGCCTAACTTTACGTTTTGATTAAATGGTTATCTTGTAGTTTAAAAAACATAGCCTTTACTTTTTTGTACAAATTATAAACAACTTATTGAGAGAATTCTGATGAGCCGAAACACAACGGGTTTATTTTAGGTGGTTGTTATGGTCACCTTCTGTCTTCACTATCAGGATTTATGGTACCATATTGTAATGTCACCTGACTTAGGTTCACATAAAAAATAATGAACTGTGTATTTTTCAGAAAAAAATAATAAATGTATGTATGTAAGCACTTTATTGTACACAATAACAGGTTAAAGGTATATCTATGTATAACTTCTTTTCCTTTGTAAATCTGTACATTTCTATTTCTGTTTTTTCCCCAATAAAGAAAATAAAATAAAATAAAAACTACGTGTTTACTTGCTTAGTTAAAGTAATTTCTACATTTTATGATTTTGCTTTACTAAGGAGTGCGATAATGTTAAGTGCTTATCTATGTTATGTTAGTCAATCTTAACATTTTCAACATTTATATTATAATTATTATATATTATTTATTTAGTATCGTTATATTTAAGCTATATTAATAAGTGCCTTCTTAGTGATATTTCTGATACCTTCAGGTTTTTCATGTGTGCGTACATACAAAATTTCAACGTGATTTGACTTAGGGTAGTTGGTCAAATATGGCACATGCAACTTACACATACACTGCAAGTTAAATAAAAGCTTGTAAATAAGAATACTTAACACAACTTCAATTTCGTGCGTTTTAGTTTAAGTCCTAGTAAATCAAATTTTAAGCTAATCTGGTTCTCTATGTCGCAAGATTGAATTTATGGTGATAAGCACTACGGGCTGTTGACACCCCAGAGGTGCATAGGGCCTTCATAAGCTCGCACAACGCCTTCTTGTCCTCGGCGATGTCCCTGGCCTCGTTCCAGCTCAGTCATTTTTGACATTGAGGGAAATATCTAATTACCATTTTTGCTGCAAATTTAAGTTCTTTGTATAGTGCACAAATAAAAAATAAAAAATAATAACTGGGCAAAGTTATTATTTTTAATTTTTTATGTGGGGTAATCACGTAACGTTTTGAACGCGCGTTAGGTAGATCCGACTATTTGTCCGACTTTCCGTATAAAAATGTAAAATGCGTTACGTGATCGACCTGCTCTGAACTCTGTTATTTCATTGTTTTCTATCACGAATTTACTGTTTCGTTTTAAGTAAATACTTCAACGGATATATTCAAAGGGATGTTGAAAACATTAGTCATATTAATTATCACACGCAAGTATATTTACAATAAATAACATTTCCTATACCAAAATACAGTTTAGTGGTGGTAGTAGACGGGGGCCTTGACCACGACGGGCGCGGCCTTGACGGCGACGGGCGCGTGCGTGGGGGCGGTGTTGTGCACCACCGCGTTGAAACCGCTGTGGTCGTCAGCGGTGTACTCTACGGTGCGGATGGAACCGTCAGCCTCGTGGAAGGAGTAAGAGCCCTTCACGACGTCTCCGTCGCGGGTCTCCTGCTGGGACTTGTGGTCGCCGGTGTGGTCATCAGCCACGGAGTAAGTGTACTCGTATTTGGGGTATGCCTGAAGCAGAAAATGGGTTAAGTTTTTAGTAATGTCTAGAATTCGTTATTTCTTTGCAAAATATGTATCCATCTCTATTTATTTTATTTCAACAGTATTGCACACTAGAAATGAATTACAATGGGTGGACTTAATGCCATACGGCATCTCTAAATTCAAATTCAAATTAATTTATTGCCAAAAAGAACACAAAATATAACTGTTCAATACATGAACATAAATGTAAAAATAATAATTAAAATAAATAAAATAGATTTAAAAATGTTAGTATAAATAAATAAGATTAATATCACAGAGAAATATCTGTGTAAAAGTAGGCTAATTTGCATGTATCAAAACGCATTTATTTTATGTAACTAAACTCACACTGCACTCGCACTGTTACTTTTCACCCTCTTATTCCGATCTTTGATCATGGCAGCTGTGCTGCTCTTAAATTTAGTTTATTTAATTTGAATAAACGTCTTTTTACTAGTTAAAGCATGTTTTATTCAACAATAACCTTTAATATAAGTACAGTGAAATAAATATTAATTCAAAAACTTTCTGTGTAGTTTTTCAGTAAACATAAAATAACAGTGAAATAACTTAAACAATGCCTTAGAATTAAAACATAAAATACTAAATTGCGTTAGGTAGAGCAATGGGTGCTCGTCTCAGCATGCAAGGCTACCTTGCGCTCATTGTCAGACGAGGCCCTTGGACAGGGTTGGTCGTAACACTACGTCGATCTATACAACGGATCCTCATAATATTCAATTTGTAACTGATTGCCCTCTGATTATATTCTTGTGTTAAGTGTTTAGATGTATAAAGAATACTACAAATAAATAATTACAAATATTAATAAACGTCTTGATCTATATTTTTTATGTGCGTTATGTGTGTTCGTTGTTGTGTGGTGTATTGCTGTTTTGTGTCGTGGTGTGTGTTGTGTTGCGTGCGTGTAAATCTTTATTTTGTATCAATTTAAAACTTACGATTTCTTCCTCATGGTGAGCTACAACCTTAGCGATGGGGGCGGCGTAGTTGACGGCGGGTGCAGCGTGGTAAGCCACGGAGGCGGGGGCGGCGTGGTAGGTGACGGGCGCGGGAGAGGCATGGTAGGCGACGGGGGTGGCGATCAGCTTAGCGGTGTGGTGCGGCTGCTCGTCGTGACGCACGATGCTCTGGGAGGAGACGGCCCCGGTGTAGTGCGGCTTAGGCAGGAGACCCGCCTGGGACACCGCCACGAACGCGCAAAGGGCCACGAACTGTTAATGAAGTTGTTATTACTAATAGTTTAGTAGGCTTTGTGTAACAAAATATAAAAATGCATATTTATATACTTATAGGTACTTATTGTAAAACCTGGATATTTGATATCTCAAGGGGCCTGCAATTTTAGTCAGTTAAAGAGGTAGTTCATCTAACCAGGTTCCAAACAATGTTGTCTCATTTATATGAAGGTGCAAGTTTATTATAAAAAAGCTAAATTAATAAATATAGAAAAAATTACTATGTTAATGTTTTTTGTTTGAATTATCATTTTGAAGATAAAACAGATCGTGTTTAAAATACTCATATTATGAATAAACTAACTGTTTTATTTGACAATTTGTAGGTTCGGGAAGAGTTGATTTCATGAAAATCGCTATAATAACATAATTTTGTAATACAGTAATCATACTCGTATTTGTAGGTACAACGGATTAAAACTACATTCCAAAAGGCAAAAATATCAGTGTGATTTAAAGGTCTTTCTATAGTTTTAAGCCTGATTCCTCCTGACATTTAAAGAGGTAATTTCATTTAAAGAAAAAAATGAGTTATTTAATGGCGTTTCAATGATATAGATCTTCGATGACTCGTGTATCAATTGCAGAGGTCTTCTTATTTAAACAATACAAGAAATGATTTAATGGCTTTTCAATTAAAGAGGTCGTTGACGTCTCGTTTGTCTTTTACAGAGGTCATATTAACAAAAAAGTGATAAATCTAAACGTTAATTATAGAGGTCCCGAAATATTAATTGTAGAGGCCTTTTGTGCCAACGGACCGGGTCCGGACATATGTGGTTATAATTGTAGAGGTTTCTCAATTATTCAGATATCAATTAACCAGGTTTCCCTGTATACGTATTATTTTTGATTTTGATGCATTAAAAAGTAGGCAATGAATAAGTACACTTACTTTAGAGAACATTTTGTGAGTTTCTTTGTTCTGTACGCACGAACAGTGAATGATAAAATTTCTAATTCACTCTACTGTTTTATACTAATAATAACGAACTCGTTTAGACTATTACCTATTCGACCTTGCCTCGGGTCAAAGTAGCGCCTTAACGTGGAGATTTTTTCTTTTAATTTATTAATACTTATTTATTTTCACGTAATTTGAAGAAAAAACTAGGTATACCAACATTATAAAGACGTAGTTTTTGTCACTTGGTGCCTTTGACCTTTTAATCTTGTGTAAAAACAAAAAATGTGAACAATAGATGTTAACTATTAGGCATTCAGGTGTTGAGCATTGAGACATGTTTTTTTTTTTCGCTAGTGTAGGCAAAGTCACCAAGCAGTTATCAAAAAATGTAAGGAGTGGTTCAAGCGTTCAACTCACAATCTTAAGGTACCAATAAGTATTTTGTAACTTATGCTCAAAGTATGGTTTTATATTTACCGCTAGCTTTTAAATGGGAGCACTCATGGCCTAGCGGTACTTGCTGGATCGTATGGATTGTGCGGATTAAGCGACGTTGTCTAAGTGGTTATTATCTCAGGATTTCATTAAAATAAATAACGATTATTAGAGAAAGCCTATGTGGAAGGAAGATCAGTAAATGAGCTTCTTTTTAATGAGATTTAATACAATCTTAAAACGTCTCATTAAAATATTATTTTCAAGAAATTTACTAAGTAGTCATGATCTTTTCGTGTACCCTTCATATATCGATACCCTAGTTCACAATCGCACTAAATTTTGTTTTGTCACTTAAATTGTAACTTTATGATTTGTGCACTATCATACTAATTACACCACTTTTTTCCCTGTATTTAGTACGATTGTGAACTATGGTATCGATATTATAAACTTCCCTGCCTGAATGCCGAGGGGTAATCACGTAAAGATTCGAATGCGCGTTAGGACAGTTGTTTAACTGACATTTTTTCATATAGACATTTAGATTTACGAGTAGCTAACGTACGTAGGTACAAAACGTTACGTGACCAACCTGCTGAAAGCATCAAAATTAAATATTCGAACATTATCTTGGATCGTATCTACACTATTATAGCACATTTCTCTGTTAACTAAGTATCTACATATTGAATGCCAAAGCTACCGTTTGTCTGTTTAATATTGCTGTCTTTACTGGCATTGTTTTATCAACCGATCGTGATATAACAAGATTGGAATTGCTATCTAGAGCAATACACCGCAAGTAAGATGTAGCCTGCGGCAAGGTCGGCTGTGCCAAATACTCGTCTTACTACTTACTCCACTCTCGAATACCAAATTAACCTTTGTACGCCTACATCATTATGCGAGTATAAAAATAGTAGTCGGTGCTTGACATTTATCATTTACAACTTGAACGTATCTGAATCACCATCAATTATGTTCTCTAAAGTAAGTGGTTTTTGAATTCAGTTCGATCTGAAATACCTACATTGATAACATCAATTGCAGCGTTTCACGAAACTTGAACCCACCTTTAATAATATATTTTTTTACACAGATTGTCGCCCTTTGCGCCTTCGCGGCTGTGGCCCAGGCCGGACTCCTGGTGGAGCCTCACTATTCCTCGGCCGCCGCCGTTTCCTCCCAGAGCATCGTGCGCCACGACCAGCCCCAGCAATACGCCCACAAGCTGGTGGCTGCCCCTGTCGCCTACCACGCCGCTCCCGCTCATGTCGCCTACCATGCCGCCCCCGCCCCCGTGACCTACCACGCTGCCCCCGCCCCGATCGCCTACCACGCCGCTCCTGCCGCCGTCCACTATGCCGCCCCTATCGCTCATGAAGAAATCGTAAGTTTCTTGTTTTATGCATCGCGCTTTTCAAATATTAAGTAAAATTAGCTCCAATTATTTTTAATATAACTTTTTCTTGACAGGCTCACCCCAAATACGAGTACTCTTACTCCGTTGCTGACGGTCACTCCGGCGACAACAAGTCCCAGCAGGAGACCCGCGACGGAGATGTCGTGAAGGGCTCTTACTCCTTCCACGAGGCTGACGGCTCCATCCGCACCGTAGAGTACACCGCTGACGACCACAGCGGCTTCAACGCGGTGGTGCACAACACCGCCCCCACCCACGCCCCCGTCGTCGTCAAGGCCGCGCCCGTGTACGCCGCTCCCGCCTACTACCACCACTAAAATATTGTAATAACAATACCAAAGATAAAAAAAGATTGTTGAATATTTATTTGATGCAATACACAAAAAGTGTCAAAAATTACAAATGCATTTTATTTGTTCCCCAAAACAGACTTCCTTGTTTAGTCGATACATCCGGGACATTATAGGTTATTGTACCTAATCGTAAATACAGGGTCCCTTTGAAACAATTGTTTTTTGCTGTTTTTTGACATTTGTAAATTAGTATACATACATATACGTACTTATTTTTTTCAGTTAAATAACCAAAGCAGCGCAGCGTCAGCGGAGCAGCATGTAAGGCCTTGGTCTCCTATAAATCACGCCGTACGCTGCTTCACAATGCTTACTATGCAAATGTACTGTTGTAGCCGACGACCACACCAGTACATATCCATAGTTCGCATTGTGATGCAGCGTACGGCGTGATTTATAGGAGACCAAGGCCTTATAAGTCCATATTCTGTTATCTGACGATCTATAAGTACTTAATATAAAATTAGACGTATATTTATTTTTGTATGGACATTAATTAATTATGAGTTATGTCAAACAATATTAATACTGTTTTAGTAATTTATTTTCTAAAGTATATACAAGTACATAATTAACATTAACTAAATTAAAGCTAAATTAAAAACGACTTACAGGTGAATGTCCGTATAAATTTTGATTTCCTTGAGAGTGTCGAAATATACGTTTATTGCGGCATAAACGGCCGTTCATTTATTGAACGGCGTAAAAGGACAGGTAGAAATATCAAACAAAACCAATAATGATAAGTACCAGCTTATTACAAACTAGCTTCTGCCCGCGACTTCGTCCGCGTGGAACTCTTTTATAAAACTCCCTAAATACAAACTTGCGCCCCCTATTTAGACGATGATTCCCGGAATAAACACTATATGTACACCAAAATTCATTTTAATCCGTTTTTACGTGATTGAGGTCCAAACTTTAGCATCAAAGCCTAGCGGCGGCTGCGAGTCGGAAACGATAACGCAGGTTAAGCAAAGATGGCAGTAATCAGTCTTTGGATGGGTGACCGCCTGATGTTTGAGTGGGTGGTTAATATTTAATATAAATGAGCGCTTCCGTGCTTCGGAAGGCACGCTAAGCAGTTGATCCCGGCTGCTGTCTATGACAGTAGTCGTTAAGCCGAGTTAGAGGCCTTCGGGCGGCTTAAGAACTCCTAACAGTCGAGTGGCCCACTCACTTGACAAAGGGGAGACAACATTACTGTTACTCGCGTCCGGAGGAGCTACCTACTACTCGTACCTACCACAACCCTGCACGTGTCCCCTGATGTATGCCATACGATTAAATAGTTTATGAATTAGGTTTATTCACGATTTTCGCTACGGTGATAGAATTGTGCTGAAGTTTACCAACAAAGTAAAAATTTAATTAACAAAATAAGTATAAAGTCAAGGATAATCCTACTAATATTATAAATGCGAAAGTTTGGATGGTTGGATGTTTGGATGTTTAGATGTTTAGATATTTGGATGTTTGTTACTCAATGACGCTTTAACGGCTCAACCGATTTAGATGAAATTTTACACAAAGATAGTGTATAGCCTGGATTAAAAAATAAGATAGCTATAAAGCTATCTTGCACGGGATAGGGATCGGTATCGTTTTTTCACGGGATAACCCGTGTCCACGCAAACGAAGTCGCGGGCGGAAGCTATTATTTAATAAGGGATAAAACTGGCCGAGATGGAGTCGGACTTTCGCAGCGATGAAGCGCGCTGGGTGCCTTTGAAAGTGTTAAAAGTCTTAAAACTAACGCAATTTCAGATCTTTGTTACAACGGATATTAACAATAATTATATTCATGATTATGAGTCGCAAATTCAATGAAAAAGAAACATTATTAATGCTTGATGTATATAATGATAGCACCATCTAGCGAGCATGATTTTCATACAATTTCAGTTTGATAGAGGTCGTCGATGTGAGTTTTCGATTGGCGCCATCTACCGAGCTTAAGTTTAGTCCAATTTCAGCTCGATAGATGCCGCTTATATTATGTTTTTGATTTTATTGAGACTAATAAAAATAACATACCAAACCGTATTAAATGAGTTTTATTTGATTCTAAAATTACGAAAGGAAAACTAATGTAAAACTGTAAATGTTTCTAAGTATAATGCCATACAATATTTCCTTAACTTCGCAAACAGAACATTTTATCAGTTCATATTTTAATTAAGTTTGGCCCAGGTTGGGGAAACTCGGCATAAATTAAAAACGCTAATACTGCATGAATGCATTCAAATCCACAACCGTCGATATTGTTATCAATGCTTAAGTTTTGTTTTTTTCCGGGGACCGAGTTTTTCTCGGCTGTAATACTGCGAAAAATTGGTTTCTATTCAAAATTAAACAAAAAACCAATAACTGATCGTTTACCAAAAAAAAAACAAATAAACTGATAGAAAGAAAACAAAAAAACCTCATCGCTGGGGTTCCAACTCACAGCCATTAACAAACCAACCATTGGGTAACCATTGGTCGTCATCGAAGAGTAAGCCTGAAAGCCTGCATTTTGCGAGAGAATACGGAAAAAACTAATTTTCTCGAAAATAAGACGAAACAAGATCGGTCTCTCGGTCCCGTAAACCCCTATACTGCACATTTTACAAATATATATAAACAACTTTACATCCCGTGTTTTTTTACGTTTTATCTATATTTTGCTGAAAGTTTGATTAGGGTTCTTTTTAATTTCTAGTCAAGTATATGCTCGCCAATTTTCAAGTCTTTAGCTCATAGATTCAAGGGATTCCCATACAAACTTCAACCCCATTTTTTAACCCTTTTGCACCCTTATCTTTATAATTTTTATAGCCTAATGCGTGGCCGAAGATCCATTGAACGTTTTAGTGAAAGTTGCATATTAATCCATTCGATAGTTTTCCCATGATACAAACAGAAAACATAACACTCCTTTTCGTTGGGCTGTCGTAAGATGGCGCTGTTGCGTAAAGTAAAGACGATTTTATCCAAATATTCTCAAAATTGTCCTGTGGGTCACCGAACTCCATCAAACTTTTTTATACGTTTAATATGGTTTGTTGGAGTTCAGACGCCGACAAAAATCTGGAGAATGACCTTCTAAATGCGTGGAAATTGGTGAAGTTCTGCATCGCGCTATTGAAGTTTTTAATGTGTGTTGTATAAATACAATTTCCTTCAAGCTCTACTTATTATGTCTCACTGACAACCTCAACGAACTTTCACATTTATTACATGTAGAGAGATATAGAGAGAGACAATGCGGTGCTATGATTACGTTTTCTGGTTTTATTCAAAATAATCAGTAAAAAACAGTTTTAGTTTTAATGTTAATTTGGTTTTATAGCTATTATTATAATAAATTATTAATACGCCTGTTTGTACGCCTCATGGCCAGAACATAGTGATCCTAGACTAATTTCGTAACACCAATGTACTTATAACTATGTTTTACAAACAACAAATGAATTGAATTGATAAAATGCCTTATATTTCGTTGCAAATATAGGGTATTTTAGGTGTACCGCACACGGGCGGTAGTCCATAACCAAAATCCGACGAGTCGGCCACACGCGACATTTATCGTCTGTGTATAATTTGTAAGTACTTGTTTGGCATTAATAAGTTCATTGTGGAAGTGGGCAGCAATTCAGCACGGCTATCAACAGACGCGCGAGGCGTGTCGCGGCGACATAAGTTATCCGTCTCATTCTCATTTCCTTGATAGTGCTGAAACGAGCCCGGGGTCCGTTTTGGCACATGCCTAATCCCAAGATTTAGCGTAGGCACTAGTTTTACGTTGAGTCTACTATCTGACCGTTCAACTCGTACTCCTGGCAAAATACGGTTTTGAAAAACATTAATTTATAATAGCGTTTCTTTTGTTGATTTCCTTTTAAAATGTTATTCTAAGATGAATAATTCAAGAACCCGACAAACTTTCCACCCGGAAGTAATTATGTAGATTTAAATGAAGCATGCATTGTCTTTTTTGTACGATTTATCTTGAATATTATAGAGCAAATGTAAATGAACCAAAATAAAGACAAAAATATTTATTAATATTTTTTCTGACTTTTCAGAAGCTAGTTAGTTTATCGTTTTTTTGATGACTGAAATTTTGTCGGATTTTGTCGCTGGATAATATATTTAATTATTTAATTGATAATATATCCGTTACACATTAAAAATAAGCTATTATAAATTATTTCCAAATTTGACTTTTTTTCCATACGAGTTGTCAGTTCATTGACTGGACTATCAGAGGAGAAACTAGACCTCATTGGGATAAGACCGGTTTCCTCGCGATGTTTCGCTTCACCGAAACGCCACTTAAAGGTCTCTACCCATTTCACCGTATCATACCATGACCGTACTATGAATGTGTCTGGCAATAAAATATTCTTTGTATTAAAAAGTGCCGGTTCCAGAACGGTCACTGGCCGTCATCTCATAATGCCTCATACAAAGTATATTTTCTTGCATGTGACGGTACGGTTACGGTCATGGTTATGATACGGTCTAGTGGGCACAGACCTTAAGTACCTATATCAAATGATATTTCGTACATAAGTTGTTTTTTAAACCCAGTGGTACTACTAGCCGCGACCTCCAGTCCTCCAGATTGAAAGTCGGCTCACCGCTCGGCTACAATGGGTTTTTACTATCCGTGTGTACGTTCGCGGGGCGGCCTGTGATGGCCGTACCAAGTTCTTTCCAAGAATATACTTATATAACTTTACATTTAACTTTTCGGCAATCATCGGTTGTAGTACATCACTATTTAAGAGGGGGCGTATCGCCAGGGAAAAATCAGAAATCACCCGCGCGCCCCGTACCTGCCGCGCTGATGCGTCTATTGCTGCCCCGCTCCTTCTCGCATAGTATATGCCCCGACAGTCAGATGAAACATGATGAATACCTATAGATAATTATAATAAGTGGAAAGAAAGACAAAATCTGTAAGTACCTATATTTGAAGATATAATTTTCGCTAGTAGCTAAGTCAGTTTCGAGAGCTATAACTGAAATATGACCTTCCGTTTTTTTACTAAATCACGTAAGGGTTGTAATTTAGCATAATAATGTCTCGTAAAAGGCTAAAGCAAAAAAACAGCTATAATCGAATTTAAACTTTTGTGAGACATCTAAAATACTACTAATAAATCCACGGTTAAAAAATTAACGTAAATGTCACGGCAGGCGACATGTTTCGAACTCTTCGGGAGTTCTTCTTCAAAACAAACATCGAAAACACTAATCCTGAAGAAGAACTCCCGAAGAGTTCGAAACATGTCGCCTGTCGCGTCATTTAATACGTGAATTTATAAGTAGCATTAAAAAAAAACTGTAATTTATTATGAAAACTTCGATCATGTTTATGAAAGCCAGATTTTCAGGCCACTATGTAGCGGCCAAATTTTTCAATTCTGACTCCGTGTCATGGTCGGCCTTATCACGCGATAAGTGACAGGATAGAGCGTCCGTCACTGGCTGACACCGTTTGATAGAACGAGACGATGCCCCTATCTTGTCACTTATCGAGTGATAAGGCCGACCATGATACGGGGTCTGATCTCGGATTCGTACTTGGAGACAATGGAGACGCTTTGGCCCTTTAGTTATCAATTTTGAACATACTCGTATTAAAGAAAAACTGCAAAATTGTGTTCACTTTTTTTAATATAAAAATGTCCAACTTCGTAGGCAATAATTCGGGTGCAGACTCGAAAATTATTATTACTCCAAAAGAAAGAAGGCAAAAAAATATGCATAGTGATGAAAATCCCATTCAGATATCTCAAAGAATTACGAAGCTACAACCGTCTTAATATTGCTTGTTAGAGAGAGAAAACGCAAACGGTGTGTGACGTCACATTACAGGATGCTGCCGGCAGGCCGCGTCGACGGCGTCGCCGACCACGATGCGCGCGTCACGTTGCCGTCTTCTGTGACGTCACATTCTTCCAGCGTCATCTTCTCATATGAAGTTGCGTTTTGCGAAAAAGGGACAGAACACATCCCTTCTTAAAACTTTGGAAACTTATAACTTCGTATTATTTAACCTTTTGCGTTGATTTTTTCTCCATTTGACAATTTTTTTTATCCTTCTTCGAGAAAATATCACATTATTTTATTTAGTGTCTACGCCCCTATTGTTGGAATCTAAAAGCGTCACCCGTGATGACTTTAAAGAAAAAACATGTCAATAATTACACGGTTCACCCACGTATTAAACGTCACTACGGGCGACATGTTTCGAACTCTTCGGGAGTTCTTATTCAGGATTGAGTGTTTTCGAGGCGGTGTCGCTTGATTCACGACAAGATTCAAGCGACACCGCCGCGAAAACACTCACTTTATAGAGTACAAATTACTTTAATTACCCAAGGAATACCACTACCTACATTTTGTTGCTTAAAAAACCACCGGAGCTATAACTGAAATATGGCCTTCCGTTTTTTTACTAAATCACGTAAGGGTTGTGAGCTAGCATAATAATGGCTAGTAAAAGCCTAAAGCAAAAAAAAGCTATCATCGAATTTAAACTTTTGTCAGACATGTCTAAAATACTACTAATAAATCCACGGTTAATTTCACGCATTAAATGTCACAACAGGCGACATGTTTCGAACTTTTCGGGAGTTCTTCTTCAAAACAAACATCGAAAACACTCATCCTGAAGAAGAACTCCCGAAGTGTTCAAAACATGTCGCCTGTCGTGTCGTTTAATACGTGAATTTAACCGTGAATTTATTAGTAGCATTAAAAAAAAACTATAATATATTATGAAAACTTCGATCATGTCTATGAGTCAGATTTTCAGGCCACTACTGTGTGGCGGCCAAATTTTTCAATTCTGATCTCGGATTCGTACTTGGAGACAATGGAGACGCTTTGGCCCTGAAGTTATCAATTTTGAACATATTAAAGAAAAAGTGCATAATTATGTTCACTTTTTTAATATCAAAATGTCCAAGTTCGCAGGCAATAATTGTTGGAATCTGCACTCTCGATAACCCTAAAAGCGACACCCGTGATGACTTTAAAGAAAAACAATGTCAATAATGTCACTACGGGCGACATGTTCCGAACTCTTGGGAAGTTCTTCTTCAGGATGAGTGTTTTCGCGGCGGTGTCGCTTGAATCACGACAAGATTCAAGCGACACCGCCGCGAAAACACTCATCCTTAAGAAGAATTCCCGAAGAGTTCGAAACATGTCGCCCGTAGTGACATTTAATACGTGAGTTGAACCGTGTAATTATTAGTACTGTTTCAACACGTCTCACGAAAGTTTAAATTCGAAAAGCAATGTCCGCCATCTTGGAATTCAAAATGGACATCATTTCTAGAATCTTCACCCTCGAGAAGCCTGCCAATGTATGTTGTTCTTTAAAAAAACGCGCATATTAATTTACAACGAATGTTTCAAAAATTTTAAATAATGCGGCCACTTTTTGAAATATTTCTGACTATGAATTCGTATTTAGACCTCTCAGACATCGATTTTGAACATAACCGGATTTATTCTCAACTAGCGATCCGCTCCGGCTTCGCACGGATACTATATTATACGTATAAATCTTCTTCTTGAATCACTCTATCTATTAAAAAAAACCGCATCAAAATCCGTTGCGTAGTTTTAAAGATCTAAGCATACATAGGGACAGACAGCGGGAAGCGACTTTGTTTTATACTATGTAGTGATAGTGATAGTGATAATCTTTCATAAAGTAAATACACGATCGACAGAAAAATGTTGACTGACTCCGCCCGCGAACGGCAACAAAAGATATACAGAACCGCACGAAACACGCGACGGGAGAAAGGGTATCGCGCTAAATAAAAAAGGCCTATACGCCAAATACGTTTCACCTCAATAAGTCTGAAAAGGGACTACATAAAAATACCCCGCTAGTACTTTCATTAGGTAATGTGAAAAGCTATTATACACTCAACTTTTACTTAATTTATATGCACGGGAACCTCACACTATTGAAATTGAGTAAAAATAAGACATGTTTTGGCGGTTCTTTTCTATCGAGGCAATTTTGGTTTTGTATGGTTTTGTTCAGACGATTCAATTGCAAATATGATGTAGTTTTGGTATGTTCTTTTTCCTGGCATTCGCTTTAGTTTGTCATAGGTAAATATTCAATCTAAGAACCCCGATTTCGCGGAGCGCCCCCTCTTTAAAGATGGCTGATTAGTGTTAATAACAGGTAGCGTACAAAGTGCGTTTGTATGTTTACAGTCTTTGATCTCCAAGTTAACGTAATTGTCATTGAGTAGTTATAGTTTTGGACACTCCGTTCTATTAATACTTACTATTAGTAATTATGAGACTGAATTACCTTAATAAATACCTAATAATTTTTGTTATACCATGGTTCAAATGTTTTGAAACATTACGTAATTCTTGATCTCAGAGGTGATATAATTATTGTTGATTAGATGTAGTTTCAGACACTGTTCTACTGTTAATTACTAAACGTGGTCTTATGAAACAAAATGATAAATAAATAATATTTTTTAATTGAGTTTTTCTTAATAAATCCTGCAAAAAATCACTGTGACCCATGAGGTCCACTGTACCCCAAGGGCTTATCCAATGTAACCCATGCATGGGTCACAATGGATAATTTCCCATTTATAAAAAAAAAATCTTTTGACTAAAATCTATGGCTGTTGGAATGTTTGTCATCTGTTTTTTGTATACCCTGGTAGTGTTACAAACCGATGGATTCAAATGCTAGGACTAAATTGTACTTAACTCCAGGAATATTGGGCTTCAAACAAAAGTGTATCCACTGTTACCCACTCTCCCCTATGTGGTCGCCACTCGAGAACCTTTCCGCCCCAACGGCCATCGGTTTTACGTGCTATGTGCCCCGCCCACTGCCACTTAAGTTTAGCGATTCGGAGGGCTATATCGGTTACCTTGGTTCTGCTGTGGATAGCCTCATTTCTGATGCGATCACGCAGAGAAACTCCCAATATAGCCCCTTCCATAGCCCTTTGGGTGACAAGATTTAATACAAAACGACAAACGTTTTTTTCTAATCCAATCCAATTGAACATTGACACACGTCCACGAATACGAACACAATGCAAGTCGAATAGTATTAACATAATATCTACTATGAAGTCACATGCGACTTTGCAAGATCTAGTTTTACCATTAGTGATAGTAGTTAAATTATCATCTGTCCACTTAACTAACAAGATAGATCTCTATCAACATGTTGATCAGGATTATAGCTTACGACATTCAGTTTTCAAGTGTTTTGAAATCAGTAAGTAGTTTACACAGGACTAAGCTAACCACAATTGAACGTATCTCTATCTTTAGCTACATCATAACCGGAGTACAGTGAGTATACGAACTTGGCCGGAATTGAATGTCTCGGTTACATAAGGATTTTAGGAGAGGAAGGTTTATATGTATAATATAAATATACTACCCGTGCAAAGCCGGGGTGGGTCGCTAGTAAAGAAGTATAATAATAATAATAATTAGAATGTAAAGAATATTTTCTCAAAAATGGCCCGCAAAGTGAACATAACTCGCCAGATATTGGACGGTAAAGTGTATAGTTTGAGGTCAGCGCTAAATTAAAAAAGAAAAAACATTGCAGGCCGCCTGGAATGTTATATATAAATTCCTTTATTTGTCGAGTAGGTACCAAATTTTTTTAAAAGTAGAAACTGGCATACGTATAAAACACGGCACAGCTCGTATTCAGCCAATTCAACTCGCATTTTTCTGTTGTAAACACGATGTTTTTGTATGTGTCTCAAATAGTTTGCGTTTTTTTTGGTGGAAAAATACACTTGAGATGTTGTTTAAAAAAAAATGGCGGGAAATCGTAAATATTTTCACGTTTTGCAACGATATTTAAAGTTTATACAAATTTAGTATTTTTTATTCCCCCATTTTTGAGAAAAGCACTATATTAGCCTCAGCCGGAATGGCAATTGCAGGCTTCGTATTATAATTAAACGGACTCGCAAGCTCGTCCGTTTAAACAAATACTCAGCCTGCAATTGCCTCCTTCCCGGCCACGGCAATAATGTACTATTATCACCCTAATATTTTAGCCTGTTTATGTGTAGTTCATAAAGATTAGATTATAGTATTTTCCACCGTCTCGGTATTCAATGTAGGTGGATTGTTAAATAATTAGGTACATTTGAAACTACCTAACCAAAATAATGGTAGGAAAAAAAACTAATATTTCACAAAAACTGGTCAACTATTTATCATTATCTACGGCATTATGCATAATATACTACCAACCAACCAAAACGTTACAAAATGGAATACCTATACCTACAACTGGAGACACATTTATACATAAAGATTTATATTATTATTAATATTATAAATGTTTGGTTTTTATATAATTTTGATAAATTTATTTTATTTTCATTATTGAAAAATAAATTGCAACAAAATCAAAAGTGCTAAAAGTAAGGGCCATTCCAAATAAGTGTGGAAGTTTGATTTAGTAAATAACAACATTATCCCTTATCTTAACTATTTCACTTTGGCTAACATTTGTACCATAAGAAGCTTTCGCAGATTTATGTTCTGAGGGGTGATCACTGAACGTTTCTAACGTAACGTTAGGAGAACTCAACTGTCATTTTTCCATACTAAAAGTGACATTTAGATCTGACGCGCATACAATGCGTTACGTGATCGACCTGCTGAGCGTTCAAACCCCATGTCCTTCTCTAGGTCATGAGCAAATCCTGGCATTTTATCATAGTGCGTTCTCATTAAGCGACTTTCCGAGCTCTGTTTATGAATCCACATGTCACGAACACCTTTCCACAATGCATTTAAATGCTTAGATTATTTAATTGACATTTCACTAAGTCTCTTGTCTTTTTTTTTCTCCTTACGTCATATTTCACGTAGCACTCGTGACCACCTGTAAAAGTAGCTACCGTTCTTATCTATTTCTAAGCGTAAGTACCCTATTCCTAGTCTTCGACTCTTCACAAATTTTGATAAGGCACGCTACAGCAGCACAGCAATCCTTCTTCAAACATTTTCACTTAGTTCAGTTTTGATACGGACAGGCACTGTGTGACCTATGCTATACGAGTATATACCTTATTTGTATGAAAATACATACGAAGTCCACAAAACTACAATAAAGATATATTATATCTATTAATGCTTATACACTAAAAGTGCTATAACACAGGGATGCCGTCAACGTCGAAAATAAGTAGAAGAACACTTAAGTATTTAACCTAATTTTATTAAAATATCTAACATGAATAGATAACTAGCTTCAACTTTCGAATTTGTACGCAATGAAATCAAAATCTGTACACTCATACGGCATATTTGACCTGAGGCAAGGTTGCGTTGCGCTGCAATCTGATTGATAAATATTCGCGATATCATTAGGTTCGCAAGTATAAAACTAGAGCTAAGGCCTAGACAAGCATCACTTACACATTAGCCGTAACTGAAGCAACTAATTATGTTCTCCAAAGTAAGTTGCAACATAAACAATTGAACAATTATTATAATTAAAAATATGAGCCTTTAAAAGATAATGACAATTATATGTATTTGTCCTTCTAGATTGTTGCCTTGTGCGCCTTCGCGGCTGTGGCCCAAGCTGGCCTTCTCCACGAGCCTCACTACTCCTCGGCCGCCGCCGTCTCCTCGCAGAGCATCGTGCGCCACGACCAGCCCCAGGAGTACGCCCACAAGCTGGTGGCTGCCCCCGTCGCCTACCACGCCGCTCCCGCTCAAGTCGCCTACCACGCCGCTCCCGCTCAGGTCGCCTACCAAGCCGCCCCCGCTGCCGTGACCTACCACGCTTCCCCAGCTCCCGTTGCGTACCACGCCGCTCCCGCTCACGTCGCCTACCACGCCGCCCCCGCCCCGGTCGCCTACCACGCTGCTCCTGCCGCCGTCCATTATGCCGCCCCAATCGCCAAGGTCGTCGCTCATGAAGAAATTGTAAGTTTCGTCTTTATTGCATTGCGTTTTTCATATATTAAGTAAAATTAGCTCCAGATATTTTTAATGTATCCTCCTCTTGACAGGCTCACCCCAAATACGAGTACTCTTACTCCGTTGCTGACGGTCACACCGGCGACAACAAGTCCCAGCAGGAGACCCGCGACGGCGATGTCGTGAAGGGCTCTTACTCCTTCCACGAGGCTGACGGCTCCATCCGCACCGTGGAGTACACCGCTGACGACCACAGCGGCTTCAACGCGGTGGTGCACAACACCGCCCCCACGCACGCACCCGTCGCCGTCAAGTCCGCGCCTGTGTACGCCGCTCCCGCCTACTACCACCACTAACGTATTCTTTTGATATCTTACTGAAGCAAGATATGAGGGAATAAAAGATGACTGATTATTTATTGAAATAAAGCTGTGAAATGGACACAATTTTTTACTTACTCACAAGTTTCATGATGATTATCATAGTGACGTTATTCGGGTTAAATTGTTTACAGTACATATGGTGCTACTTTCCCGCACTAGTGCGGAAAAGAGCACTTTTCGTGCATATGTCGAAACTTTAACTTTTCGGCACTTGTATCGTAAATAAACTATTGTTTACCAATGAATTCCAGGCAGTAACTAAAACCATTTTTTTTTATAAGTTATGTAATAAATACAGTGTAATACACATTTGAGACAATATTTGTATGTAACGTTTCTTACTCAAAAAAAACGTGATAATGATAACATCTAAAACCTGTATCACGTAAGTATGTATATTATTTAGAACCCAATTACATATTGTATATGATTTATTCATCTCAAAATATACAATTTCAGTTAAAACTAAACTAAAATATTATTTTCATCACACTTGCTCGAAAAGGGCTTCATAATGCGCAGACATACAGAGCTGTAATAGCCTGTGGTACGCCCACGGGCGTAATGGTTTTTTTCTTAAATTGTATCTGTCACTCATGCGGCAGTTACAAAGCAAAGAGGTTTTTTATCAAATACGATGTCTCAAAACGTAAATTTATAAATAAATTTAAACTTAAAAAACTACTTAAACATGTTTAACTGAATTATTTACAGATTTAATATGTAGTTATTTAGTGTCTATGTAAAATGTTTTTAAGTGTTTTCAAATCGTGGCTGTATACCGAAGGGTCTTTGCCATACGCGCCTCACGTCAAATTCAACAAAATGGACGACTGACATGATGCAGTGTTTATTACGATTTGTATTCATTTCATCTAAAATGTATTTGTTTCCTCGCAAATGTGATGAAAAATATTGTGTATAACACGGGCGTAAGAATATTGCAAACTCGAGTCATCAAAAGCCATCCGCCTTCGGCGTCGGGCTTCTGATAGACTCTTGTTCGCAATATTCCATTTCCGCCCCTCGTTAAACAATGTACTATTATCTTGTCCCCATTTTTTAAATACTTTAAAGGACAAAAAACGTATAGAATACCTGCACCAAATGAAATTCTTAACGGGTAATGGCATGTTAAATAAATCAATCAAATTAAAACTCATGTCAAGGTCAAGTGTCAAGTTTTATCGTTGGGTGATGTGACACCAGAATAAATAAATAATAAACACTTTCATAAACTTCGCATACAAACTGTTAGGAATATTCCAGACATTATTCTGATAACATTTCTTTTAAAAGCGTAAAAATTAAAACCAATAAACGAAAGATGTTTTATTTTGGCCATATCAAATAATGCCCGAACATAATATTATATGGCCCATTCGTGTTTCTTTTGTACCTATCGAATTTGTGTGTGTATGTAGTAAAATATGACTTATTTGTAATTTAGTACACTTACTCGCGGTCGCATATAGCATAGCACTCCAGCGCAGCAGAGATATAGCACAAATTCACTGCCAAGAATCGCTACGCGCTACGCTCGTAGCCGATGCCATGGTTTATCTCGTATGTAGCGGAAAGCGACTACAGCGTAGGCGCCCGCTAGGCGGGTTCCTGGCAGTGAAAGTCCCTACAATCGTTCGATTTGATGCACTCACATACGTCACTAAAGAGTTTCACTATGCTCCTGTGTCTGTCTTGTTTTAATCCATTACTGGTTTGGTTAATGGACCTGAGCCGCTGAAAAAAGGTGATGAATAATACACTAACGCTGCAGCTTACAGATGTGAAATGTTAAATAAGTTATATAATCGAAGCATAGGAGCGTAGACAAACTCTCTGATAATCTATGTTTGAAAATAGGGGACTACCCCGGCTCGAAATGCAAGTTTACGAGTATGTATGAAGCGGCAGCGGCCAACTGTTATTTCCTTTTAAGGGAAGAAGCGACTCCGGATGATCGTTATTGATACGCTATTGGCTCTTGAATGAGCTCGTGAATAAATCTGAAATACTATTATTTCAGATTTATCTACGAGCATAACATAATTAGGTACCTATGTACCTATGTACCTAATTATGTTATACTTTCATATTTCATCAATAACCTGACCGTTTAAAATGAGTCTGTTTTCAACTAAAATTTTGCTACTGGTTTTAAACCACAAAGGGTAATTTCGCGGTTCTCTGAACATAATATTGGTCATATGTTTATCTGAAGTCTGAACGTTTGATATTTAGAAATGATCTTTCGTTTGGACAATATTCATATGGCGCAAGTTGGTCCGGTCCGTGCGCGGGTTAAAACCACCGCATATCGCGAGCGACATTAAAGGCACGACCTTTGAAATTTTCGTGAAAATGAGTTGTTTAGTAACCATTTTATACATTATAACGTAACAATTTATGCGTCGGAAAAAATATATCATAATCTGCAAGATATAAGAAGGAATATAGTTTTCGTAGAAATTGATTTTAACAAAAAAAAGTAGAGAAAAAAAATTCTTAAGTCACCCCTATTTTTTCACTTGTAACCACTTTACTGCTCCATCTTTTATCAGAAGAAGATGAAATTTTATAACCATTTTCATAAAATAATGAACAAGAACTTTGTTTTCTTACTTACTAAAATTACCAATTAACACAAAAGTTATGACCAGAAAACCAGTTTTTTGGCCTAAAATTGTTCAACTTTCATACCAAATATCTCGAAAACAATGAACTTTGAAGTTAATATGGGATACTATATTGCTTAAAGCCGTTGTTGTTAATATAATAAGCTACAAAAAACATTAAAAAACTAAGGGATTCGAAACTAAGAGATCGAAGGTCATTGGTGTATGGCAGCCCCTTAACATCCTGTGTTCTATTCAGTAAAATGTATATGGAAGTCCATAGTCAGTATAGTCTGTAGTTTTTAATAAGTTTATATTGATACTAGCTGATGCCCGCGGCTTCGCCCGCGTGGTTATAGGAAAATGTAACATATTGAATTTTCCCGTGGGAATTAGATGTTTTCGCGCTGGAAAAAGTAGCCTATGTCACTCTCCAGCTTCTAAACTATCTTCATACAAAAAATCACATCAATACGACGCTCCGTTGCGACGTGAAAGAAGGACAAAAATACAAACACACACACTTTCGCATTTATAATATTAGTAAGGATAAGTATAAGGATGTTAGTATTCAAGGTATTTGTAATATGGGCTTTTGTTGCCTGCTTTAAATAAATAAATACATATTTGGGGTCCAAATACATTAGCGAGCGAGCGTAATAAAATTATGTGAGCTACAATTGCTATTTAGTAGCAAAGTAACAAGGTGAAAATTATTTATTTTATTACATGGGTTTGTCTGGCTTTTTTGAAATACGGTGCCGAAACCGCACGAGCAGCTAGTCTACACTCCCATGCTAATGTTAAACTTAAAGAGAAAAGTCTGTGATGTAGACCTTGTAAATTTGTTTTAAGGAGATAATCTCGGAGATTACCTCTTATCCGATTTCGAAAATCTTCCACTCGTGTATGGAATTGACGTTTTGCATGGACATATGCTATATTATTTGTATGCTGCTTTAATTGCAATACGCCGAAGTCCAGGTTACTAGTAAAATGAATAAAGCGCAAGAACAATATACGGTCAATGTTCAAGCTGAGTCACTAACTTACAAGAAGTAAATAAGTAGTAGAAAAACGTGAAATGCCACAAAAAACACTGAAAACCTATTTTTAGTTTTAATAATCATACTCCGATCGGTGTTGGGAATTAAACACATGAACTGCCTATCCTGTCGTTGCTGCAGCTACAGTTTCAATTAATGAACCATTGCCATTATTTTTTTAAACCGTCTGGACTGGATGATGTTGAAACATAAAGGCAGCCTAGTGGGAAAAGAGACGGCGACGCATCTAACCACCTCCGTAAATATAAAAGCATTTTTACTATTTTTAGTATGTCTTCAGTATTTTCCGTGGACAAAATTCTGATTTTATTTGTAAATTGTCACTAGAAATACTTATTTGATATTAACAAGCCCACTTTCTCGCTTGCCATTGTCCTTTGACATGGACAGAAGACAGAACCACCGAGATCTGCTCTGAATTATCTAAATTTCCATAATAATTTTGCCAATCAACGCAACGATTCTGAAGTGAAATGCAGCAATCAATATTATGTTGATATGTTTCTGTATTTTACGTGTTACTTAGCCTGAATATTCATTAATACATAATTGTAGGTAACTTACAATGAATGTTGCAACCAATGGGACTGCCCTAACAAGTCAGTTGGTGGCTAACACGACACTCTTTTACTCTTGAATGAACTAACACGTAAGCTCACGTTCATGACCAGAGGCAAGGTCGAATTAAAACCAGATTGAGAACATTTTACACGCGGCAAACTGTGAGTATAAAACCAGAACTCAATACCACACAGACATCATTCAGACTTCAGACTTGAAGCAAAACTAATCATGTTCTCCAAAGTAAGTCAAGCAACAAATAATATAAAGCAAATTAAAACGTAATAATAAAAGATAAAAATAAAATATATCGTAATAATCATTTGTTCTAGATCGTCGCTTTGTGCGCCTTCGCGGCTGTGGCCCAGGCCGGACTCCTGGTGGAGCCTCACTACTCCTCGGCCGCCGCCGTCTCCTCGCAGAGCATCGTGCGCCACGACCAACCCCAGGAATACGCCCACAAGCTGGTGGCTGCCCCTGTCGCCTACCACGCCGCTCCCACTCAAGTCGCCTACCACGCCGCCCCCGCCCCCGTGACCTACCACGCTGCCCCCGCTCCGGTCACCTACCACCACGCTGCCCCTGTCGCCTACCATGCTGCCCCCGCCGTCCAATACAGCGCCCCCATCGCTAAGGTCATCGCTCATGAAGAAATTGTAAGTTTCTTGTTTTAGCTTAGGCATCGCGCTTTACAAATATTGAGTAAAAATAGCTCCAATTATTTTTAATATACCTTTTCCTTCACAGGCTCACCCCAAATACGAGTACTCTTACTCCGTTGCTGACGGACACTCCGGCGACAACAAGTCCCAGCACGAGACCCGCGACGGAGACGTCGTGAAGGGCTCTTACTCCTTCCACGAGGCTGACGGCTCCATCCGCACCGTGGAGTACACCGCTGACGACCACAGCGGCTTCAACGCGGTGGTGCACAACACCGCCCCCACGCACGCACCCGTCGCCGTCAAGGCCGCGCCCGCGTACGCCGCTCCCGCCTATTACCACCACTAACTTCAGGATATGAGGGAATAAAAGATGACTGATTATTTATTGAAATAAAGCTGTGAAATGGACACAATTGTTTACTTATTCACAAGTTTCATGATGATTACTGACGTTATTCGGGTTAAATTGTTTGTTTACCAAAGAATTTCAGGCAGTAACTAAAACTTATTTTGATATTTTTTTTATAAGTTATGTTATGATTAATTATAAAATACAGTACCTACTTACACCGTTGAGACAATAATTGTATATAATGTTTCCTCCTCAAAAAAAGGTGATAAAATCTGAGAAAACCTGTATCACGTAAGTATGTATATTATTCAGTACCCCATTACTTATTGTATGAAATATTCGTAATCTTAACTGTCCTCGTTTTCTACAGACTTTTAAGGACCCAAAAACTTATAGAATCCTTGCACCAAATGAGAATCTTAACGGTTAACGACATGTGAAATAAAGGAATAAAATAGAATACATTTCAAGGTATTCTTATCTGTGGGTGATGGGAATCCATCATTTTACCGTAAATAGTTTCATCGATTATCGTTTCTTATAACACTATTCGCAGATCTTTATCATCACTTAGGAATCATCCATCGAACTTCGTTAGATACATTTGCTCGTATTACCTTTTACACGAGAATCAACTCATCAAATTTTACTTTATTATTTTATTGTCCATCCCTTCGCCCCGCAGTAAATAAACAACACATAATCGTAACAACGGTATTATTTGTAGGTTAGGTTATGGTTAGCTTGTGTCCCGTAAGCCAGGTTTAGACGAAGCCAGTGCTGGCTTGTTATTGTATGTAAAGGACTGGCTGCCAGCACTGGCGGGAATAGAGCGCTTTCCTATTTTTCAAACCTGTGAGCCAGCACTGGCTTCGTCTAAACCTAGCTTTAGAGCGGAAATAGGTGTGACGTCGACACGCTGGCGGTTAGGTTTGGTTTAGGTAGGTTAAAATGCCGAACCAACCAACAATACCAACTGTTAACCGTGTTTTGATAAATTAATACTATAAACAACTGATTATTCTATGACAGGTAAATTCGATGAATCGTTACGCTACGATTTGAGACAAATTCGAAACTATTAACGATGAAAAGTTGTTTGATTAAATAAAAAAACAATTTATTGATGATTATGTAATTAGGAAAAAAATCGTAATGCAATTCTTGGATTCGTTTTCGGCGACATCAAAATCGACGTAAGATATTTCGATAAAATGATAGACACCCCTAGGTGATGTCGTGTCACCAGAATAAATAGCTATCATAGCTTGCTAGCTATTATAATAATGAATTTAAGACCCAGGAATCCTCGGAAATTATTTGTAGCCACACACTTCCATTAACTTCGCACAGATATATTCCCATTAGGAATATTCCTGATATGATATGGTATTTCTCTCATATTATTTTTAACAGGGTCAAAATGGAAACAAATAATGAAAGATGTGTTCTATTTTGGCCATGTCAAATAATGCCCGAACATACTTAATAATTATATGGGCCGTTTCGTTTGTACCTGTCGAATGTTATTTAGAATTTAGTACACTTACTCGTGGTCATATACAGGGTGATTCAGGAGACGTGAGCAGGATCAACCCTACACATACAGTTAATGTTAATGGATCTTTTACCATCGTAATTAAATTAAACGCCCACAGTTTTTTTTTACATTTTGTGTGAAAGTTTCATTCACAATAAATCATGGTCACCCTACACAACTAAAAAAAAATTAACGTTAATCTTACCAATGCTGGTACGACTGAGTAGCTTATAAACTATTGAATCCGTAGGGTTGATCCTGCTCATGTCTCCTGAATCACCCTGTATATTTTGGAACATAAGTTAGTTACCTATGGAATATTTACTGTTAGCTTTTGGGTGAAGGAAAATATCGTGAGGAAATTGGTCTAATACCAATAAGGTTTATTGTTCCATTTAGGTTGGAAGGTCAGAGAGAGCAGTCGCTTTGGTAAAACTAGTGCCAAATCTTGGGATTAGGTGTCAAAGCGGGCCCTGGGCTCGTTTAGGACACAACCGGTAATAAAATAACGTTAGGAGGATGATGACTCGTGTATAAGTAGAGCAGTAAAACAAGTTCCTACAAATCTGCGATTTGATGCACTTACATACGTTACTAACGAACTGTAACTAAAGTTTCACTATTATTATTGTGTGCTATTGTGGGCCTTAACATACCGCTTCGACCAGCAAGTGATCTATTGTGGCAGCCCTTTGTTTTAGATTTCACCGTTAAGACCCGTTGCCTCTAAGAAATTCCAGATTCTTTGGGCGGTGATATGTTGTACCTCTTCTGGGTGCACGATGTGCCGCCCTAGGTGGATACTTGAAAGTTTCACTATGCTCCTGTGTCTTGTTTTAATTCATTACTGATTTGGTAAATGAACCAAAGCCGCTTGAAAAAAAACTAAAAAGATACTTACTGTACCATACCTTACAGATTTCCAATGTTAAAATAAGTTAAGTAAGACAAAAATAGGGGACTACCGCGGCTCGAAATACAAGTTTCTGTGTATGAGAGCACACGCACATCTGTTATATCCTCATTAGGGACGTAGCTACTCCATATGATATTTTTTGAAACGCTTAGCCTTAGGCTCTGAAATGAGCTGGTGAACGTTTGATACACTGAAATAATCATTGTCATTTTCAAGTTGGTCCGTGCGCCGGCGAAAAGCCGCGAGTAATGCTGGTCTAAAACAGTCTTGAGAGAAGCTAGTTGAGATACTGCTAATATATTTACTGTGACTTCGGTGCCCAAGACACGTAACCGCAATTAGCAATAAAAAGCTTGTTTTATAGCGCGTCCGCTCATCGAGTCCAAAATTCTCTTAAGTATATACAATCTTATGATTGTGTTTCCCCTAGTGTGAAAAACGTCTTTCCACTATAATGTATACGTGTTTATGTAATGTTTTATTAACGTGCAATTTATAAGAAGTTCATCATCCTCCTAGCATTATTCCCGGTTGTGCCCATGGAGCTCGGGGCCCGCTTTGAAATCTAATCCCAAGATTTAGCGTAAGTTTTATGCCGGCTGTACACATTAGGCCAACGTTGGCGCGTGAGCAGAATGCAGCTATGCGTTAGAAGAAGAGGGCTTTATTTCGTTTTCATTCGTTTGCATAGCTGCATCCTGCTCAAGCGCCAACGTTGGCCCAATGTGTACAGCGGCCATTACGAAAGCGACTGCCAACCGACCTTCCAACCCAAAGGGAATACTTGACCGGTTTCCTCACGATGTTTTCCTTCACCGAAAAGCTAACGGTATTTTCGCTACATAAGTTCCGAAAAACTCATTGGTACGAGCCGAGATTCGAACCCACGACCGCCGCTTGACAACGACAAGCCTGAACCACTAGGCTACCGTTGCTTGCGGTATTAGAAAAGTTCTTGTGTAGGATTTATGTAGAAACTTGTAATGTTATTTTTAAAGGATTTCTGTTCGTTTTGAAATGGTTAATATTAATATGACAAGTAATATGATATAATAATTGCTTTTATGTTTTTTTTTCACTGTTCCAGATATTTTAATCCATAATTCAATTAATTAAATTGTGTGGAAGTTACTCAAATACTACGTACCTATGTAAGTATACGATTAAATTAATTCAAATGTAGACGATTTTTTATGCACTTAAACAGTATGATATACAACGAAAGGCAATATGCTTATTATTAATTAAATTACGGATTTAAAATTCTGGAACAGTGAGAAAAATATACAAGCAATTATATTACTTACATTACATGTCATATTAATATAAAACATTCAAAACGAGTAGAATAAGCGCTTTAAAACTTTAAAGAAGTTCGGTCTAGTACAGGTGAGCCTGAGACATATTTTTTCACGTATTCACAAAGAAAGGCCTTTTAAAAATCATACGCTTTGTCAATGAAATGTCATATCATTCTAAATTAAAACCTAGCATTCGTTTGATTTTAGAACAACATAATACCTTTTTTGGTCTCGATTCTAATACCATGCTCTCTCTCTTTCTTTCTTTCTTTCTACCCAATTAGCGTGAGTTGTTAAATTAAAATTAAGTCAGTGTCAGTTTTGTGACGAAAGTTAAACATACAAATGATGTGAAAACGAACTACCAATACCATATTTAAATAACGGCATATTATTTAAGTATAAATTAAGAAGAAAAAGTTATTTTTTATACATTTTATACATACATATTTTATACATACTGAATGCTTAATGCATTGTCCTAAAAATCCGATGTTATTGACACTGAAAATTCTTATCTGATATTAACAAGCCTAATACTTTCTTGCCTGCCATTGTCCTTTGTGATGGATATAAGACAGACCCACCTACCTATACATGTACTCAACATTTTCTAAACCGTAATCATTTTGCCGATTGCCACGCTGCAATTTACGATCCTGACCCCGTATCATGGTCGGCCTTATCACGCGATAAGTGACAAGATACGAGCGTCGTCTCGTTCTATCGAACGGTGTGAGCCAGTGACGCACGCTCTATCCTGTCACTTATCGTGTGATAAGGCCGACCATGATTCGGGGTCTGAAGTGAATGCATCAATATAATTTTCATATCTATTGTTTATATTATTATTATATTTACCTCCTTTAATTGAATTATTCATTCCTTTAATATATTTTATTGTGTTTTCCAAATAATGTAGTAATGATTTACAAATATATAATAAAACTAGCTGCCCGGCCCGGCTTCGCACGGATTACCCGTTTTTCCGTAGGAATGAAGCATTTTCCCGCGGTAAAAAGTAGCCTATGTTCATCTGGGATAATGTCGGCTTCTAATGGTAAAAGATTTTTTCAAATCGGTCCAGTAGTATCGGAGCCTACTCAATACCAACAAACAAACAATCAAATCTTTCCTCTTTATAATATTAGTGTAGACAGTGTAGAAGTGTAGATAACAAAACGAACAAATAAAGAAAGCGGCCTACTTAAGACCCAACTATAAAAAGACAAAACCATCCTAAAGGTCCGCCTACGGCATGGTTCCAAATAAATTGGCTGCGTATTTTACAAATTGTATCTCTATTTTATAATGAACCTAATCATTTATTCATACAAAATACTAGGAAACTTATATATACAACGTGTTAATAAAATAACGCAAAACCTGAAAACTGGTTTTTCAGAATCGAGAGTAGAATGTGAAAAAAAATATAAAAAAAAATTTTGAAGCGATTTTTTTTTACATTTGTATGGAGCGTTGGCCGACTGGGGCGACCTGCTCCATACAAATGTAAAAAAAAAATCGCTTCAAAATTTTTTTTTATATTTTTTTTCACATTCTACTCTCGATTCTGAACAAACAGTTTTCAGGTTTTGCGTTATTTTATTAACACGTTGTATACAATTGGAATGGCCTAACGGGTTAGTTGGTGGCTAATACGACACTCTTTTACTTTTGAATGAACTAACTCGTAAGCTCGCGTACATGACCAGAGGCAAGGTCGAATCAAAACCTGATTGAGAATATTTTACACGGCAGACTGTGAGTATAAAACCAGAACTCAATACCACACAGACATCATTCAGACTTCAGACTTGAAGCAAAACTAATCATGTTCTCCAAAGTAAGTCAAGCAACAAATACTAACTATAAAGCAAATTGAAACCTAATCATAAAAATGAAATAAAATTATCTTAATAATAATTTGTTCTAGATCGTCGCTTTGTGCGCCTTCGCGGCTGTGGCCCATGCTGGCCTTCTCCCCGAGCCTCACTACTCCTCGGCCGCCGCCGTCTCCTCGCAGAGCATCGTGCGCCACGACCAGCCCCAGGAGTACGCCCACAAGCTGGTAGCTGCCCCCGTCTCCTACCACGCCGCTCCCGCTCAAGTCGCCTACCACGCCGCCCCCGCCCCCGTGACCTACCACGCTGCCCCCGCCCCGGTCACCTACCACCACGCTGCCCCTGTCGCCTACCATGCTGCCCCCGCCGTCCAATACAGCGCCCCCATCGCTAAGGTCATCGCTCATGAAGAAATTGTAAGTTTCTTGTTTTAACTTAGGCATCGCGCTTTACAAATATTAAGTAAAATTAGGTCCAATTTTTTTTAATTTACCTTTTCCTTGACAGGCTCACCCCAAATACGAGTACTCTTACTCCGTTGCTGACGGACACTCCGGCGACAACAAGTCCCAGCAGGAGACCCGCGACGGAGACGTCGTGAAGGGCTCTTACTCCTTCCACGAGGCTGACGGCTCCATCCGCACCGTGGAGTACACCGCTGACGACCACAGCGGCTTCAACGCGGTGGTGCACAACACCGCCCCCGCGCACGCACCCGTCGTAGTCAAGTCTGCTCCCGTCTACGCCGCTCCCACCTACTACCACCACTAAATTGCCAAAGAAAGGAAGTTTATTATTTATTACATGCTCTTAAAATTCTAAACTTTGTTGACTGTTTTATTCCTGATTCCTGCTATTAAGTGTTTTTAGTGGACATAAATACCACATCCCCCGATGATTGGGCACCTGCGCAGGTTTTCTCTACAAAAAAAACGGTTCATTTAAATGAAATAATAATCAATGGTGTCGTTATTTTAAAATTACGTCGCGTTAGATGTTGGTTTAAATAGAAATCGTTTTGAAAATATTTCTCTCTCCGCCCATTTTAATAGAGACTTATTACCTATTATAATTTGAAGCAGCCCAACTGAGGGACGACTTTATAATAATACCGCGCACCGCTACTTACTCTGTACGTACCTTTGTGGTGTTGAATGTTGTTGCAGACTAGCTATTTGTATTGATTGTTTATGTCCAACATTAAGAATTCGTCCCTCACTAACAGGTGCGTTAGCGCTAGAGGGACGAATGATCTCAGGCCTAAACCCATCACTTTTATTCCATACGTACACTAGAATACGGATAGCACTTAATGCAACTCATCAGACTGAATCAGAATTATAACAAAAAAAGGTTTATAGAAGTAGCTAGAAGAAGTAGATATTTCACTGAAAATTCACGAAAGTATTTTCAAAAGTCCTACTACTGGCAAAGTAAAGTGTTACTACTGGCAAGATTTTAGCATGACGTAGTCATACAGACATGCGTCGCTAAAATAAACTTAAGCGGACTTCGGCGGACTCGGCGATGCATCAGATAAGTATACCGCTACACGTGCCGCGCATGTGCGGCGTTGAACTGGCTTTCAATGGAGCGAAGATCTAAAAAGGTCTTAAGAGTGCGTGACATACCTACCGATTTAGCTAAAATTTGTACTGTTATAAGGGCTAATCGCTCGATCATGCGCAATCGCTCTCGATGTGCCAGTACCCTTTTTTACTAAATAGTTTAGTGTCTTTGTGCGCTCAAAACATTTTTTTGTTTTTAATTATGTGTTTATCTCATGTAAGTGAATTGTACAATTATTTATGAGATTAAATGATCTTAAACCTTAAACCATAATATGCTAAAGGATTTCTTAATCTTTTTGGTATTTACCACTTTCGTATTTTGCACCAAGTTTGTGGCCTTCCCAACAGAATTATTTTAAAAGACCGTGTATGTTGTTACTTATATGCTCGAATAAAGCCTACAATTTGATTACTAATTAGGTTGATATTTTATTTTTATTGTACTTATTCCAAAAAAAAATATACGAGATTACCTGCCCAGCATACAAAACTTTTACATCAAGAAATATATTTATTTATTGTTATTTATTTATCTCACAAAATCTTATACGCAAGTTTAACAAAAAAAGTTCCGCCAAACTGAGGACAGTTTGTTGGCGGATAATACACAAAACTTACCGCACTTTCGTATTTTTCGCGCGTCAGTACTAAATCACGAAAAACTTTTTCACAAAAACTTTTTCACGAACGACTTTATCACGAAAAACTTAATCACGAATAAACTTTATCACGAAAAGACCATATATTATAACGAAAACTATCACGAAAATTTGATCATTTAAGACTTTACCACGAAAACTTAATCACGAATTGACTATATCACGAATAGACTTTATCACAAAAAATCTCAATCACGAAAACTTTACCACGAAAAGACTACCTATATCACGAATAGACTTTAATTGCAGATATTAAAAAATCTATCCGTGCGACTTCATTACTAAGTGAGCGACTAGAAATACAAAGAAGTGGGAACAGGGGCATAGTGACAAAACCGACTCGGATCGCGGATAGGTTCGTGGTTATTTTTTTTTATAAAAGAGCGGAAAAACCTCTGCTCATTAAGGGGCTCCCATACGCCAATGACCTTCGATCTGAATCCCTTTGTTTTCTAATGTTTTTGTAGCTTATTATATTAACAACAACGGCTTTAAGCAATATAGTATCCCATATTTACTTCAAAGTTCATTGTTTTCGAGAAATTTGGCATCAAAGTTGAACAATTTTAGGCCAAAAAACTGGTTTTCTGGCCATAACTTTTGTATTAATTGGTTTAAAATGAAAACCCTGGACCAGTCTTTAGAGACGTCACATACAAACCCAAATATGTAGATTTCGTATATGTTAGATCTTTCACGTCGATAGAGATACGAAATAAGTGTTTTTTTAGACAATGTTTAAAAAAATCATACAAAATTCAGTGTTCATTTTTTTCAATATCCGGTGTATGGAAATGGAGATAATAACCGATAACCGTTTGATTTATAATTCTATCTGTAGTGCAAAAGTAGGAGATACGATTCAAAACTTGTCAAAAATCGATGAAAACCTCGGGTAGTAAAGTATTTTATTTAAATTCATCTTGTTTCGCTTAATAGCTCATTAAGATTTTTCGTGATAAAGTCTATTCGTGATAGTCTTTTCGTGATAAAGTTTGCGTGATTAAGATTGTTCGTGATAGTCTTTTCGTAATAAAATCTTTTCGTGATTTAGTCTATTTGTGATAAAGTTTTCGTGATAAAGTCTTTAGTGGTAAAGAATTCGTGATAAAGTCTATTGTGGTAAAATTTTTCGTGATAATGTTTTTGTGATAAAGTCGTTCGGGATATAGATCGATTGGTGTGCCTAATGTTAACCTACAGTAGAATTTTGTATGTCACTTGGTTACAAAACTATGTAGCGGCTAACTAAATACACCTTTTTTTGCTAAATACACCTTTATTGTTCTTGAGCAAAGTGATATACGGATAAACTATTTATATTTTATATTTTTTTTTTCACATCGCCAAAACTTACCTATATAATCTCTAAACGTCTACGTTGTAAAATTACATCTGAAAAATGAAGCGACTAAATATAATAGATGATCAAACGAACTTCTTGAAGTGAAGTTCGATCGATATTACGAGTATATGAGTCGCTTCATTTGAAGATATAGGAGACGGACATGACGAAACTATATAGGTTCCGTTATTTTCTCATTTGGCTACGGAACCCTAAAAATAATTTATCTAGCGTAAAAAAACCATGGAGCAAACAGTGGAGCACGTTTGTATGGTAAAATTACTTCGAATGTTTCCTCTTTACCTTCAATAGGAAAGATGCAGTTTATAATATTTATCATTATTTTGTGACGAAAATGTTGAAAAAACATGAAATAATTGCTACTGAAGCGTTTTTACTTTAGTTTGTACTAATTTCAAACAATAATCACGATTTGAAGTAATGTGAAACGGAGCGTTTTTTAATCCACCAATCAGTCTGGTGACATCACTGGTGTTATGACAACTAATGAAAGGTTATGATTCTAAAGGGAAACATTAGGTCTTCATCATCAATTCCACTCCACCAAATTTATGATTTCCGGGTGTAAATACACTAGTTATAATAAAAAATACCAAAATCACTACACGCGTGCCTAATATAATTGAGGAGTTCCCTCAATTCCTCATGGATCCCGTCATCCAACTGAATTTTTGAAAGAAATGGGACCTACATGGAAGCATATACTTACAAACCAAAAAAAAAATATTAACGAATCGGCTATCAATGACGGAGTTCTGAGGTAACAAACATTGAAAAAAATACAACCGAATTGAGAACCTCCGAAGTGACTCCTTTTTTTTGAAGTCGTTTAAAAAATAGAAGAGTTTCGAATAAAAATGGATGTAGGCTTTATTAAAGCAGACTCTAGAAACCTTCCTTACCTTTTCAGGTGTCTGACACCTCAGCATAATGCTGAGCCAGTGTCCGGTTCACTGCCGCAGAGACACTTGTTTCATGTTTTATCTGATCTTTGATTATTTTATTGTTTAATATGTGTGTCCTGTGTGTTTGTGAATAAATGTATCTTTCTTTCTTTTCTTTCTTCCAAAACTTAGTATCGACATGGTCGTACATTTTTTTGTTGAAAGTGCGGAGTAGTCTAGCGTAGAAATGAAAGGAACTAAACTATTACGGTATGTTGTACAGTCACGGACTATAATTGTTGAGCCATTTAGAGCTCACTTCATACTGGACACTTCATAGCTTAAATATTAAAAAAAACAAAATTAGTTGACACCTAAATGGCTCAACAATTAAAGACCTTGACCGTACAAATCTTCAATCGTATTACTATGATTTGTGTAACATACCGTAGTAGTTTAGTTCCTTTCATTTCTACGCTAGACTTCTATAGGTTATGTCCAAATCAAACGGGACGGAGAACTGTGCATGGTGAAAAGCATAACAAGCAATACTTGCCGACTTACATCAAAGTGGTCTTCACAGCATCGAATCACAGTCTTTGGAGAAAAACTGTCCTCCCTCTTCGCAGCTTGAAACCACTTTTCTCGCAATTGAGGGTGAGAAGGGCCAGTTAAAAATATTTTATTTGGAAACTTCGTTAAAGTTCATTGGCACAAAACAAGAATTAACACGGCTTTTGATCGGAAGATTGGTGGCATTGAAGTTCACACTGCTTTGATTTGTTTATTCACAAAATATCTCAAAATTCAAAACTTAGGCAACTATGACATCTACGGACGAACAAATATGACGAGTGACAAACATGAGTGAGGTCACAGGAACTGTAGATCCGTTTTGGCGCGAAAGTTTAGATTGACACTGTAACATCAATTTTTGACTATAAATTATAGTATTTTAATTTTTGAATACTTTCGTGGTCTATTTATTCTACATGCGATTCTTTCAAATGAAAGAAAAATTTAAAATATTGCATCTTCCCTTGCGCCTTTTGTTAAACCAAAATAAACATGGCGACTCCAACCCAGAACTTTTTTCAACTAACTTTAAATTACTGCCCATGCGCCTTTTAGAAGGCCATATTAATAAACTCATAATTATACCCTAAAAGTTTCACTTTAAACCGGTAACTCTAACACATACAAATTTCAACTCAAAATCTTGGCCCGATGTCACATAGTATAAAACAAAGTCGCTTCCCGCTGTCTGTCCCTATGTATGCTCAGATCTTTAAAACTACGCAACGGATTTTGATGCGGTTTTTTAATAGATAGAGTGATTCAAGAGGAAGTAGGTTTATATGTATAATATAGTACCCGTGCGAAGCCGGGGCGGGTCGCTTGTGTCATATAAGAAGGACGGTCGGGTCATAGTTAAAGAGGAGCCAATAAATCTTTGGCCGCCACGAGGCGATAGCTCCATACCGAGACCAAATATGTTTTTTTTTTAATATACAACGAAGTTGGAAAACAAGCTTACGGCCCGCCTGATGGTAAGCGGACACCGCAGCCTATAGACGCATGCAACTCCCAAGGAGTAACATGGGCGTTGCCGACTCTTTATATGTTTAAGGATTCGCTGTGTTGAGAGCTGAAGGAACAAATTCCCTCGCTCTCAACACAACGCATCCTCGAGAGCTTTGGCGACCTTGCTCACCTCCAGAAACACAACACTACTACAGAGCAAGTAATCAGAGCAGAAAGAATCAGTAATGATCTAATCAGACCCCGTATCATGATCGGCCTTATCACGCAAACGCGATATGTGACAAGAAAGGAGTGTCGTCTCGTTCTATCGAACGGTGTCAGCGAGTGACGGACGCTCTATCTTGTCACTTATCGTGTGGTAAGGCCGACCATGATACGGGGTCTGAAGTGGTTGTTAACTAACTCAACCGTTCAACCATGGCACCGACCGCCCAACCAATGATCAGCTGAACATTATAGATGTCAAAAAAATCATATACCTTTTTATCGGTGACAGGAGAAAATACCTCTGCCTTATGGCGGATTAGCAAATTTGCCTTTCCCGTTTAGTAAATGTCGAGACAAAATTACTGTTCGAGTAGAGTTTGTAATAATAAAAATGGAGATAAAATCCTACTAATGTTTGTTCCTACCAGTAAAAGTAAAACAAAAGGAATTCAACGCGAACGAAGTCGTGGGCAAAAGCTAGTTAGGTTTATAAATGGTTCCACTGGTCAGAAGTAGTGACTCGAATAGTTATTGGACGCTTAGAAATCACTGTTTTCAGAGTGTACACATTTTCGCATATTTCTGGTAAATAATCACAGTTAATATTTTATGAATAAGCCCGAACGGGAGAATACTTGTATCGACTAGAAATGTGACAAAACGTTTTTATATAAGTATGTGGCTCCTCACATGCTTGACAACTATGTTTCAAATATACGAGAAACAGCTTCGCAAAACTTTAGCGAATGTTCGCTCTAACGATTCATATGCGTAAAATTCCCGGAAATGAAAGATTATGTACCATTATTATCTTAAAAAGCATCTGTGTAGTCTAAAAAACGTAGGCCACACGTTTAACCCGGGGCGAGGTTGCGTTGAAAGCCCGTCCGGCCGCTCCCACTGCACTGATTCATTTCGCTCAAATTTGACCTTCCTTAGTGCAAATTGCGAGTATATAAACTAGATCACAGGGTGTCACACTTATCATTCGCATCTGTGAAACAAGAAAACATGTTCTCCAAAGTGAGTGGCAATAATTAAATAATTACCATTAATTCTAATTATTATGTTAGGTACTTATTAGCACTAAGAGCGTATATATTAAAGTTATTGCAATTTTACAGATTGTAGCCCTTTGCGCCTTCGCGGCTGTGGCCCAGGCCGGACTCCTGGTGGAGCCTCACTACTCCTCGGCCGCCGCCGTCTCCTCCCAGAGCATCGTGCGCCACGACCAGCCCCAGGAGTACGCCCACAAGCTGGTGTCTGCCCCCGTCGCCTACCACGCCGCTCCCGCTCAAGTCTCATACCAAGCCGCCCCCGCTGCCGTGACCTACCACGCTGCCCCAGCTTCCGTTGCGTACCACGCCGCTCCCGCTCACGTCGCCTACCACGCCGCCCCCGCCCCTGTCACCTACCACGCTGCTCCCGCCCCGGTCGCCTACCACGCTGCTCCCGCTGCCGTCCACTACACCGCTCCCATCGCCAAGGTCGTCGCTCACGAGGAAATTGTAAGTTTATAATATTTAAAACCTTACTTAACACATTTTAAGTACAATGTTAATGCGATATGAATTATCACTAAGCCATTATCTATATTTTCACTCCAGGCTCACCCCCAATACGAGTACTCTTACTCCGTTGCTGACGGTCACTCCGGCGACAACAAGTCCCAGCACGAGACCCGCGACGGCGAAGTCGTGAAGGGCTCTTACTCCTTCCACGAGGCTGACGGCTCCATCCGCACCGTGGAGTACACCGCTGACGACCACAGCGGCTTCAACGCGGTGGTGCACAACACCGCCCCCACCCACGCCCCCGTCGTCGTGAAGGCCGCTCCCGTGGTCTACTCCGCCCCCACTTACTACCATCACTAAATATTTCGACCAAAGAACCGATTTAATGATGACTAGTTAATTTATTGAAAATACAATTTTAAGAACATTTTTTGTTTTAATAACAATTCTACAGTCCCTATTCACACAGTCAGCCGTGTGTATTTTGTAGCAGTTCATGGGAATCTACTAAAAAAACGAGAAAATGTTCTTTGAGTCACCAACTCATCTAAGTAATCATTTCGCAAACCAGCACACTAAATCAAGTGGCCGTTAACCGACGCAATGACCTTAGTATGTTTTAGATGTAGTTGAGAACGAAAAGGTCCACCATTTTTTTACAAAAGTGAAAGAATACTATAATAACCAAAAATAACGAACCCTTTCACTCCGCGACTATAGATGTATTTTCTACATACACAACTTATAAAAAACCAAAGATCAGAAAATTATGTTCGTAGGTACAGTCAGCATCAAAAGTAACTGGGCAAACGAAGACGTCAAAAGTCTTTATTAAAAGGGAATAAGAGCTTTTGAAGACGTCGATTGCGCAGTTACTTTTGATGCTGACTGGCGAACGAGATTTCCTCATGATAATGAGGCAAGCCGACGTTCCGTTATAAGTAATTGGTGCTTCATAAAAAGGGATTTTTAAAATTGAATAACAAAATACCAATACAGGTTCGGCAACGCGCATGTGATACTTGTGGAGTCGCCTGCATCCATACGCTACAGTGTCTGCTTACCATCAGGCAAGAAATACGGTTCTAAGACTTCTAAGCCAACTGTTTTAACTCAAACACCTATAAAATAGGTATGTAGTTCCCGTTGTTCTACCCATAGGGACTAATGTGGCACAGCAAGGTCTTACTTCATTACATTAATAAAATCATTCCGTACACCGCGAACTTTTAACTAGTATATATATCACTAATAAACACTATAATTGAATGTAACCAGTGTAACGGGGCAACCAGACCTATATTACACCTACTTTTGATGGGAGCCCAATTATAGGTACAGTACGAGATATTTCAGAGCGTGCCAAAGAAACAGGCATAGGTACATAATTGTCTCAATTTATATGTTACAGATAATCTAACTATGAGCACCAAAATCTATCAAAATTTCACATTAACATCATAATTGACTTGGATCCTTTGTAAAATACCCAAACAAATGTGACGAACGTAGATTTTGCTCTGAACTATTTGTAGGAGGAAATTTTATTGAATTTATAAGTATAATTATGTTCAATTTCAATTATAAACCGTCAAAAAGAGCTATTACAACTTCGCCTTTGTACTTTGATCCATTGTGTGACATGTATATTCTTTAACCTGTTATTGTGTACAATAAAGTGCTTACATACATACATACATACAACTTCTAAAGGCACAAAACCGGCGCAGTGACGAGAATCCTGACTGGATATTGCAAATTGAACAGAGCTCGTGGCGAATAATTTCTCAATTTTCCATTTTGATCGAAATTTTGTTATCGTAAACGTTATTGTATTTAAAGTTAATTATAGATTGTAAAATGATGCATTCTGATATGATATGTTTTACATGTTAACACTTAACAAAACTTATACTATATAACATTATACAAATTGTAATTATATATTATGAGCAATATACCATTAATTAGTCTACGTTCTATTATATTAATAGTTTGTCGACCGCTTAAGGCCTGCGCAAACCGGCGGAGCGCAGCGCAGATCACTTTAAATTTATCAATCCATATTTTATTCTATTTTAATTACATTAAGGCAGTGTTTTTCAATCTTTTTCATGCCGCGGCCCCCTTAGTACAGAAAAAAATATTTCGCGACCCCCCACACTATGCTGTTCAAAATACTTAAAGCCCTTTAACTTTAAAAATATGAGTAGCCGCGACCCCCTTAGAAGGCTTCGCGGCCCCCCTGGGGGTCGCGACCCACAGTTTGAAAACCACTGCATTAAGTTATAAATTTGAATGGTCTGGGACATCACGGGGGATTTCTACTCTGCGGCATCGAGGAGCATGTTAGAGGATACCGCGGCAGTAGGCAACGGCATGCCGCGGCATCCCCCGCTATGCGCCGAGGCCTCCCGAGTGCGCTGGGGTAGCGGGGCTGCGGGAGGGGAAGACTTGACGCAACTCGGCGGACGAAGGGGGAGAACTAAAATTTTGATACCGCAAGCACCTCCGCTATGCCGCGGCATCCCACGGCATGCCATGATCGGTGATTATACATTCCGTTCCACTAGCGACTAACCGTCGAAAACTTGTTTTTGTACGAGTCGTTCGTGTGGAAGATTTCGCAATGGCGGACTGAGGTTTAGTGTTAATATCAATTTTTCTTCATTGACTTAGGTCATATTGAAAAAATAACACGCGCAAATATATTCACCAAACACCAAATGTGGCGGCAAGACTGGTCTGAATGGAATGCAAAGCGCGCCCCCACTTGTGCTACCCCCTTCACCCCGCACTTTCCCTCCGTAGGCCCGGCGCATACCGGGGGGTGCCGCGGAATGCCGCCGCAGTATCGTCGGCGCTCTTCAACGCCGCGGGGAGAGGATACCGCCACGATAGGCGGCGGCATGCCGCGGCATCCCTCGGTATGCGCAGAAGTGCTCCCAGGTGCGCCGGCCGCCAGCGCTGCGCTGGCGGGCGCTCGCGGTATCGCAGGGGATTTTCCCTCATCGGTGTGCGCTGCGCGGAGTAAATCCTCCTAGGTGATCTGCGCTGCGCTCCGCCGGTTTGCGCAGGCCTTTAGCCTTGTTGGTAGCGACCCTGCCTACGAAGTACCTAAGAGTTCCTGGGTTCGAATCCCAGTAAGGGCATTTATTTGTGTGATAGCACGAATACGTATTTGTTCCAGGATGTTTTTTTTATGTATTCAAGTATTTATTTCTATTTTGGGACTAGATCGATTTGTGTAAGGTTGTCCACAACTAAGTGTTTATATTTACCTAATTATAAGTATTATCGAAGGGATAAAGAATTTAAATGATTTAAACAATAAAGTTTCCTGGTGCTATATTAATAATTATGACTCTCAAGCCGAATATAAGTGCTTTTTAATAAAATACAGCTGTAAGAAAAAAATACGAAATTAGAGATCTATGTAATACTTGATAGGTAGTCAACTTAAATTTCATGCTAAAAAAGGCCGCACAGATGCTCGGTTTTCTAAAAGAAATTCCAGCGATGTCAACAAACAGCAAACTAAAATTATCCTGTATAACACTCTAGTACGCACCCATCTCGAAAACGCGTCGATTGTTAGGAGTCCTTTCTACCATCAGGTTCACTCGCAACGGGTTGAGAGCCTACAAAAAGCGTTCACAAGATACCTTGCATTTGGTACCCCTGGCTTTTCACAAACAAATACCTATTATAACAGTCGTCTTGCTAAGATGGACAGCCTTGCGTGATCGGCGGTGAATGTTAGATTTTTGTTTCCTGCACAAGGTAGTTAATGGGCAAATAAAATGTAGCAATCTGTTAGAAAGAGTCTCGTTAACAGTTCCTCGCAATTACCCTCGGCGCCCTACAGCAAAACCTTTCGCTATACCAATCACCAGGACAAACCTTGGATTGCAGTCTCGCATGGTAAGAATGTGCTCGAGTTTTAACGACCGCCCACCTAAGTTTAAATCGTCATTATTGTCAAAACCAAAATAATTCTATCACCGTACATACTTATATATTTATATATACTATAGATATTTACATGTAAATTCTGTTAATATTAGTTTAGTAGTTTAGTTCATATTTTGTATTGTATAAGTTACTTAACTTTTATTGATCTCACTGCAACATGCGTAGCCAATGTTATGTACTTCCGTAATTGTCGTATGTATCAGAAATAAACATCTCCTAATATACTTGCTTTAAGTGAATTGTAATATATAATATGATGTGGTGGTACCTACTTAATACATCAATAAATAAAAAATAAGAATATGAAGGTTTTAATAATATGTAGCTGGCTGACATTGCGAAGAAGCATGCAGAATTTTCTCGGAATGGAAAGTATACTTTATCTTTTCGTATTATCGAAGTGATTAGGAAGGTAGGTTGTATGGTAGGTTGTATAAAAAGCCATCCATAAATACTTGATCAAAACATTTAAAAGGTATAATGTTGGCATTATTTAAAAAGCATTTTTAGGGTTCCGTACCCAAAGGGTAAAAACGGGACCCTATTACTAAGGCTCCGCTGAATGATGAAGGAAATGACGCAGAATGAGAAATGATAGTTAGACAGTTGAAATTTTCACAGATGATGTATTTAAATGTTGCCGCTGTAGCAACAAATACTAAAAAACATAATAAAATAAATATTAAAGGGGGCTCCCATACAACAAAATAATTTTACGGAACCCTTCGTGCGCGAGTCCGACTCGCACTTGGCCGGTTTTTTTTAGGTACTCGGCCAATATTCAAAAATCTACTTTAATGCCGATGTCGTAAGTCTTTCACTATCGAGTTATTATCGAACGACGCGACGGACGTGAGCAAAGTTCTCTGCTTCAGCTTGGGCCGAAAATCGCTCGTGAATTCGAAAACGTTTCATGACATACCTAGGAAGTTCATGATCTGCCTAGACGTCACTAGGCAAATCGTTAAATGGTGAATTTTGAACGATATGGCGGATGTCACTCAGCCAAATCATGAAATGGCGGCGTTTCACGATATGCCTAGGAATTTCGTGATGTGGCGGATTTTACGATCGGCCGCCGACATACACTGTAAGAAGCTCGCGAGTTCTGTAGAACTCAGTGTATGTGTATGTGTGTGTGAGTTGTAGCTGACAGAGCCAGTAGTTATTAACATATATTATCAGCTTTGGTAGACGATGACATGTTGAAGGTCGCCACAGTGACAGAGAGGGTGGAATTTTTCCGATCAAAAGCACAATGAACACGCTACTTCGCTATTGAAGGTAAGTGAATTTACTTAGGTATACGTACTTTCTCCGTTCTTAGTCCACTCACTGTGCGGAGATGCAATATTCGCAGATGCGTATTGCGTAGTCCGTTTATAGCAATGTGCCCTTATTGTTTTTGCCTTCTAGAATAAATATTATGAATAAACTTTTGTGGAAAGTAAATGCCAGGTTTTCTTGTCTGATTCAGAGTGATCATTTACTTGTTTACGATGCGAAAACGGTGTGCGTCACTGGTACACAGGATCCGGGCCAGTCCTAACACCATCCTGAGAATGATAGCTGAACGCCTTGATTGCGCATATTTAAAGCACTGCTGTGTGGTGCATAATATAAATAAGCATGTCAAGTATATATTTTAAATTAGTATCATTAATGTAACCACTAACCTATTGTTAAGTACATATTTACTAACAAACATGATGATGATTTGGTTGATAAATAAATGAATTGAAACTGAATATTTTGGAATATTTCCTTAATTAAAAATTGCTGGGTCGGCATTTATTAGCGTCTAGGTAAATACGTCTGTACACGTGTTAGTTTGTCTATCTTGTTGTTCCTGATCTCAACTCAATTGCTCAAAGGTTAACTGGAAGAGATCCCTTACAGGGATAAGTTCGCCTTTGTACCGAATTAACTTTTTTTTGTCTGTATTTTTACCTGTGTCTTGTGTACAATAAAGTATTTACATACATACATACATACATTATTTTAAAAGTTTAGTGGCACATGAAAATTATTGGTTTTGAATAGCCTTGTGCGACAAGAAAGGTACATAGGGACTTTTAGTTACATGACCTACTTACTTTTATGTTAGAGGGTCATAAGTGTCATGACAGATTGTATGTAATGCATATGAGGATAAATATCGATTTACTCACAACCTATTCTTAAGTGCTTTCTAGGAAGAATTCGCACTCTTGCACGCGTAACCTGGGGCAAGGTTGTGCCAAAAACTCGCTTGACCACTTTGGTCGCTGTCTCATACTCGAATATGACCTTACCCATTTGCAATTCACATGTATAAAAACTAGGGCTCAACTCTCGAAAATTATCATTTACATTTGGAACGTATCTGAGTAACGAACAAAATGTTCTCCAAAGTAAGTTTCAAAAGAAATGGAATAATTATACTTATACTTCAAGAATCTACTTCAAGATCGCTAATAATGTGGCAATTTACAGAAGTAATGCAATACTATAATTAATCACATGTGTTTACAGATTGTAACCCTTTGCGCCTTCGCGGCTGTGGCCCAGGCCGGACTCCTGGTGGAGCCTCACTACTCCTCGGCCGCCGCCGTCTCCTCGCAGAGCATCGTGCGCCACGACCAGCCCCAGGAGTACGCCCACAAGCTGGTGGCTGCCCCCGTCGCCTACCACGCCGCTCCCGCTCAAGTAGCCTACCACGCCGCTCCCGCTCACGTCTCCTACCAAGCCGCTCCCGCTGCCGTGACCTACCACGCCGCTCCCGCTCACGTAGCCTACCAATCCGCCCCCGCTCCCGTGACCTACCACCACGCTGCCCCTGTCGCATACCATGCTGCCCCCGCCGTCCACTACAGCGCCCCCATCGCTAAGGTCGTCGCTCATGAAGAAATCGTAAGTTTACTACTTTACTTTTTTGTATAAACAATACTGAAAGCTCAGTTTCATATTTAATACTAAATTATAACTTTCTTAATTCAGGCTCAGCCCGCCAAGTACGAATACTCTTACTCCGTTGCTGACGGTCACACCGGCGACAACAAGTCCCAGCACGAGACCCGCGACGGTGATGTTGTGAAGGGCTCCTACTCCCTCAAGGAGGCTGACGGTTCCATCCGCACCGTGGACTACACCGCTGACCCCCACAACGGCTTCAACGCTGTGGTGCACAACACCGCCCCCGCCCACGCCCCCGTTGTGGTCAAGGCCGCTCCCGCCGTCTACTCTGCCCCCACCTACTACCACCACTAAATCCATGAATGTGTAGATTAAAATATTTAATTTAAAAAATATTTATTAAAACTATACATTTACCAATTCTACTTTTGATTTGTTAGAGGAAAACCACTTTAGTAGAGTAAAAGTTGAGTTTAATCCGTGAATACGTATCGTGAGTACAGCTGGTCTATTAGGAGCCTAGCAACCGTCATATAAGCCAATACAACGACAACACGTCTTATATTAGCTTTTATACAGCCAGTATACATATAGTTTACATGCAGGTTCTAACACCACCCCTTAAACTGTATGTTCATACTACATGTACTAACTACTACATCACTATGCACTACCTAAGCATGAAAAAGTCTTTTACAAAACGTTGATACTTTTCAGTACTCAAAGGCTTTGTCAAAGCATCCGCCAGCATATCGTTGGTACACATATATTTCACTGCCAATACACTATTTTCAACTATTTCGCGGATAAAATGATGTCTGACATCAATATGCTTAGTTCTTGCATGATACATATGGTTTTCAGACAATTTGATTGCAGATTGGTTGTCATTCCAAACTACTATTTTGACATCCAACCCCAAACACTCTTTCATGAATGATTTTATGAACAATGCCTCTTTGCACGCATCGGATAACGCCATATATTCTGCTTCCGTGCTGGAAAGAGCCACCGTACGCTGTTTACGACTCTCCCACGAAACTAGAGAATTGCCCAATTTAAATATGTAACCAGTATAAGATCGACGATCGACTACACTAGCCGCCCAGTCTGCGTCCGCTGACCCAGTCACGTCTAACCCGCCCTTCGCATAGGTGATGCCGTAGTCCATTGTACCCTTAAGGTATCGAAGCACACGCTTTGCCGCTTTCCAATGAGTTTCCGAGTAGCAATCGTTAAATTGGCTTAACATACTCACAGCATGTGAAATATCAGGACGCGAACAGACTGCGATATACTGTAGGCAACCAATCAGGTTTCTGTATTCATAGCCTCCATTCTTCTCAGATTTTGTAAGTTTCAGTCCAACTTCCATCGGTGTTTTAGCCGGTTTGCATTCAGTCATTTTGAACCTCTCTAAAACTTTCCTAATATAAGCAGACTGATCAAGAACGATCTTTCCATCTTCACGATGGATGTGTATACCAAGTATACTTTTCGCAGGCCCAAGATCCTTCATAACAAATTGCTTCATTATCTCCTCTTTTACCGCCTTCTTTTCAGTTTGACTGTTGCTTAGTAACAAAATGTCATCAACATAAAGACCGAGGATAACAAGTCCGTTTTTGCTAGATCTGACGTAAACACACGGCTCGGACGCTAGTCGTTCAAATTTCAGCTTCTTGACAAGCGCGTCGTTTATCTTCTCGTTCCATGATCTGCTGGCTTGTTTTAATCCGTATACAGCTTTAAGCAAACGATAAGCCTTTCCTTTGCTGTTTTCCACGTCAAAGCCTTCAGGAATTTCCATATAAACGACTTCCTTCAAGTCACCATTTAGAAATGCTGTCTTGACGTCCATATGATCCACTTCCATGTCATATTCAGCCGCCAGTGCCAAAAGTAATCTTATTGTAGAGTATCTCACGACAGGTGAGAACGTTTCAAAATAATCTACTCCATATTTTTGTGTAAAACCCTTTGCAACCAGTCGAGCCTTGTATTGTAAGAGCTCTCCGTTCAGTCCTCTCTTCTTCTTGAAAATCCACTTGCACTTAACTGGTTTCTTTCCCTTCGGTAAGTCCACAAGTTCGAGACATTTATTATCCAAGAAAGACTGATATTCATCCCGCATCGCTGCCTTCCACTGCGCAGACTCCGGACCGTCGAGTGCCTCGCGATCGGTAGATGGTGTTTCCGCGTCGCTACTCGCGTCGGTCGTGAGTGCCGACAAGTAAGAGTCCTCAAACTCGCTCCGTCCTCTCGATTCCTCAGAATCCCAAGATGACAAACCAGGAACGTACTCGACATCTGAAGTGCTGGATTCTTCATTATCGGTATCATCTGCGTCATGGATCAGCAACTCGTGAGGCTCTTGTGATCCGTCAACTGGTTCTGCCGTCTGCTCTTCTAAATTTTCAGATTCATTACTAATGATCACATATGGAGTCGGCTCGTTGACCACAGGTTGCTCAACTGTATCCTTGAAGTATTTGTTCTCTACAAACACAACATTGCGCGAAGTTATACATTTAGTCGGATATGCGGGGTCTACAAGTCGATATCCCTTCGTATTCTCGCAGTAACCAATGAAGATATACTTCTTACATTTCGGGTCTAACTTCTTTCGTCCCTCTACGACAGAATATGCCACACAGCCAAAAATTCGTAAATGGTTCAAGTTTACCTTAGATCCCGACCACTTCTCCTCAGGAGTAGCACCCAACACAGCCTTGGTTGGCGATCTATTTTTCAAGTAAACCGCAGTGTGCATCGCCTCTGCCCAGTATTTTTGTTCTAAGCCAGCACCCTGTAACATACACCGTGCAGCCTCAACAATCGTGCGGTTCCCTCGTTCCACTACGCCATTCTGAGGCGAAGAGTGAGGAACAGTCCTCTGGTGTACAATACCATGCTGGTTCAAAAAAGCGTCAAATTGTTTATTAACAAATTCCCCTCCCCCATCTGTCCTCAAAGCCTTAATTGTTTTATTAGTTTGATTCTCGACGAGAGATTTGAATTGCTTGAATTTATCAAAAACTTCATTCTTTGTTTTAATAAAATAACAAAAAGTTTTCCTTGAAAAATCATCTATAAACAGTAGCATGTAGCGAGATCCACCAAACGAAGTTTGCGGCATAGGCCCGCACACGTCACTGTGTATGAGTCCCAAGACTTCAGTCGCCCTAGTAAACGATTTCTTTGGAAAAGGTAATTTTGTTGTTTTCCCTTCTATGCACGAAATACATTGTTTATACTCAGAGTTATTAAAGTCAATGCCATTCGCCATACCTGTTTTCAGTAGATTCATGCTCCTACAGTTCAAATGTCCCAATCGCTGATGCCATACATCTTGAGACACAACACGCCCAGTCCCCACGTTCGCCGCAACATGGTCAGCGGACGCAAACTCAGACGATTTCGGTTTACTACGCGTCGAAAGCGTTTCTAATTTGTAAAGCCCATTTTCACGTTTTGCATTGGCAAACAAAACATCTCCAAAATAAATGTTACAAAAATCAGAACAAAATACAACTCGAAAACCTTTTGACGTCAAAACGTTGACAGATATCAAATTACATGACAAGTTAGGAATAAAAACTACACTGCTTAAAGTTTTTATACCGTCTTTAACATGCAGTTCGGTACTGCCGCAACCTGCACTGACAAGTTTTTCACCGTTCGCTACCGTGACTTCCAAGGTTGTATCCACCACGAAGTCGTCGAGTATGTCCTTCCTGTTGCAAAAATGGCGCGATGCCCCGCTATCGATGTACCAGGAATCCTCCTGCACGTCCACCGACAGCGCGCTCATCATATTTGCCTTTTCTTTAGCGACGGAATCCTTCGACTTCTTATTCTCTGGACAGTACTTGGAAATGTGGCCCAGCTTCTTGCAGCGGTAACATTTGACAGGTTTATCATGCCGTTTCATCACCATCACGGTATCACTGCTCGTGTCCGTTCCGTTGGTCCGACGTTGTTGTTCTTGCAACAACTTTTGTTTCACCAGCTCGCTCGACATTTTTACGTTGCAATTCTCCAATGCCATTATCAGTGGGTCATAGTCGGGTGTGAGCCCACTTAGCATTATTACAGCTAAAAATTCGTCGATCAAGGGAGCTTCGATATCCGTCAATTGTTGTGAGATATCATTTATCTTCGTAAGGTAGGGTTCCATACCAGAATACTCCTGGAGTTTCATTCCGAACAGCTGTCGCATTAACCCAAGTCTTCGACTAAGACCTCTGTCTTCATACGCAGTCTGAAGACTTTTCCACGCCTCCCATGCGGTAGTGGTATTCCGCACGTGGGTGATAGCCACAGGGTTTATGCTCAAACAAATGCGAGCTAGAGCCTTCTGCTGCTTCTTTTTATCATCGCAATCAGGCTTCACGCCGTCCTTGCTCTCAATGCACTCCCACAAATCCTCCTGGATTAGGACCATTTTCATTAGAAATTTCCACGATCCGTAGTTACCCATGCCGTTCAATTTTTCCATGGTAGTAACAATAGCCGCCCCTGTGCTGGACGTCGCCATTTGGGATAACTTCGTGCACACGATTTATTTTTCGATAAAAAGAATTTACACAGCACACATAGCTTCGCTACTCACTTTACCTAAGCGAATGCTACCATGTTAGAGGAAAACCACTTTAGTAGAGTAAAAGTTGAGTTTAATCCGTGAATACGTATCGTGAGTACAGCTGGTCTATTAGGAGCCTAGCAACCGTCATATAAGCCAATACAACGACAACACGTCTTATATTAGCTTTTATACAGCCAGTATACATATAGTTTACATGCAGGTTCTAACATGATTTACTCACCTTAGGTATTTAACCTCGGTTTCATGATACCTCGGTAAAGAAGGAAGCCAAAGAGAACATAAAGGTACCTATATCTATGGAACAAATCAATGAAAAATGTATAAAGAAAATCAAGAAAAAGTAAACGTGTCGTATCAGGCCGTTTTTTTATACAATTTTTACTTCATATAATAATTATTTATTTATGTTTAATAAATTACCTACTTTAAAAAAAATAACTGACGATTTGAAAGTGCTTGTTACTAGGCCTACTTGAATAAAGATAATTTTGAGTTTGAGTTTGAGAAGAGATACATAGAGATTACGTTAAGAGCAAATCTGACTGAACAAAATGCCGCCATTTGCTTAAATTAAGAGTTCTGAGTATTTCTAGCATACCGGGTATTTTTTTCTTGATTAGAAGCCAGTGCCGTGTTTATTCACTGGCAACGCCTGTTTTATTCTTTTGGGAATACCTTATGTTCTAGTGGTTTTAGAAAGATTATTTTTACTAACATAACCACAAAAAGTTTGTCTATCGTTGGTCGAGTATTCGAACTAACCTTATTTTCTAACATGAAGTAGTTTCAATCACTCGTTTATAGATTTCCAGTAAATGGACATCAATCGATAAAAAAATGCTTTTACTATGATTTTTAGAACCAGTTACTGAACGTACATTTGCTACTGTTTTATAATTATTTTAGAAAAAGTAAACCATTAACTACAATTCCGTCTGTTGGTATATCGAGATAACTCAAAAGATAATCGCTAAACAGCAGTTAACACCAAATAACCATATCTATAACCAGTAGTAAATTTACTGGTTTCAGTTGTTAATTTACTAGAAAACCGTGTTCATGCACTGGTGATTTCCTATTTTTCTACATAATACTATTGAAAAATAAAGCAATTTCAGCAAACTAGAATACTTGTTTGAGCTATAAAACAGTCATTGCCGATATTAAGTAGGTACAGCTATAAAACAATTATTGCATTCAAACTGGAGAACTTACCCTATTAATCATAAGTATAATAATTGTATGTCTTTTCTTTGGACTACTACACCCCGGTTAATTCCAAAGGTCTTCTGTTCTTTTCTAACTGTTTAATAATTGAGTATCTACCTACCTATATTGCTGATTGAATTCTTGCAAGTCTTTTGTTTTATTGTTTGTAAAATTATTTTACAATGCATGTGCTCGAAAAGAGCGTTTTCCAAGCACTAAAATCGTGCGGAAAGTGCCACTTTTTCGCACTAGTGCTTTTTACTTTTCAATTTTTTTTTAATTTTCAAGTCCGTCGTCAGCCCGACAAAGAGTTTTTATTACTCGAGAAAAGTTTTACAAGTATTTCAATTAAGTACACGTTTTCTTTCATATAAAAGGTACATAAATACTAATAACGTTTAAAATGATTTATTAATGTTTATGAATTTTGAATTGGGTCAGTAAATTAATTAATTTTTAATATTCATTTAATGTGTTTGGCTGAACGCATATCTTTCTTATGCCTTTTACAATACGACAGTATGGCGGCTTGCACATGCGCAATGCGCATATGTTGACCGCGCATGTATCTAAAAGCCCGCCATTGCTGTTTATTGTGAGTTTTGAGTAGTTATTTTATGTAAATATGTTAAAAAGGTCGAGTGAAAGTGAGTAATCAATAATAATAATGATTTATTGCGTTTCAATAGTGTCAGTATGTTTCTTAGAACTACGACGGTACAGTGTCTTTTTGTTGTTTAATATAATATTGAGTTACTCAAAATTAATTGTGTTCCAAAACCACAATACAATGGTTTTAACTTTTAAGTGAAAAAGCTTGACAGCAAAAGATGTGAAGAAGTTGTTAAATGCAATTCCAGATAATAAGTAGGTACGTGACAATCTACCTGGGTTCATCAATTTTAACCTAGATCTATTTTAAACCAACATTTCAACATTTAATATATTTCCTCACACAAGGCATAGTAAAATGTTGTATGATACACGCGCGTAAAGATGATTTCCGACTCGTGTCGAATTATACATTCGCTCGCTTCACTCGCTCATGTATAAAAATGACACTCGTCGGAAATTACCTACTTTCCACACTTGTAGCATAAATAACTATTATAGTACATATTTATGGTGCTACTTTCCCGCACTAGTGCGGAAAGAGCACTTTCCGTGCATATGTCGAAACTTTATAGCCATATGTACAGTAAAACGTTGTACGATACACGTGCGAATAGGTAATTCGCAACTCGTTGCGAATTTCCTATTTTCGGCACTTGTATCGTAAAAAACTATTATGGCACCCGGTAATGATAAAGAATAAAGATGGTAATAAGAACCTTTTAAATATGTACCCACAATAAACCCGCGTTGTTGTATCCACTGAACCTAACCCGAAAAGCCAGTCTTATTTTAGGTTCAAGGTTTTTATAGGAAACAGAAACCGCAAATATCGATTTAGGTGCCCGTTGACTAGGACAATGAATTTGTGGCATCCATTGAATTGTGGCGATGAGATGCCCGATAACATTCGCGAGAATCCACTCTCTTTCGTGAAATAACAATTACAATTTTATTAGACACGGAATCGGAAAAGAGGAAGCAAGGGCAACATTGTCACTGTAGTAATTACTTTGGTATGTGTAAAAAAAAAGTGTGTAATGTGCTTGAGTAAGGTGTGTGCATATATGCGTAAGGTCCGTGTGTTGTTTCTATTTCTTTTGGTGAACAATAAAGAATATTAGTATTGTATTGTATTGTGTCTACCTAAATGTTCATAATGCAACATTTATTTTATATGGTGAACTGGCACTCAGGGAAGGGAGGATCCTCTACGAAGTCAACAATTGAAAAAAAAACTTATAGTTCAAGAGGTTTATAGTGTGACTATCAGAATACAAATATTATAATGATTTCGACAGGGTTTTTTTCACTTGAATAAAGACCCAGCTCTTCATTTAAATGTAATGTTTTAAGAAGCTACAAATGTCTCAGTTGTAATCTATGTATTAACAAACAAGTATAACTCCTGCTTTTGATGACAAATAAAAACTTTAATGAAACTATCTTTTTAGTTAAATTTAGTTTAGTTCATTATCGGCCCGCTGTCCCCAAAAGCTAGACTCAATGGTTCTTTTGACTTTGGCATTGTGAAATGTAATGTGATGATACGATACGATTACAAAGGTCCCGGAAAGAAATAACGTGGACAAGACGGTTAATAATCGCATAATATTTTTGCTAATCTGTTCTAATCCCTGTTTTTACATTTATTTTTAAGCAAAAATGTTGCCTCTGTTCTAGAACCTACGTAATAACGGAAATCCACTTGTTCTACATTTAATTGTTTAATATCTCTAATAATCATCATCATATCAGCCGAAAGTCGTCCTGCTGGACATAGGCATCCACCAAAGAGTGCCTTATTTCGCTCCAGCGATTTAGGTAACTAACTAGTAATACATTTTTGTCTAAATGTGTGTTTAAAAATCCCTTTAAATGACAGGCGCTTCTCAGCCTAACCAGTCGTCAATGTGAATGAAAATTTGAGTGATTTTTGACATATTAATATTGGTTCATACCACCCAATTACGACACTTAAGAGGCTGACAAGACCTAATTTTGTTTAAATTGATGTTATTTAAACAGTTTTTTAAGAAAAACTATTTGTTCTTTAGCACATCAAAACAAAATATGTTTTTATTCATCATATTTAAAAGACCGTGGACGGACTCGATACATAATTGGACGAAATCGGCTCGATACAAAATAATCGCAAAGATTGGTCTAAAAATCATCATTAAAACGGTTCTATGTCTTTATTTTTTTGACGTATGGGTCTGCAATTAAAAACATGAAGTCAACATATTCATACCTAAACCGCTAACGAGTCATATTTCACAAATAATCCACACTTTTTAGTGTTCCGTACCAAAATTGGTCCAACGGAACACTTATGCGATCACTCGGAGGCTGTCCGTCTGTCGCAGGCAGTTTTCTCGAAGACCGTTTGACATAGGAAGCTGAAATTTGGTATAGATATAGAAATTTATTTTTATTTACTCTCGTTTACTCCGATACAAATAGACAGTGGGCGCCGTACTATCCCGAATCCTCAAGGGCATTTTGGTGTTGACAGCGTCTTAATCTAAGTTTTTTTTTTAAAGCATGCAGAATATTCCCGATTGTGACCTAAAGGAGCCCGAGGTCCACTTTGACACCAAATCCCAGGATTTGGCATGGGCACTAGTTTTACGAAAGCGACTGCTATCTGACCGTCCAACCGAGAGGGAAAACTAAACCTTATTGAGATTATACCGGTTTCCTTACGATGTTTTTCCTTCACGAAGAAACTAACGGTAAATATTCCATACCTACATAAGTTGCCTGGACCATTAGGCTACTGTAGCGTTTTAGCTCTAGCTAACCAAAAGAAAACGTTGCAACAAAATAATTGCAACCTCAACTCTTCCTGCTATAGTCAAATTTGGTAAAATAGATAATCTTTCTTAAAAAAAAAAAAACAATAATACTACCTCACCTCCTAATGACCTACCTATTAACTCTTATTCGGTGAAAATGTGTTTAGCTATTGCTATATGATAAATCAAATATTATGGTATTCCCAGATCGTACTGATGTAACGGCTGATCCTCTCTATTCTGTCCACATCTTGATCGCCGCTCGATGACAAAGACTTAATACATTTATATAATAGGAATTGGAAACGTATAAAATGGTTAAAAATTCTACGCACTTTCAACAGTTCTTTCTTCCATTCCGTTTAGGACGGTTCTAATCCAAGTTAAACAAAATGTCTGGAAAGGTGGGTACATGTACAATGAAGTGGATCGTTTAGCTTTTGGTTTTAAAATGTTTAGTTCGATTATTTCATCATCAACATCATGGCTGGGCATTTTGTTTTTTATTGAGTTAACTGTTTTTTTTTTTCGTTATAGTTCATTATATTCATTTGCTTCTTGAGCTCCGTGGCTGCGGTGTTCGTCACACCCAGTGGGATCAAAGCAGCGGACATCGACATCAACAGCCCTAAAGGTTGGCAAATGGTGAAGACGTATCATCCGCCGAGGTCTCACGACTACTATAATTATGACTCTTATTATGTAAGTAAAATGTATTTAATTTTATTTAATAAGCTTTGCACCCTTCTCTGTGGCCATTTTTGTTGTTCATGCGGAGGAGAGGAGGAATTTACTTGGGAAAAGAAATAGATAGCTGTTAATGGTTTAATGTTACAGTTCAATTGAGATTATTTGCCATCAGTATCAACATTAAACAATTACTTTTGTTTCGAAATTACGGTGATCCTTATCGCCCAAGGGTTGATTGACGGTACAAAGAAGACAAAACGGCGTGCATTCTGGGAACAATGCCCTCACGAGACAGCTGAAGTATTCATTGGTGCAATTTTTATTAAAGTTGATTCACAAATATTTTCCAAGTGTAACTTATATCCAAAATCCCACCTAACAGAAACATAGTTCGCATCGATCGTATTATTGAGTAAGAAACCTAAAGCCAGTTAAGAAGTCAATCTGCTTCTTTAACCAGAAAGGTATGGTTCATTTATCAGTTAAATAAATCGCAATCATTCTTAGTCCAATAGTTTTATAGGCTATAAAAAACATGTTGAAGATGCCCAACTCCATGTAACCACTCCACTTCACTTCATAATTTCCCGGTCATTAAGTTTTGGTTATAAGCTGGTTTAATGAATAACCGCTATCTTGATGACGATTTGTGGATTGATATGATGTCCTGGCCGGAAATATATAAATATAGGGGTATAACCGTTATCTTCCAGACGTATCCTAAATATGACTTCGAGTACTCGGTATCGGATAAGAAGACGGGTGACCATAAGCATCACCGGGAGTCCAGGGACGGTGACCGCGTGCGTGGGGAATATAGTCTGGTAGAAGCAGATGGTTCTCTACGCAAAGTGGAGTATGACGCCGATGATCAAAATGGGTAAGTGTACAAATGAACTTAAATATATCTTTTCTCAAACATGCTCGGAAATGTACGCGTTAATATCACGAAATGAAGACGTGAAGTTTCTTGTTTATGGCTCCCTACATTACTTCTTGGCCTTACGCCAAGAAGTAATGTATGAAAACCCTAAGTAAAACCATTATTGTCCGCTACTCTAACTTTTTAAATTTGCTTACTAATATTAAATTGACAAAGGAAAATTTACATACTGCCAACCACCACTAGACACTGTAAGCATACTTGCTTCATAAAAAAAAAAAAAAAACTATGGTACTCTACTTTATGTGCGGTTAAACATGGTGCTCGAACGGCTTGTTCAAATGGCATGTTTAAAAAATAAAAAAGGCGCAAATTACCTATTATTTAATTGATTACCTAGTATTTATTTTAATTTGAATATCCTCACATCGTTTGAGAAAAGTACTATACAATCCTCGGCCGGAACAGGGATTGCTGGACTCGTTGTATTCGGCCTCGTCTACGACTCGGCCGTCTACCCCAATCTCGTCCAGCAATCCCTTACTTCACGGCCTCTGCAGTAATCTACTATTACTATCGCTAAAAGAATACATAGAATCAAACAAAATATATACATACCTAAAAACACACTTAAGAAAAGAATGTCAGTGAGACAATAGGCTCGGGGCATAGCGATTGCGGCGAGCCTGGTCAGCGAAAATAAAGAAAAAATGATTTATTTTGGTAATAACCCGGAGATATTGTAACGAAGTAAATTGAATAATTCTTAATGAGAATAAATGATATTTAAACCTAAACCTAAGTGTTAAAAATCCTTAGTGTGACTGTATTATATTTTATTGATTTGGTGAATCTGTTGAACAGAAAATATACCGAATAGGCGATGTCAAAGCCGTATTAATCAATATTTTTTGAGCGTTTTTTTTTTGGCTCCGTTCACGCCTTGATGATTTCGTCAATATGAGTTTGGATAAGCTACAGCTAGTCTAGTATATCAATAATTGACGGTAAAAAAACATGTCATATAGACATTTTAAGTAAACAGTCTAATTATTGTGAAAATGGCTGCCGTACGGATAAGTCTACAAGTCAATCATTATGTTTTTATACTATACAAGCTTCGACCCGCGACTTCGTCTGCGTGGACCCGGCATTAACATTATCCTATATTTTAATCCAGGCTATAAACTATCTTCGTGCAAATTTCATCCAAATCGGTTGAGCCGTTTAAGGGGATGCCTTGATTCGAGTCGACTACGCCCCCTTGACAGAGGCACGCTTATGCCTTCCGCGCACGCGAAAAAGAGATGCAAAACTCTTCGGGAATGGCTTTTCTGTATTAATTTCGATGAATACCTAACCTAGTGAAGTTTTATTTATATTTTATTAAGTGAGATTTTAGATGAGATAAAATACTATAAGTAGTATTATCTTGATTGTGTCAGTAGGCTAATCAAAAAAAGGAAAATAAAAACCCAACTTTGGTTTTTTTTTTCGATCGAGGAAATTTTAGGCAATCATGTATCGATTAAGTCAGATAAACAATCATTCAAGAATCATTATCTGAAAATCAGACCTTATTGTTTCTTAATCTAGTCAGAACGGCGTTTCAAAGCACGCGATAGTTTCCAATGACCCTTAAGCGTGATTGAGTAACAAAACATCTAAACATCCAAACTTTCGGATTTACCCATATGGGGAATAATAAAACGATCGAATAAAAAAACACTTAGCGACTGATTATGACAATACTGTTTAATAACTTGAGCGGTATGAATTTAAGTAAGCGACAAATTAACTAAACTAACGACGAATATTGATTAATAATAAAATCCAGAACGAGCTTACAAAAAGTGGGTTGTCATTAATCCATTTGAGATATTAAAATTCTATCCGTTCGACTAAATTAAGTACTAAGTGAGCGACTACAAATACAGAGAGGGCAACTTCAATATTAAGATAGATTCGATTTTTTCCAACTGAGGTTTTACATAAAGAACTACTAAAAAGTACACTTTAAGCAAAGCTTGTGAGCTGCTTTATTAATGATTATTGGTTACTGATATTCTATTTGAGGTCTTATGTTTTTTATTTTGATACGATTTTTTTATGAAAACTACAGATTTTTAATGCGCACGAATTCGAATGGCGGCGGGGCGATGAGATGAGTTGGGCTGCGGACCAACAACTGATTACAGGGGTTTAACTAGATTAGGGCAGCCAGAAAAAGGGGGCTCGGGGGGCGAAGCCCCTCCGCAGTAAAAAACTAACAACCGTAACAATTTTATTATGAGTAGGTTAGGTTATGGTTCACTTGTGTCCCTCAGAGTGGAAACGCTGGCGGTTAGGTTAGGTTTAGGTTGGTTAAAATAATTGACATAGATAACTGTGTATGCCAACTATTTCAATTTGAAATAATAATCCTTGTACTGATTTGTATGTTAATTAAAAATACTTGAAACAATAAATCACAAAACGTTTTCCATGACATAATTCAACTATTGAATGAATCATCCGACAAGTAAAAATACACGATTGAAAATTACTTCTAATGAACATTCCACGAACTGAATTGTCGACGAAATGAAAATACATGAAACGTTGACTTTGAAGTGAAATTCGACAAAGTGAGTGTCGAGAATTTGATGATAAACCAGAATAGTTCAAATAGTTATTTCACAACTTTTTTTTTTTTAACGTGAGCTCATAATACTCGGCTCATTATAGTATTTCAAAGTGGTTTTTGTATTCCAAACAATTCATTTAAGATAAAATGCCGCTCAATATAAAATAAGACATTTGCCAAATATTGAAAAAAAAAATGCAGGACGTAACGTTGACACTCAAAAATAATATTTACTCGCTCAAATATTATGGAGCTTGTATTTTAAGTAACTCGAATTATTGTTTGTAAGTTGCTGTTCTGTTGATTTCTCGTCACTCGCAGTCAGTCGCTCACTTAGTAATACTTAAACCTAAATTAATTATTTTTGACACTTAAAACTTTAATTTACAGTCACTCGTTTAAATACTACTCTTATAATATTATATATTAGTAGGATATAATATACAGTGTATACAATATATGTATTTCTTTCCAGATTTAATGCAGTTGTCAGCAAAACTCTGAACATGCACGGTGATCACGCAGTGTCCTACAGCGGTCACACTAGACATTTTTATCCGGTTGGTCACGGTGTCAAAATTAACCACTACTTCCCTGGCAAGGATTACAAATATCATGAATCACAGAACACTGATAATGAAACAATTGAAAAAGAAAACAAGCCTGCGAATGAAGCTATGACTGAAAAACCTGCAGCAGTTCCTAAAAATGAAGGAGATGAAAAAGTTTCGGTAGATACCAATGTTGTGGAGAAGGAAATAAAGCCAACTATGAAAATAGAAACCGAAGATGCTCCTGTTAAAGAAATTCCCCAGGTTGTAGAAATGATAATGCAAAACGCTCCTATTGCTGAAGTTCCTATTCCAGAAGGCATGGTTTTAATACCTGCATCCGCAGAATCTGATGCCTCTCTGGCGAAGGACCCAATTGCAGCAAGCGAAGAACCATCAAGCAAGAACGAAAGTTCTGTGTCAGACTCAGATTTGGCTTCATCGTATTATCATTCTAGAGTTTACTTTGTAAGGTATTAATTGTTGCACCTTCTTTTGTTATATTTATTCGTATCTGTAAGAATTATTTAGGATCGTAAATAAATAAGAGTCATTTAGGCAAAGTAGGTAACCATTATTAGCGGTCGTAATATAACGTGCTCGAAGTAAATGTTAAGAGTTTCCAGTTATTTGTTGTTATTTCTAAAAAGAACTGTAAAAATTAAATTAAAAATTTAAACAGAAATGTGTACCTATTTATAATACTAATAGATCCCAACATTTCCTAGAATATGAGCATAGTATGGATATTTAAGACTCCGCAGTAAGCTCGACCGAATTTCATCTTCCCATACAAACGGAGTTTCGTTCTCATTTTAAAACAACGTGTTGGATTGTGACGAAACTTTGCATATACAATCACATGAGGAATATCTATGTCTGTAATTAGTTTATATGGTTCCAGTTTATAAAACAAACGAAATACAGCAAAAACAAGTTTTTAACGCCGGATGCTTCACAATGACTTAATCATAAACAATACATTTTATATGAGTTATATAGTCCCGAAAACTATTAAAATGCGTTTATGCAAGACGCTGCACTTGCACCATTTCTGTGCGCATTGTAACCTCCTTGTGTATCTGTTGCTTTGCATATTATAATGGTTTCGAAATACGTAATTAGCGACTCGGTTATTGCAAATATAGCGCGTGAATACTTTGTGTTTTAGACAATGACAAACGCCGACGGTTTGTCATGTTTATGACACGATTATGATTATACTTGCAAGGCGAGTTATGTCTAGTATTTTAAAGTAATTTAAGTTTAACTCAATACACGACTCTTATATGTTACTCATGGCTCTTCTCAGTATTGGAATAATTTTATTGAACACAATATTTTATTTTCTTTTTTATACTCGTCGACCTTAATGTTTGAATTAAGACGTCGTACGCCAAACTTAAATCACATACTTTTTACTATGGAGCTCCTAACTCAACATTTCATAACTGTTGAGACAACTAAAATGAAATGGACCAATCACGTGGCGCCTTTACTGAACTATAATGTATTTGACCAATAGGACGCCGTCATGAGAAAGTCAAAAGGTAATAGACATCAACGCACAAAAAAGAAAAAGCCGTTGGTTGCACTTTGTTTCAGCAGGGCTTAGATTTTCAATAGATACCAAGTTTGTTTAATTAGTTCAGTTGACTCGTAGAAAAAGTATTGTATACAATAGTTATATAATTAGCTTTTTAAGTCTCGTACCTTAATTAGGCGACGCAGCAAGCTTCGTGGCCTAAACGTGGTACTCGACTGAGAAAGCATGCATTATATAACAATAGGGAATATTCATGACATTTTTTTATTTTTTTTATCTATTCTATAAGTAATTATATAACCGGAAAAAAATATAACACTTTCACAATATTATTAAATAAGCTAATAAAAAATAATTAAAATTACTATCATTTTCGGACGATCAAAACGCCACCATTTTGGCGCGCTCATTTGTGACGTCACCGTGCAGCTTAGTGCACGGCGGTTCTTAAACAAATTAACAACAAAGTTTTTGATTCACACTTTTAATAAATGTGAGTGATTAAAGCTTATAAGATCAACTTATTCTAATGGAAGAGCACACAAAAGCTTATTATAAATATTGTATTGTCCCTATGTGTGAAAATCACATTAAAACTGCAAATATTTTCATATGCCCAAAGGTGCAAATATAAGGATAAAGTGGTGTAAGGCGATGAGGAGAGATAATGTATCGTGCTTGAGTAGTTTATATTGTTGTGAAGATCATTTCGACGTGAGTATTAAATATGTATGTACCTAAAATCTTTTTTATTACGACTCGCGAACAATATAGGTAAACAATAACCTAACCTCAAAATTGTATTATATACTTATTCATAAAACTATTCTGATTCCCAATTTTTTTAGTTATTAATGTTACAAATATTATGATTTTTGTTGATCAACAGCTGACTACGAGTGTTGATTTTGATCAAGAAACGTTTTAGCTAAGTTTCTTTGTTTGCACTGTTGATCGAAGAAAGTTAAAAGAATTTAATCCTTTTTACTGAGTGACCTACACAAATTTGTTTTATTTATAAACCTTGACGAAAACAACCTAGTTTGTTAAAGTTCATAAAGATGTTCTCAACATTTAACATTCCTAATAGGTACCTACATATCTTTGATTATATAATACTAGCTTCTGCCCGCGACTCCGTCCGCGTGGAACTCGTTTATACTATCTCTATACCAAATTTCAACCAAATCGGTTCAGCAGTTTAAGCGTGAAGAGGTAACAAACAGACAGACAGACACACTTTCGCATTTATAATTTATTATGAAGTAAGTATATATAAAATATATAATATAACTAGCTTCTGCCCGCGACTCCGTCCGCGTGGAACTCGTTTATATCGTAGCTCCCCCCATATCCCCCAAAGGGATGAAGTGGGGGTGAAAGTTTGTATGGAGCTACGATATAAATGAGTTCCACGCGGACGGAGTCGCGGGAAGAAGTTAGTATATATAATATATAAAGTTATAGTACAGTAAAATAGTATATAGTATGGATAAATATCTACTACTTTTTTATTCCACTTATTTAACAAAGACACCTATTTGAAGTAGTTTAAAAGTCTAGCTATTTGAATCGCCAAAATAGGTTATAATTATTTAATTGACCAATCTCACGAGTATAAAAACAAGGAATATGAAAATTTATTGAATATCTGTAACTTATTTACCTTGCAGCTTTTACTCCTCTTAGTTCAGCGGACGTAAAGTCACAAATATTTGCGAAGTATGTATTAAATTTAGTCATCATGAACACATCAATTTTAGGCAGATTATCCGACTGTGCCTTGACAAAACCGCCTTCAGTCATTGTGGCGAGTCTTTTTTCACTTAATAATTACCAAAAAACACTGATTATTTATCATAAACAGCGGCCAAACAATGCGAATAACTTTCAATAATCATACTAACGACCTGCACGGTGACGTCACGTTTCGCTCCGCCAATAGCGTTGCGTTTTGGAAATTTGCGAGGGAATTTGAAAAATAGTACTTTTAAACAATTTATTTTATCAATAGAAACATGATAATTTGAAAAAATAATCATGTGTGTATATTTATTAAGCAATATAGATTACACGTGATTTTTTTTGTCCATTTCTAAATCACATGCATATTCCCTATTGCATAAAATACTATTAATTTTTCGTTTATAATAAACCCTTAAGGGGAGAGTTAAGAAGACCATTTTTTTATATGCACTTGACAGTCTGTTGCTTTATAGCAGTCGCGTATTATTAAACAACAATCTATGCTATTATGAATAAGATCTCTGGTTCTCTCCGCACTTGCTTGTCAAGACGATATGATCACGTGCTAGAATATCAATGTAATAATCAGGGGAGAATCTTACATAAATCGATCTGTGAATCGGCTTGTGTTTTGGGTACTAGACGACGAGATATTTATTACATACAAATACTTAAACTTATGAAACATCCGAGACGAAGAAAAAAAAAATATGCGCATGACACAGATATTTGCCATTACTGCGATTTGAACTCGGGACCGTCAGCTTCGTAAGCAACCCACGGTGCCAAACCGGTCGTTAAAAATATCAAGTACCAAAGTACTTATGTAAAATAACTACAACTTAGAAAAGTTGAAAAAGCCCCGACATTTTCATTTCAAAGTCCAATGTCTAGAAAAAAGGCTAAACAGATTTTCATGAAACATGGCTAAGAAAACTAGGAATAAAATTATCTATGACCCAAAAAAAACTAAACGTAAATCGGTTCATCCGTTTGAGAGCTACGATACCACAGACAGATACACAGTTACACATATACACAGACACGTTAAAATTATAACATATTATAAAATTTCACACTCTTTGCGTCGGGGGTTAAAAATTACCACTGCCTCATCAAATTTAAGAACTGACGATTCCATGGCATTTTACAACCACGCACAGCTACCAAATGTCCAACAAAGATATTTTTGCTAATGGCATTATTTTTATTGATACAAAATCGAATTCCACATACACAGTCGAATTCACTTTACTTAAATTCTACTCCGCGGTCAAGGCCCCTCATAAAATAACACGGTCAAAAAATCATAAAAGTTCGCCGCAAGTGAGGTTCTTGGTAGTTAAATCGAACTAAAAGAGAGGTCGCGGTATTCTTATAATAGGTAATTATACTTATCATCGACTACATATTTTGATATTATCTAAATAATATTAAAATGTGGTTAAAATAAATTATAGACGGTATCGGTTATTATAATCTTCTAGTAGTTTATATAACTAAACTAGGTCCTAGAACTCGAATGCTTATATAAATTGCAGTGGATACTAAATGGCGTAACACGTCCGGGATCTACTTCGAATCCTGCCATTTTGTGCGACAAACTACGGAATTGTGATTCTGATTTGGACCACTAACAATGCGCTCTTGTGGCCTCAATCTTGTACGCTCGCTGCTAGTATGCCCGTAATTTTATATGGCGGGCTGTCAAAATTTCAACAATTATCGATTGCAAGAGCTACTGGTGTCCCTGGCAGATAAGATACCAATCTAGACACCAGTCTTTTCAGTGCAATTTGCAACCTATAAATCACTTCTAGGTTTTAAAAATACGAAATGTATACGAGGACGCCATTCTATTGGCGATAATTGACAGACGACATCTCCCCAATTCCATGTCTAAATCAAAATTAAAGGAATATCTATCAGTTATCGCAGATCGAATTGTCGCCCTGTAAGCTGGCAGATTGGCTGAAAGCTAAGATTATGTAAAACTTATATTCAGCTACGCTACAAAGTTGTGCCTACAAACTGTCCACCATAAAATCTTGCAACCATTGATCTATCTTTTCTTCATATTGAGTAGGTCTGCTGTGTAAGTCTCCGAAGTCCTATTGAACATCATATTTTATACTAACCATTGATTATTGACTATATCAAATTGATGAGCGTAGCAATTATTAATTTTATCGACAGACTCGTGCATCTCGTTGTTTGTTTTTAAATATTTGACATTGACTGTACTAAATAAATAAAATATACGAAAATTAAACGAAAAAACACAAAACTATCACTATAGACTTATTTGAAGGTTGAAAATGATTAGAATCTGGTCTTATCTTTATTCTCATCAAGGCCACGATTATATTTCTCTAAATGGACGGAAGGGACCATCACTATGGCATCGTTTTTGTATCATGTCCCTCCTGATGTCATCCTGATTTTGAAAGACAGAGACTCGAGTGAGGACATCTCAATGACATGCCGAGGACGTAAACACCTTTTGATGTTTTTTATTAGGACCCATGCTACAGTTAGGACATCAACTGAGTTCGTGAGTTACCATTTTCCTCGTAAATATGAAGTAGTGAGTGGAAATTTAGATATTTTTATATCAAACTAGCTTCTGCCCGCGACTCCGTCCGCGTGGAACTCGTTTATATCGCAGCTCCATACAAACTTATACCCCCCCATTTCACCCCCTTAGGGGATGATTACGGGGATAAAAACTATGTTATGTTACTCTCCATCCCTTCAAATATCTCCACTTAAAAAATCACGTCAATTCGTCGCTCCGTTTTGCCGTGAAAGACGGACAAACATACAAACAAACACATACACTTATAATATTAGAATGGATAATCAAAATAAAATTTCACACTCAAAATCATTATTCCCAAAAAGGTATTGGAATCTTAGGTTATATTTTTACAGGGTCGTGAAACATCTATTACTAATAAGGTTAGTCTTTTTGTCATAGACAATAGCAGTAGTTAAGAAATAGAAAAAAATGTAACGATATCAGTTTGATCAGCCTCTCACTTAATGTTCATTTTTCTGTCTATACTATAGTCATATCGCGTTGCGACACCCAATGAAGTGAGCAGGGCTGTCATCCTTTACGCGCTCATGCGTCTCACCTCACCCGACACGCCTAACGAAACTAGACCTCTACCTACGCTTAGTTACTACGAATCGCGGCGTCTAGATAGCTGTGGGTGGGCGTTGAGGTGAACTTAAAACAAGTTACAGAATCGCGGGGCAGATTGCGCGGCTATTGCCGTGGTCCGATCGGATATCGCAGGGAATAGAGCCCCTCCACCGCTCTTATGTTTTGTTTGTTATATAAAAAGAGTGCACTATCCGAGTATTACCAGTCAGGTACAGGCGTCTGTATTCAAAGCAAAATGTTCGGCAAAGTAAGCTCGTGTTCATTACGTAACTTACGCATAGGACATTCATTAGGGAAATAATATGCAGTTTATCTTTCGTAGTTAATATTCAGATTTATTTCTTTATATAATCTCACGGGATGTCTCAGTGATATCATGTCATTTAACCATTTTGCAGTTTATACATTCTGATTTGAGTTTTCCACCTAGTTTATTCAGCGGAGTTTTTAAAAGCCTACAAGCTGTCTGTCTTACTTCTATGCAAAGTCCTCCTCCGAGAATTCCAATCCTCGTGATTTAGTGCAATCTGCGCCCGGTGGAAATTTCAAAAATATATTTATATTGTATTGTTTTCACCAGATCGTAGCCTTGTGCGGTTTGGTGGCGGTGTGCCAGGCCGGTCTCCTGCAACACGCGCCGGCCGTGTCGCACCAGAATATCGTGCACCACGAACAGCACCAAGAGGCCCCCGTGCACTACGCCGCCGCGCCGGCTTACCATGACGCTCCCGCCCACGCCGCGCCTGCGTACCACGCCGCGCCTGCTTACCACGCCGCGCCGGCTTACCACGCCGCGCCGGCTTACCACGCCGCGCCGGCTTACCACGCCGCGCCGGCTTACCACGCCGCTCCCGCCGTTCACGCCGCCCCTGTCCACGCAGTCCACGCCGCTCCCGCTCAACATGAGGAGGAACATGAGCACTATGTTGATGAATACGTAAGTGTTTTAATTTTCTAGCGTCGACCTATATATGACTAAGCAGCACGCAATATAAAGAATATTGCAATTTGCCTATGAAATGAATTTAGGTTAGGTTAGGTTTGCAATTGTATTCTTATTCAATCTCCAAAATGTAATTGTCTTAAATTCTAATCAATAAACAACAAAAAAGCTGTCCTGCGTGCTTCCAGCTCAAAAGCCCAATATAACCATGATACTTTTTTACAGGCTCACCCCAAATACGGATACTCGTACTCCGTGGAGGACCCCCACACCGGTGACCACAAGTCCCAGCACGAGACCCGCGACGGCGACGTCGTGAAGGGCGAATACTCCCTGCTGCAGCCCGATGGCTCCTTCCGCAAGGTCACCTACACCGCTGACCACCACAACGGGTAAAACCACATCATTTTATTTAATCGAGTATTTTTCAACTGTTCGATGCAACCCCATTATTACGATAGAATATTTCGTAAACCTCCACCTCGACTGTTCCTGACCTGTATTTTTTAAAGATTGGATATTAACTTTGACTTTGAGATTTCATGTAGTGGCGAGCGCTCTGGGTAAGGCTTTGCGAATCTCCAAGGGGTCGCGACCCAGACGTATACACTGATAATCATCAAGTCTGCTCTTAAATTTATTGAGATCAGCCAATGTAGTTCAAGTTGAAGCTGAGAGAATTGTCTGTGCATTAACTTATGCCACACTGCAATTTCTGTAATTGGTAGCGCTATCGCGATTGAAAACCTGAATACACACGTGTGAACTCAGTTTCTATACTACTTTGTTAAAATGTGCATTGTTTCTCGGCAGATTCAACGCTGTGGTACACAACACCCCGCCGGTGATCCATCATCATTAAGAAGACCTGTTTACCCAATCTGTGATATTAGAGTTAATGTGTTCTAGTTTTGCGCTAAGTCCCTAAGATCCACATGTTCTCATTTCCATTAGTGCGTATCATATTTAGTTGTGAAATTTCCTATTATATTACATCTTGTAACAAGTGCTCTACTAAGAACCGCATATCTAATGTAGACATGCCCTTATTACCCTTACGATGTTAAATCTCCGTAGTTCTTAATATTTAGTTACAACTTGTAATTGTAAGTTACGGTTAACACTCCTTCTCAATTATCTTTTTGATGCTTTTGTACATAGATCATTTGTTGTATTTAGTCAAATAAAACATGGATAAATTATATATTTTTTTATCTCTCAACACGCTACATTTGTTCATAAAACTTAACAAACTGTTAAATAAAATGTGCTTTGTCCCTTTCTTACGAAGATAAACGTCAAAGTGACAGATAAGGACAGTTCTTATCGGCGTTTTAACTTTTTTTTAATGATACACTACTATGAATTTGCATTAGTCTTTAGCAATGCAGCTAAACATGGCAAAATATCGAATCGCCTTCGTAAATCTTACTTTTACGACCCTGTTTCAATAATGTCCAATCTAAACACATATACCTAGTTGTTTGTTCATATTTAGGTACGGGATTTTTTGTAAGTAATAAAACGAAACGGAGTCCTCTTTCAAACACCAACAACGCCACCGCCCAAGTTTACCTAAATATCTATCCAAATTCGCGATCCCTAGAAATTAACAGTGCACTAGAGCGTGGGAACTACGAGATCTCATCCAAAATGCATATCAGCGGATTAGCATACAATGTACGAACCGAAATATGGAGTGAAAGCCGACCTGTGCCGACGACGGTGGCACAGAGAAACTATGCATTTGCCTTTACTAGATTACAATATTTCAACATTCTGCAATCGAGATCACTCCGTATCTCGGGAACTAATTACCGTTTAATGTGAATACAACTATCGGGTTGCGGGCACAGATATAGATATACATAGAGCACGGAAATGCATGTTCTTCGCGTGTCAGAATTCGGACTTCGAGTTGGCACTCCGACTTACATTCCGCGCGCGTCTGTTGTGGTAGCCGGTTGTCCGTGAATATTAAGAAAATACCTTATTGCAGAATCGATTTTCCGCGGACAACGGGGAATTCAGATCACTAATTCACCCGCGTGACGTCCAAGTAGGTAGAAAAAAGTGACACGGTCGGTTTTCATACAGATTGAGGTGTTTAAGTTATCTAGTGTACCTATATCTATATCTGTGGTTGTGGGCATGGGAAAAACCTTGAAGCGACTGCGTGTGCGCAAATGTGTCACCTGGGCGCAGACAGGGACACAAAGTGCAAGGCCTGAGTTGAGTGGACGCCCCGCTCAGAGCGGGGCGTGCAACGTCCATATAAAACAAATGCAATTTATATGGACGCTCGACGCCCCGCTCTGAGCGGGGCGTCCACTCAGGCCTTGCACAAAGGCCTATCCCAAACGCATGTTAGCGCAAAATTACACTTGTCTTAGATAGCCTATGTCGGTTTAAGTTGAAAGGGTTCCTGAAATGCCGAATATTGCACGCTTACACACGTCTATGGAAAAAAAAAATACATTGTGAAAATTATGAATATGAGGGGAGTTAAACATTCAAACTCTAGTTAATAGATCAAATGGGGTATCATCTGAAGGGGCTTGAGTTGCACTTGCTAATTTTTCAATTAGTACATTTAATGAAGAGTAATAAATAAGACAGATATTATATAAAACGATACTCTATCCAGCGTATTTTTTATGTACTTATCAAAAATCATTTTATTCATCATTTTTTAACTGAGTTTGCAGTAAAGAATCGGTGTGGGTAGATATCTTTTTTAATATGTCATCTAATGCCTTGACAATAGAGACGTGTTCGGATATTTGTGAGCACCTTGGCCGCTCCGATATATCTGATGGCGACTGTACTACGACTACGGTGGCAAACTAGCATAGAACGTGCCTGATGGTAACCAGACTTACAACCGCGCTGCCGAACCTTTTTTTTTTTAACATCTTAAGTATACATTTCCCGATCGCCAAACAAGTGCCCAGGGCCCCGCGATCTATAGGGGCCCCCCTCAGATCAAATACAAAGTCATAGGGGCCCCATTATCCTAATATGCCCAGGGCCTCCAATAGGTTAAAGATGGCCCTGCCCACCAGGAACACAACACCAACACACAGAGCAAGCAGTGCTGCCCTTAAGGTCTTCTGTAAGGTAGAGAGATAACATAACGACGTGCTTTACTGCTCTATCGATATCTTTTTAAATAATCCATAGATAGAGTCATAGATTCACGCCTTTATTCCCAAAAACGATAGGCTGAGCACATCAAACTTATGTTCCAGTGCTACTCTTAGCATAAATGTGGGTATATAAGTTTCAGTCAAAAATTTCATTTTTGGTATAAGCTTTTATTGCTGACTGTACTTTTCTGTATACCATCAACAACTGCTCATTGAGACGATTAAAACGAGCCCAAACTCAACGGGGTTACGTCGGTCAAATACTGAATTCCCATGGCCACCTTCTGTCTCCATCATCAGATCAGCTCGATGGTACCATAATATTGAATTGTCATCCAAACTATACTAATACCCAAAATTTCAGCTCATTCGGAAAACGGCAAGTAACTGAAAAATGGGTTGCATGACGGACAACTTAGATACTTATATACTGACATACGAACAGGTCAAGTTAATATAAAGCTTGTAAAAAGATCGACAAAATGTGATATCGCAGTCATAGGTTGCCAGCCCATCGCCCACAAGACGCTTCAACCCTGCTCCCTTAGTCGACTTTTACGACACCCACGGGAAGAAAGGGGATAGCGAAGTTCTAACCCGACACCACACGGTAATCCAATGCAAAATATATCCTCCTACGTTCAACCTCATCGTAACTGATGTCACGACTCGACGCGAAACGATAAAATCTAGTCATTCTAGTTTGCTCAGTGCAGCGATCTAAAGAACCATAGGATGCGAGCTCCTTACGAATTTCTACCCAAACACGTGCCTAAAACGCGTAGTTAAAGCAATGACGCGTAATTTCCGTGTCCGAGAGGCAACCGGATGGCTCGCGGTATTTGAGCTCGCGAAGTGTTGTGGACCCGCCCTGTGCAACCCAAACTGAGCCAAGACTGGAGCGGAAATTGGAAAAATAAATGTCACCAGGTATTCGATCTAGATCAGCATTTCGTTGTTGAATTGGCTGCCTCGCGACAGAAAAAAAAACTTACATTTTCCTTTCTATTTCCGCTCCATTCCAAGTTGGCTCAGTTTGGGTTGCATAGGGCGGTTCCACAACAGTTTGGGAGCTCAAATACCGCGAGCCACTGCCTCAATACACTGGAATACACTGCAATTACGCGTCTGAATACCGGTATGCGCATGTTCGAACTAAACGGCTGCCTGGCATCGTTTTGACACCCCCCCCCATCCCCGCATAATGGCAATGGCATCCATTCTGTAGGGCCATTTTGCGGCGCTACTTAGACTTCTATGGTTTTTTCGTTCGCTGACTGAGTGTAAATGAGGAAAACATCGCAGAAGTACGCGACGAGTTCTGATAGTAAGTTTTGCCAGCCCAAAAAATGTTAAGATACACCCCAGATACCACACCAAGACATGTTTTATTTATTTAAGTGGTGATGGATATTGATCCATGCCCGCCTATATTAAATGCAGGATACAATTTAGCGACGAATTGGGCGTTGACTCCTATTCGGCAATATCAATTAAAATTGTATACCATATCTCGTTAACGTTAGCTGGGTTTCAAACAGTGATCGTAACTTTTGTAGCATTTTTGGTGCAGCGTAGTGTTGTTAACGGAATTGGTATAGATAATATCATTCAAAATTGTTAATTAAGGTTAATATTAACGTTATTAACGCCAATTAAGCATTAGGATTGAAATTCTTTATACCAATTCCGTTAACAACACTACGTTGCACCAAAAATATTACAAAAGTTACGATCACTCTTTTCAAAACGATGCAAAATACGAGTACATAATCTGTAAACTGCGGAGTCATGGCACCAGAAACTACACCGTGGTTAAGTACGTATTTTCTTCGGCTTTTGGTCCCGAATTTCAAACCAGCTAGCTGATAACGTTTATGTTGGACAATATAAAGCATTCGTCCGACTAGTACTTAGATACATACTTGCTACTTAATAAATGAAAATTCTTTATGCCCGACATAAACCCGATCATGCTAGCTAGTCTAGCATCATGTTACATATACATACATAGACACGTAATTACATTTCTCCCATACTTACCTAGTTAGTAGTTACTGACCCTATGAATTAATGAAACAGATTAACGAAATTATCCAGTTACCACTTGCATTGATTATTCATCAGTTCATACGCAATCTGTATCTGCATACTTTGATTGATCATTTTATGATTCAACCGTCGTTAATATTGTATTTTTCTGTCGACATCTCCTTTAATATGTATAATGTATAAGCTCCACCCGTATGTTCCCTTATAAGTCTCTCGTGCTCACAAGAACAATCAACAAGTTATATCTCCTTGACAAAAATCAAAGGTCATTAAATTGAGCAATTAAATAATTCAACAATGACATTGGAATTCGTTTCAATGCATTTGATATCGCGTGAGCGGTGCGAGCATGGATAGGAATCAGTCATGGTGGCAAGGTTGGGTACATCGTGATGTGCGTAACGCGCTGAGTGAAGTTACCGTTACATCAGCCTGTTTTGGAGAGAGAAATTATGGATACATATTTGCACCTCAACTCTAAGAAGTTACTAAAATGTGTCTAGTGTAGTAGTGTAGTGTGAAAGGGAACCCTTTTATTCGAAAACAGAAAAAAACATTAATTTTAGCCTCGTAGATGACTCATACAGTAAAAACATTATACCGAAAAAAAGCGGCCAAGTGCGTGTCGGACCACGCATAACAAGGGTTCCGTGCCTATTAAAAAGGTCGTATCGTTACTAAAATCGTATGGAACGTACGTCCTTTTCTTTAAGGAAGGCAGTTTTTTAGACATATCTCAAAACCTTTGAACCGATCTTGTTCAAAACAATTTTTGCTGAGAGAATTTAATAAGCCCTATGAGCATGATTTTTTTCATATTTTTAAAATACACGGTTCAAAAATTAGAGGGGGGGACACAATTTTAGTGACTTTCGAGGAGATTATCTCCGACTCTATTCACTTAATCAAAAAAAAAATGCTGAGAAACCTTATATTTATTTTGAAAAGCCTATCGATTGATGTGCCACACGTGGGCTTGCAATGAAAAAAAAATTTAATTTCAGTTTTATGTATGGAGTGCACCCATAAATAATTTTTTTTTAGTAACTTAGTTACAAAACTATGTAACGGTTAAAAAAGTACACCTATCCTCAAAATTTTATTGAAATACACCTTATAGTTTTCGAGTAAAATGCCTGTGACATACGGACGGACAGACAGACAGACATGACGAATCTATAAGGGTTCCGTTTTTTGCCATTTGGCTACGGAACCCTAAAAAGACACATCAAAAAGAAAATATTTTATCAGGTAGCCCAACGAAAGTGCGCCTGTATAGATAGTCCTGCATCGATACTCTATCGTTACTAAAAGTCAACGTGTGTAACCGTTCTTAGTGGGGTATTTCAATTATTATTCGTTTTTGATGTACCTAGGTAGTAGGTATTTCAATTATCGTTTTGCACTGATAACGAAATGCATTTGATTATCGCATTGAAACTTTTTACAAGCTTTTATTTAATTTGCCCTGTTAGTATGTATGGGACAAATCTTGCGAGTAAAATTTGACCCACTTCCCGGTGACCGATTGAGCTGAAATTTTGGGTATAAGTATAGTTTGAATGACAATTCAATATTATGGTACCATCGAGCTGATCTGATGATGGAGACAGAAGGTGGCCATCCATGGGAATTCAGTACTTAACCGACGTAACCCCGTTGAGTTTGGGCGCGTTAGAATCGTCTCAATGAGTAGTTGATGATGGTATACAGGAAAGTACAGTCGGCAATAAAAGCTTGTACCAAAAATTAAATTTTTGACGGAAACTTATTATTTACTTATTCCAATATACGAACGGTCTTCAAATGAGCGCCGTTGATTTCACAGAATTATTATTGTAAGGACGAAAATTCTGTTCGATTAATGCTTTTAATGATTTTTTATGTTAGTCTAGTGGGTAGTGACGCTGCCTACGAAGCTGAAGGTCCTGGGTTCGAATCCTGGTAAGGGCAAATATTTGTGTGATGAGAATGAATATTTGTTTCTGCATGGATGTTTTCTATGTATTTAAGTATTTCTATCTATTAAATATATCGTCGTCTAGTACCCATAACACAAGCCTTATTGAGCTTACTATGGGACTAGGTCGATTTGTGTAAGATTGTTCCCTAATATTTATTTTACTTATTTATTATTCTCTTTATGTTGAGGGTAATCTTCGGTGCTGGTTATCCGATTTAAAAAAAGTCTACTACTGTGAGAAAGGAGTTTTTAGATGGACATAATTAATGCCGCGGGTGTGTCTTCGTTGCAATACGTGGGCGAAGCTACTGCATTGTACCTTAAAATGGGGTGAGTAGGGTTCGCGGGGCGAGTTGGAATATGAATGGGGAGAGAAGGGATTAAAGGGGGGTGAGATGGGATTTTAAGGCTACTGCTACAAAAATAATGTATTCCAATTTAAAATGGAGCTATAGTTATACTCATAATAAAAAAAACGATCCAACAATCTTCCAAAATCGCCTTAGTATGAAATCCGTTTTCACCCCAATTGTGAGGGACTACAGGGTGAGGTGGGATTTCCTGTTTATCGTCAAAGTTAAGAAATGGAACTACCTAAAATAAAATAAAAACTAAAATACAAACGTCCGGAACACTCATTATACTCGTATACACCAATCAGTTTGCATATGTACAAATAAAGTGTTATCGAGGTTTGAATGTCAGTTTTGCCCCTACTCACCCCATTTTACGGTACCTTAAAGTCGTCATTGCATAAATATCGCAAGCCCCAATATCCAACTCTCCGTTAACAATGTAACTTAGGAACGTGGAGCAGTATCGTTTACTCCGGACTCCTAGATCGCAGCTCTTAACCTACGCGGTTTGTTAGACTGCGTCGTTCTAGAAGAGCATATGTAACGAGCCGACTGTACTGAGATATAATTTTTTAGGTAAGAAGGACTCTAGCGGAGCACATTTTCGCAACATCCTCGGCAAGCACCTTGCGTGTTGCGCGTCGATTGCCGCAGAAATACATACTTTACACATTGTGGTATTTGGTACCTGATAGTGAAGCTGGAGTTTAGTTGAATACGTATTACATTTTAGGGTGCCGTACCAAAAAGCTATAAATAGAACCCTTGTTGTGAATCTCGGAAACTAATACTTTTGCTTTACTTTAAATTTGGAATAGTAGTAAACAAGGCAAACACAGATGTATTGGACATACAGTAAAACTTAAACATATTTTTAATTTTGTACAAAAGTTTACCAATCTGAGGGGGGGTAAAAATTCCTAGTTACCTAACTACTAGGTGAGTGTATCGTATGAAAGGGCTTGAACTGCCCTTTCTGAAACAATTTTGCTTTCTTTGAATGTGGTTTTTAGATATAAAGGAAATGTTAGAAAAATTATACCTCTAGAACTCTAACCCCTCTAAACCGGAAGGAAGGAATGCGATTAATGTAAATATTACAGGAAAAATATTGCAATACCCCTCTATCGAAGTTTTTTAACCATCATAAATCGATTGTATTACGGAACCTCTGTTTTTTTTTTATTTTATGACGACAGACAAACATACTAAATGGCTATTGGTATAATAATTAACGCGTCGGAATACTCGGAATGGAACACATTCATATCAAATTAGAATGCGAAGGAAGTATCCGATCGACCCCAAGTCGGTACATCTTGTTTTTGATTACCTAAATATTTTTATTATGTCATTTTACAGTAGACAAAGGAAGTGAGATTAAATATCCTTCTGTTGATCACTTTCGCACGACCTTGATACCCAACCTCTGTTTTCACATATGATTTATTTTCAAAATAAGTCAACGGCGGAGCAAGGTTTCATTAAAAACGCAATGCATTATTATACCAAAATGTCCTAAATGCTATAAAAGAGTTTCGCCATTTTGAATCACAAGTGGTAATAATTAGGGATCAATTTGGATTGTGCAATATTCATGTGAGTAATGGGTGCATAGCAAGTATGTGGCGACCTTCACGGACAGGCAGCTGTTGACGATCGGTTACGTCGGCCGGGGGAAGTATGCGGAGCGCCGCAGGTCGGAGGCACACTGGGTACTGGAGCAATATTTAGTAATAATATATATATTTATCTTAAGACTACAACAACCGACTACAGTCACGGTTATAGGTATCCTGTATGCCCATCACGTAACGCATTGTACATACGTTAGGTAGATCTATAAATTTTTGTATACTTATGTCAAAAAAAAATTATATGGAAAAATGACAGTTTGATCTCCCTAGCTCGCGTTCAAAACGTTACGTGATTACCCCTCTGAGCACAGTACAAGAGGGGTAATCACGTAACGTTTCGAACGCGCGAAAGGATAATTTAACGGACATTTTTCCATATAAAAATAGTCATTTAAATCTACCTAACGTACGTACAATGCATTACGTCATCGACCTGAAGGTTTGCGTATTCATGGTTATAGCGTTTCGTTATGTTTCGAAAAACTGAATCGGCAAAGAAGTCTCTTTAATTATTGATCCTGTAGAGAACAGCCAGACATACGATAGATTTATAAAAACAATCCATTACTTATTTGAATTTAATCTACTATTTACTTTTTGATGTTTAATGTATTTGTGCATTATAAATAAATCAGTATGAGTATTAGTAAAATAAAGCTACAAATTAGTAAAAACCACATCAACATTTTTGTCATTCGTCACGGACATAAAACCTTGTGCAGATCATTTTATCACTTCGCCCGTATATAGCTACTTCTTGTTGTTGTTGAAATGTTTATCAGTAATCCATACTTCCATACTAATATTGTAAATGAGTCTGTCTCTCTGTTACCTCTTCACGCCTAAACCGCCGAACCGATTAAGATGGGTATAGAGATAGTTTGAGTCCCGGGGTAGGACATAAGAGAGCTTTTATCCCGGAAATAATTCCCAAAAGGAGTTAAAATGGGGGGTGAAAGTTTGTATAGAATTACGATATAAACGAGTTCGACGCGGACGGAGTCGCGGGCAGAAGCTAGTATTGTATATATGTGGAAATATACGCGCGGGCCCTGAAAACTAGCGTCTTATTTGTTGGCGTACTGAATGACATCCATTTTGATTAAGGCGAGTTGCTTCGGGGTTCTTCTAGGATATGTGATTTTGTAAACGGTTTTATTTTGAAATACTACATATTAAAAATTAAAAAAAACTGTAATATTATATTTAAGACCTTTATCTAGTTCCGTCGGAAGTCCGTTACATAATTGGATAAACTTTGATCGATAGAAAAAAATTCCAAACATACCTCTATTCTCATCTTAAAACTGACATTATTCCAATCTTACGTAACTTGATGAATAGAAAATTACACCAAAATAAGCGTCTATGATGATGTGAGTGATGTCGGTCATAATATTTTTAATTTATTAAGACATGTTTTTTTTCACCCAAAATCAACGAAATTATGGCACAATTCACTCCCGCTCCGTTCCCGCCGCACCGCGGCAGTCCCGAGCGGAACGCATTGGAGGTCGGACGTACGCGCATTTTCGCAGCACAGCATTCGTTAAAAATGGGTAACAAAAAAAATAAAAAGAAGATATCGTCACTGGGGCTTCGGAAACTGAATAAGGAGAAAAGGTTAGTACATAAAAAAAACGAATTCCCGTATTAAACACATCAACCACACACTCACGCGCGCAGATTACACCGCGTACACTTCCACAGTTACACAGTATAGAGAAAAACAGTACGAGAACTACTAAACATATTTTATACTATAATAATTATGTGATTAGCATTACGAAATATTAAAAAAAACCCTTGACCGACCAGGGACTGAAAAACCGCAAAAGACCGGTAACCTAAAATAAAGGTATCAATTGAAAAAGTATCCAACAGTATCGGTACCCGAATAAATCAAATTTAATGGGTACTCTTTTAAACGGTACCGCTATGGTGAAAAAACCGCAAAAGACCGGTACCCTAAAATAAAGGTACCTACCAATTGAAAAGATATCCAACAGTAACGGTACCCGTAGGTTAACCGTTTCAAGTAAAGGTACCTGACCGAAAAATGAGCCGTACAATTACGGTGACCGATAAAACGGCCTCAATGATTTCGGTCCGAGTATCGGATACCGAATAAAGTGATGGTTACATCTCTTACATTTTTCGTAACTTTTGACCCGCTCGCGTAACATGTGTTGTGAGGGGGGGGGGGGGCAGGAGGGGAGGTGTAGGAGGGAGAATAGGAGAGGGGGAGGAGGGAGAGTAGGAGGGCGGAGCATGAGGGGGGCAAGGGCGGGGCGGTAGAGGGGGGGGGGAAGGTCGCCACTTGAGAACCTTTTCGCCACAACGGCCATCGGTTCGACGTGCAATGTGCCCACTGCCACTTAAGTTTAACGATGCGGAGGGCAGCCGAAAGACGTCCACTGCTGGACATAGGCCTCCCCCAAAGAGTGCTACAATAACCGGTCCTGCGCCACCCGCATCCAGCGAACTCCCGCGACCTTTACCAGGTCATCAGTCCACCTTGTGGGGGGCCTACCCACGCTGCGCCTTCCGGTACGTGGTCGCCACTCGAGAACCTTTCCGCCACAACGGCCATCGGTTCTACGTGCAATGTGCCCACTGCCACTTAAGCCTAGCGATGCGGAGGGCTATATCATCATATCAGCCGAAAGACGTCCACTGCTGGACATTGGCCTCCCCCAAAGAGTGCCAGAATGACCAGACTGATATTTTGCCCCGGGATACATAATTTAGTCATCATCATATCAGCCGAAAGACGTCCCCTACTGGACATAGGCCTCCCCCAAAGAGTGCCACAATGACCAGTCTGATATTTTGCACCGAGATACATAATTTAGTCATCATCATCATATCATCATATCAGCCGAAAGACGGCCACTGCTGGACATAGGCCTCCCCCAAAGAGTGCCACAATGACCAGTCTGATATTTTGCACCGAGATACATAATTTAGTCATCATCATATCAGCCGAAAGACGTCCACTGCTGGACATAGGCCTCCCCCAAAGAGTGCCTGAATGACCAGTCTGATACTTTGCACCGAGATACGTAATTTAGTCATCATCATCATATCAGCCGAAAGACGTCCACTGCTGGACATAGCCCTCCCCCAAAGAGTGCCACAATGACCAGTCTGATATTTTGCCCCGGGATACATAATTTAGTCATCATCATATCAGCCGAAAGACGTCCCCTGCTGGACATTGGCCTCCCCCAAAGAGTGCCACAATGACCAGTCTGATACATTGCCCCGGGATAAATATTTTAGTCATCATCATATCAGCCGAAAGACGTCCCCTGCTGGACATAGGCCTCCCCCAAAGAGTGCCACAATGACCAGTCTGATATTTTGCACCGAGATACATAATTTAGTCATCATCATCATATCATCATATCAGCCGAAAGACGGCCACTGCTGGACATAGGCCTCCCCCAAAGAGTGCCACAATGACCAGTCTGATATTTTGCACCGAGATACATAATTTAGTCATCATCATATCAGCCGAAAGACGTCCCCTGCTGGACATTGGCCTCCCCCAAAGAGTGCCACAATGACCAGTCTGATATATTGCCCCGGGATAAATAATTTAGTCATCATCATATCAGCCGAAAGACGTCCCCTACTGGACATAGGCCTCCCCCAAAGAGTGCCACAATGACCAGTCTGATATTTTGCACCGAGATACATAATTTAGTCATCATCATCATATCATCATATCAGCCGAAAGACGGCCACTGCTGGACATAGGCCTCCCCCAAAGAGTTCCACAATGACCAGTCTGATATTTTGCACCGAGATACATAATTTAGTCATCATCATATCAGCCGAAAGACGTCCACTGCTGGACATAGGCCTCCCCCAAAGAGTGCCTGAATGACCAGTCTGATACTTTGCACCGAGATACGTAATTTAGTCATCATCATCATATCAGCCGAAAGACGTCCACTGCTGGACATAGCCCTCCCCCAAAGAGTGCCACAATGACCAGTCTGATATTTTGCCCCGGGATACATAATTTAGTCATCATCATATCAGCCGAAAGACGTCCCCTGCTGGACATTGGCCTCCCCCAAAGAGTGCCACAATGACCAGTCTGATATATTGCCCCGGGATAAATAATTTAGTCATCATCATATCAGCCGAAAGACGTCCCCTGCTGGACATAGGCCTCCCCCAAAGAGTGCCACAATGACTAGTCTGATATTTTGCACCGAGATACATAATTTAGTCATCATCATCATATCATCATATCAGCCGAAAGACGTCCACTGCTGGACATAGGCCTCCCCCAAAGAGTGCCACAATGACCGGTTCTGCGCCACCCGCATCCAGCGGACTCCCGCGACCTTTACCAGGTCATCAGTCCACCTTGTGGGGGCCTACCCACGCTGCGCCTTCCGGTACGTGGTCGCCACTTGAGAACCTTTCCGCCACAACGGCCATCGGTTCGACGTGCAATGTGCCCACTGCCACTTAAGTTTAACGATGCGGAGGGCAGCCGAAAGATCTGTCGCTCTCATTTTCATGAAATAGGTAAACACTAAATACTACACACTATTAGGCTACATGCGATCACGGTTAATTTTTTCTTTGTATTTGTTCCAAAATCTGTAATCGCCAATCTTCATTAATTTAAAATCGAAGGAAGGTCTCCTAAGCATACATCATCCTTATCATTTTCGCCTAGCAACACGGGATCTGGTAGCTGCCCTCACTGACCCAAAATCTATTTCCACCCTGTATAGGTCAACATGACGTTTGTTCATGATTTTTTTTATAATTATACTATTCCCGCGGTGTTGCCCGCGTTTACTTTGAAAGTAGATTCTAAATATTGCCAAACTCACAAACTTACAAACATTACCTCTTTATAATATTTGTATAGAAGACCAAAAATATAAGAATTCTATTTCTGCAGATTGAAAGTGAAGACTATGGTGAACTTGTTAGGCCCATCTTCTGCTGATTGTCAAGCAAGAGGTCATGGTCTCTAATAATGAACCCATCAATCAATCGGTAGAAGATGAGTTAACACTACAATTGGTAGAAGATGAGGCGATGCCACAATCGTTAGAAGACGACGCAATACTACCTACTCGAGCCGTGGCTATCGAGCCGTGTAAACCGGAGGACAGTGTATTCGAATTGGAATATTTGTCAAGTTTGCGGACTTATGATTTCGACGAATTTTAATCAAAAACCTATATATTTAAAAAAAAGGTTTATGATTAAAATTCGTCTATGAAACAACAATGTGATTGATTTTAAAATAATTGTTAAATAATTAGTGTTTTTCTACTTTGTATTTTCTTTTATAGGTTTCTGCACCCGTGGGTGCCAAACGGAACCATATTACTAAGTCTATACCAATCAATTCAATTCCATCTGTTTCTTCATCGGACCTTTAACTGAGTTTTCCCAAAACCCGCAAAAAACCTTAAAATATGCACCGTTATAGTGGACAAATTGTGAAATAGTAAAATAAACAATACAGGGTTTTTTCTGTAGTCCGAAACCCGTACATAGTTCACACCCTTCACAGATAGCAAACTTGACCCTTGCACGGTCCAGTTAATATACGGCGATCGTAAGATCACTTTACTGTGACCCGTCTTGTCTGTGCTATGACTGCCACGCGGTCACGTGCTCGACGAGCGGGTCGGGGCGCGCGGGCGGCGCTTCACGGATTGCCGCGCACCTCACCCCCTCAGATTGCTTAGCGCGTCGAATCATATCGCCTTAATGGCTTATTTTAGACACTTAAGTGCTTGTATACCTAGTCGAGGAATGAAAAGGTTCGCCACTTTACGACTTTATTTCAATGCTGTTAAGGTCCAAATGTGACGAACCATTTCATTCCGCGACTGTGCTATTTTACATCAGATATAAAAACTAAGACATAAGATATTGTTTAAACTTTTTTATTTTAAACTGTCTACTCAAAACAAATCATAATCGTAAAACTACGGGAGCATACAAGCAGTTTATCTCTCAAAGAAAATGTAGCGGATCGGCTGAGTTAATAAGCCTTCATCTTACTTAACGAAATAATAAGCTAAGTGTAGCAAGGCCCTAGTTGCGCAAGAGTTTACCGGAGCACTCGGTGCAACCCAAAGCGCTACTTTCTTGCCGGTCGATATAATTCGGACGCGTTTACATTGGTCACGCGTATCTGAAAACCCTGAGGTATTCATCAAAAATATGTCATCACCATCATCATCATCATATCAGCCGAAAGACGTCGACTGCTGGACATAGGCCTCCCCCAAAGAGTGCCAAAGTGTCCCGCGCCACCCGCATCCAGCGGACTCCCGCAACCTTTACCAGGTCATCAGTCCACCTTGGATTGGCCTACCCAAACATTAAAAAAAATATATATCGTACCTATATTGGTTTACTACCATGACGGTGGCAAAATGCAAAATGGTATACTTGATGGTAAACGACGCAGTAGCCTATGAACGGACCCAACTCTAGATGGATCGCCGCGATGCGATGGCGATGCGGTCTTCAATAAGGTAGAGGTACATTCTCAGTTGGTATGCTCAATATGTAGATATTGCACTGTGCCCTCCTTTTCTTATATTTATGTACTATTTGCAGTATATAAGTAGATATCCGAAAACAATACTAGTAATATCAAATGTGGCTCGAACTAGATGCATTTAGAACTAAGTGTATCTATTAATACATCGATTCTACTAGGCAATAAATATATATAGAGGACTGAAGGTAATTATAATTATACATTGGACTTGAAATTGTAGTAAAATGACTATAATGTGTAATGAATGATACATCCTGTTTTTTATTTTGCTTTGGAGTAATTTGTGCTTTTTTAGCTCTAGACATTTGTGTCAGATGCAAACAAAAAAAATGGTTGAAAATTTTATCAATACCATTTACCTAGTTCAAAAAAATGCGTTAACAATTTATATCGATTTATGTCGCGATTCACAGTACCTACCTAATGAAATTCTAGACGGATAAGCCCTATGTATTTTTTTAATCCATATAAGTACGTTGGAATGTGCGAAACTTCCTATCAGCTTTTTTATCCTAAAAAAAAGTGACTGAAGTCATTAAGAAAAAAAACCTGAAACGGACACCAGCGCAGTTACGTACCGGTCACTTTAATCATAGATTTTCTAACGCCTTCCGCAAGGCTGGCGGTGCGAGCGGCGGTTAAGCAGAAAATTCTGTTAACAATCATTAATTAAAAGTAATCGTTGATAGCTGCGTGAGTAACTCGTAATGTAATAGTCACATAACTTCACGCTTGTTTTCCCAAAAGGGGTGCGCAGAACACAATAAATTGAATTTTAATGCAGTGGCATTTAAATTTGAGAAAAAAACATTTTTCTTTGTGCTTGGAGTGCCAAGTAATAATTATTTGTCCCAAAGATACTCAGAAATGTAGACCTTATGTTCGTAAAAATACACTGCGAAACACAGTTACAGGTGTCACGATTTTCCAGGTCGGTAATGGGATATTGCCGGCGTGTTTGTACATAGCCGGCGCGTTCGCTTCAAGCAATTCTGGGTATTAAGATGGAGACGATGTGATATGCCTGATGGCCCACGAGCTCTACAAATCTCTTTAGTTGATTCTTATGCCACCAACGGGAATTACGGAGCTATTATAATAAGACGGAGAATTTTGCATCACATGAGTTTAAAAGAAACTGCCAGTAATTTAATCCGCTTTTGTAAAAGGGTTTCAAGACAGAGCTTTACTTAACCTTGAAGGAATCTTAAAAAATGTCAATGCAATGACGTAACACACCTAAAGGTAATCGAATACGGCGGAATCGTATGTCGGGCCGGTTTCGAGTATCGGGTGACCCGCGCCCGACCAACGCCTGTATAAAAACTACCACCCGGCCAGGGACCTTATCAATCGAGCCCCATTCGGTAGACTACCAACATGTACTCCAAAGTGAGCACTGAAATATTAATTGCTTTTTTTGTTTTTTGTTTTAAACCGTTAAAAGTACGGTAAAGTACAATTACGCATTAAAAAAATGTAATACATACATTTGCGCGTTCTTAATTCCTCGATATAAAAATATGTCATCAAGCTCGAAACAAAACTTGTAATTTTTCCCCTTTGACCGTCTTGCTATACCTATATCAATTACAATAAAGCTTTACTCCTATCTATACTGTAATGATTGCAGTGATTCATGTGTTAACAGCAAGTAACTCTTCCACAGATCGCACTATTCAGCGCCCTGGTGGCGGTCTGCTCCGCGGGCCTGATCGTCGACGATGGCCACAGCGGGCACGGGCACGCCGTCTCCTCCCAGAGCATCGTCCGCCACGACCAGCCCTCCCACCAAGTGCAGAGCTACGATACCCACTACTCCGCACCCGTCGCCCACGCCGTCTACCAGCATTCCGCTCCCCTCGTCCACTCTTCCCCTTCCATCATCCAGCAGAGCTCCCACGTGCAACATTCCTATGATCACAGCGCTCCTCTGTTCCACGCGGCCCCCGTTGTCCACGCTACCCCCCTGATCCACGCTGCCCCCATCCATGCTGTCCACCAAACCGCCGAGATCCACCACGCCCCCATTGTGCAGCACGTTGCCCCCGTCGCCACCATCGCCCTCGGCCACGGACACCACGAACAAATCGAAGAGCACGTAAGTAAAAATCAAACTTTAGCCACTTCCGCTCTCGTTACGTTATTGCGAAGGCATTCAGATTATTTACGCAGACTATTGCCTAAACACGCACCTAAACATACTATCATAAAGAAAGTGAAAGGCACAGCTAGCTAATAATATGATTAAAAATGAGATCAGTTAGTACAACCCAATTAACTGTTTATTGTGTAAGCTCCTTGTCATTCTAAGACTATAGAAAGTTTTGTAACATAGCATCGACAATCTATCATGCTGCGATTCGGATTAATGTCTATTTGTCAAACACTCCATTTATATGTAATGTAATATTACTCATTAATCTCATTATTTGCGTAAATCAAACGTTCTAAATAACTATTAATTAATCACTGTTGAGATATTGGATGAAAACTCAAAGCTTCCTGTTTCTTTTCGTAATCATAAGTGCGACAATCTTGCTTATGAATAAATAACGTGTCAAGGGTCCTGCCAAATACGAGTATGCGTACTCCGTGGAGGATCCCCACACCGGAGACCACAAGTCCCAGCACGAGACCCGCGATGGCGATGTCGTCAAGGGCGAATACTCCCTGCTCCAGCCTGATGGCTCCATCCGCAAGGTCACCTACACCGCTGACCATCACAATGGGTAAGGATATATTTTTTTTACATCGATTGTACTAAGCTTTGATGAGCAATGTAAAATAATTAATTTTCGACTGGGTAGTAAATTAGATAAGATGACCTAGACATGCAATGATTCATCTTAATTTAATGCAAGCTGGTATCTAAGTATCCCATTCATATGGAGCATGTTGTACGTACGCATCTACCGCGTTATGTAAAAGAAATCGCCACTATGTTAAGGCCAAGATGAAGCTGGCGAGACTAATTGCTTTTTGTATAGACAGCGTAATCTATTACATCTTTTTATCTAAATACGAACGTTGTTTCAGTCCATAACTTTGATAGCATCTGGGAAAAATCTGCAGCAATACTGCAATTTGACGTGTTTTAACCTGTGTTCAATTGCATCCAATAATGCTTCTAATACAATGCTCAAATTGCACATCAGCCACGGACATTATAGGACACAAGTACCTAATTATTAGTTGTGACATACTCCACTCGGATGATAGGCTCTGAGAAAAATATTTCCCTCGGGCGTTATTTTGTCATCATGGAACATATAACATTTTAACATTAAATGTTTTATTAAGCAGAAACGTCCGCTAACGAAATACAACATTTTCTCAAATGTTAATTTATATTGCTTTTTATGGTTCAACCGACAAATATTGACTGAAGCGTCTCGCTCGTATCGATTTGAATTAATTAATCTACTTAAAAGGTCATATCGCTTGATCTAACTGACTGCATGACGTAACGCCTGCATGGGCTGTCCTCATACAGAACACACTCTGATAGACATGTTTGTACTATGTCCGGTAAACTGATTGTTAAGTTGAACTTTGTACTAAGTTTGACAGCAGCAGCAGGTAATAAATAACTGTACCTACAACCAAAATTGTTTTAAAATCATGGTCTAATTTTTATAATGTTGACAATCCTTTCAAAGATATTGTTTGCTTTCACAAGCACTTGTCATTAGGGCGATTCTCCGAGCCGGCTCGATTTGCTTGACTTCGGTGAACGTATTTTTTTTTCACTTTTTCGATTGGTGACCTCGGTATTCAAGAAAAGGCCTAGATTTAAAAAATATTGGTGGTAAAGGCCTTCATAGGAACCTTGTAGTTCATGGGATATTCGGGTTTTTGCGTACACCGAAATCAAACACACACACCGACATCAATATTCATAAAATAGTATCACCGAATTCAAAAAATGCTTACACCGAAATCAAATTTGAAATTAAACAATGTTTTTTGCTACAAAATAACCTTTATTTCCAATTGGTACACTTACAATATATATATATATATATACAGGGTGAAATAGTATTCACCGTTCAAATTTTGGGAGGTGATTCGGTGGGTCATCTCGATCAAAATTGGATAATAAGTTGTATCCAAATCGCAAAAAAAAAAACAGCTGTTCCATATATTTTGGCGGCCGAGGTCACGCCGTTTGTATGGAACAGCTGATTTTTTTTTCGCGATTCGGATACAACTTATTATCAAATTTTGATGGAGATGACCCACCAAATCACCTCCCAAAATTTGAACGGTGAATACAATTTCACCCTGTATACAGTCGTGGCCAGATAATTAAGAACACGATTTTTTTTCCCATACAGTTGCATACAAATATGACTGTTCAAATTTGATGATAATTTATAATGTGTTTGATTACTTTTGTTTCTGATGATACGGATGTAACCGTGTTTAAATAGTATTTAATATAGTGCACATACGGCTTCTGTAAAATTTAGACTTAAAAAAATACAGGCGATCAAATCAACACTTTTTATAAGTTCATACATTGTTCCTAATTACAGTATGAACTAACTAAAAACTGCCCATTTGACCATCCGTTTTTTTTAAGCACAACTTTTACAGAAGCTTTATATGTTTAACTTAAATACTGCACGCTTTATTACTGATAAATTAATTATTAATAAATTAAAACTTAGACTGTCCCGGTGAAGAATGATTAGGAGAGCCGACCCCAACTGCAATGGGATTAGGCGAGAATAAAGAAGACAGGTCGGTTTATGCCGACGTAAGGAGTATATTATGGTGTTAGCCTAACGACTCCAGAATAACCAAGAGCGCATTGCCGACCCTTTAGTAATAGGAGGATTCGTTGTGTCGACACCTACAAACAAATTAAATACCCTTATTCTCAAAACAGCTTACCATAGGAAGTTCAAGTGACCTTACACTCAGCACCAGGATCATAATCAAACCTACATACATAGTAAGCCGTGGGACATATATGCGAAAGTTTGGATGTTTGTTACTCGATCACGCTTAAACGGCTCAAGATAGTTTATAGCCTGGTACAGTCAAGGTTACTAACATACGTACATTAATAAGGACATAAATATCTGTACAGGACTCTATTGTCAATGTCATAAAAGCGTGTACAGATTTATGTCCTTATTTATGTACTTATGTTACTGTACCCTTGACTGAACTAATCATTTAGCCAGCACTAAACTTTAATGAGAATTAGAGTTTTAAAACCACATAGTTAACAGATCCCTGAATTGACAAATGGTTTTACTAAACAATTTTTTTAGAACTACATATTTACCAATATCCTACACTACTTTTTAACAAAAAAAAATTATTTTCCCACCTTACGTGTAAGACAAGTACCCAGTTTTTGTTAATTATTTTATTTTAACCGTTTTGTTGGCGTGATTGATTTACATACCCAAACCAATTTACACTTTTCCAGTAGTAATGGTCACTGAGCTAAGCCTCGGGCGGACAGACATACGGACATGCTGAAAATATAAGGGTGTTGACTACGGAACCCTAAAAAGCAATCATTTATACATAAAGATTGATTTCGGTCCTCATTTTATTGAATTCGGTGACCAAAAAGTACACCGAATCCGCGGAAATCAATGTCACCGAATTCAATATTGATCGATATTTGCAAATTACACTAAAAGTATAGATAGTACAGGGAAAGAGTTATTCAATAAGAAATCACATACCTCTGAGGATTGCTTATTCACTTTTATAATAATTAAAACACAAACACTACACAATTTAATAGCTTCACCGAATTAAAAAAAACACGTAACCAAACTCACCGAACGACGAACAAACCTTTGTAGTAGCTGCCTATATGACATCAGCCGGCGTCCGCTCGCGTCGGCAAACGTGGTGCGACTAAAGCTACCGGCGTGTGCGTCGCGAGATTCCTACGCCATTTCTTTGTTATGATGCCGACGCGTTTTCTAAATGTCACTGAGTTTACGTGTTACCCCCGGACGCTTCGAAAAAATGCTTTTATTGAGTAAGTTTAATAGATAAATTATCGTAATATGGATTATATATGGGGGAAACTAATGTTGATTACGTGAACCGATGTAAAACATGTACTATAATTCCAATCTTGGGTTATGATTTTTTGTTTAAACCAACTTGGGTAGTGGACGCTCCCACTGAACGTCAATTTGGGCGCTATTTTTTTTTTTCTTCAAACATATGTATATCTACAGAATATCTAAATAGCTGTCCAGGTATCAAAAAGCCTGAAGTATATGTGAGATTTTATTCAAAAATATCACGCACCTATTTGAAGAATTTTTGGCCCTGGACACTAAAAAATGCCACTACGGAGAAATGCCCATTAATGTAACCCACTGCAAAAAAGATGGATATTTTATTTCGTCTGAACTTCGAATTATGCAGCAATAAAAAAACCATAAAAGAGTGCATGGATGACCCTAACATCTGATGTTCTATGCCGCGAGAAATCCTCGGGATTCCTCAAATGCTTTATAGTTCACATAAAGCATTATAGATAGTTTCGATAGTAACCATTGTTCTAATTGTGTTTGTTTTCAGTTTCAACGCCATCGTACACAACTCGGCGCCGACCGTGCACGAACATGCTCCTGCGCACCACGATGGACTCGCCCTCAACGCGTACCACCATTGAATACCCTCTATCATTCACCTAATAATGTAATGAATAAATATTGTTACTATTTATACACATTTACGTCTTTTTGTTAACAGCTGTTAGATAAATTCGTTTCAGTTCAACTTTCTATAAGACTGTCATCATCACCACATCCCATCTGTGAGTTAGACTGTCGCCAGGGTTAGGATGTGTGCTAAAGGCTTGACTGCAAAACTTTGCTGAAGATCGTCTACACTGTAACGTGTAAATAAAATTCAGGAAAGTGTTCGCTGGGGATGTAACACTTATGATGTTAGGTAACCGGGATAAATGCTATTGTTAGAAATAGGAATAGACAGATTTGAATGTGAATAAGAATAGAAGACGCACCCCTCCATAAATATGTGTACATGGAAGGCGTTCTTGAGAGACGAATGGCAACGGATTGTCAAGCATGCCACTAAACCTTCAAGAGTGAAGCGACTAAGAAAAATAACAAGAGAAGAATACGAACTTCCGATCCCAAGAGTTTTGGCAAAGTTTATCCATGAAATCTATTTTTTTTTATTAATAACAACGCAATTAAACAGTGAGTTTTTATTAACAAACAAAGATAAATTACATGATAAAACTCGACAGCTTAGCTACTGGACCAATAGGTTCGACTCATGTATCCCCCCCCCTTGCCGGCTAAATGGCTGCTACTAGGAATGTGAAAAAAATCGTGGCATTAGTACATATAATGAATTTAAAAGGAAAACTATCACGGACAAGTACGAGTATATAGGCATAAGTAGTTACCAAGTAATAGTCGGCCAACTTAAAATGTACTTAGAACTTTCGTACAAATTCGGCCGACGCAACCATTTAGTTGGCGCGCGCGCGACGATGTGACTAAGAAAGACAGGCAACTACGGAACCCTACACTGCGCGTGGCCCGACACGCACTTGGCCTTTTTTTTTTGTTTTTATATTAGTCATAGTTTTAGTTGTACTTCTTTATGTTACGTTTTTAAATAAATCATAACTAAAAGGCGACTATATATCTCTCGGAAAATGTGTGTCGGGGTATTTGCAAATGTAGGTATGTGTAAAATCTGATATGTAAAAAAGCCATGAAGTTCGTCCTTGCAGAATACATTATTATTATATGAATTTTGAATATTAAAACGTTACCCCAAATGTATCCCATATTGTCGAAGACAGCCGTCAACACCATAATTTACCTTTTTTACCCGACTGACTCAGAAAGCGGGTTATGTTTTTCGAGCGTATAGGTATGTATAGGTATATATGTATTGTGCCTAAATTCTTATTCACGGATTCATCTTCGTCGTGGGAGTGACATAGGCTGCAATATTTGTAAAAATAATATTTGGCTTTTTAAAATTAGTTAATTATATGATTGTAGGTCCAGTAAGCTATGCTAAGCTATACACTACTACTGGCTATAAAGTACCTAAGCTTAATTGGTAATTATAGCTAACTCTTGTATATGGTTAAGCACTTCCTGCCTGCAAAAGGCAAAACGGATGCATGTTCAAATCCTGCTATTTGAATCTTAAAAAAATCAAAGCAGTGGAGGATCCAATGAAACAGCTAAGATTTCCGTAACTAGAAAAATATATATGTTATAGTAAATATAGAATTTGAATCGAACAACTTCAATTTATATTATACTAGCTTCTGCCCGCGACTCCGTCCGCGTGGAACTCGTTTATATCGCGGCTTCATACAAACTTTTACCCCCCCCATTTCACCCCTTAGGGGATGATTACGGGGATAAAAACTATCCTATGTTACTCTCCATCCCTTCAACTATCTCCTCTTAAAAAATCACGTCAATTCGTCGCTCCGTTTTGCCGTGAAAGACGGACAAACAAACAAACAAACACACACACACACACACACTTTCGCATTTATAATATTAGTAAGGTAAGTAAGTAATATGGATTACTTTTACAGTTAAAGGGTTACCCTGCAAATGACTCCGATCGTTGTTTTATGCAATCTACATGTACCTAATGTTACCATACCGCAGCTTACGCTCATCGAGACTATAAAGCTTCCAGCCATAACATAGTTTCGCGTTAACTCCGCTTATAGAACCCTAGCATCGATTCCATTATTATGTCACACCCGCAGTTGCCCAAAAAGGTCCTAACTCAGCAGCATTTTCTACTAAAACGCGGTTCTTTGAGTAAATAGGGCATCTAACTCTTAACAGTCCTTATGCAAAATATCATTACGATCTTAAGTTCTGTAATTACGAGTAGGTAAGTATTGAGTAACCGCTAAGCATTAAGGGGGTGCATTAGAAATTATCGCGTGCTTTGAAACGCCATTCTGACTAGATTAAGAAACAATAAGGTCTGAATTATATGATTGTTTATCTGATTTAATCGATACATGATTGCCCAAAGTTTCCTCGATAGAAAAAAAATCCTAAGTTGGGTCTTATTATTTGACGACACAATCAATTTAATACTTTAGTATTTTATCTCATCTAAAATCTCACTTAATGAGATATAAAGAAAACTTCACTGAGTTAGGTATTTATCGAAATTTGTCCACATAAGCCATTCCGAAGAGTGTTGCGTCTCTTTTTCTCGTGCGCGGAAGGCATAAGCGTGTCTCTGTCAAGGGGGCGTGGTTGACTCGAATCTAGGCATCCCCTTAACTTGATGCTTTGATACGGAACCAGCTTGGAGTCGATACCAAACCCTATTGAATCCTTGGAGTATTCGAGTTGGCCATCGCTTTATGTCTAATGTGATTTATACCTTCGCTGCTTCGTTTACTACACAAATCAGGTACTGCACTTTTTAGCCAACTTCGAAGTAAGGAGGTTCTAAAATAAATTGCATTTGTTATTATTATACGTATGCATCAAATAACATCAGTATAATATTTGGGTCACACAGAGTAAAAAAAAGCGTATCCCCAGGAATAACGTCATTCCCTAAAATATAGTGCAATCGTGCTTTAAAATATAGTGCAATCGTACCCTAAAATAAAGTGCAATCGTGCCTTTAAATATAGTGCAATCGTACCCTAAAATATAGTGCAATCGTACCCTAAAATATAGTGCAATCGTACACTAAAATATAGTGCAATCGTACGCTAAAATGTAGTGCAATTGTACCCTAAAATATAGTGGAATCGTACCCTAAAGTATATGGCAATCGTACCCTAAAATATAGTGAAATTGTACCCTAAAATATAGTGCAATCGTACCCTAAAATATAGTGCAATCGTACCCTAAAAAATAGTGCAATCGTACCATAAATAAAATATAGTGCAATCGTACCCTAAAATATAGTGCAATCGTACCCTAATATTTAGTGCAATCGTACCCTAAAATATAGTGCAATCGTACGCTAAAATATAGTGCAATTGTACCCTAAAATATAGTGGAATCGTACCCTAAAGTATATGGCAATCGTACCCTAAAATATAGTGAAATTTTACCCTAAAATATAGTGCAATCGTACGCTAAAATATAGTGCAATTGTACCCTAAAATATAGTGGAATCGTACCCTAAAGTATATGGCAATCGTACCCTAAAATATAGTGAAATTTTACCCTAAAATATAGTGCAATCGTACCCTAAAATATAGTGTAATCGTACCCTAAAAAATAGTGCAATCTTACCATAAAATAAAGTGCAATCGTACCCTATAATATAGTGCAATCGTACCCTAATATGTAGTGCAATCGTACCCTAAAATATAGTGCAATCGTACCCTAAAATATAGCCCAACACCGTAGCCTACGGACGCTTGCATCTCTAGGGGCGTTACATGCCCGTGGCAGACCCTTTAAGATTGTATACAGTCGTTTCTTGAAGAACCCCATACTGTAGGGTCTCGGGAGAACCTCGGCAGCTCAAGGGAGGAAATTTCTCTGAAACCGTCACGTACGGGCATACATTTATTCAATAATAATAAATGAAAAAGGATACTTTCTAATGAAGTTAAAATTTGAAAGATCGTTTACAGAATATACATAGGTACATAATTACAATACACTAAAACAGTGACTAGGAGGAACTAAAATTACGCGGTTAATAATTAAGGCGTGATTTAACGCCAAATCGGTCGATATTAAGAAACGTTTTTACAATGTTACGTATCTCACACCGGGAATGTTCGACGTACGAGTTAAGTAACAACAATACTCATTACTAGGAACGGCGAACCAATAAATAACTATTACAACTACCGACTGAAAATTTATTCAACTTCACCTAGACAAAGATAAAAATAAAAAAGATCACGTTGTGTCATGACTCAATGTGTGATTACAGTTTATTTTAATTAAATAGTAATTTCACGGCACATTACTTTTTCTTGTAAAACATGTGGCCAACAAACGCCGCCTTCCTAATAATAAGCAAAAAACTCCATAGCAGTCGCACGCACATTGCAGGCCCCCGTGTTGACAGGAAAAGATTTGGAAACCAATCTCAATACAGGTCATCCTCGGGAGCTCATGGAGACCTTAATCAGCACCAAGAACACAACACCACATGCCTACAAAGCTAATATTGATGTTATTATGGCTGCAGTATTCTGTAAGGTGGAATTACTTCGCCAGTGAGGCTACTCCACACGATGAGCGCGATGACATACCGCTAAGCCTAACTGAGCACATTTTAATGCCATGATGAGTCTCAGAGCCTTTTCTCTATCGCACACATTGCTTGCACATTGCTTGCTAGTACCCATAACACAAGCCTTATTGAGCTTACTATGGGACTAGGTCGAATTGTGTAAGAATGTCCCCTGATATTTATTTATTTATTTATTGCTGGACCCTTTGTGCTATGTGCTCACATATCTGTGCCTCTTACATTAGCATTTGTCTTAGTTTATGTTATTATTAATCCTGTTATGTGTGCTTTATGGAATAAATGGTGTTTCTTCCTTTATTTCTAATAATCTTACGACTCTACGACTGAAGCTTAATGAGTTAGTACTGAGCAGTAAACTATTAACTAAATTTACTGGACGCCTCGTATCGTAACACCGGGTAGTAATGCCATCAGTTTATTGTACTAGGCCACGTAACCGCCATAGGCTATTTAGTTCTCTTCCTATCCGTGGGAACAAAATATGTGGAATTATCGGTATAATTCATTTGTCCACTTGAAAGTATCGTAAGATAGTTTGACACTATCGTAGTAAAAGAAGGGTAACACAACAGAAGGAACACACACACAGGAGGAGTGGTAATATTGATTGCCTAGTTGCAGAATTTTATTTAGCAAGCCATTAAAATTTAATAAGAATGCCTGAGACTTGGCTCTACGAAATATCTCACAACTTTTTACGCTGGACGAATTTCGAGACTTGGCCTCTTTTTTACATGGAATATTTTTATGGGATCTCATTTCTTCTTGTAGGTTATTGTGTTATCAATGCATACAAATTATGAATGCAGTCCCATTCTTGCTTTGTCATTCTTTGTCCCATTCACTGCAAATGTAACTTTGTAATCCTATATGTACTCGTAATTATATGAGATATAGAAAACTGGTCCGAAATTGCAAAATATTTTAGTTTTTCCTTGGTTTATACACTAAACACTTCTTGTATTCTAAATTTGAAGCTTCTATGTTAGAGTTTTGATGATCGGTCAGTCAGTCAGCGAGTGACATAATTAAGAAACTTTGACTAGTTATAATTCTTAATGGTTCAAATTAAATGAAATTTATAATACCCTGTTTATACAATGCTTGGTTACTGAAAATTCAGGCTTCTAGATTTATCCACAACGAAGTTAGGTCGTAAATGGCCTAAACTGCTTCGAAAAAGGATGGTGCGGCCGTGCCGCTCTTTTACTGGACTTGGTAGGGGCACTGCCATGCCCCCAGATACTTTCTAAGGGTCGTTTGGAATCCAAACGACCCTTAGAAAGTTTCCAAACTTTGGATACGAATATACAATACCCGAATCGGATTGATTAGAGACGATTGTCATTTACATTGTTTACATAAGCGTATGTCTGCTTGAAAACAAAGTATATTTTGGAAAAATGTACATTACGACCACATCATGACACATGTATGTCGCAATTGTACTCGTCCAACATTACCATTTACTTTACTTAAAATGCGAGATATTTTCAAGAACTTGATTCTGAGACTGAGATCTTGCGTCAACGTTTATCAGATGACGGAAGTGGCACTCAAAAATGACGTAATCCGCAACTTATGAACTTATCTATTGCAACTCTATAACTCCTGGCTACTTATGACATATATTAAGCTCATGAATTAGCTAATTCGCATTCACGATCTAATTTTCTTGACTTTGTAATTCAATTAGTATTACTTGCAAGGATTAGAAAATTAAGATGCCAAATCTCCGTATACGTTTACTAAAAGCGGGTCATAAAGGTTTACCCAAGCAAGTTCAATTCAATGCATGTAGGCAAACCATAGAAGGCTAAAAAATTAAGTTTGTTTTACAATATCTCCAATCGGGCGACAAAATATTTTTATCAGGTACCTGTCACTCATTGGTATAGGACGATTATACGGTAGGTACGATTATATCTCATATACATGCCCTTACAGTTGCACCATCCAATAAAGACAACTGTATAGCAATAAACCAAAACGGAGATATAAAAATAAAAAACCACATACGTATGTAGATCATTGTCACTCTTTTTCGAACACTTCAAAGTATTTCTTTTGTTTATTTATTGAAGAATGTGATACAGTTGCATATTTAAATTGTCTCGGGCAAGGTCGTCATTATTGCGGCTATTATTTTGTCTTTTAGGCCACTCTTGCATATGTTCTGGTTGCTGGCAACGCTCTACTTACGTCTTTACGCGGGTATCTAATTACATGTTAACAAGACAGGTTCAATCCTCAAGAGTACTGCCGAGAGTTAATGAAAGTGTTGCGTTAATAACTCACACTCCAACGTGTTAATTAAATCAGGTGTTTCGCTAAAGTCCATACATTGAGATGTAATTTCGAAATACTAGCCCAGCAAACCTTTGCCTAGGACAAGATGCCAAAGTAGGTTATTGTGGCGGTTCCTTAGCAGTTTGGTAGATGGCGGCGGTCACGTCGTATCTGATCAGATATCCCGAGTAGACAACCGAAAGGGTCGTAAAACGTAATCTTTGTCACATTGCTATGTGATCGCCGTTGTGCAACTGAACGCTACCCCAGCCAACATTCCCGTAGAAAGTAAAAGAGACATACCGCTCTGATTTTTACATTTATTGTCTAACATCTGTTCTGTCACCTTGAACCAGGCTGGGTGCTGCGTAATTTTACGTAATTACTTTATCATTATCAACTACCGTAGTCTTGCGTAGACAACGCACACTGCGTCGCATCTCGGCGGTTAAACCAATATAAAAGTCAGCGGCTCCGCTCTTCACCACCAGTCGTGTGTGGTCGTTCAGACGAAGCAAACCTTATTCAAACGCAAAATGATCGCCAAAGTAAGTGCCCGTGATTCACTAAGTGAAAGGATTGTTCGCACCGCAGTCGCCCTCTGTGTTCTGGAGCCACGACTACCCCTTTAGACTACAGAACGTAGCATCATTGTCAACTGCCTTAATTGCTTTTCATCAAATTGGTTAATGATAGTTTAAATTTTTAAGGTATATGGGACCATCCTCTTATTCATTTTTGGGGAAGTCCTGATAACAGTTTTATTAAAAAAACTCGGAAATTCTTCCTCATATTAGCGTTATCCCGGTTACATTCTAAAGGAGCCGGGAGTCTACTTGCTATCTATCCTAGGTATTGTTACATTAACAGTTATCCATTTCAAATCACTACGCGGCCGTTATATCCAAAGCTTATTTTAGAAAGAAACGTACCAACTCCATAAAAGACAGACTACACCTATGTAGCTTGACGCAACATATACGCAGTGACGTCACATGCGTCGTCATTTTGCTTGCGCAGATCCTCTAAGCTTCAATGTGAATCCATAAACCGACCGCATCAAAGATCCTTTTTAACTATAACTTGGTTACAGGCCGCAGTTCTCCTGTCCGTGGTTGCGTTGGCAGCGGCTGGAGTCATCCAGCTGGGCCATTACGGCGGCGAGGAGTACGGCCACGAGGCCGTCGCGTACGCTGCGCCCGCGCACTACGGAGGACACGAGGACCATCACGTCGACTATCACGTAAGATTGGCTCCATTGTCAAACGGAATCTGAATCAAACATTTATATTCGAGACACTAACACTAACTACAAAAAGTCAAAATATGCTGTGCCACGAAACTGACCAAACTCAGCATCTTGTTGGCAGCCAGCGTCCGTTGGCAGGTTGAATTTTTGGGAAATGTGATATTAGCGGTAGAGAGAGAGATATTCCAGACTTCAGACTTGGCGATCCAATTTCGATCTTGATCTATATCAGTTGGTTTAGAAGCGGTCAAACAATAGGTTTTGTTCACCAGCGTGAAACTATTTTATCGCATTTAACATCGTTACGGCAGTGTATGTCCTGTTTCAAGACTTAAACTATCCCCTTTCGAATGTATCATCTAAGTTTCTAATATAAGTTAATTCAGCCTGAAAAGACAGTAAAAAAACGTATTTTTTGTGTTTATATCAATAGCATAGATTCAGCACAATTAATAATCCAGAAAGTAAACATTTATTCGTGACACACACAAAACGACAAACATTTAATAAAAATACAAATAAACACGTCACGAAATGGTCCCAACTCAGCATGGTGCTGGTGATTACCAGCGCTGGTCTTCCGTTGGAACCATTGGTGAAACCACGGGGGGCAACGCACACATTACAATAAAAATATAAATATAAAAAACGTACAATAATAATAACAACAATAACACACAACAGTCAATCAATTGAAAAAAATAAAACAGAAAAAAATATATTCAAAGGGTGATATGGCAAGGCATAAGTAAGAATGCAGAAATGAGTAGGTATATCGATCTTTTATACCCACATTTATGCTAAAAGTGGCGCTGGAACATACGTTTCATGTGCTCTGCCTACCCTTTTTGGGAATAAAGGCGTGAATGTATGTATGTATGTATATATACAGGGAATTAATAAAGGCCAATAACTATAATTATAATTATATGCAGCTAGTATCCAATCCATATAATTTTCTTCACGGGTTGACATGAGCAGCAAGCTACGACATATCGAACTCCACCGGAACCAATCGTAACCACCAACTCTCATATAAATATTGTCTTATTTTAATTGTTATACATAAATAATTCTTGAAAGTAGCACACCAGAAGATAAAACAGGTTAACTATCAGTTTTTGACACACAGATCGCCATAAATGCAAAAAAATATATAGAACAAAAGAAGGACATTTTTACGACCCATTAAAAAACGTAAGACCGACAGAAATGTTTTCTGCAACACCTAACTTAAAATGCGTATCAGAAAGGCGAGCAGATTTCCAAATCCCGTAAAGCATTAAGCTCCGTTGTTTCATTTCATTACATCGCGTACATTAACCTTCAACAAATGAACATCGCGGCCGTTCCGCGCCGAGCATGTGCAGCCGCAAGTAACCGTCGCAAAGCTCGTTACAATTACAACACACGCTGCCGACAATTTATGACATTAAGTACATGTTACTAATCCAAAACGCCAGGTACAATACAATTAGATAACCAATATAACCTAACGACAGCGTTCAACACGCATGAAAATCTAACATAACAGATCCAATTTTCTCCTAATTAACGCTGTTACTCGTACGCTACGGATAAACAAACGCCTCTAATATCTCGAGTGGAGCAATAAAGCTGGTTTTGTTTCCCTGAGCCTACGTTACCCGGCGGTGGCGTAATACGAAGTAACGAGCTAATTGATGGCTTGCATAAACTGCGCGTGTTGCAGCCCGATTCAACACAATCAGCTGCGTTTCCGGGATACGGCGGCGCCCGCGGCCGTCCCTATCTAACTTGCGTCACATACTCTTTTTGCATCGAAGAAATGGACCAATGCATCGAACAACACAGAAATATGCAGCTTCCTTAAACCAACTATGTTGAATAATGCAAAGCACGCACGCTCAACCCTATCATATGAAGTATTTCCTATCCTATCACGTGTGAAGTCAAGTGTCGGGAAATCTTTTATAAATTGCATTAAAGCATACTACTAAGTCTTACAGCGTGTAACGGAATAGCGTTATAACCAATTTCGATAAAGTCGAGCTCTAAAATTAAGTAACACCTACTTATCCCCTTCACGTGTGAACTGTAGTGAAAATCTATCATTAAGTATTTATGAAATTGGACTATGTTTTACAGCCTCAAATTAAATAACATAAGTGTCAATTTCGGTAAACTCGAGCACAATTGAGCAACAACATAATATCCCACGACGGAGGAATTAACGGACGATGTAACTCAAAGATAATTCATGGCTCAGACCGTTGTCGCTAGTCTTTACGGTTCTGTCATAAATCGAGCACCGCGGGTAATGATATGATATAAAGTGGATTACATAACAATTTTGCATATAACTTAGTATATCCCGGTCGTGACTGCAGGGCCGATAACAGAGCGGTTCCCAGGGTGCTTGCGACATTAGCGCCCACAAATCACGAGGCCCCAGGACGTAATGACTGTCATGATACAAGGGAAAATGGACCGTTGTTTGCATAAACCGGCGCGTGCTCTCACGCTTGTTTTAATGGCAGATGTGGAATCATTGCCGGCCGATGCTGACCTAAATATACCCGCGGTTGCGTAAAAGCTCTCACGATTTGACAGTTTTACTTTGTCACTAATCTGGATTAAGCACAGTTTTCATTTAACTTGCTCGCTTGCGCAGTCCGTGAACGTATCCAGCTTATCTGATTTAAAACAATGGCAAACGTTACAGTTTCCAATTGTTAAAGCCGATCATGTAATTGTAGTGCTGATTATACAACAAATAGGCACTCCGCTAATAGACAATGTCAGGCACTAATGCACCTGTTGGTCGGCAATAACATGTGAACGCACTTGTGAAATAAAAGTAATTTAACATGATGACAAACGAGCAACTGTCAACATTGCCAACGAAATCCAGATGCCATTCTGTTTTTGCTCGAATTTGCTTTGAGGAATTGTTTGAAGAATAACGTTGTTGTTGTATTGTGGAATTTTACACGTAGCCAAATATTTAGGTCATTGCAAAGTTCAGTGTTTATTTGAACAGGTATCACGACCCTAAATGTTAAGTGCGTTAGCATTAACGATTGACCTATTGAAACGACATCGACATTCCAACTTTGCTCTAATAAATCTAGCATTTGCCAATTAGTATATTCTCTCAAGCTAGTGTCATTCGACCGTTTACTTTTTTCAACAGGCCCATCCCAAATACGACTACTCCTACTCAGTATCAGACCCCCACACTGGTGACCACAAGACCCAGCACGAGGCCCGTGACGGCGACGTCGTGAAGGGCGAATACTCCCTGCTGCAGCCCGATGGCTCCTTCCGCAAGGTCACCTACACCGCTGATGACCACAACGGGTAAGATGGAACTACTTTAACTACAATTTACTCCTGAGATAAAGATGCGCATTATTGCCAGTGCCCAGGATTTGTAGACTTGTGGAGTTGTGGCAAAAGTTGTTGGCTTATTAGCAAAGCCTTACTTTTGTTACACCCAGATAAATATTAAATATTAGTGGACAATCTTACACAAATCGACCTAGTCCCATAGTAAGCTCATTAAGGCTTGTGTTATGGGAATGTTTTGGAATTACGAGGGAAAGGGTAGTTAAATAAATAAATAAATAAATATTAGGGGACAATCTTACACAAATCGACCTAGTCCCATAGTAAGCTCATTAAGGCTTGTGTTATGGGAATGTTTTGGAATTACGAGGGAAAGGGTAATTAAATAAATAAATAAATAAATATTAGGGGACAATCTTACACAAATCGACCTAGTCCCATAGTAAGCTCATTAAGGCTTGTGTTATGGGAATGTTTTGGAATTACGAGGGAAAGGGTAATTAAATAAATAAATATTAGTGGACAATCTTACACAAATCGACCTAGTCCCATAGTAAGCTCATTAAGGCTTGTGTTATGGGAATGTTTTGGAATTACGAGGGAAAGGGTAATTAAATAAATAAATAAATAAATAAATATTAGGGGACAATCTTACACAAATCGACCTAATCCCATAGTAGCAGTAGTAGTAGTAGCTCAATAAGGCTTGTGTTATGGGTACTAGACGACGATATATATAATAGATAGAAATACTTAAATACATAGAAAACATCCAAGACTCAGAAACAAATATTCATGCTCATCACACAAATATTTGCCCTTATCGGGATTCGAACCCAGGACCTTCAGCTTCGTAGGCAGCGTCACTACCCACTAGGCTAACCGGTCGTCAGATGACTATAGACCTTATTATGATGAATTGATGACTTAGAAAGAGCATTCATGATTAGGTAATTATTTAGTAGTGACTGATCAGATTTAGCTCTGTATGTTAATGAATATATCTTTGGCACTCTTTGGGGGAGGGTTATGTCCAGCAGTTGACGTCTTACGGCTGATATGATGATGATGATGTTAATGAATAACCACTAAAGACCATTCTTTTGGGGTATTCAAGAATGCGGATAATTTAACCCTCACGTAAATAATCACCATCATCATACCAACCGAAAATGGCCCACTGCTGGACATTGGCCTCCCCCAAAGAGTGCCAATGTGACCGGTCCTGCCCACCCGCATCCAGCATACTTTAAAACCCTATTTATGCATGCGGCTAGCGTGATGGGCACCTTGCACCTGGAGTGGCGCGGGGCGGGTTATTTGATACTTAGTTTTAGTTTAGATTAGTACTGAATTTTAGGTTTAGGTTTCTAATGTTATGTAAGGTTTTGACTGTTTTTCTTTAATAAATCTATGTTAACAAGATTTATTCATTCGCTTCTAAAATTGTATCTTAAGTATAATAGTATTAACGTCGTTTTTCCTTTTCAGTTTCAACGCGGTAGTACACAACACCGCGCCCGCGCACCACGAGTACCACTAACCGTCGGTGCTCATAGCCAGTGCTCTCAATGTGATATTATACCTTTAATACTTAATTAGATAGTCTTTAGTCGACGACCTTTACTGTTATAAGACTGCGGCGAAAATAAACTATTTGAAAAACTTTTTTTTCTTTCCTAGTGTTTTAAAAGGTATCTACAATGTACAAACTCTAAACTTGACACTCGATCTTTAACCCGACGAACGCTCGTAGTCTGTAGTACAATATCCTCCGCTCCCTAATTAGGATGCTAAATTCAGGTAAGTGTCATGAGCCCTTTACTATTTTCCGTTAGTAACACACGTGTGTTACTAGCGCGCTCGACGGGTTAAATGCACACAGTTTTTAGTCACGTTTTTGCATTTTTTTGTGAAACGGTTTTTTGCGCTCTATACAGCCAACTGAGGCTTGAACGCACGATTTTTTATATTTTTGCCAAGTTAAGGTTTAAGTACTACAGAATGTTCTTTCAGTACTACACATCGACCTTGCCCTGACTATAATAATAATATAGTTATAAGTATGACACTGTAAAGATTGTACAAAAGATACACCTGGGTCTATTTTTTTTTCGGCCTTGTTACATAGAGATAGAGACAGGTTTGCACTGGGGTTTGCCTGTATCGCAGAAGACCAAATTACATTTTTGCATTGCATGGGTTAAAATGTTTAGAACAAAAATTAGAGAGATAAGATATTAAAATTAATTATATAGAAACAGATAAGACTAATCGTCGTTGCATACGTAAGAATATTTAAGCAACTAGCATATTTTAGTACATACAATTGTTGAAATTGTATGAAAATATAAAACGTTCATTAAATATAATCAAGAGTGCACTGTGTATATAATTTCAGTAGAAACTGTAATCGAAACATTTGCTCTTGACTATTGTTTAGGTACCTCCCCCCAAAATATTGCTACGAATGAAGATTTTTTTTTAGTTTTCTGTATATCATCAACTACTCATTGGACGATTCTAACGAGCCCAAACCTAACGGGGTTAGGTCGGTTAAGTACTGAATTCCCATGGCCACATTCTGTCTCCATCATCAGATCAGCTCGACGGTACCATAAAATTGAATTGTCATCCGAACTTTATATTTACTTAAAATTTCAGCTTAATCGGATAACGGCAAGTGACAGAAAATTGGATTGCATGATGGCCAACTTACTTGCACTACATACATACGAACAAGAAAACTTGTAAAAAAAATGTAGACAACTAATTATTTTTCTCGTACCTATTCTGTCTATTCCCTACACGAAACATTGCATTACTTTATGCAGATTGATTGAATTTCGAACATCGTAAAATCATCCAGCATTAGAGCTCAGTGTAGGGATCCGTAGTTTTTGTAATCGTTTTCAAAAACTATTCAACCTATCAAGTTCAAAATAATTTTCCTAGAAAGTTTTTATAAAGTTCTACTTTTGAGATGTTTTTCATATTTTTAAAACTTATGGTTCAAAAGTTAGAGGGGGGGGACACATTTTGTTTTACTTCTGGAGCGATTATCTCCGAAAATATTAACATTATTAAAAAAATATTTTCACAAACCCGTATTAATTTTTAAATACCTAGCCAACAATATATCACACGTTAGGGATGAAATGAAAAAAAAAACACTCCCCCACGTTTCGTATAGGGGAGGTACCCTAATTAAAAAAAAACACTTTATTTTTCCACTTTGTCGGCGTGATTGATATACATATTAGTACCAAATTTCAGCTTTCTAGTGCTAACATTTACTGAGATTATCCGCGGACGGACGGACAGACAAAGCGAAACTGTAAGGGTTCCTAGTCCACTACGGAACCCTAAAAAAGATTAGAATAGAAGAAACATTTATTTTACCCTCACTCCGACACTCGTGGTGATGACGCGTATACGCGTCTTATGCGTCACAATTTCGCAATACTTTATAATACTTGGCGTAAGCGTATATTATCATTGTGGTCGATTTGGAAAAGGCGTTCTAAGCAAACTATCCCTTTTCCATGGCTCTTCCTTAATACAGTATTCAGAGTAATGATGCGTAGTTGCAGTGTCTAAGAGGCAACCGGATGGCTCGCGGTATTTGAGCTCCCGAAGTGTTGTGGAACTGCCCTGTGCAACCCGAACTGAGCCAACTTGGGATGGGCGGAAATAAAAAAATTAAATGGAAAAAAAAAACTGTCGCGAGGCTGCCGATTGTAACGGCGCGGCAGCGGTTGCCTGAAGTGCTCTGTCTATAATCTGTTTATTCTATGAAATGCTGGTCTAAATCCTGACCGACTATTCTTTTTTGATGCCAGAAATGATAAAAATGTGAAGTATCTGGGATAGATACAGATATGCAGATATATCTTTATACAAACCATTGCATTACGTTACGTATGCATGTACAATCACTATCAAATATATATTTTTATACTCGTCGACTTTAATGTTTGAATTAAGACTTCGTAGACCAAACTATAATCACATAATTTTTCTATGAAGCTCCCAACACAACTATATAAAAAAAAATACAGGGTTGCACTCCGGGAGTGCCGGCAGAAGTGAAAACTCAATGACATTGTAACAATATTTCGATCAGGTCACGTGACATCTTACGGTCACGTGACCTGTCTCGAATCTCTCGTCTTACGAATCTTACGGTCACGTGACCTGTGGCGAGTTTAACAATATTTCCCCATCACAAAAGTGCACAGCGCCGCTAAATAAGTTTTCACTCCAAAAATTACAACTGCTTAGACAACTATAATGAATTTGATTAATCAAGTAGAACAAAAGACATCAACGAAACGCTGAGCCGGTGGGCAACGCTTCGTTTCAGCAGGGCTTAGATTATCATTAGATACCAAGTTTGTTTAATTATTTCAGTTGACTCGTAGAATAGTACATTGTGTAACGAGGGGCGGAAGTGGAATATTGCGAACAAGAGTCTATCAGAAGCCCGACGCCGAAGGCGGAGGAGGGCTTTTGTTGACTCGCGTTTGCAATATTCTTACGCCCGTGTTATACACAATGTTTTTCATCACATTTGCGAGGAAACAAATACATTTTAGATGAAATTAATACAAATCGTAATAAAAACTTCAACATGCCAGTCGTCCATTTTGTTGAATTTGACGCGAGGCGCGTATGGCAAAGACCCTTCGGTATACAGCCACGATTTGAAAACACTTAAAAACATTTTACATAGACACTAAATATCTACATATTAAAGCTGTAAATAATTCAGTTAAACATGTTTAAGTAGTTTTTTAAGTTTAAATTTATTTATAAATACGTTTTCAGACATCGTATTTGATATAAAACCTCTTTGCTCTGTAACTGCCGCATGAGTGACAGATACAATTTAAGAAAAAAACCATTACGCCCGTGGGCGTAACACAGGCTATTACAGCTCTGTATGTCTGCGCATTATGAAGCCCTTTTCGAGCAAGTGTGATGAAAAAAGTATTGTATACAATAGTTACACAATTAACTCTTCAATTATCGTACGGTACTCGACTTTAAGAGCCCTTCCGTGCGTAACGATTGTATAAAATACTGTTACTCTTCAGGGTGCTCAAAAATATCTGAATGTCGTAAACTCGAGTAGGTATTGATTTTCGTGAGATTTTACTGCAACATCTGTTAGCGGCTGGTTTTAATCGGCGGCAATTAATCGGCATTGTAAGTCTTGTCCCTAGAACGTAATTATCATAAAGTTAACCAATCATGTGGAACGAATAATCATCAAAGCGTAAATTGGTAAAAGCGGTCACCAAGGAAGAGATACGCATTGCTTAGAAAGCGTTCATATCAACCCGGCGGATCATATTAGGAAATCAGTTCCTGTATATACAAAGTAAATGTTTTAATTTTCTTCCTATTTTAATGACTTAAAAATATGCCTTTTCAGTCGAGTACCATACCACGTTTAGGCCACAAAGCTTGCTGAGTGGCCGAATTAAGGTACGAGAGTTTAAAAGCTAATTATATAACTATTACATGCAATACTTTTTCTTCGAGTTAACGGAAATAATAATTTATTAAACAAACTTCATATCTATTGAAAATCGCCCTGCTGAAACGAAGTGCAGCCAACCGCTTTTTTATTTTTGCGCGTTGATGTCTTCTGGAAATCGAGCCTCGTGACTGTGTAGGTACAGTTGAATATTTCGATTGTCCATAGAGCATAAACTTTTTCATCTGAATAAAAGTATTCCATTGCGTTATGGTTTGCGAGGTTCTAATTTAAAGATTACAGTCGACGAGTATAAAAAATGCATTGCGATTCATTGAACAAGCGCTAGGTCAGTAGGCTCTGGCAGCACGGCTATCACGCGACGGCGCGCGAGCTCTCTCGATTTTTCTCGCACTATGCGTCTCTCTCTCTTATCCTTACTTAGAAACGGGTTAGAAAAATCGAAAGTATGTCGCAGCCGTCCCATGATAGACGTGCTGATTGCCAAGCTTTGGCAATAATTATATCGTATGTCCCGCTGTTCGGCTGTTCTCATCTACAAATCGCAATTCTCAACCAACTCTTTTAAAAAATTGTGAGCAATTTCATTAATTATAATACGTACCGCCGTTTTTTTTTTCTTTTTAAAAAGGGTTGCGAGTGGTACAGCTCACAGAGCCATCAGTTTTTTAGTCTACTTATCAGATTATGCATTTGTGTCACAATGAAGACATTAAGATATACCCAATAAATCCAATTGTTTTTCTTTGAAATAAGAACAAATTACATCTACTTATAGGTACGAATCTAAGGAGTACTGAGTAATTTCGTCGTTTTTACACGGATGATCAGGGGAGCGATATTTGACTTTCGAGCGCTCTACTCTTTCACTCGAAAACTGACAAAAATGATGAAATGCTATTTTGAAATGACGATAGAAAATTAAAAAATGAGCGGTATTGACCACTCGTATTGAATTCTATTGGTAGAAAGTAAGTGCCTGTAATTTTGACACTACAATAGCATTTACTTTTATTTAATTTTCGAGCGCTCGAAAGTCAAAAATCGGTCCCCTGGTGTGTCAAGACCATATTATTTGACTTATAGGTTAGGTTAGGCGATGATAGCTGACACTGGTGATAGTATGGCATAAGTTAGGCAACATCCAAATCACTTAGGTACTTTTACAGGGATTTAAGCGTTGAATTTATGAATTTTACGAACTAGGCTGCAAACACCGTTTCGTTAAAATCGAATGAGGTAATGTCAAAATAGCCAATGCTATTTAACTTGAAACAGAAGTCATCATTCATTATGTTCATTATCATGACTGCATGTTGTATTAGAATTACGCGGTTATTGTTCCTGACAAAACATAACCCTGATATTTGCAACCTTAACCAATGTCGACCCAATACAATAGTAAACTCTTACGCTATGAAATACTTACGTGATCTAAGTGCCTGATAGAAAATTGAAGCAATGATACTACGGAGGTCCGATACCAAATAATATTCCAATATTATTACGCTTGCGTGCAAGTAGTAAAATCATAAAATAAATTAGTGAATGTGTAATTTCTTGTAGCACACGAAATTTAATAATTAATTATATTTTCCTAATATAATCAAAAGCAGACCACTTAAGTTAATTAAATTATGATGGCATTTATTTCAACCAATTTCTTAAGCGTTATCTAAACACTGGCTGGTGATTCCTTAGATCCCGGTGGTTGACTTTACCGAATCTGACAGGCCCATTAACTTAACTCACTGATTCAGTACTAGTTTATATTTACTCTTGCTCTGAAGAAACCTGAATTATAATTGTCCCTTGTGGACGACGGACGCATTGAAGTCAAATCGAGCTGCCCGTTCGAGGAACGACGAAAATCGCTTTCAGAGAATATGGAAAATTTAAGGACGTACTCTATGAAATAACAAAAAGAGTGTAAATCTTACACAGGCGAGAAATCAATCAACTTTTCCTGCCTTACTTTACTCCTAAAAGTTTTAAGTAATAATGTAAACGTTTCTGCGCAGACATAAAATTCAGGCGCATTTTTAAAATTCTACGCGATATTCAAGAAGCAGGCAAGGCTGTTTACTTAGGAGTTTTCTTTGATTTCAAAGCTATTGCCCGACAAGTTTCTTTTTGACCCTAGCCACGTTGCGGATTTTTTATGGCAAAGAGTACTCTTTGACAACAGACGTTAGAAGTCATCAAATGCCACCGATGTAAACATGTGGAAGACGAAATACTTCGCGATTGTAATAGTACATTACGTACCTAGAGCGGTGAATTCGTGAATGACCCAGACCACAGGTGCCATAAATATGCGATCTCGGACTTTACGAATTACCGCCCTTGGTGCGTACATAATTTTACGTCTTCTCCTGGGTGAGATTTGCCGCTGCGCCCATGGGCGGTAAATCTCACTTACCGCACAGAGTGACGTAAAATAAATTACAATAAATATGCCGATAGCAATCCATAGCGATGTAAGAAAGCTTATTTTGAATATAATTGAATATTTACAACAAAAAAAAGGATGCCGGATTGTCTAGTGTGTCTATAAACAATTTCTTGAAATTGGTTGTTCACAACAAGACCGGTACTGGCTTTTTATAGTGCGGTCGTAGGTATTGATTGAACTGGTAAGTTTTGTTGGATTTACCTAGTAATTTCTTTTCTTTTAAAATATTGTGATATAAATATAAGACGAGAATAGAAAAAGGTCCTTCACCAGAATCCTAGACCGAAAGTTATAATTGAGGTCAACGGTCATGAAAGCGACACTTCAGAGGTCACAATCTGAAAAATACTTAAATATGGAATATGTACTTGGAATCACATTATGGATGAATAGGTATTTATTATAGTAAACCATAGAATGTTTACATTCAACAAACAGCACAATGCCAATACATACTGTCCCGACTATACATGACGTATGTACATTATTACCATATACTATGCGATTTACAGCAACACTATCACACACATCTTAAAAATAGGTACCTATAACGTAATTTACTGATATTCAATGAGACCTTATATATATGTGATATTTGTGGGTATGATTTGTTGCGAATAGAGCGGTTCTTAAAAGTAGAGTTTTGGAATTAGTCTTATTTTGTTTTCATCACTTACTGAAAACAAAATATTAAGTAGGTACAAGTAAAGTATTTGTTGTACTATCAAATTGAAATGTAAACATTAAGTAGGAACCGTCAGTCAAATGTACAAGAACTAAGTGCATACCTAGAGACAGCAACATTTCATGAGACGTCCACTGAAACGCTTAAAATAGTTAATCGTTAGAGGCATCGTCATAAAGCCCACGGCCGCTGAAAGACCAACACGGGTTGGGGATAAAGAAACAGTCGTTCCCGGTCACATTTCATCACTAGCCGAACCATCTGAAACAAAAGCAAATGTCACGCTATATTACCCACTAATTGTGAGTCTCGTGAGCTGAATACAGAAGATGAGACAAGAACTAGTGTTAAAATCTTCATTAACATTTTAATTGTTAACCTCTATTCATCCAGTAATGACATTGATGGTTTGTTTCGGTATTACCGAACAGAATATTTTAAGACAAACAAAGCACCTTTTATAAGTCGAGACACTTTCAGAAAAATGGCAGTAGTCTTCCACAGATCAGCTGGAAAGATGATTTCAAAAGTAAGTATTTTAACTTACTCACTTATTTTTGTAAATAAGATTTTTTTAACAACTGTTTTTGTTTCAGGGATTTGTGGCGGCTATAGTGTTAAGTTTAGTTTGGATAAAGTCGGTGGCGGGTGGCACGTCGTACTCAAATGTGTATGTGCAAAGCGGGCCAGGGCTCTCTTACTATGGTCCTGCGGCTTTAAGAACCGGGCAACTCGCACCTCTGGCTACGGCGCCTCTAATATCAAGTCTGTTGCCGCCGTGTGTGTCCCCGTGTGTCATTCCTGGTCAGCAAGTAGCTGCATCAGCTCCAGTTGCAACCAGCAGTGCCAACTTTGTATCTTATAAGTCACCAATAAGCGTGCCAGTAGTTGTGGCGCCAACCAATGATGTAAGTAATCAAATCTAATTTAATGTATGCCAGAAAGTTTGTGTATGTATTCGGAATCTTTATAACTATTTATTTTAGGATGCCACAAGCTACGAGTATTCATACGTGGTTTACGACGAGGATACCGGTGACCAAAAAGCTCAAAAAGAGACAAGCGATGGCTCTGTAGTGCGCGGCCAATATTCACTAGTCCAGCCCGATGGGTACGTTCGAGAGGTGCAGTACACTGCTGATGACATCAGAGGGTAAATCATCAAACTTTAACATTATAATTACGAATACGTACAGTCAAGTCCAAAAATATGTATCGATTTCATCCTCTCATAAATATGCACCGAAACCTTAGCCAACTGACATAAGAGCTATGGGACATATTTATGAGTAAGTTGTATGTACCCATATTCTTACACTTGACTGTACCGTACCTACTATGATTACACCCATTTATTTTATACCTATATTTTCTCAGGTTCAATGCAGTCGTCAAGAACTTTTTACCCGAAGGAGAAGCAAAAGCCCTTCCACCATGTCCCGAAAACAAAAGCGAAGCATTAAAGAAATCCCATGTAAAATCTGAAGAAGCACACGATCTCGAGCCAGAAGCCCACGGAGAAGCACATTGGAAAGAGCACGGTCATGAAAGTCATAAAGGCCATGATCACGACGAACCTAATCATGAGGAACATAAAAAGCACGGACACGAGGAACATGAAAGCAACGAAGAACATCCTGAGCCTAAAAATCATGAAGAACATGAAAGCCATGAGGCCCATGGGGGACACGAAGAGCCGGAAAGTCATGAAGATCATGCAGAACTCAAAGGACATGGCCACCACAGTGGTCACGAGGAGCACGGATGGCACGAAGAACCCGAAAGCCACGAAGAACATGCAGAACCTGGCAGACATGAAAGTCATGAGGACCATGGGGGACACGAGGAGCCGGAAAGTCATGAAGATCATGCAGAACCCAAAGGTCATGGCCACCACAGTGGGCACAAGGAGCACGGAGGGCACGAAGAACCCGAAAGCCACGAAGAACACGCAGAACCTGGGGGACACCAAAGTCATGAGGAACATGAAAGTCATGAAGAGCACGGGGGTCATGGAGAACCTGAGGGTCACGAGGAACATGGAGAGCCTGAAGGGCACCAGGCGCATTCTACACATGAAGAACACGGCGAACACGAAGAACACGCACCACCAGAAGAGCATGCTGAACCAGAAAGCCACGAAGAGTGGCACGGTGCTGAGAAGCATGGAACCGTGGAGAAGGAGGAAGAACCAAGAGCGACACAAGCTGTTGAAGGATTACCGGGCGACGTAAATGCACTTGTGTCCTACAACGACGTCATCAAATGCATACAATCCGCCATTAAAGGCGCTAAGATGCCTCAACCATCGGTTTCCCCACTTACGTACATTATCTTGAACAAGCCTTGCTAAACACATATTGTTTGGTCGTGACATTACCGTCTAGTCTTGAATTTGATATGTTACGAGATTCATAAATTTTTCATTTGATGATATAAAAAAAAATATAAAGAACTAAGTTACTGGAAATTAAATCTGTAACATAAAATAACGTCCGTTTTATTGTAAAATAGAAACAATGTCTTTTACCACTTAAAACAAAAACAGAGCGTTCATAATTTTGAAATTGTTATTGTTCCTTTTGTTGAAATAAAAATAATCTCTTATATTGTACCTAGTACTTTATCATGTAGGTTACCAACACCAGCCTAAGTAATCATAATCACAATTAATGCAATATACTATTTTTAACAAATCGATCAATGTCTTGTCAAGCCTTTTTACATACCTATTAATGTACTTAATACAGATTGATTGCGATAAAATGTTGATAGCCAAGTTTCATTAAAAGCACCTCTGGTCATGTCACGTACTAACTGTTTAATCTAATGTCCTTAAATTTCAATGTCGGCAACTTCTTTTAGGTTAAAAGTCTTATCAATCAACATGACTAAATCTCAATTAGTAAATTAATTCCTAATTAAACAGCAAACTAATTTTAAGTTTGTTAAAAAAAGTGTGTGGAAATAATTTTGTGCAAGATTATTTACAGTAGATACCGACCTATACTTAGGTTACTTTGCTAGACAAGGTCAACTTATGCTAATTTTTACGGACTTATTTTTCGCCATTACTTACCGAGAAACACAGTAATCTCAATCACACAAGGATACGTGCATTGCATGATAATAGCCATAATAGGCAACGTTCGACTGATCGAGAACTGACCATACCTAATATAATACCATGGAGAACTTAAAGTACAAACGCAATATTATTTTTCTTCATTAAATGAAACCGGCATCAAAATGATTATCAGTATTATTAATTTGGTTCTTTTCTGTGAACATAATTAATTACATATATTCAGGTACAGGTGGTTATTCTAACTTATACATTTTATAGTACCCACTTTATTTCTATTAAAGTTATATTTCATCATAATCATCCTAGCGTTTTCCCAGGGCTACCCACGCTGTGCCTTTCGGTACGTGGTCACCACTCGAGAACCTTTCCGCCCCAACGGCCATCGGTTCTACGTGCAATGTGCCCCGCTCACTGCCACTTAAGTTTAGCGATTCCGAGGGCTATATCGGTTACCTTGGTTCTGCTGTGGATAGCCTCATTTCTGATGCGATCACGCAGAGAAACTCCCAATATAGCCCGCTGTATTGTCTTTTGGATGACTTTGAGCCTTCCTATGAGGCCCTTAGTAAGCGACCACGTTTCAGTGTCATATGTAATCACTGGCAACACACACTATTCAAAGACTCTCGTCTTGAGACACTGCGGAATATTGGACGAAAAGATGTGCCGTAGCTTCCCGAATGCTACCAGCCGGTTCGTATTCGACGATTGACCTCTTTCTCGAAGTTCGACGTACCTAACTGGACAGTCTGTACTAGGTATACATAATCGTCTACAACTAATGGCAGTTGGTTGGTACGACTTGGGGATTTGACATGATCTTTGTTTTATCCATGTTCATTCTTAGACCAACTCGCTCGAGGGCTTTACCAAGGTAATCGAGCATCGTACTTAAGTCCTCCATGGTTGAGGCCAAGACTACTACATCGTCAGCAAACCGAAGGTGAGTGATGTACTCGCCGTTGAGGTTGACGCCTAGCCTTCTTTTGAAAACATCATCCAGTGCAGCGGTGATCCGTTTTGGAGAAATAACATTTCCTTGCGTGACTCCCCGATGCAGCGGAAAAGGTTTTGAGTTCCAGTCGGACTGACATATTGGCGTTCTCGTACAAACAATAAACTAATCAACTACAACGAGCTATAAAATCCCACGGACTTGGTTGATTATGAGAGTTCTAGTCTAATCGACTGAACCATTTTTTGCCACACTACGTTAGCCACATACAAAACCCGGTAAATATAACAAAACAATAACGAGCATAACAAAGCTTAATTACTGGTACAGATCAATGACGCACACGCTGAAAACCATACCGGACACAATGATTAACCGCTTCACATTTGTATCGGAACTGCGACCTTGGAGTCATGTCAAAGCTACAGAGTCAAGGTGCACGCATTTCTCCGCCCCACCCCACCGCGCCGCGCGCGCAACGATCTATAAAACCATACACTGGACTGTTGACACCAATCAATAACCAAGTGTTAAACAATACACCCAAAATGTACAGCAAAGTAAGTGTTGGCATACATTAATTTAATAAGTCGGTGAATAAAAATATATTTAAAAAATTGTTTCTAAAGTAAGTGACCGATGGTGGCCAAGTGAGTCAGTCGTGAGACTTCAATGTAGTGGGTTCGATTCCTGGCTATGCTGGATGGTCAATTGGTCATACCAAAAAGCTTCGGAGCCCGGAACGTCCCTTCCGATAAAGTGGAGCTGGCTGCCAAAAAAATGCGTGAAAAGGAAATAAAAAAGTTTCTTGGAACATGTGAAATTTGTGAAAATATTATGGAATATCATTTTATTTTTCTATGAAGGTAAACATTGTAAGGAAATCTGCATACAATAGAAGGCAAAAGTGTGAAGTCGTCAATGCACACTGGAATAACGGGAAATTTGGCTATAGCCCAACTCAATTCGTCATATAAATTGTACCCAAAAAAATATTGTTATGTGGAAAACAGAAATAATATTATGCATACACTTTGTAGTATTTTTTTGGCTACAATAATTTGTGCGAGTAGAACTTGTTTGCTACGGTTATCAAAGCGTATTATTGTCCAATTGTTCCAAAACTGTACCTAATAGGTTCGTAAAATTATGTATTTATAGATCGTAGCATTCGGCGCTCTCCTGGCCGCGGCCAGCGCTGGCCACCTCGGCCATGGACACGCCGTGTCTTCCCAGAGCATCATCCGCCATGACGAGGGCCACTATGCCCCGGCACACTACGCCGCCCCGGCCCACTACGCCGCCCCGGCCCACTATGCCGCTCCCGTAGTCCACGCCGCCCCCATCGCTCACTACGCTGCCCCCATCGCCCACTACGCCCCTGCTGCTCATTACGATGGTCATGATGAATACGTAAGTACCATTTAGCTTTAGGCACACTAATAAAGGCGATGAAGATGTAGACTACTTTTATGGAAAATGCTACTAAAGGGAATCTAATTAAGAACTGCGATATGTTCCAGGCGCACCCAAAATACGACTTCGCCTACTCCGTGGCCGACCCCCACACCGGCGACCACAAGTCGCAGCACGAGTCCCGCGACGGCGACTCCGTGCACGGCTACTACGAGCTGGTGCAGCCCGACGGCTCCGTGCGCAAGGTCGAGTACACCGCCGATGACCACAACGGGTAAGCAAATTAATATACACTAGTCCTTGCGGTAATTACTCTACCCCGGTTATCCTGCCGTTTCCTCAACTAAGAAGCAAAGAAGACAGCTTCTTTTTCTCTTAGTGTCGTATGTGACTTATATATATTTATTTACTAACCAACGCACTTATTTTCAGTTTCAACGCTGTGGTGCACAACTCCGCGCCCACCATCCACGCCGCCCCCGCCCACGACTACCACCATTACTAGATTAATTATTGGCAAATGTTATTTATTTGAAGACTATTTATATCTTTATATGATGTGAATGTGATGATTAATGTGAGTGTGAAAAAATTGTAAATAAAGTGCGCAATTGAATATAAATTGTTTATTAGTTCAATCCTGAAATCAATCATCATCCTCCTACCGTTTTTCGCGGTTGTATCCTAAAGGATCTCGGGGGCATAGCTCCTAATCCCAATATTTAGCATAGGCTCTAGTTTTAAGAAAGGTTCCAACCCAAAGAAAAAACTAGACCTTGTTGTGGATAGACCGGTTTCCTCACGATGTTTTCCTTCACCGAAAAGCTACTGGTAAATATTGAATGATATTTCGTACATAAGTTTTTTTAAAACGCACTGGTAACGATCCATCCACGATCTCCAGATTAAATGTCGCAACTTTTACGCTGGGCTACTTCAATTCAATAATCGGGGGGCACTGCCGTGTCGAGCAAAACAGCGGTACGGCCGTACCATCCTTTTCTCGAAGCAGTTCAGGTCATTTTCGACCCCCGTATAACTTCGTTGTGGATAAAACTAGAAGCCTGAATATTCAGTAACCAATCAGGCATTCTATAAACACGATATATTTCAAATCTCATTCAATTTGAACCAGTAGTTTAAGAAATATAACTAGTCAAAGTTTCTTAATTTTGTCACTCACTGACTGACTCACCGATCATCAAAAGTCATACTACATAGTTTTAGGTATGCAAAAGTCCATAAATGCAGTAAAGTTGTGTGATTGCCAAGTTGCAGAATTTTATTTAGCAAGCAAATAAAGATTAATAATAATGCCTGAGACTTGGCTCTACGAAATATCTCCCAACTTTTTACGGTGGAAGAGTTTCGAGACTTGGCCTCTTTTTTACATGGAGTGTTTTTATGGGATATATATTTCTCAAACATGCAATGAAATATTGACGTTGTGTTCTCCATAATGGGCTTCGAAGTGTCACGTTTCGGGCGGAGCCAGACGAGAGACCCGTATAATGGCATTTCATACAAAATTGGAGGCTTTATTTCCATTCCACAATTTGTGGCACAGGATCACGGCGTTCAGCCATGAAAATTAAAGTTTGATTTCTTTGAGTTTTTTAAATTTATTGAAATCGTTGCGCTTGGCCGTCTATATGTACTCGGCCGGCAACCCCTTACTTCCTGGCCTCTGTAGTAACGTACTAATAATAACCGTATCAGCAACTCACAAGTCTTTAGGTAACTGGAGGCAGTAATACCTAAATGTTTCAACTCATCTTACCTGTTAAATACCACTCAAACGCATTTCTAAATAGCCAGAACCGGATATGAGAGAACCATTTCAAATCCTTCCGTGAGTAGCATGATGTCACACGCGGGACATAAAACAGTAGGTATGTGTTAGTAGAATAGTAAGAAAAGAGAGAGGATTGTTCCGAAAAATTACAATTCGTCATTCCATTGCCAAAGTGGCTTTTTGTTGCTATGAAATTAGATTAGATTTATTTATTTCGAGATAAAAATTACAATATAGATTCGCATACAATGTCAAAATTATAAGAATCCTTATCACGATCGTCAATAATAAGAAATAAAAATTCAATAATATTCAAAATGTCAATACAGAAAGTGGAAATAGTATCTCCGATTACGGATTGTCATTTAACAAGTAGTGGATAATTAATTTTAACAAAAATAAACAATGTCAATTTACGTATTACGATTTCACAGTAGAAATACAATATAAATATAAGACAAGAAATAGTATCAGATTAGGTATCAATAAATCAAATAATTACACTTAAAACATTTTTTCCATGAACTCGTGAACAGAGTACAGAGGGTATCCAACAAAAGATTTCTCAGTCTACGCCCAAATGTTTCGTCACAAGGTTCGTTTCTTATATCGGCGGGTAGGTGCTCGAAATAAGTAGGCCCAATAACCCGGGGATTTTTCTTTGAAAGCGCCATGCGACGAGGAACTGTCATTAGGCGCCCAGTTGAACGAAGCTCTTTACCCGTTACATTCACACGCGCAAACTGGGAGATGTTTTTTTTTACAAATAAGAGAAGCTCGAACAAATGTTGTGAGTAGTGCGTCATTATGCGTTGCGTCGAGAATAACTCCCGACAGGGGTGACGATGCTTGATTGACTCCTACAAGTACCCGAACTGCACGTTTTTGCATTACAAGAACTCTTTGCGCATCCGTGGAGTTACCCCATAGGAGGGTACCGTAGGACATCAGGGAATGAAATTATTTGAATAATGTTTCCTTGAAAAGAGAAGATTCCTCACCGTGACGTGCGCCACATTTTCATCGTGCCGTATTACGGACTCATCCCAGTCATTCTTTTATTTATCGACAATGGCCTGAAAATGTGATATGTCATACTCTGAATGGGCAGGCCGTATACTTATAAATAAATAGACTTCGTATATTGTGTACGCTGGTCACTCCTAGTGGTATAAATGACGATAGTCCAAATATCTCCTCATCAACCTCCTATCGGTTTTCCCGGTTGTATCCTAAATGGGCCTGGGATCCGCTTTGGCACATAATCCCAAAATTTGGAGTAGGAACTATGTAGTTTTAACAAACCAACTCCCATCTGACCTTACAACCCAGAGGGAATACCCCTTGTTGGGATTAGACTGGATGCCTGACGGTGTTTTCCTACACCGAAATGCTACTAGCTGTTAAATATCAAATGATATTTCGTACATAAGGAATTTTGTTTTCGTTTGGACCCACGACCTCCAAATTGAAAGTCGCGAGCCTTTTTGCTCAGCTACATTGGCTCCTATACTTATGTAAAAAGAATTACACGGCTTACCGTAGTGTTATTCACCAAGTGGTCATCGTGGGTCGAATATTTCTCTCTAGACTCTCATACTATGTGTAAGTAATAGTGTCATTTGCGCAAGTCATTGAATAAGTATAGGCAATATGAGAACAGACTTTTTATATTTAACATGAATGTTATTTAGCAGTGCGTTTGATAATTGGCATATCTTTCCATGCAATGACATGCCTGTTGTGTTTGTTTCTGTCTATAGCAGGCTGGCTTTCGATTGCATATCGATAAAAAGGATTATATTAAAGATAGTTAAAAATTTACGGCATCAACCCGGCGTCACTAACTGTGTCCTGACGATTTTTCAAACAAGTAGAAATACCTATGAAACCAGTTAAAAGCAAATATCGGTAAATGTAAAACTGGTACTATTTGTTATCCTTACTAATATTATAAATGCGAAAGTGTGTGTGTTTGTTTGTCCTTCTTTCACGTCGCAACGGAGAGTCGTATTGATGTGATTTTTAGAATAAAGAGTGACATAGCCTACTTTTTCCAGCAGGAAAACATCTAATTCCCACGGGAAAATTCAATATGTTACATTTTCCTATAACCACGCGGGCGAAGCCGCAGGCATCAGCTAGTGACATATAATCGTGACTATAAGATTAAAAGTAGTTGTAAGAACACATGATGATAATCTGTAAACGCAGCGTGTAGCGCGTCGTGGGGTTTTAGACGGTAGTCCGGGCGGTTGCCGGGTGTCCGTCCGTTATACCCGTCCTGGGGAGCTAGCACAACAGACGCCGCACCGCGACGCGAGTCGAGAAAGATCTACCCTCCTTTTTCTAATTTGCACGGAGTGAGTGAGACAGGAGACGCTCAGTCGCGCGCGAAGCGACATTGTCAGCAAGTTGTGCTAGACGTATTAGGCTGTTATTCGCTACGCGCTAAAGCGGGTCACCCCGCCGATCACTCGTCATGAAACTAGACCTCTAGACTAGATGCTTGGTATCTATGTACACATTGCGGTTTCACGATATATTAATAAAATTGAAGTTAGTTGCTTTCGTTAACAACTGGTAGTTAACGCATTTAGAGAAAAGACAGGAAAGTCTTGAGGTTACTTTAAAATAACATGCCCTCGAAAACATACAACGGCGCTTACAGCATTTATGCTTTTAAAAACTTTAATTGGGGTGTCCATTAATTTTGTTTTATTTTTAGCATTTGAGCGTATAAATAAAAAATGTTTTTTTTGCCGTAAGTGCCACTAAACCGGAAATCAACATTCTGAACATATTCCGAAAATCGGTTAATTAACAACCAAGTTATGTTTTTTTTTTCAAATCTCAAAAGTTTTTTGGCTCTGGTGAAAAGTTTACATTTTAGCGGTTACTACATGACGGATAGAAGTGCTCGATTTAAAAAAGGTCTGTTTTTTATGCAACACGGAGTAAAATGACGTTCCATGTGTTGTCAGTTTTTTACCTCTTTGCTACAACCGATATTTACCGAAAAAAACCCCTCTTGAAATCGCATTTCTCTACTGATTCTCGACAAATTTTGAAAGAAAGAAAGAAAGAAAATGTTTTTGTGAGCGGGTGCTTGTTGTACAGCTCGCAGGGCCATCAGTATATATATATGCATTAAATAGTAAAAAAAACAAAAAATATGGCATTTGTATCACTTTTAAATGTCTCATATCACAGAAACCGGAATAATAGCACCGCACAGTTTGTAATAAGCTGGTATCATTATTTGTTGCTTTTGACATTTCAACCCGTCATTTTCTCCGTTAAATAAAGAAACAGAGTATAAGTCCCTAAAAATCCAAACTTTTAACTTTTTAGTTTTCCAATATTTTTTTCTGCTTTCATAGTACTTTTCAATTATTTAAACTACTTACAAACATTTCAACTTTAATTGTTTCTCATAGATATTAGTCCTAAGAATACATATAAACATTAGTTCTACCTTTGTATGCTTGGTATCATCATCATATCAGCCGAAAGACGTCCACTGCTGGGCATAGGCCTCCCCCAAAGAGTGCCAAAGTGACCGGTCCTGCGCCACCCGCATCCATGCTTGGTAAGCTTGTTATAAAATTTTAATATTGCTTTTCCGGATTAAAAAAATATCTTTGAGGTTATCAAATCTCGCTTTTATTTACAACTTTCGCACACTGACATACAAAAAATATAAATAGGTTTCAAATAAATAACATTCAGCAACTATTCTTCACTTAGTAATGGTGGTAGTCGTGGGCGGGGGCGGCGTGGATGGTGGGGGCGGAGTTGTGCACCACAGCGTTGAAACTGAAAAGAAATAAGCTGTTAATACAAGTAATAAACTATTTATAATTGAGCCCTCATTATCAATATTTCAGTATTGAAACCGAATCGGTTAATAATTTGAAATGTATGAATGGCTTGACAGTATTTCATGGGATTACTTCCACATTTGATACAAAAATAGGACAACAGTATCCTTGTGTACGGATAAATAAGTAGGTGTACATTAATTTGCTTACCCGCTGTGGTCATCGGCGGTGTACTCGACCTTGCGCACGGAGCCGTCGGGCTGCACCAGCTCGTAGTAGCCGTGCACGGCGTCGCCGTCGCGGGACTCGTGCTGCGACTTGTGGTCGCCGGTGTGGGGGTCGGCCACGGAGTAGGCGAAGTCGTATTTCGGGTGCGCCTGGAACATATCGCAGTTCTTAATTAGATTCCCTTTTGTAGCATTTTCCATGAAAGTAGCATCTTCATCGCCTTTATTAAAAGCTAAATGGTACTTACGTATTCATCATGACCATCGTAATGAGCAGCAGGGGCGTAGTGGGCGATGGGGGCAGCATAGTGAGCGATGGGGGCGGCGTGGACTACGGGAGCGGCATAGTGGGCCTGGACGTAGTGAGCCGGGGCGGCATAGTGGGCCGGGGCGGCGTAGTGTGCCGGGGCGGCGTAGTGTGCCGGGGCATAGTGGCCCTCGTCATGGCGGATGATGCTCTGGGAAGACACAGCGTGTCCATGGCCGAGGTGGCCAGCGCTGGCCGCGGCCAGGAGAGCGCCAAATGCTACAATCTGCAAAAAATATAAATGAATGTGAGCAAAGAAGTAGAGTAAAGTAAGAGTAGTTCATTCATTTCTGTCTTCATTATTTTTAGATAGTAGAAAATATTTATTATTTTGTCATTTTACTTTTCACTAGCAATTTTTTTTTATTATTTTGATGTTTTTGTAAGTGTAAATGTGCTTTCTTACTTTGCTGAACATTTTGGTTATTGTTGGTAAACAATCTGTATTTGATTGATGTCAATGGCACAGCGGTAAGGTTTTATATATGTAGATCGGTGCGCGCGGTGGGGCGGAGAAATGCGTGCCCACCTTGACTTTGCGGCCAGTGCGTGCGTTTGGACTTAAGGATAGGATACGGATAAGGATACGGAATATAATATGGATTACAGATTATGTATTATAAAATTTATAAATAATGATACGTTCGTCGGTGAAATAATAGGCTGATAAAGGGGAAATTTAAGTATAGAAATTCGACATTCGACTCATACTTGTGAAGAGGCCTGTGCCCAGCAGTGGGACGATGAAATTCCACAACCGGGAATTGTGCAGTACCTACACACAGTTTGTAGCCAAAAAAAAACTTCATCATCATTAGAGATCGGAAATTCGGGAGCTTTTATACCTAAACTTCGACCCCAGTACCTACACCGCGTTGTTGTTGAGTAGCATGGAGGCGGACTCTATTTAATTTTACTAATAAATTTCCAGGGATTTCCCGGAATACCGAAAATTAGGATAACATGAACACATACGTATTAAAGTATTTAAATAAACTATTTTAGTTGTTCCTATTTACAAAAGATTATTTAATTCATATATTCATTTAACTAACAGTTAGATAACATCAAACCAAAATTGTTTTGTAACTTTTATTAAAAATAATGGTACAAACGTAAGTATCTCTGTTAAATCAATAAATTAAAACAAATGTACATAGCCACAGAAAAGTGAATAGGTAATCAACCTACAGCGACAGACGTGGTATTTTTGCATTTCCGTCCTTGTCTAATGTATGTCGTTAAAACTGTTTACCAACGTGTATGTTGACAAAAATCGCTGAAAATAGTCATAACCTAAAAAAAAGGTATGCTTTTCATGATGCTTTATACAATCCCGGAACTTAAATAATTAAAATATTATTTTTAAGAAGCCGACTCCATACTTGCTTCGCTTTTTCCGGGATTTTGCTAGGTTTAGGTATAAAAGCTCCCGAATTTCCGATCTCTAATCATCATATTAGCCGAAAGACATCTACTACAGGACATTGGTCTCACCCAAAAACTGCCATAATAACTGGTCCTGGGCTACCCGCATCCAGCGGACTCCCGCCTCTTTACCAGGTCATCAGAGGACATGTGACATCCATATTGCAAGCGTCCATTCCATAAGCTGCGGTAACCGCTTACCAAAACAAAGATAGCCACCGACATGGTCTTGGAAAAAATCCGTAGTTAATTTTAAACTATTTTAATGAATCTTGCAAGTCAACATTTACTAACTTCCCCGGCATCCTGTTGGTTAGAAATTTTGGACACTTACAGATAATAATGCTAATAGCATGGCACCTAATTTGGTTTGATGTTGGAGCCGGTATGAACAAATAAGCTCCTAAAGTACACATACCTACACAAGGGTGGCTTTACGCAGTACACATATAAATAACATTTCGGCGAAATAATGCTTTCGGACAAAAGACTTCAGAATTTCAGGTCAATTGATCGGGGTCAACCAAAAGTTCTGTAGTTCTCGTCGTCGTTATTTTTTGTTCAGGTAAAAACGCTAATAACCTGCAAGTCAATATAAATTTCCCAAAATAATAACCTATCCAAACTTACAGACGTGGACCTGGCCAGTAGTTTTTCAATGCCACATTCCCAAGCTTATGAAACTTGAAGTTACCTGCCTTCATCTTTCAATTTCAAGGCCATTCCGAACAACAACGCGTGACCCTATCCTTATCATTATCACAAGTAGGTACCTAAATACATCCAACTGCTCCCAATATCTCTGACCGGTTATATTTACATTGTCGCCATTGAGATACTTACATATTATGAATCCAAATATTTGCAAGTGAAGTTATAAATGAAGGTTAGTTGCGTAATGCTGATGCAAAATACGAACTGAATTTCAACCAATTACCCAGTGGCATGAAACCACGATTGGAAGTTACTTCTAAGCTCCCGAAACCATCGATGCAATGCTAGTACTGCATCCGTTGTATGACAAAGGCGAGAAGTATGTACTTCGCTGCATTTACCTTGCTGCTGTAAAATACCTGAAATACATTTGAGTTTCAGAGAGTCAGAGTCAATTACATCACATTCAAACAGGTTCAAAGTTTCATTAACTGCCTAAAAGTTGCAACCAATTAGCAAACCACTCTCACTCTTGCCAAAACTATTATAACCAATATCATAATAAAATGATTTTCTAAATAATTATAGTGGACCTTGGACACCTTGGTATAGGTTTATGTATTCTAACGAAATAAACTTTATTCAATATGAGGAATGTATATCTATTTATTTATTTAAACTTTATTGATTTATTTATTAATAGTGTAATGTAGTCCTTTAATTAATAGTGTAATGTAGTGTAATTTATTGATTCATTGAAAATATTCCGTAAATACTTCATTACGTACATTTATGCAATGTTCAATAAAATGTAGAAACCTTGACTTTGTCGGAGACAAAAATGTTAATGGAAACGTGAACTTCCTCTTCCGTTTTTCAGTTGTCGATTACTTAATTCATTGAAGTTATCAATACGGCTCTCGCATTGAGATATGATAATGGCCGTTGTACAGTCGAGGAAATTGAATGTTTAGCACTTTTGGACCTTAACGTCATTCTAATAGAGTTGACATGTGCCAAACATTCAATTTCCTCGACCGTACTTTCTGGTTACCAACTAAAAAAATATAAAATAATGATATCGTATGGCTGGTGACGTAAAGTCAATAACAAACTAAACTGGCGTTGGGCTAGATAGTTAGTTAAATTAGATTTATTCCGTTCGTTTACAACATAACATAGTCTTTTACACTCAAAAATTTACTTAATTCACAGTGGTCGGCAACAGGCGCCCCCCGAACCCCTTACTTGCGGCCTGCGAACCTTCCTGGCAGTTTTGCATTGTATTTACTACCTTTAACCGTTCGCTTGCTACTATGTGGCGCATGCTGCTAAAGTTGCCGACCGCTTTCTAAAATATCGTGTGTAAGAAAATTAAAAACAATGATAGTAAAATCTATACAAAAAATAACTTAACAAAATTAAAAAAAAAACATGTCGATTACCTATATGCTCAAAAAGTGAGTGTAGTTGAAGATGCACTGTGAAGTTTACTTTAATTTGGTGCTGGCAGGTAGAGTGACGGTAGGCGGATAGTAATAGTACATTACGTACCTAGGGCGGTGAATTCGTGAATGCCCCAAATAGCAGGTGATAAATATGCACCCCCCGTGGTGCGTACACAATTTTACGTCTTCTACTAGGTGTGAAGTGTGATTTGCCGCTGCGCCCGTGGGCGGTATATCTCACTTACCGCCCAGAGTGACGTAAAAGCATATTAATGGCTACCTATAGGCCAAAGAAGCGTCGGTCATCCATCAGCTCAATGGGTCGACGTTATTTAAAAATCACGGGCCACCTTTGATTAGACTAGCGCAAAACCGGGAAAAATATTCTCTGTCACAATGATATATTATGTCAATTGAAACTTTGATAAAGTAAGTAAGCCTAAGTATAAATACATACATGTTATGGGTGCATTAAGAAAAATGTTTGTAATACTGTACCTTTTCACACCTGCTATTCAGAAAACAGTCATAGTTGCCTGGTTGCTGGGATTAGAATTCTCCTCATAGAGGGTATAAAAACAGCACCTTTGTTGTCACTCGGTAGCAAAATTATTTTCATCACCAATCTACTTTTGTAGTACTCGGAAGGTACCCACCTAAAAAAAATAATTTCGTTTCCTCACAGCACAGTCGACGCACGCCAAATCTAACAGTAATAAAATACGTTTTGCGGTCGAAATTACCACAAGGCGAAGTGTTTTTGCCTTATCAAATTTTAATACTTAATAAACTTGTGCTTAGAAAATATCGCCTTCCATCATTAATTTCTCAATTTTTTCATCGGTAAACGACAAGGTTATAAGATCACATATGTATCTACATAAACTCATACCTGTAGGTATTCCCAAAAGGGATAGACAGAGTACATGAAGTAGGTAATTAATCGTAAGAATGCTTAACATGAATGAAATATGTTAATAATTAAAGTAGTATCTAGGTCGGAATGCAGCTACTGATTGCATCCTGCACGAGATTAACTTTTCCGCTGTTGATCCGTAATTAGATCAACATAATTGTGATTAAATGAGATAAAACATCTAAGTACACAAATTATAAGAATTAAATGTTAATGTTAATGCCCCGTATATCCTAAATCATGCTGTAACAGATACGAGTATTCACGTAAAAAACTATAGGTAATATAAATAAAGGTTTAAAAATATAATAAAGTTAAGAGCAATTATTGCATCATCATCCTTCAAGCGTTATGCCCGGTTATGAAATCTAATATCCAGGATTTGGCATAGGCACTAGTTTTACGAAAGCGACTGCCATCTGACCTTCCAACCAAGAGGGAAAACTAGACCTTAGTGGGATTAGACCGGTTTCCTCACGATGTTTTCCTTCACCGAAAAGCTAACGGTAATATTCCGCACATAAGTTTCGAAAATCTCATTGGTGCGAGCTGGGATTCGAACCTACGGCTGCCGCTTGACAGCAGCATGCCTGAACCACTCGGCTACCGTTGCATTGGGTATTATTGCATCTAAATGAGGTCGTGATTCTGAGCAATATACAAGCAAGTACTAGTGCCTCTATGAGCTGTACAACTCGCGAGCCTGTCTTTATTCAAACTTTTTTTTGAAAAACTGACTGCTCTTAAAAAAATCTATATACCTATTCATATTCATATATAAGGTGCTAACAAATTAAGTACCAATATTTTAAGAGGTGTTACATTACATCAAAACAATTGACTTTAAATAGAAATTAAGAAAACTTTTCATATGATATTTTTGTTTTAATTTCCGGTACAAAATAAATAAATTAAAATTTCGACCAAACATAATCAGCCTGTGCATTCAACTGACAAGATGTTAAAACACTATCTGTCAAGTGAACATCGTTGTTTGTGACAAACGTCAATGATTGATTGTTGACTATCTCATTAACAGGGTGTTTTTACGCAGTAACGTTGTATCCCTAATTATCTCCAAAAAGTGATACACAGTTTTAAATGTTTCATACTTAACTCTACTCCTAGAGACTAGTACTATCAGCTCTAAAAGTATTAGTACCTAATTTGTTAGCACCTTATATAATTTATTATATAACATGTGTTTACATTGGTGTTAAAATACAATTTGTTTCAACATGTACCCTTTCGGGCATAGCAATATACTAACACTAAGTACATTATAGAAAAAAAGGGAACAATTAAACATACTGAACATTTAAAAATTAATAAAATTCAATTAATAATATGCTCATTATTCTTAAGCGCATATTGATTTCAATCCATTATTATTCTTATACATTTCAATTAATTTCTATGTTAAAGGTTTAATCTGTAATTTATTATACATTTTAAAATTCAAAAATAAATACCTTGACTAAAATTCCATCCAGGTCTCAGTCAGACATAGAGCCTCAAAAGTGTTTTCAGTCAAGAAGCTTTCTAGTTGATCAATCTTATTTAACATTAATATAACTACCGAACCTGCTCACAAAACTTCACGAGAATCGTTTGAGAACCGCGACCTGCAGAGGAGAACAGCGGGACAGCGGGACAGCGGGACAGCAGGACAGACACCGGACAGCGGACAAATAATTTAAGCTGAAGCATGGACCTTGGTTCGCTTCGCTCGCTGTTCGACAATATCCTAAAATACACAATGGAAGTCCAACCCAAAAAACTACTTGGCTCAGGTGTTTTATTTATTTATACTTCAATATACAAAACAAGTACCTAAGCACAAAATGCCGACCTGCAAGACTCAAGGCATTATCTACCTACGAGTCTTCTTTAGTCTACTACAGGGCCACAAGGAAACTTGCAAAGATGGGTTTTTAATATGCCCAACCTACTTGTCTGGTGAAGGTCACGGGAGTCCGATGGATGCAGATGGCGCATGACTAATGTGTGACACTCTTTGGGGAAGGCGCATGTCGAGCAGTGGACGTCTTTTGGCTAATATGATGATGATGACTTGTCTGGTAAATTAACATGGCCGCATCTACCCACAAATAAAACCGGCCAAGGGCGTGTCGGGCCACGCGCAGTATAGGGTTCCGTAGTTGCCTCTCTGTCTTTGTTACATCGACATGCGCGCCCACTAAATAGTGCGGTTGCGTCGGCCGAATTTGTACTAAAGTTGGCCATCCGAAGTACATGTTAAGTTGGTCAACTTTTACTCGGTAACTATGCCAACTTGATAGTTTTCCTTTTAAATCTATATAATTATGTACAGTAGAATTATTTGGGGTTTACCACTCAAAGATAGTTTGCCTTCATTTAATTTTCAACTTTGACCTCATACAAATTAAGTTGTTATTTCTAAATCGGTAGACGTGGGTGGGGAATACTGATTCTGAAAATTGCTTTATTTGTATGACATTAAAGTTGAAAATTAAATGAAGGCAAACTGTCTGTCAGTGGTTAACTAACAGTAATCGTACCGTACTACTACTAAGTTTTTTCACATTCCCAGTAGTAGCCATTTAGCCAGCAGGGTGGGGGACACTTGACTCGATCAAAAATTAGGGCTTTAAAGCCAATGGGTCGCTGAGTTGTAAAATGGTTATTAAAAAAATAATATTTTTAAACAAGCTATCCAACAATACCCCACACAATTGGATTAAAAAGAAAAAAAATGCATCCCCATTTTACGTTTAAGGGGCACGTGAAAAAAAAAAGGATTTTATCACTTTTTTTACCATTTGTCGGCGTGATTGATTTATATACCCATGCATGCCGAATTACAGCTTTCTAGTAGTAAGGGTCACTGAGCTAAGCAGCAGACAGACAGACGGACAGATGGACAGACGAACAGACGGACATGGCGAAACTATAAGGGATCCTTGTTGACTACGAAACTAACGGAAGCTAAGGTGGCATCCAGATCTCTTCCTACCCCATTAAACTAGGGTTTCGTAATTCATGATTTGCCGATATATCAACGACGACATGACAATACCGGGACCAATTCGTGAAGACAAAATTCCAAAAAGACAAAAACAAAAGGTGTCAACCTCCGACACGCTTTTAGGATATCCCTTTTTCCTGCCTCGTTCTTTCAAAATCAGAATAACAGACATGAAAAAAAGATACAACCTAGGGGGAGTCCCTTATTTTACCGACAAATGTTTCATCGAATGCATTGTTTCGCCGAATTTTCATTTCATCGACCTTTTTTTTTCAGGAACCGTTTACTTTTTGGGTACCTATAGGTAAAAGGTATTTGTGTAGAACCCATTAGGTTGGGTTAAGTTTGTTTTATAAAAATCCTGAAAAGTTTACTGTTACTGAAAAAAAATGTTTTCGATGAAATAAAAATTTGGCGAAACATTCATTCATTATTTATTTATTTATTTATTAAGAAAAAAACATGTAACATTACAGGAACTACCCTAAGCCATTACATTTTTAAGTAACTAAAACTAATCACAAAACATGAGACATGATACACACAATAAACATTTATATTTCTATTTGACATTGACACCATCGATGTAACTATATAAATACAAGCTAGGATATCATCTCACACAGATTCAAGCATCCTCTTTCAACCACCGGCCAGCCATCCGCAAACACATCACAGGAGAGCTGCACAGTGTCGAGCTTGTTGAGAGCATGTAGGGATCGGCAAATGGGGGAGTTGCGACGCGATATTGTTCGGGCAAGTGGCACGGCGAAAAGCCGCAACCGCTCCACACGAAACCGAATCCTACCATCGGGAACAAAAAGTCGACAAATGTCATTGACTAGACCAGGACAGTCAAGACGACCTCGGAGTACACGGAGGACCGTGATCAGTTCGTCGATGAAACGTTTGTCGGTAAAACATCCGATCTCGATCCATGTCCAGACTAAATACATATTATAAGTACAGGTACACGTTCATGGATAAACTGTAGCTTTAGATATCATATAAAATGTTTTTCTTTAGGTGTAAAAATATGGTTTACCATATATTTAGTCTGGACATGGATCGAGAGTCAAATCTGTCCAATTGCTCAAGTAGGTAACGATATTTCAGCAGGTCAATCACGTAACGCATTATACGCACGTCAGTTACATCTAAATGTCAATTTTCATATGGATAAATGACAGTTGGATCTATCTAACGCGCGTTCAAAACTTTACGGACCACGGCCACGGTTCCAAAGAAAGATATCCCTAGGAAGGATTACCCTTGTTTTACCGAGGTATCGAATGAATACATTTTATATTTTAATATAAAATGTCTTTCTCTATGTGTGAAAATATGTAAGTTGAGAATTTTCCCGAAAATTATAAATGTAGATGGAGGAAGTCATTGATAACGTACATACCTACAAACAACCATTTAGGCCTGGTTTCTAACTCAACTCACCGACGAAAGTCTAACTGATTTGTTTTAATTGGGATGATACTCAAAATAACCGATCGTTACTTTTGCTGGAATTTCAGTGAAATTGAAAATGTTCAGTGTAAAGGGGGGGGGGGGGGGGGGAATAACGGATTCCCACCGGCTTACCTAAAATTTCTTTTTGGGGCAGCTATAGTTATATACTCTACATTCTTTCATAACATTTTTTGTTCCGGGTTGCTCATCGAAAATTTTCACTCACCGCCAATACTACCTAGGTTTATTTTTATGGAAAAAATGTTTTCCCCGTGTTTTCACAGAGCAAAGCTCGGTCTCCTAAATACTATGATAAGTATTTATAAAATTGTACCGTAGAAATTCTATACAACCACATACCTAACCGACTGTCATTGGGGTGCCAGAAATCAAACAAAGAAACACGCAAATTACTTTTTTTCCGCTCTTTTTCAATGTTACACTACGCTTCAGCAGCCTCGCATGTCCAAAAGCTATTGATATCGATACCATGACACATATAGCAGCTCCATGATGGTTTTAACTCGACCTTTGTCTATTGTCGCGGTCCGCGGCTTGCAGCCCCACTTGATCTCGTTCGATGTTAATTTAAATATAAAAACCAGCGGCCGCTGATATTGACATCAATCAGCGGCCAACGTTGAAGTTAACTAGAGCAAAATGTTCAGCAAAGTGAGTAAATTTAATGACGCATATTTTAATTCTTACAGTTTTCAACATATTACTTTCGTCATTTGCGGAATATTTCGGAAATTCAAAACCGAGTAGAGTTTTTTCTACTAATGAGATTGTGTAAATATCAGACTAAGTAAAAGATGAAAAGGGCATAAATTAGTATATATTTACGCAAGTACCTACGAAAGTGCAATTGCATCGAAAGTATTTGTGTCAGAAATCAATTCTAATGGTTTTAAGCTCCTTATTAGAAATATAAAATAACACAAGAATATCAGGATATTAAAAATAAATAAAATTGTTGTACACAAGGACTCAACATATTTTTCTGCGACCAGGGGACCGATTTTTGACTTTCGAGCGCTCGACTCTTTCACTCGAAAACTGACAAAAATTATGAAATGCTGTTTTGAAATAGCGATAGAAAATTTAAAAACGAGTGGTATTGACCACTCGTATTAAATTCTATTGGTAGAAAGTAAGTGCCTGCCATTTTGACACTACAAACGTATTTACTTTTATTTGATTTTCGAGCGCTCGAAAGTCAAAAATCGGTCCCCTGTATCAGTTCTATTTCCATTATTTTGTTCACTACTAAAAGATGTAATTCTTGTTTCACCTTATTGCATTATAATAAGGAAAATATAATAAAGGGATGCATACTTTATTTTCTAGATCGTAGCTTTCGGTGCCATGCTCGCGGCCGCTAACGCGGGCCTGTACCCAGGCCACGGTCACGCCGTGTCCTCTCAGAGCATCGTGCACCACGGCGACTACGCGCCCCATGGTGACTACGCGTCCTACGGTGACTACGGCTACGCCGACCACGCCTACGGTCATATCGCCGCGCCGGCCCACTATGCCGCTCCCCTGGTCCACGCCGCACCCCTGGCCCACTACGCTGCCCCCGTCGCCTACGATCATGGTTACGAGGGACATGATGAACATGTAAGTGCAGTTGTCAATTGTTTAGATATTATAAGCTTAGCCTACGAACATCTCTCCCGTCCACCCACTACGCGCTCTCCGGCGTCGGGTAATGGAACGTGTAGGTACCTACAGATGTGATGTAGTATTAAAACCAGGAGAGGATAAAGAATCCTGGCTTTCTATTTGGCTTCATTACATGATCCTAAGCTATTAGCCAATTACTGCAAAATCGATTGCTATATGATCTTCCAATCCACAAGGGAACTTGATCTTATTGATAATAGGTCTCATAATATTTAAACCATCATAGGTCGTTCATATCCATTAATAAAACCTGCCCAGCATGACCCTCTAATGATAAAATCATTGCTCTTCCAGGCCCATCCTAAATACGACTTCGCGTACTCCGTCTCCGACCCCCACACCGGCGACCACAAGTCCCAGCACGAGTCCCGCGACGGCGACGCCGTGCACGGCTACTACGAGCTGGTGCAGCCCGACGGCTCCGTGCGCAAGGTCGAGTACACCGCCGATGACCACAGCGGGTAAGAACTCATTAAAATCGTAGCTAAAATAATAATCATTTTATTCAGTTCAGACACGCTGGGAGATTAGCGACGTGACAGCGATCTCAGTACATCAATTCAACTAAATTGTTCTGAAATCGCAATTACTCCACCAGACCGTTAAGTTTAAAAACACAACTGTGCTACCACTGCAGCTAACAAAGTACCAATGTAACAGGAGTGAACATAATAAAACTGTTTATATCTGTATGATAACCTAAAACTCTTCTCTCTACTTTTAACTCCACGTCACCGATGTTAGTGCCTTATAATATTTGAATGAATGATTAATTAAATGTTATCAATCGGCCGGCTCTAAAAAGGTTTGTGAAACATGCTGAAATCACGTGTTGAGCCTATCTGAGTTATATTATCTACAGTATTTCACTTGAGTGCAATAAGCGACGTGAACTGACCCCGCACTTGTTACACTGATAACTTCACTGGTTATAGAAATAAATTACAAAACAATAATAATTGATTGTATCGCCTTGGGCCTAGTGGTCACAGGTTGCATAGTCTATTTTAAGTTAATATTCAAGTAACATTAAAACTCCAGCACGACTTAGGCACAATCTCATTGACCGCGATACAATCATATTTCAATTAATCAATAACGGCGCAGTCGGCTTTAAAGATACGTATATACATTCTACGTACTACATTGCACGTAGAACCGATGGCCGTTGGGGCGGAAAGGTTCTCGAGTGGCGACCACGTACCGGAAGGCGTCTCTTATTACGAACTAACAAAGTGCAGAAATGTACTCACATCTTTGAAGGCGCCTTTACCAACTAACCCTACCCTTAACACTTTCGCGACCAACAATCGCTACGCGCTACGCTCGTAGCCGATCCTGTGGTTTTCCTCGTATGCAGCGGAAAGCGACTACGGCGTAGGCGCCCGCTAGGCGGGTTCCTGGTAGCGAAAGTGTTAACCCATTCGAGGCCAACAAACGCTACGTGTGCTACACCGTAGCGTGTAGCAGCATTTTTCCTCATTGTAGTGGAAATTGCTCATTGAAGCATTACTCATATGTAGGTTTGCTTTGAATGGGTTAAGCGGCTTCCTTAATCTCTTTGATAACAGATAACTAGTCAACAGATGACCTAAAACAAAATATGTAGGTAGGTAATAGAAAAGGAAACCTGCCACAGTACCTGTTTCTGACACATGACGCAAACGAGGGGTCCAAGTTAACGTGTTAAAATCTGTTTGTCTGTCAGTAAGTAAGATCGTAGATCCCAAACGAAAAAAGATTTGATTGCTGTTTTTTAGAAAATCTTGTCTTGCGAGATGGTTCTTACTTCTTAGCCACGAGTATGTTGTGTCGGGGGTTATAAAATTTCCAAATTTATGTAGTCATTCAGAAGTCCTTATTGCCTTGTACTGATTAAATATACAGCTATTCTCTAATTTTAAGGGTTTCCCAACGTTTTTGATGTGTCACAACATCCTTGGTCACGGAACGGCTCTCCTTATGCCTTAAGGGGCTCCACGGGCTTTTTGACTAGTTTTAACGAGTTTTGAGTTGATATTCCTCCGTCATAACTATAGATATATTTATGGCACAAACGCTTATTGGTTCTTCAGTTTTTTATCTACATTTGCACGAGAGTTTTTTTGTCAACATTTTTTTTATGATTTATTCAAACATGGTCCAAAAAAGCTTTGTTTTCGATATTAATATGTTGTTGATGCACTTTTATATATGAAATCTACATATAACTGTTCCGTATTGATGTCTCTAACAACCCACGAGACTTTTTAATTTTTATGTAATTTTCACAAAAGTTACGTCTAAAAAACTGGTTTTATGACCTAAAATTGCCAAAGTTTGGTGTCATATATCTCGAAAACTGTGAGTTTCGAAGTAAACATGGGATACTATTTCGGTAAATCTCGTTGTTGTTAATACGATAAGCCATAAAAAATACGAAAAAACGGACAGTTATAGATCGTACATTGGGAGCTAGGAGCCCCTTAAAGGATGACTCACGCTAGAACGGGCCGTGACGGGCCCGGGTCGTAATCGTGACGAGCCGTCAACGAGCTTATTTGGTTGTCACATTTCGCCAACGGGCCGTGTCCGAGCCTGCAACGAGCCGAGCCTCGTCCGCAGCTTGGCCACCGGGCCGGGACATTATGCAAACGACATGTCACCGAGCTCGCACCGGGCCGGGCCGACACCGGGCCGACACCGTGCCGCGGCCGGGCCGCTCACGAGCTTACTGATAATGTTTTTTGACATAGGTATTGAGGGAGAAGAGATTGAGGTTGCGGCAGAAGTCATAGGTACGTTCTTGTTCTTTGTTTACTTAAAATGTTTGTATATTTTCAGGTTCAACGCAGTGGTGCACAACTCCGCCCCGTCCATTCACCCCGAGCCCTACCACCAGTACTGAAGAGAGATAAGGGGTTCTAGTTGAAAATTCAAACAAATTGATATGTTGTAAATAATTATTTATTAAATTATTTTGTACAGCCGTTTTTTGTTTAAGTATTTCTTACCCCACACTTCGTAATTAGCTCATATTTAGGCTACTCTGATCACTTAGAATGTAGTCAATAGAATACTATTTTAAACTTAGCAGATTTAATCAAGTAAACTGCAAGACAGTGTACTTATATAAACAATGAATAAAAACAATAATTTCGGGGAAAAGCGATGTGCTCAAAGTCGACCCTCGAATCGAAGTACCTTTATTCCACCGGTAGTAATTTTGGTTCAATGCTGTAAAACCCATATACGTCACATAATTAAATTGCTTTTCTATGGCAAAAAAGGTAGTAGCATCGCGAGATGTGTCAGCGTTGTAGCAGCATCATTCCGTTTCCAACCCGAAATTGGTTCCTTTGTTACGCATATGCGTAGAAAAGGAAACTGGTGGGATAGACATAGGTCACAGATTGCCAAATAAAAGTTTATTAATGAAATCAAATTTATGTGATTAATATAAACCGGCCAAGGGCTTGTCGGACCGCGCGCAGTGTAGAATTCCGTAGTTTTCTGTCCTTCTTTGACCTTTGTTACATCGACGCGCGCGCGGCAACTAAACGTTTCGGTGGAGTCGCCCGAATTTATACGAAAGTTGACCTTTTCAAGTATATTTATTCAGTTGGTCGACTATTACTCGTCAACTACTTATGCCTACTTATCCGAGTCCCGAGATAGTTTTTGAAGTACATTCATTATATTTACTAATGCCATGTTTTTTTTTATATACCCAGTACCTAGTAACCATATAACTAGCAGGCAGAGGGCCGAAGACATGACTCTAATACAAATTAGGGCTTAAAGCCCAATATGACGCAAACACATCCCTGAACTGAAAAATGGCTCTTAAAGACCCATATTAATTTTAAGCAAGCTATCCAACGATATTACACGACATGGGTTAATAATCGTAGGCACGAGAAAAAAATTCAAGTGCAGGGTTTTTATTTTACCGATTTGTCGGCGATTGATTTATATACGCGTGCCGAATGACAGCTTTCTAGTATTTAGTAAGGGTCACAGACGTACGGACAGACGGACGAAACTATAAGGGTTGGGTGTTGACTGGAACCCTAAAAAGGGGTTAAAAGTTTCATATTATATTTAAAACGAAAAGGCATTAAAAACATATATAACATATATTGGTTAGCTGCAAGACCTCCTCAGGGATAAGCTTGCCTTTGTACGTGTGTTATCTGTTCTTGTAATAATTGTTCTGTTGTTGTTTTCGGTTCCCCGTACAATAAAGAATTTACATAAATACATAATTACGTCAAAAAAAATATATGAAAAAATGACATATTCGCGCACTAGTTTTGTAAAGTAATATTTAGTTGTCTTTTTTTGCACCAGCTCGGAAAGGTTTACTTTATCTCTCAAAATCTGCGCCTAAAAGTCATTTTTGTCGGCTAGAATTGAAAACTATTTTGAAATTCGAATTCATATTCAATTCCAAACATTTTCTTTAAGACGGTTAGGTACAAAGATCTTAAATCTAGAATAGTTCATGCGTATTCAACCTGCATGCAGGTGTGCAAAAACTTAATTAATTTTTATGTCTACTTCAATATACTTCATGATAATTAATTGAAATTTCAAATGTTATTTTTATTTATTTTATCGTGTCGGGTATTCCTTAATATTATAAAAACAAATTTCGTGCAGCCATTCAACAAATTTAATTTTAAAATGTCATCCTTACTTTCTAGTTTTTATATGGGACTTTATTATTAGGCAATTTGCTTTTATGGGACTACATACATAGTTATCTCACTTCTCACTAATATTATAAATGTGAAACAGTGTCCATATGGAAATCCATGTGGTCAAAGAAACATAATAAAGTAACAACGAAGTAAATTGTATTTATACAACTAACGTTAAAAACTTCAATAGTGCGATACAGAGCTTCACACATTTCCAGGCAAATTCTAGCCGTAGTAGGTAATTCTTCCGATTTTTCTATGCGTTTAAACTCTGCCAAACCATATGAGAACGTATAAAAAAGAGTTTGATGGAGTTTAGGTATCGTAGACAGAGTTCGAGAAAGAACGATTTAAGAACACATCACCAGCGCCATCTTTTGGTAATCAGTAGAAACATGGATTCTTCTCTAATGTGGTATAGCGGCGTTGAGGACAAATTAAACAAAAATATGCGAACCGATTTTATTGAAACTTTCCAATATTGTTGTTTATACCTCAGAGTAGGATATAGCGTGCCGTTTTTTTAGATATAATTACTTCAGAGGGTGGAATAAGGAACCAAAGATTGTATGGGACTTAATTTTTTTTTTTAAATAGAAACTTGAAACTTCGTAGATTGATTTTATATCAAAATATTAGAAAACTAATTTCTGCGTTTTTGAAAATTCATTCCCTAAGGGGGTCAAAAGACGTTTGAGAATTTGTATGAAAAAAAACGGTCACCCATCCAAATATTGACTTCTCTCGACGTTGCTTAACTTTGGTGATTGTTGCGAAGTGTTCATCGCTATTAGACTACATATATTATAGGCAAGTAGTTTCTGAAGGTTACATTATCTTTTAATGATTTTTATAATTACAATAACAGTGTTTTTAAAATAAAACTGTACTGTTTACTTATAATTACAATATCAGTGTTTTTAAAATAAAAATGTACTGTTTACTAGAAGGCGACATATTTGTATAAGTCAGCTACTGATCACTAGAATCAGAGGATATTTTGCACAGATTCGAAAGAATGGGTCAGCTCAACAATGATCTCTGTTTAAATGAAGCGCTGCGCCTAATAGAAGACAAAATATTATCAATATCCGGAAAGAAACTTTCCGACTTTGGTATGCCCACGCCAGAGCGTAGAGAAGGGTTGTCAAATGATTTGATTAGAGAGCTCAGCTACGATACCAATATATTGGACACTTACGTAAGAGAAACTGAGTCACGTCTACTACCCGAGCAAAAGGAGATATATCATAAAGTTTTACAACGAGTTGTAAGTGGGAAAAGTGGTATTTTCTTTCTTGATGCGCCGGGCGGCACAGGCAAGACTTTTTTGCTTAATTTGCTCCTCGCAAAAATTCGCAAAGACAAACATGTTGCATTAGCTGTGGTTTCCTCTGGAATCGCTGCAACATTATTAAGTGGTGGCCGAACAGCACACTCAGTTTTCAAGTTACCTCTTAATTTAGCAAGCGAAGAAAATCCAACTTGCAATATTAGCAAGAGTAGCGCCCGCGGCGCCCTATTGCAACAGTGCAAACTGATTGTATGGGACGAATGTACGATGTCTCATAAGCGAGCTATTGAGGCGCTCGATCGTTGTCTGCAAGATATGCATAGCAATCGAACGTTAATGGGTGGTGTGGTTGTGTTACTGGCTGGTGATTTCAGGCAGACATTGCCTGTTATCGAGCGAGGCACTCCAGCAGACGAAATAAACGCATGTCTGAAAGCATCACGCGTGTGGACCAAGGTGGAAAAGTTCCATCTCACGACAAACATGCGAGTCCAGCTGTTTGATGATGTAGAGTCGGGTGCGTATGCTCAAAAATTACTCGAGATAGGCGACGGTCGATTAAAAACTGATGTTGAAGGTATGATTCTATTCACCAACCAATTTTGTCATGTTGTTGATTCGGAAGACGAGCTTATTGCTCAAGTTTTTCCGAATCTGCAACAAAATATTCTGGATGAAAATTGGTTGTGTGAAAGAACCATACTGGCACCAAAAAATGAGACAGTATCAAAAATAAATAAAAAAATCTTGGAAAAAATATCAACCGAAACAACAGTGTACAACTCTATAGATACAGTAATGACATCCGACGACAGCACCAGTTACCCGGTTGAGTTCTTAAACTCTCTGGAGCTATCCGGGGTACCTTCCCACAAACTCGAATTAAAAGTAGGCGTACCCGTAATGTTAATGCGCAACTTAGATGCACCAAAATTGTGCAATGGAACTAGATTACGGGTCACTGAATTGGGAAAATACATAGTAAAGGGCACAATCTTAACTGGTGAAGCGAAAGGAGAAGATGTACTCATACCCCGTATTCCAATTATACCTAATAACTTGCCATTTAACTTTAAACGACTACAGTTCCCTTTAAAAGTAGCGTTTTCAATGACAATTAACAAATCGCAGGGTCAAACCTTAAAAGTAGCGGGATTACATTTAGGCACGCCATGTTTTTCCCACGGGCAGTTGTATGTAGCTTGCTCACGTGTGTCTAAATCTAAAAATCTACATGTTTTAGCAGAACGAAATAAATCTTACAATATAGTTTATAGAAGTATATTGGAATAAGTAGCAGCGGCGAAGCGGCCAACTTATTTTTTTGTTTCAGTATTTTTGTAAGCTTTTCTCTTAGGTGCTTTATTGTCTGACAATATACTAGGTAAGCAAAGTAATTTTTTTAGTTTTAATTATGAATAGCGTGAAAAAGAAAATAATCTCTAGAGGGGGTAAAATAACAACAATTTGTGTAGTGAAACGAATTCTACGCGGACGAAGTCGCGGGCAAAAGCTAGTTATAAATATGGGTGTGTGTCTTGCACTGGTATCACTGCGCTGAGTAGTGTGGTTTACTCTTGACAAGCAGACACGCTTATTTTATGTCCATGCATGGAAAAGGGAGTATTTTAAACCGAGCATTTGCAGCTTTTAAAAAATCATGCATTGTCTTAAGAACATTGAACACGCCTTTTTCGGAGTATCAAAATTCTCTCTATGTCTAAGGAATTTCCCCATAATAGTAATCCATAGCTTAGAACTGAGGAAACGTAGCCATGATATGCAATGAGCGCTGCTTCCACCGATACCGTTTGGGTTGGGTATTAATGGGTAGGATATTTTTCCTAAAAAATATTTTGTACGGTAATTTTTTAAGTCTTATTATTATTATTATATTTTGAATATATTTCTTGTTTTTTTATTTGTTCTAAAGCCGCTATACAGTGTGTGGCCTGTAAAAGGAGCAAATATTTAAAAGGACGCTTCCTTAGACCATCTGCAGTAACCCGTTGTGTCCAATTTTTATAATATTTTTTTTTTTAAATTTGGAGAAATGTTGATCTAAAGTTATGACCTTCAAGTAGTGTGTCTTGGCACAGCAGTCAATGCAGATCTTGAATTAATCATAATATGAATTTTATGCCTGCTAAATTGCGGAAAAAGTTAAATTAGAGGTATGCGTATTTGAGCGTAACTTTACGCGCGTTTCCTTTAGTGAGTACTCAACAATACTGTAAAATTTTAATTTATGTAAGCGTGGAGACTTAAATAGCAGTGGGCGGGGCACATTGCACGTAGATCGATGGCAGTTGGGGCGGAAAGATTCTCGAGTGGCGACCACGCACCGCAAGGCGCAGCGTGGTTAGAACCCCCACAAGGTGGACTGATGACCTGGTAAAGGTAGCGGAAGTCCGCTGGATGCGGGTGGCGCAGGATCGGTCATTGTGGCACTCTTTGGGGGAGGCCTGTGCCCAGCAGTAGACGTCTCTCGGCTGATATGATGACGATGATGATGAACCGTGGAGACTATTTAAAGGTGCCACATTTTTTATGTTACATTCAATAACTATAAGTAGAATGCTTTGATTGGAATGAGACACAAACTTAACCTTTATGGAAAAGCACTTACTACTTTATCGAGTTTACGTCCATATGACTTGCATTGTTTTTACTATTTTCCTTGCAGTGGTGAGGTGAAAAGTTGTGTGTTTCGATCGGCAGCGAAGTTGTTTGGCGTTCGTGCCTTGAAAGACTCGCTGTACTCAGGGTTGTACATTTGTTCAATCTTACAATCCTTCGCTAGCTCGGCTTTCAATACAGGCACTTGCGCCAAACAACAACTTTGCAGCCTAGCATATCAAATAGGCACGTAGGCGAATTGAAAAGTTTTGAGCCTAAGGTCGAATATAAAATAAAAACAAGAAATAACGCTGACAGGTTATTACGCTCATATTTTTTCATCATTATGCACTATCATTTGTTTTTCTCCTGTTTTTTTCCGATTGTGAAAATTGTGATCGGAATACTAAACAAGGTTTGCGATTACCTCAACAATGGATAAAATCTAGCACCGTTCCGTAATCAAGTACTTCGAAAAGAAGGGTTTCACACCAAACGAAATTTTCGAAGACTTATGTCAGACATTAGGGGAATCCGCTCCATCATGTGCCACCGTAAAAAGATGGGTCGCGGATTTCAAACGTGGTAGGGAAGACGGTCAAGACGAACATAGGAGTGGCAGGCCATTAACGGCTACTACAGATGAAAATGTAAATAAAACATTAAAAGTGATTATGAATGATAGGCGATTGAAGGTCAGTGACATAGCGGAAGCAATAGGCATCTTTTATGAACGAGCACGGGACGTCATCACCAACGTTCTTGGATTTTACAAGGTGGCTGCCAGGTGGGTCCCTAGGTAGCTTTCAGCTGAAAATAAACGAACACACCACACGATGTCACAGGATAGTTTGGACTTATTTAAAGCTGATCCTCAAGACTTTCTCAGTCGTCGTTCTCGGTCGTTAGGCGTCGGATGAGACTTGGGTTCACCACAACACACCAGAGTCAAAAATAATATGTAGATTGTATAGATTGTAATCCAAGCAATGGAGAAGCTCGGGGTCACCACCTCCTAAGAAAGCCAAAGCCATGTTGTCAGCCAGAAAGTTGATGGCTTCAGTTTTTTGAAACAGCAGAGGAACCCCTCTCCCCTGCTCTTATAACCATAATGATAGAATTCCTTGAAAAAGGTAAAACCATAACTTCTGACTACTATTGTTCCCTCGTACGACGTTTGCGTGAGGAAATCAAAATAAAAAGGCCTGGTATGATATCAAAGAAAGTCTTGTTCCACCAAGACAACGCTCCTGTCCACACAGTAGCGAAATCAATTGCACAGATTCGTAATTTTTTGTGGGTTTGAATTGTTGCCGCACCCACCCTATTCGCCTGATTTGGCCTTTTCCGACTCCTTTCCCCAACCTAAAAAAAACACTTGGGAGGTCAACAATTTTCCACGAATATGGAGCTGCAAGGAACTGTAACTGCATATTTTGATGACCTGGAATTTTTTTTTTTATACGGAATGATGAAATTAGAGGCAAGATGGCAAAAGTGTACCTATAGATGTTTTTGTAGAAAAATAAAATCATTAAGATAAGGCTCAAAACTTTTCTATTCACCGTCGCAACTATTTTTTAACTAGCAAAACGTAGTATTTCGCGTTGGTGCTTAAATTAAAATACAAAACAAAAACCGATACAAAAAGTAAGTACTGATTACTCGTACGTATATTAAGGGCAATTTCGTAGGTAATACCATGGTTATACCAATCTTATTGTTTTAAAGCAATCGTCCTTCATTCATAACTTCAAGCAAGGCTGCAACCTTATAGTGGCGAATCAGTAGGTACGGTATTGAAGTAGGTAAATATGCGTCACAATGTAGTTGTATGTATTATTTAAAGTTAATTGATTCTTTGAACGCATATTAAATTGTTGTAATCATGTACATATATGGGCGGCAAACTACGTAGGTATACAAGGTGTTTTTTTAACCGTCTTAGAGCCGAAGCCCAGTTAATGTATACATTACAAAGTACTTAAAAAAGAGTTTTTTTTTGGTTTTGATTTTTTTTTATTGTATTAATATTGTTTTTTTGTATTAATATTAATTTTAATCATCCAGCCGAGTGACCGCAGTGAAAGCTAGCCGCCATCTTATGTAGATAGGTACGAACTCTAACTGTATGAACATTGCACCGCGCGCCATACAGAATTTTTCAAACTTAATTTTACCTTTTATTGATACAAACTTAACTAATACTATTTTTTCATGAATGATTAGTACGTTTTGGATACTTAAAGTGGGCTTCGGCTCTAAGACGGTTAAAAAACACCTTGCATAATACGAGTATTTCGATTATACATTTATCAGATCATTGAAATTATCATAAAAATCGATCTTTAAGAAATGAAAACAACACAATATAATTTATTGTCGTACTTCACTGTGAGATTCTTAAAACCAATTGAGTTATTATAAATACCTAACAACATATTTTGGCTTTTGGTTTAGTGAGCAATACTGACCTAATGTACTTAACAAAAGTTATAAAGAGAAAATTATACTTAAAGAAAAACACAGTCAAAATGTTACATTACATTAGAAACCTAAACCTAAACTGTACTACTAATTCTAAAATTTACCAAGAAATTAGAAGGTTCGCCACTTTTCGACTTCATTGACGAGTGGTTCAAGGACTTTAACGAGCCTAGTGGGTAGTGACGCTGCCTACGAAGCTGAAGGTCCTGGGTTCGAATCCCGGTAAGGACAAATATTTGTGTGATGAGCATTTATGAGTCTTGGATGTTTTCTATATATTTAAGTATTTCTATCTATTAAATATATCGTCATCTAGTACCCATAACACAAACCTTATTGAGCTTACTATGGGACTAGGTCAATTTGTGTACGATTGGTCCCTAATATTTATGTATTATTATTATTTATTTATTGTTATGATGATAAGGTCCAAAAGTGACGAACCTTTTCATTCATGCTAGGCTTTATAATCTTTATAATTAGCATTCATGGTTCACCTTCCTCATTTTTACTTCTGTACTGAAATGGGTACCTAGGTGAAGTAGGTGGTAGGGCTGAGCTGCAGGCTACTACCGGGGCCGGGGTCCGCAGACAGTAGATTGTGGACTGGTCATCAGATATGATGCCTAGTTAGCTGCCAATATATTAACTAAGCGGTCCCCAACCACAGAGCGGCGGTTATCAGGAGTGGGAAGTCTTGTAGGAGGGGCTTCTCAAAAAGCTGCAATATCCGGTGACGATTCCGTGACATGGCAGTAATTTTCGCTGTTAAATAAGCAAACCTTCAGTGTCATGCATCAGTGGCGCTAGTACTGACAGGAGTACGACGATAAAAATCTGGTAGCACTCTTGTTCAGATATCAAGGATCGAGACAATCTCGTTCCGTAAACTGCGATGTGGAAGGCAGGGGGGAGACCACCACACTACACTTCCCTAAATTAAAGTAATGAAATACTATGGTATAAGTTGGACATTACTCCACCAATAAGAGCTCACACAAGCTCTTAAATATAATGATGATGATGAGTTGATGACTGAACATTCATGCTGGGCTTTATATAGCATTCATGGTTCACCTTCCTGATTTTCACTTCTGTACCTTCTGAAATGGGTACCTGTACATTCGTTGTAACTAACGAACTGTGAGTGTTCTGTCTTATCTTTATACATTTTGAGAATAAGATGGTTATATAAAAATATGAATAACATAACATATTAAAATACCGTTAGCAATTTATACTTCTAGTTAAAGATTCAATGACGCAATTATCATACAGTTATAATTAGATTAATTAGGCAGAGCTATGAGCCCACACATTTTAAAGTTTCGCGTAATTTCATCACGCAATGTCATACATTTTACAATATCACAACATACTTACACATTTAACCGCATGCATATATAACATCTCATTTCAAAAGTGTTGGACAACTAGAGCAACATAACGCATAAATCGGTGCCTAATTTGTTGTAGAATAAAACGCTTTTCCACGCATAAAAGGAATAAATATGGAATAAAAATTGTTGAGCTAGTATGTTTTGCCCACGACGGAACTGAGAAGGCATATATGTATATATGTATATTATGCATTTTGGGTGAGAGGTTGCGTGTTTGTTTTATTAGGCAATTAGGTAAAACTACCTAGAAGTGTTTATCCAGAGAAAACTATTTTTACCGGAAATGAGAACCTGTATTGCAAATTTAATCGAAATCATTAGAGTTGTTTTCAAAAAGATATACGCAAACAAACAAACAACTAAATATGCAATCATTGTCCTCCTAGTGTTTTTCCTGTTTGTGGCCCAAGGGAGCCCAGGGTTCGCTTTGGCACCTAATCCGATGATTTGGCGTAGGTACTAGTTTTACGAAAGCGTAAAGTGTTTATCTAAATATGCACGTTGCTCGTTTAACATTATAAGGTTTCCTGAAAGCTTCACGTTACTTAGGAAGATACAAAGAATTAGACTAGCGAATATTTTTTTTTTTTTAATAACGGAACAAATTGTGTGAATTAACACATAATCGTTGGCAAGACGCGGCGGACGCGAATTAGTAAATATTTTGTCAGTCCGAATTTGGTAACCGTAAATTGGTGTTTATAGGTCATTTTAGGGCATGGGAGTCCTGTAGTTAGTTCGCCAGAACTCTTTTTATGGAGAACTATACACCATCATCCCCGTCTCACGCTCGGTAGGTATTCATTAGCTGTAGTCCAATCTTGACTCGAGTAACTGGGTAAGGCCGTAAATTTTGCCACTTTTTTAAACCAAAAAATGCTTGACTGCATATAAAAAAACGAGTATTTTGTAATAAAAAAACTCTTATTATGGTATGTAGCTTTCTAAGTATTACAATGGTATCTCAAAGTTAAAATACTCCACATAGTTTAATAAGTAGAGTGAGTTCAATTCGTCCAGTCCTCCAAATTTAGCAAAAAACTCACTGTCTTTTTAACGCATCCAAACACTCGGAACTACACAATTTGTATTTTTTTCTATCGAAAGTCAAATTCACTAGAACCAACATTTTATAACTTAAAGGTAAGCAACGAAATCGTAATTTTGATCTTTAAAAATAAGCTGATTTCATGAATGAAAAATAAAACGTTGTCCCTGTATTATTGCTTCTACGTTACACTTTTTTACGTTACCACAATTATTCCACCTGTAAATAATATTAAGCTCTTAGGTACTATTTTGCATTGACGCTAGCAACACTAATTATCTGATGCAAACCAATTAAAAAAGACGCCCTTGTGTTGGCTGTGGATTCGAAGAAAGGTTTTTTTAACTGAATCAGGACGCTTTTTTTTAGTAAATAAATTTTTTATTACACTTATTTCATAAGTGCATAAACCATATGCGCAACGTGTGTTTTTGTTTCTAATTAAGCCCAAATTATCGATTTATGGTAAATTAAGTATAACCTAAAAAATCCCGCTTCTACGTTACTTCTAAGTTACTTATATGTTACTGATAACGCTGATTGTATTGTAACGTAACGATGAAGTGTGGTTAGGATTCATACAAATCATGCAATTTAGTGTACTTCTACGTTACTGTAACATAGAAGTATCTATGTTACTCTTTGTTACTAAGTGGAAAAATACCAACTATCCGTACCAAACTAAATCATAAAAGGTCAGTGTGGGCAAGTCCGTCAATAAGGCAGGCCCGTCTACACGACATAACTCTTGTATTTGTATACGCGCGCCACTTATAACTCTGCCGGTAAAGCGGTTTTTCGTCCCAGTTCTTTTTCTCTAACATAGATGTCGCTATGACGAAAACTATGGTAGCAACTCAACTGTCAACTTCATTCGTGTTTCGAACTACATAAGTGAGTGCAACGTGGTCCAGAAAATAAATCGTAGAAAATTGAAAAAATTGCAGTATTTGTTAATGAGGTGAGTATCAGTTTAATAACCGCTTTTCCTGTCTAACGCTTTTAATGTAGCCAAAATGCTTTAATTTTGTAGTTTTAGGTTTCGAAATGTCTAACCTTAATTTTAATCTAGTTGGAAAGTTTGTCTGAAATGATCAAGGGAAGCCCGTCATGTACCGGTCTTGCCGTAAACCAGATCTAGCCAACCTTTTGCGTCGAAATATTCTCATTTCAAATATTGTCACGATAAATGAGATACTTACACGTACAACTTTTTTTAAATTACTTAAAACATATACACTATTGCTTTTTGTGTACTACGCTATTTACGTACAGTACCGGCCAATAATATCACCATGTTTCCGGATGATTTCCGGTCAGAGTATCGGAAAGGGGGGTTTTTGGACATAGAAAACTTTGATAATTTTTTAATTAAAAAAAAAAGTATTTCCGCAGAAATTTCTAATAAAAAATAAACATAAATTAGCCCATCCTCTCATGGATAAGAGGGAACTGGCAGTAGTCCCCACGCTGGCCCAGTGCGGGTTGGGGACTTCACATACACCTTTGAATTTCTTCGTGGATGCTACCTTATACATCACGGGAAGATCGTCTACTCGCCGAGTTTTAAAAAAACCTCTTTTTTTGCAAAAGTTTTGCTTATTTTGTTAATTCGTTAAAGCGACATTATAAAATATAATATTAATCATCCTATAATTCTAGGCCGTTTATCCCGGATGAATATATAATAACCTTGTAAAATCCGATCAAACTTAACTTTAAATAAAGTATAGTAGTTTAAATAAAGTATATATAGTAGTACTTTAAATAAAGTATATATAGTAGTACTTTAAATAAAGTATATATAGTAGTGTTGCCCACACTGACCTAATACCAGTTTTTTTGACAAAAAGTAGTAGTACCTACTTAATGCCACGTGCGCCCTAATTTTTTGCATTGCTGTCAACTTCCATCAAAACCAATTTAATGTGCCCTAACCCAACGGGTTTATCGTGCATAGGTCAGAACTTACGCACGATAAACCCCGTACTGTGCCCATAAGAACTCCTAAGTTCCTATGGGCAGAATACTCATAGAACATGTCCATCATCAAAGAAAATCCGCTGCGCTGATCTTCCGTCAGACCCCTTATAATGCCTACATACCCACGTGTGCATAATTTCGGGACTTTGGCTTTTTCGACAAACTTTCCTTGCAAGATTTTACTTAGAAAAACTAGTATAAATATTGCGAGTAGAAGGTTACAATCGTATTCCCTGTCAATCCCTGTTCTCCACTTACGAAACTAACATGAATATAGCACATTGGTCAGTAGTTTAATTTCTTTGATGAGCAATGATAAAAAGGCATGTACTTATTACCTTATCAAATATTAAATATGTATTTGATGCGGTTCTTTTTTTTTGCAGATGTCACTTGACTGAACTAAAAATATTAACACTAACTTCAATGTACATCTATGTTGTAAATTCGTAAGAAATAACAAAACGATACTGGAACAAAATAGAGATAACTGCAGCACGTAAGTTAAGACACAAACATATTCCACTACCTGGTGGACCACCGGCTAACCTTGTGTAACCTTACACCTATTCTAATTAATAAAAATCTATCACATATATCGTACGTATCGTATATACGTATCGTCGTATTTACTTCAAATTATAATGCAACAATAAGTTAATTTGTAGATATAACAATAGAACCTATTCACATTACGCGTCTATCCCAAAACACCTCAGAAGCAAACACCGAATGATCGCGCCGCATTTCTGAGACCTCATTGACCTACAAAGCAAGTCTCCAAGTCTAAAGAAAAACAGAGTAAGTTCGCATGAATCTGTTAACAGTTAGTGCGTTATTCTAAACACTGTAGAAGTATAGTAGGTATCTCGGTTGGGCGCATTTTCGTTAAGTAATGATCTTTCGGTTGATAGTATGTAATGTGAGAGCATAAGACAAAGCCACGACCTTGCGCTCTGGGGACGCGCCAGAGCTTCGGCCGCCCCACCGGCCAACTACACTTGATATAAAAACCACTGCTGCTTATCAAATGTATGTCAGTCACGCACACCTATCCAAAAAAACATGTTCGCCAAAGTAAGTCGCTAATATTCAAAAGCTAAGTAGTGTTGAGCGGTCGAAGTTAATCGTTGCGGTTTGCTGCTTAGCTGTTACTTTGCTTGAAATAGCTCTGTAAATAGAATTTAATGATACCTCATTTGAGATAAGACTAAAGTAATAACCCTGCACTTTACTAGATCTAGATTTCGGCTTTGAAAGTGCTAAAGTCAATAATCAGTGACTACCACATAGAAACTTAAATGTTTCTATCAATTTAATTTCAGTTGAAACTAGTTAAAGGAACAGTCAGCAGCAGAAGTAGCTAGGCGTTTGAAGAGGTCATAATGTTCTACACATGTCCTTATTTACTTCCTCATGTTGACCTCTTCGCCCACTCAGCTACTTTGGTGACTTTACCTATGTACTAAGTCACTATTAAACATCTTTGTCTTTTCTAGATTTTAGCTCTCAGTGCCATGGTGGCGGCCGCTCAAGCCGGTCTTCTTGGACATGGCCACGGTCACGGATACGCGGTGTCCTCTCAGCACAACGTGGTCCACCACGACACCCACTACGCTCCCCAGGCCCACTACGAGCCCGAGGCCCACTACGCGCCCGAGGTCCACTACGTGCCCGAGACCCAATACGCTACCGAGGCCCACTACGCTCCCATCTCCCACGAGGCGTACTCCAATGACGCGCACTATGCTTCCTTGACCCATGATGCCCATTACGCCGCCGCTCCCCTTATCCACTCCGCTCCCCTCATCCACGCCGCCCCCATCGCTCATGCTGCCCCGATCCATGTGGCTCCCATCGCTCAACACGGTTACTCTAACCACTATGACGGACATGATGAATACGTGAGTATCCTCAATACCATCAAATAATTATGAATTAACACTAATGTTATAAATGCAAAAGCATGTGAAGATGTGGACTTTTATTACTCTTTCACGAAAAAACTACCAAACGGATTTATACAGTTCATACATCCGTGGTCAACAGCTAGTATACTTTATGGTCATATCCTGATGTGAAAATATTAATTATCTATTCCAGGCGCACCCTAAATACCAATACTCTTACTCCGTGGCGGATCCCCACACCGGCGACCACAAGTCCCAGCACGAGACCCGCGACGGCGACGTCGTGAAGGGCGAATACTCCCTGCTGCAACCCGATGGCTCCTTCCGCAAGGTGTCCTACACCGCTGACGACCACAACGGGTAAAAACGCCAAATCTACTTTAGTTTGAAACATCAAAACAATGCCTAACCAGCCTCATGATTAGTAATCTTTTCCCAACCTTAACAGCGGGTATTTAAAACATTGCGATTAGTATCATTAACTATTTGGCCAGCAAGGACACGTCTCTCAACAATAAGTAGCATTGTTACTATTGCGTGCTTACGAGTATGTGTCCCGAAGCTACTTAACCTCTGCGTGGTCGTTAAAATCTACGCAATGACCAGCGCGAGTTGACATTGCAACTTTCCCCGAATTGCGTAAATTTAGCCAATAACCGATCATATTTGACATTGCTTTCCCAGGAAGCTCTGTACGTAATACGGTCGTAACTTTAGCACATGTTTACATGTTATCATATGGTTGCCAAACCGGTATCGCTCGCGTTCCGGTGTCTGCCGTATGAGTAATGACCTCACGCGACCCCTGCGTCGCCAGAACAGGTGCTATAAGAACAAACCCGTTCGCAAACGAGTTCTGATTAAGAAGAACTATTGAAATATAGGTTTACATTATATTTCAATTGTTCGTGAGTTATATTTAGAATTATACTTATTACACGGCAACACTCAAGTATGAATTGTCAGTACGGGGGACATGCCTCGAATCCTTCAGGAGTTCTTCTTCTGGATGCGTGTTCTCGCGGACGGGTCGCGCGTGATGTAGCAGCCTTTATTGCAAGATTAGATAAGCCTGTAATACATTGTAATCATTTATCGTATTGTATTTTATAATTCAAGCACATTTGAGTTTTACTAGCTAACCTGATAAACTTGTTTTCTTGCAGATTCAACGCGGTTGTCCAGAACTCTGGACCTAGTCACCACGTGTACTCCTCCCAGCACCACCATTAGTAGATCTCTTATTAATCGATAAGCTTTAGAAACATCACTTGTACCTTTTTTATTTATTATTAATTAATGTACATTGCTACGTGCAATGAAGTCATTAAAAATACTTAATTAAAAAAGCTTGTGTATTTACCTGGCTACCTTTTCAGATTGAAAAAAAAAGGAAAATTGTGAATATGCTTCCGCATATATTTGGCGCCTATGTAGCTGACAGTATGCGAGTTGTCAAATATAATACGAAAACGCATATTTGCACATATCTGATGGATATTAACCCTCATCATCATAGTAATAGGCCTCAAACATCTCGTCAGATGATTCAAACAGCGTCTGCAAGCGAGGGACAACGCCTCTCGTGATTATGTAAGCCATCTGGAATAGGCACTTGCGTCCTCATTTGTGGCACGCGAATTGAGGGACCGCATCATCGGCAACCGATAAAACATAAAAATCAGCAGCTGACCGAATCTTTAGCGTCGTTACCTATAAGCGGAAATAATAAGTAACCAGCCTGAACGACAATATACACGATTAGAAATAGCCCTAGAGTTACTTCACGTAGAATTGCAAAAGTTTATTAAAATTCATCTCATACCAGTGCAGCAGGCTCTCATAGACGTTGGGCACCTCGCAACGCAACACTGTTCTAGTAATCAAATCGATCACTCGGTACATAGTTGCATCGACTCGATCAATCACTACGCGATACTATCCAAGAACAACAAACAAATCTCAGTTGAGTAAAGTATTTGATAGCTATCGGTATTTACTTGACGTAAAAACCATTTCATCACGCGAGCAACATGTACTCAATGAAATTCTACAACTTAAGTGTCGGAGCTAGTTTAACTGCCTAGTCTTATTGCCTTACTTTCATAATCGACTGCCATAATGTCCTATAAAATGCTTTATCTCAATGTCGCATACATATTATTTCCTATGTTAAGCATTTGGTAATATTAACTCACAAAGCGAATTCAGGTGGATGATTTACTCTTTAATAAATAGTTACAAAAGGATCGGACACAGACTGAAAACAAAAGAAGTTCCTGAAAACTAAGAACGCTGGAGCCGAATAATTAACAAAGTATATCCGTTTCCACAAGTAATTGCTTAATATGAATACGAGTATATACTGCCATCAGTAAAAAATCTGTTCTATCTGTATTAAAATTGTGGCCATCCGTTGTCCTCTTAAGAGGCCTATTACAAAAACAGCGCTTAGTTGAAACTTTTCGTATATCTTCCTGCTGTTGTAATGGTTTTATGATGCATGTTTATGCAAAAACTCGTGAAATCCTGACGTGGAAACTGTTATTTTCAGATCTTGATAATATCCAAAAAAAACTGGCTGAAAACAATTCAATATTCTGCGGAAAAGGTGTTACGAAACCGAAGTGAGGACATCTACGAACATTAACATTATCTTGTCCTTCTAATAATTGATGCTTCGTATGAATTATTTATTTTCATATTTATAGACTGCTGGTACTGTTACTAATCTATCTTAGTTAGTAATGTATTTTGTGGATTTGTATTAGTATGGGGCGAGCGCCAAAAAGTAATATATCCTTAACTCCATAGAAGAAAAAAAGTATAAATTCGGATTCGGCTAGTCGGTTAGGGCCGGTTTACACATTGATTAGTGATTAGTGCGAGTCCATACAAAAGCTACTCACACTTGCAGCAAATGCACTAATCACTAATCAATGTGTAAACCAGCCCTTACGTAATGCATTTTACGCGCGTCAGGTAGATCTAAATGTACATATTTTTACGGGAAAATGGCGTATTGAATGAATTGTTACGTGTTTACCCCTCGATGTACATGAACCACTTCATCGTGTAGTCTAACAAATCTGATACATCTTAAATGTGTACGACAGGATTTTCCCGGTACATTGGGTAATTCCGGTTCAGATTTACTGTTGACGCCCATGCTTGATAAATACTCTATCTCGACTAGGTACACGCAATTACTAGAACATTTCTTAACATGCGAAACCTTTTACAACACTTTAATTAAGTTTTACTGACAACTTTGTAATTCAAATCGGTCTGATAGTTTATGAAACAGAACCTGATATGTATCTAAATATTATTTATTTTTGCTAGTCGAACTAACAGCACTTGACAGTACCTGTGCGACCTTATCTGACTGATCTATGCGCCTACCTACACAATACACATCATACCCATAAAAGATCTATACCTAGTAGGGGTAAACTTCTGAGGTTAGAATAGATGTACTCATACCTAGGCCGTAAAAGTAATCTTTAAGGCGCCGTAGGTTCAGCGAAGTTAAGCGAACAGAGTTTTTGAAACATTATAATGCGTCTGTTTATAATAATATGGTTTCAAAAAAATACGAATAGTATTCTTGAGGCTTTTTTGCAGCGAGATCAGTGTTTTGAAACATGATTAAGCAAATTTCGCTCGATAGAAAAATATCACGACCATAAATCTAAAATACACAAAAATACACTTAAAATATTCGTAAGAAATTATGCACAAAAGCTATAAATATTAAAATTGCTTCTAAAAATCGGCAATATAATGTTCGAAGGAAATCAGTGATTACATTTTTATTTATTTAAACGGCCAAAAAATTAAAATTAAAAAAATGATAATTATCCGCGCTTTCGAGCACGCACTCCGTAAGGCGTGATGGGTGAGGTGAGCCGTTTGAGCGCGTAAAGAATAACAGCCATATGCAGTTTTGCAGCAGCCGCAACGCGCACACCATTAAAGGTGTTGGATGTAGTACCTTTTTTTTTTTTTTTAATTGCGAGGAAAATCCGTTATGTCGTTATGTTATGTCCGCGCCACGGGGATAGCACGGAGGTTATGTCGGACTCGCACCGACTAAAAACCCCCCGATGGTCCTCCTCGACGCATTTCGGACGGCTCTGGAATCTCCTACGGAACGCACCAGTGCCGCCCTAGCGTCATGCCTCTGTGGACCCTACATTTTTAACGATTACAGCCCCCAGCTGAACCGTGACCACCCCGAGGACCCCTTTTAGTCGCCTTGTACGACAGGCAGGGAATAACGTAGCCGTATTCTAATGCCCGGGCTACAGGACGCGTGGATGTGGTACGAGTAGGTACCGCGATCACAGCTGTAACGCCCTCAACATGTAGCTACAATCCGAAATAACGTACTGCTTTGCTTCGTATAATACACTATACTCACTTCTGTGCTGATTTTGCAATCTGTTTTAAAGCAATAAATTTAAATTTAATGTTTTTGTTCATAATTATTTCATCAAGTTTAACCGCTCTGGTTACTCGAAAACTGGCGGCACTGATACACACACGGCGCTAATTGATAATATAAATAATTAAACTGCATACTCATGAAAACTGACTTTGGACATCGAGAGTTCAGGCCATTTTCGATCCCCCTAATAACTCCGTTGTGGATAAAACTAGAAGCCTGAATTTTCAGTAACCAAGCAGGCATTGTATAAGCACGGTATATTTCAAATTTTATTCAATTTGAACCAGTACTTACCTAGTGTAAGAATTATATTTAGTTTAGTCAAAATTTCTTAATTTTGTTACTCACTCAGTCACTCACTCACTCACTCACTGACTGACCGATCATCAAATCTCTAACGCACTTCTAGCAAACATAGAAGCTTCAAATTTAGAATACAATTAGTGTTTAGTGTATAAATCAAGGAAAACCTAAAATATTTTATTTGTTTTCTAGATACACCAACTGCATAAACAACTTTGTAATCCTACTAATATTATAAATGCGAAAGTTTGGATGTTTGGATGTTTAGATGTTTGGACGTTTATTACTCAATGAAGCTTAAACGGCTCAACCGATTTGGATGAAATTTTGCACGAAGATAGTTTATAGTCTGGATTAAAATATAGAATAGTTTTTATCCCGGGTCCACGCAGACGAAGTCGCGGCCGGCAGCTAGTCCCATATATACATAGGATTACAAAGTCACATTTGCAGTGAATGGGACAAAAAATTAAAAAGCAAGAATGGGACTGCATTCATAGTTTGTATGTATTAATAACACAATAACCTACACAAAGAAGTGAGATCCCATAAAAAACATTCCTCGTAAAAAAGAGGCCAATTCTCGAAACTCTTCCACCGTAAAAAATTGAGAATCTTATTAATCTTTATTTGCTTGCTAAATAAAATGTTGTGACTTGGCAATCACACAATGCTACATAGTTTTAGGTATGCAAAAGTCCACAAATGCAGTAAAGTTGTGTGACTGCCAAGTTGCAGAATTTTATGTAGCAAGCAAATAAGGATTAATAAGAATGCCTGAGACTTGGTTCTACGAAATATCTCACAACTTTTTACGGTGGAAAAGTTTCGAGACTTGGCCTCTTTTTTAACTTGAATGTTTTTTATCACTTACTTGTGTTATTATGTATGCAATAAATAGTGATCTGACATAGGTTTTATTTTGATTGTTTAGGTACGGAACCCAAAAACTAATTCTTTATGGTGTGGTGAACGTGGTTAGAGGTGTAAGTACTTAGTTAGTATCGCGTTTAACCTTTAGCCAATAGGGAATATGCATGTGATTTAGAAATGGACAAAAAAAATCACGTGTAATCTATATTGCTTAATAAATATACACACATGATTATTTTTTCAAATTATCATGTTGCTATTGATAAAATAAATTGTTTAAAAGTACTATTTTTCAAATTCCCTCGCAAATTTCCAAAACGCAACGCTATTGGCGGAGCGAAACGTGACGTCACCGTGCAGGTCGTTAGTATGATTATTGAAAGTTATTCGCATTGTTTGGCCGCTGTTTATGATAAATAATCAGTGTTTTTTGGTAATTATTAAGTGAAAAAAGACTCGCCACAATGACTGAAGGCGGTTTTGTCAAGGCACAGTCGGATAATCTGCCTAAAATTGATGTGTTCATGATGACTAAATTTAATACATACTTCGCAAATATTTGTGACTTTACGTCCGCTGAACTAAGAGGAGTAAAAGCTGCAAGGTAAATAAGTTACAGATATTCAATAAATTTTCATATTCCTTGTTTTTATACTCGTGAGATTGGTCAATTAAATAATTATAACCTATTTTGGCGATTCAAATAGCTAGACTTTTAAACTACTTCAAATAGGTGTCTTTGTTAAATAAGTGGAATAAAAAATATTCCTTGTTTTTATACTCGTGAGATTGGTCAATTAAATAATTATAACCTATTTTGGCGATTCAAATAGCTAGACTTTTAAACTACTTCAAATAGGTGTCTTTGTTAAATAAGTGGAATAAAAAACTAGTAGATATTTATCCATACTATATACTATTTTACTATACTATAACTTTATATATTATATATACTAACTTCTGCCCGCGACTCCGTCCGCGTGGAACTCATTTATATCGTAGCTCCATACAAACTTTCACCCCCACTTCATCCCTTTGGGGGATATGGGGGGAGCTACGATATAAACGAGTTCCACGCGGACGGAGTCGCGGGCAGAAGCTAGTTATATTATATATTTTATATATACTTACTTAATAATAAATTATAAATGCGAAAGTGTGTCTGTCTGTCTGTTTGTTACCTCTTCACGCTTAAACTGCTGAACCGATTTGGATGAAATTTGGTATAGAGATAGTATAAACGAGTTCCACGCGGACGGAGTCGCGGGCAGAAGCTAGTATTATATAATCAAAGATATGTAGGTACCTATTAGGAATGTTAAATGTTGAGAACATCTTTATGAACTTTAACAAACTAGGTTGTTTTCGTCAAGGCTTATAAATAAAACAAATTTGTGTAGGTCACTCAGTAAAAAGGATTAAATTCTTTTAACTTTCTTCGATCAACAGTGCAAACAAAGAAACTTAGCTAAAACGTTTCTTGATCAAAATCAACACTCGTAGTCAGCTGTTGATCAACAAAAATCATAATATTTGTAACATTAATAACTAAAAAAATTGGGAATCAGAATAGTTTTATGAATAAGTATATAATACAATTTTGAGGTTAGGTTATTTTTTACCTATATTGTTCGCGATTCGTAATAAAAAAGATTTTAGGTACATACATATTTAATACTCACGTCGAAATGATCTTCACAACAATATAAACTACTCAAGCACGATACATTATCTCTCCTCATCGCCTTACATCACTTTATCCTTATATGTGCACCTTTGGGCATATGAAAATATTTGCAGTTTTAATGTGATTTTCACACATAGGGACAATACAATATTTATAATAAGCTTTTGTGTGCTCTTCCATTACAATAAGTTGATCTTATAAGCTTTAATCACTCACATTTGTTAAAAGTGTGAATCAAACACTTTGTTGTTAATTTGTTTAAGAACCGCCGTGCACTAAGCTGCACGGTGACGTCACAAATGAGCGCGCCAAAATGGTGGCGTTTTGATCGTCCGAAAATGATAGTAATTTTAATTATTTTTTTTTAGCTTATTTAATAATATTGTGAAAGTGTTATATTTTTTTTCGGTTATATAATTACTTATAGAATAGATAAAAAAAATAAAAAAAATGTCATCAATATTCCCTATTGCAGATATAGGTAGATAGTAATTATGTTTCCCACGACTCGATTAAAGATAAAATTACTGTGAACTTGCTTATCTGGAACAACGCTGCTGCTGGTACGTGGTAGGTACTCCAGGCTTTATCATTAACTGATTGATTCAAGTAGGTACTAACTTGATACATGGAAAAGGATCTTTATTAAGGTTTAAGGAGGGCGAAAACTAAGAACTTCTTCTGAAAATAAGTTAGCAAGAAAATATTTTCAAAACGCCTTGCATAGTATGGAAAAATAGTACGTACTGTGGAAAGGTGTAGTCAGATGGAGAGATGAAATCATTAAGATGTAATATTGTATATATCAAATACACTGGGAGAGATACAGAAGTGTCTTGGCCCATACGCCAAAGCCTCAACGACGACTGATTGTCATCCTCAATCTTCTATTTAAAAGCTTCCAGGTAGCTTGATTTAAATTAAGACTAGTTAGTGCTGTATATCCAGCATTGTAGAGGTTGCACATTAAATTTTTTCTTGGCGGTTCTTCCTGGAGTGAACTAATCGTACCTATCCTTGAGAGATTACTCGTGAGAGCCCAACTAAATTAATTGCAGTACATCTACTGCAATTAATTTAATGGGATTACTTTAGGAAAAATGGGGAATTGATCATTTAGAATGTAGTATAAAAGAAGAACGATTTGAAATTAAGAAGATTTCATCGAGTAAAGTGCAAGAATACTAATATATTCACTGCCACTATTCACCCACAAGTAAAATCAATGATTCCGGATAAAAACCTATTTGATCAAAGTCGCCCCCCGAATCACAGTAACCCCGTAACTCGTATTTCAAATATGATTTACATACTTGAAATATGAAGTATGTTTTTGCATAGGTAAGTACTTGAAATATGAAGTATGTTTTTACATACTTGAAATACGAGTAGATGAGTTTTTACTCTTACAAGAGTGAACTAATAGGTATTATCCTTGACTCGTACTTTTTCATTAATTATCATTTATCATATGTGATATATGTAGGTACTACCTATCTACTCGTGTTTCAAAAAACACGGACATGAATTAATCAGACCGCGAGATACCTACTCATAATGCACTCATAAATAAAATCAATCATGGACCCAAATCAAATTCAAATCCTGGTACGTAATGAGATTAGTTAAAATACGAGCTGTCCACAAAGCCCGAAGAAAATGAATGGATTGGATGTCACGGCCGATTATCCGCGGGTGAGTAACCTCTGAACTCAAAAAGCCTTTCAATCAGTATTGGCAGCCTTGAGAATAACAAAGGCAAACCTTTCCGTGTATGAAATAGTTATCGTATCCCGCTTCCGTGACTGACGTGGTATGGGTGTACTCAGTACTCACGACCACATGGATTACTCAACTACCCACAGAAAAACAATGGTCTAACAGTCCAGCTATCCTTCTCAAACATACCTACGACTTTAAAAGTGAGAGCAAGTCCTAAGGCAATCGATCGAAACCCATTGACAGACAGATATAGTGTAGTAGGCGGCAGGCATAGTAATTACAAAATCTGATTTTAAACAATTAAATAACTTATGCACGACGATCGTGCTGCATTAATACTGGCCGTTCGATCGCTGATTGTATGCAGAAATGTCGCAAACATTAATTTACGACTTAATCAATTAAGTATTTACGAGTAAAAGATTGGATAAAAATCGAAGGCGCTACTGTGCTACTGTGCCAGCGACATTCAGTCAAAAACAATCATTTTGATGGGTGATTAAAATAAAAGCAATATTCTTGTTGCAACACGAAATTTATGATATCACCTCCTTGTGATCATGTTACGAGCATCGGTTAAGAAACGGAATATGTACCGAATAGGCGCCCGCGCCGCGCCGTTAACCGCGTGTGGTCAATATTAAGACGCGGTTCATTCGATATAACATTGTCGCAATAACATATTGTAATGCTATTATTAACTGTTTCACAAATAGGGAACATACAAGGGCAGAGCGTTTATTAATTATTTCGATACACCTACTATTATATTATTATATTGGTAACATAGACATATCATTATCGGAGAAAATAACAATTACTGTAGTTCAATAGGTCTAAAGCGTAGGTATATTATTGGAATTTGCTTGTTCAAATAACAAACTGCAGCAAATTAATGTTACGAACTTTATTTTTTCATATTACGGTGGCAAACAAGCAAGCGTAGCCTATTTTTTTTTTTTTTTTTTTTATGATATAGGAGGCAAACGAGCAGACGGATCACCTGATGGTAAGCGATTACCGCCGCCCATGGACACTTGCAACACCAGAGGTGTTGTGAGTGCGTTGCCGGCCTTTAAGATGGGAGTACGCTCTTTTCTTGAAGGTTTGAAGGTCGTATCGGTCCGGAAATACCGCAGGCGACAATCCATTCCACAGTTTAGCTGTGCGAGGCACGAAGTTTCTGGAGAAGCGCACAGTTGAGGACTGCCAACCATCTAAGTGGTGAGGATGGTAATGTTGTCGCGTTGGACGATGGCGAAAAGAAGCCTATGGATATTTGCAGAGATATCACAAGCTTGTTGCAGACTCTTTATTGATTCTTTGAGGATTCATTGCTCTCTTTATGTTAACGACCCCAATATTTAGTTTAAATAACTATATGTATATTAAATCAGCCTATATACATCCCACTGCTGGGCACAGGCCTCCTCTCGTCAATGAGCGGGAATGATCAGTAGTCCCCATGCTGGCCTGGAGCGGATTAAAAACTTCACATTATACCTTTTATAAAAAAAAATCTTCGCAGATGTATGCAGGTTTAGTTTAATGCCCCAAATAATTACGGAAGATCGTAGTTTAGTTTAAGAGATGCTTCAGAACGATCAATTTACCTAATCAAGTGAAATTCAGCGCAGCGTGATATCGACGTAGCCACATTCTGACGCCATAGAAGCATACCCAATACATATGAATGTTACGAGTAAGTAGAAGTTAAATTTGTAGGTTAATTACATTAATTCACATTAAACCTTAATTTTGGCGATTCTCGTGTAATAATAGCAAGGACATTCCACTGATTTGTTTGTTTGTGCCACCAACTTTCTGAGCAGAGGGTCGTTGTGGACATGTAGCGTTTCACCTTCACAAAACAATTAATGAACCAAATTTGGATTACACTTTTACCTAATTATAGTATTAAGTTCATACTTAAAATGTACTTAAAACTTAATATTGGTACCTACGCATAATTATACATAGTCATCTGTGGCGCGGGACCGGTCACTATGACACTCTTTGGGGAAAGCCTATGTCCAGCAGTGGACGTCTTTCTGCTGATATGATGAAGATGATGATGATCTGTGGGCTTGGACCGCACCTGCTAGACACGCTTTCCCGCCAAGGTGAAATGATCATCCAAATTAAGTACTTTTCATAATTAAAGAAAGAAAGAAAGAAAGAAAGAAAGAAGGCATTAGTGGAGCTGCTTTACAGAATTGTCCTACTACTCTACGAGTACCTGCGGATATACCCGATGGGTACAAGACGTGATTTTCCCTTAAATGGGAAATTATATTTTAGCCTTAGGATTATAGATAGAACTAAAATTTATTCCAAATAAACGAACTTATTTTATTTCCTTTTTCAAGTAAGTAACCGCTGGTTAAAGTACCTACTAACTAGGCAGTTCAAGCCTTATAGGGTCAGCGACATCACTAAATTCAATATTGATGATTATCACTGGGACGGTTATCGCCTGGGGGTTTGGACTTTTGGTAGCATACCGTGGTTCTCAGGCTTTGACTGTGACATCCAACCTGTTATTTTTAACCGACTTCAAAAAAAAGGAGGAGGTTCACAATTCGGTAATTTTTTTTTATCATGTATTTTTTTCAATGTTTGTTACCTCAGAACTCCGTCATTGAAGAGCCGATTCGTATTTATTTTTTTCTTTGTAAGTATAATGCTTCCAGGTTTGTCCCATTTTTTTCAAAAATATCATATTATGCACGCGTGTAGTGATTTTGGTATTTTCTATTATAACTCGTGCATTTACACCCGGAAATCATACATTTGGTGGAGTGGAATTGATGATGAATGACTTATGGAATTCCTCAATTATGTACTTTAAAGATTCCGTTGAAATATAAACTAATGAAGTGCCAAAGGTGATCCTTGTGGAATCGACGGAAGTCCTCAAATATTATCGGCCCACATACAGCGATTGGGTTTTTTTCTCTAATAATCAACGCATTTGCTCTCGGAAATCAGTTCATGTGGTAAATTGGAAAAAAAATGTGGAAATGTTCTCGTGGCTGGGCGGAGTACTAAATTGAAGTCGGTTAAAGCTTAGTTTGTAAAGTAAATTATAACATATAACGGTACGCTTCCAAAATTTCCAAGCATAGGTATGACTTACCACAATCATAAAATGTTAAATTTATTGTAATTTTTTTAAAGTTTTTTCTATTCTAACTAGTCTATTTCATCTTCTGGGTCACAGTGGAATATCATCCGGTACCTGAAACAATAACTGAAACTTATAAAATACTACATCCAAATAACATTACCTTCCTTTATTGAATTCCTCAAATACATCTTATCATACAGCGCGCCTATGTCACTCTTGGAGTTGTAAGCGTAACCATTTCGGGAGGACCATCTGATCAAACCGATGGCGCTTAATTGCTAAATTGACTGTCATCACTTTTATTTACACGATATTTTCCAAAAAGCCTTACGTTCCGTTCCGATCCGATCCATAATATCTTTACGCACATAAAACAACATGTTTTACCATCACAAAGGGCTTTTGGTCTTGTGTATCAAAACTGGATCAATCATCGCCATTACTCACGCAACATCGGTATAATAATTACTGATAGTTGTGTCGCCTTAGGGCGGTGGGAGGGCGGTGAATTATCGAAGGTATGCGCGACCTCGCGGTGTCAAAGTTACGGAACTGAAGTGACCGCACTCCCCACTACCTAGGACTACGGCTCCGTTTTGCTTTTCATATAAAAGACATAGTCCGGCCCGATAATAATATCAGTCACCTGCTCTGATTAAGTGCAAAATGTTCACTAAAGTAAGTTGGAGCTTTGTGAGAAATTTTATTTTGAATATCGAGTCCTTATAATATTAGTAAAACAACGCCAGACCAAAAAACATATCCTACATTCCTTCGCTTGCTAATTATTCCTTTTCATTTAACTACTAAGTAGGTACTTAATCTAATTTCAATATTCCCAATCGATCCCCTTTATTCAAAGAAAAAATGGAGAAGTTTGAAATATTCAACATTTCATATAGCATAATCAACTGAAATCAAACTGCTCCATTTATCAAGTGCCTTTTTTCGGCATTTTCTCTTATGAAGCATGAATTTTACGTCGAGCTACTCCTGTATTCATATTTGGCGATCAGATCATTTGACAGGAGCTATAAGATCGTACAATCGACGAGGACGCGTCCTGCTACCTAAGGTTTAGTTAGTGATTTGTCCATAGGGTGGGGAGCCTCCTGAGTTTTTCTGGTCAGATTATTTACAAGACTGTAGCGTTTGAATTAGATTATTTAGCAGCATTTAACCAACATCCTGTTCCCAGGTGGTCGCCCTTAGCGCCGTGTTGGCCGCCGCCAACGCAGGTCTGCTGCCGCTGCACCACGCAGCCGTCTCCTCGCAGAGCATCATCCGCCACGATGCGCCCGCGCACTACGCGTCCGCGCACTACGCGCCCGCGCATTACGTGCATGCCGCCCCCATAGTGCACCACGCCCCCGTCGTGCACCATGCCCCCATCGTCCACCATGCCCCCATCGCTATTGAGCACGTGAGTGTTTGTTTGTTTGCACGCCGCCCTCATGGGGCAAGATGCTCTCATCTTCCACGCCGCCCCCATCGACGACCTTACCATCGCTACTACTACTAAGCATATGAGTGATTGTTTATTTTTAACACTGGAGGATACACTTTGTACCTATATGTAGTATAGACAGCTTGAGACCTACATTTTATCCTTCAAGACGCGGATCCTTACACAGCAAATCCTAATAAATCCAGAAAGGGTTGGCAGCGGGACAATGAGACCCATTTAGAGTTGTACGAGTCCGTTTACATTGAGTGAACCGTAAGTTTATACCAACATCATGTAAAATAAATAGTTCAGTTATTATATTACCTTTTCACCTTGCAATGTTTATAACATATTTTGTCTTCCAGTCCCACCCCAAATACGACTACGCGTACTCCGTGGCTGACCCGCACACCGGCGACCACAAGTCCCAGCACGAGTCCCGCGACGGTGGCGTCGTGCACGGAAGCTACTCTCTGGTCGAGCCTGACGGTTCCGTGCGCAAGGTCGAGTACACCGCTGACGACCACCATGGGTAAGGACCTTTTGACTAGAATGGTGGCTTTAGACCAAGGGGTGATCTCCATAACATGCATGGATTAAAAACAAAAAAGAAACACTATGAACATTCTTAAACTTGTCATCGTCCAATATTTCCCATTCTCGAAGAATTGAATTTAGATCATGTATGTTCATTATGGGGAGGCCTATGTCCAGCAGTGGAGGTTTTTCGGCTGGTATGACGATGATCATCATAGTTTAGTTTAGCCGGTATAACTATGAATCAACTGATACAAAATGCACCCTAAAATATTTCTTCAGCAATTTCTTACTCGCGTTAGGGGTCCACAATTCAATTCAATAAATCCCACAGGAGCAAAGTTTTTTTTTTTTTTGCCGCAATAACTGACGAATGTCCATTGTTTCCAGTTTCAACGCGGTCGTCCACAAGACCCCCGGCCACCACCCCGCCCCCGTGGTGCACGCCCCCGTGCTGCACGCTGCCCCCCTCGCGCACTACGCCGTCGCCCCCCTCGCCCACGGACACCATGGTCTCCACTACTGAACGACTTAGCCTGTATTCTCGTGATGAATGACTGATGATTGTGATATTTATGTGTGCATAATGATGATGATGATGATGATGAAATGTGATTTTATACTCAACTGTAAATAAATACTCAGCTGCTGAACAGTACTTTGTTGTCTTAATCAGCTACCTCTATCGTCTATGCCTCTCCGCACTAGGTAGGTAGTTATACAAGTAGGACACTGCAAAATGCTCAAAAACATCTGATATGCTCTGACCTCTCTACAAATAAAGTTGTGTCAGATATTTTTGCGCCCAGTGCCTGGTATAATATTGTGGTAGGTGCCTATACAATATACATAATTACCCTTCCATTTCTCTCCGTTGTGGTCCCGTAAATATAAAGTTTTTTTTTTAATTTGATCAGTTCATCAGCTAATTTCTATTTTCCTGTACCATTCATGTTGACTAAGGCGCAGAATACACGAGGAGTTTCGACACCGCGTAACGCGAAACGCGCATATGCACAATGTGAAAACACCTCGTGTGGTCTGTGCATATTGTCACTATTTTAATTGCTGTAGTCGGGCATAAAATACTCAAACCATTTTCTTTATTAAAGGCGATAATTTACTATTCAAATGAGATAAATTGAATTACACCGATTAACAACCTCTCGTATCTTTGTTCAGCGAAACAAAAAATAGCCTTACTGCACATTCCAAGTAATTTGTCACTATTTCGGCATTCAAGCTGTCAACATTTTATATTATAAGCTGGGCGGTAATAATTAAACTGGAACCTTGAACGGTGAGTACAGGTATTAGAATAATTTGTCTAGTTACTCGTAGGACGCGCGGTTGCGTGCAACCCAAGCTGTGAAGTTTCGGCGAGGTAATTACACATATTATATGGGAACTTGCGAAATGCATTGCTACTACGCATGCTCAACGGCCTAGAAAATCCTTTATTACGAACGCGGTTAATTGTTTTAGCTTCTGTGGGTTCATCATGAATGAAATAGCGTAGGAGCGTTCTGCTAATACAAATATTTATATTTTTTTGTAATCTGAATAGGTGACCTTAGCGACAAGGATTTTAGATAGGACAGGTACCCTTTGAGTTGAGTATGTGGCACAGAATAACGCCAATTTAAACGCAATCACGACTAACGACTTCCAATTCGCAAGCTTACACACAAATCACAATATGAGTAAAGTGGTAATGATACAAATTGCCACGATTGTCTGGAAAGGTACAGGCCGACAAAGGTTAGCTTGCGAAATGGCACCGCGGAGACCGTCATTACATTACGGTCCTAGCTGAGCTATAAACACTGAATACCTATCTTACGTGGACTAAGTATTACAAGTTTAGTATACCTACTTGTTACGTATTAGGTAAATTGATTTTTGTCAAACTATTTGCTTCTTGAATCATTGAACAAAAAATGACGTCTTGATTTTTTTCTCACGAAACTATACCACACTAACCTACATGCGTATAGTATGTATCTAGGCACACAACACAATCGTGCTGAAAAATGGTATCAGCTGAATATTGGCGACCAGCATTCATGAATATTTGTTTAAGTCTTGCACCCCACTCCCTGTTTATATCTATGAAATATATTGTCGTCTAGTTGAATTTGTGCAAGATCCCCTTATATTTATTTATTAGTACATTACTATAGAGGCCGGGAAACGAAGGGTTGCAGGCCAAGTAGATATAGACGGCCGAGCGTAGCGAGGCCGGATAGGGATACGCGGCCGGCAACCCCGTTTCTCGCCGAGATTTGTATAGTGCATTTCTCAAACTTGCAATTAAATAAAAATAAAAAGTAGTCAGTTTGTTTTATAAATAATACGTTTCTGAACTCCACCGCCTGCACCGCCGCCGCCGCGCCGCCCCGTTCAAAAACAAAAGAAGGTTGCGTTACAGGCCTGGGTGTGTAAGTGTAAGGCTGTATGAAATTCCTTTACATATCATCTTTACTCAGCGCACCGGATACGTAGTATTTCCGAACCTAATTTTAAGTAAGTCACGTCAACATTTCATTGCAAGTTTGAGAAAAAGACTATTATTACATAGGTACATACTTGTTTGACTATTTTCATTATTTTGTTTGGTAATGAGAAATCGAATCGTATATGTTTTGTAGATGCGGGCTATATGAAAATAAATGAACATGAGTTTGTCCCTGCCTACCTATTTTTAAATAGCTTTAACGCTAATCCACCACCATCACTTCATCTCGTTTCTTTGGTCTATTCCTTTATCCTTAACATCTTTTGCCTTTCATCTTCAAATCGTAACGAGCAACAGCTAACCTATGTTTACAAAGAAGACGGATAGCCTTTTGTTACCTAGTGCAGTCACATTACGGTTGTCGTTACAAAGCCCTTTTTCAACTAAGTATAACTACCTAGTTCCGGGGCTTTGATAGCCAGTGTGTTTTTATGCATAATAATGTAATTTTTGTTTCTAAGTTTGGACGAAGAAAGCTTTATCTCATTTATATTATCTCTTTTATTTTATTTACATTTATGAAATTTAATAAAATAAAGTATTGCTCTACTTATTCCTATTTATTTAGGAGACTATGCAAAGTACGTCAATAAATATAAACACACAACGACGTAGTTTTTGGGCGTTTAAAGGATGACTCACGCTAGAACGGGCCGTGCCGGGCCCGGGCCGTAATCGTGACGAGCCGTCAACGAGCTTATTTGGTTGTCACATTTCGCCAACGGGCCGTGTCCGAGCCTGCAACGAGCCGAGCCTCGTCCGCAGCTCGGCCACCGGGCTGGGACATTATGCAAACGACATGTCACCGAGCTCGCACCGGGCCGGGCCGACACCGGGCCGACACCGTGCTGCGGCCGGGCCGCTCACGAGCGTTGCGTGTCAATCACAACGGGCAGCGACCGGGCCGCGACCGGGCCGCTTTCGCTATTTAATGTCATTAACAAAGACATTGAAATTGTCATTGCAATTTATTCGAGTACTGCAACATAATCCCTTTGCATCATAATTATATTACCTTATAAATACGTAATCTTAAATACATATCTAATAAAAATAATAAAACGTCGAGAGTGTCTGATTTCGATGTAATATTGGCTGTTGCAACAATTCAAGACGAAGAAGAAGATTTGGCACCATGTTCTTCAAGACAATTTGGCTTGCATCCGCTTTCCCGTGAAGAAAGAGGAGAATCCGAAATTTTGTGTAAAGCTCGTTGGACCTATGATGATAAATTTTATGATTACTTTCACATGACACAATATTCTTTCCGTGCATATCCATGATAAAGTTAAACACTGTTTGGAAAAGAAAATTACAAGGTTCCAGAAACCTATATCCTCCGAACATCGACTAGCTCTTTGTTTAAGGTAAGCAATATCGAATAAATTATCCAATAAAATCTGAGTAGGTATGTGCTATGAGAGTGTGAGTGTGCATTTTTCTCCAGCCCCGCTATTCTGTTTCTTATTTTAAGCTCACTCACAAATATATCCTGACGCCGCGATTCGACTAAGCATAATCAGAAGTCTAAATAAAGGGTTGAGAACAAGCTTGTTATACTACACAAGTTGCAAGTATTCATAGGCTATGGTGTCTGTGTTTGTGGACGGTCAGGTGGGCAGATCCTATATTGTTTGTGTGACGTTGACGAGTTGAAATTTTGTGAAAAAATAAATGTGCGCGTTATTATTATTTGAATGTATTTCCCGCTCACGACGCAATGGTGCTTCGGACCTTTGGGAGGCGTGCGCGACGGTCGACTCGCCAGTGTGAGTGGAGAATGTCGATAGTTTTAGTTGGAGGGAAATCGTGAGGAAACTTGCACAGGTATGTACAGCATCTGCGAAGATGTTGACGAAAAGTGTCCAAGCAGCACTGGCCCACTTTGTTCCTTAGCCTATTCTCATCCACAAGAGAATATATTTGCCTTATAGTACAGGACTAATAGGACGTTTAGGTATATAAGTTCTTTTATAAGGATGTATAAGTTTTTGGTAGGAAACAGTCAATCGCTCGGAGTTGACGCTTGAGGTGCTACTTCAAAACAAATTAAATTTAGAAATGCTACTGCTACCCAATAATATATATAGGTAATCAATGATACTAACTATCAACCTCCTAGCGTTATTCCCGGTTGTGCCTCTAAACGAGCCCGGGGTCCGTTTTGATGAGAACTTATTGGGATTAGACCGGTTTCCTCACGATTTTTTCCTTCACCGAAAAGCTAACGGTAAATATTCCGTACCTTAAGCTCCAAAAAACTCATTGGTATGTGCCGGGATTTGAACCCACGACCGCCGCTTGACAGCCGCATCCCTGAACCACTAGGCTACCGTAGCTTTTATAGGTAATGCTACCCAATAATAATATAAGGTACCTACGACGTTTCAATAACTATCCATTTAAATCCATTTGTAAATTATAAACTAAAGGTTAAATTTATTTGCAGATTCCTGACTACGGGGATTCATTCAAAACACTCTCGCTCAATTTTCGAATGGGTTATTCTACCGTTTGTAAAATTGTTGACGAAACTCGTCCAGCAATAGTTTATTGTTTAATGAAAGAGGTGATGTCACAGCCAAACGAAGAGACGTGGAGGAAAATTGCCGACGAATTTAATGTGTGAATTGGATGTGGCGTTTCTCAAATTGCATTGGAGCATAGTGAATGGGACAAAAAATGAAAAAGTAAGAATGGGACTGCATTTATAATTTGTATATTGATGATAACACAATAACATACAAAAAGAAGCAAGATCCCATAAAAAACATGCCATGTAATAACCCTCCTCTCCTTCGGCAGTCGGGTAAAAAGAGTTGATATGTAACAATATGGGCACGTTGTTAAAAAACTATTAGTTGTGTGTTTATACATAACCATGTAAACCCATGTGATTTTGCAAGATTAGTACTAATAAAAAAACTTTATGCCTTGTCCTGTTTTATTATTGTATTTTGTACATACAGTAAGACAAACAGTAGCTACTTCTGCATATTCAGTTAGAACATATTAAGTTTAAAGTCCTTACTAATATTATAAATGCGAAAGCTCTGTCAATATGTCTGTCTGTGTGTTACCATTTCACGCTTAAATCGCTGGAACGATTAAGATGAAAGTTGGTATGGTGGTAGATTGAATCCTTATGAAGGAAAAAGCTACTAAGCTTTTTCTTTTTATAAGAACAGAAATGGGGGACGAAAGTTTGTATGTAGCTACATTATAAACGAGTTTCAAACGGACGAAGTAAGACAGACTAATTAAATAATATTCAACCCTGACTGTTGTTTGCAAAAAAAAACATAAATATCCTATACTATTAAACGAGCAATTTTGTATGTATGTATATATTTGCAATCACGTTCTCGGAAACGGCTCTACCGATTTGGAATAAGGGGTTTACGGGGGCGAGAAATCGATTTATCTAGCTAGGTCTGTCTGAGAAAGTTCGTTTTCGCCATATTTTCACCCGAGCTGAGCTCGGTCGCCCAGGCACTATCTATTTTAAGTAGGTAGGTACCTATTAGAACAAACTAGAGATTTTGTTTCGTCTTAATAAGATGATTCGTAAGAAAATATCGTATAATGTACAATAGCCCTTAAAAATATAATGTACAATAGCCCTTATTAATAAACCTTTGCGCTAAACTATTTTTTATGAGCACATCAAATAATGTAAACCGACTAAGTGCAAGGTTAGTTGGACTCCCATATTTCACATTTTCATATAATATGACACCTTACATCCTTCGTATTTTTGTCGTATGTGTCCGAGCCGCCCGGGCCGAGCACGAGCCGGGACCGGGCTGCTGAACAGCGGAGCGTTGTTGTAGGTCAACGGGCCGTGTGCGGGCCGGGCCGGGACCGAGCGTCGTCCGAGCCTCGGTTGTAGGTAGACCGGCCGTCAAACGTTGGTGTTACATATGAGCGACCGACACCGGGCCGACACCGAGCCGCTTCCGAGCCTCGGCCGTGGCCCGGCCGGCCTTGGGCTGCGCAAAAACGCCGTCGTTTTTCTGAGAAAACGGCCCGGGCCGGACACGTCCCGTTCTAGCGTGAGTCATCCTTAAGTCTGTTCTTACTGTAATAACTCATCTTGTAGGTACTACCTACCGCCACCAACATTACGTGTTCAGGTTAGCAGCCTCCAATCCGAGCATTAACAAAGCTTAGTTTATCGCATCTCAATCGCATTAGCCGTCGAGCATCGACCTTGCGGAGATACCATCGAGCGAGTAGCGCGTCCACAATGACCAACTGACCGACTGACCATTTTCACTTTCTTACTGCATATGTAAGTATCATTCATTGGATATCTCTATTTGTCGTTCGCTTCCGCGATTACTATTCCAGGCTTGCCGTGTTGGGTGGTGGAAACGAGCGCTCGAACCATATTGAAATGAGATTAGCATGTGAAATAGATGAACCGAATTGACATTATTATTTTCTCAGCGCACAGTATCCCCGGAGCCCGATCCGATTCCGAACCCTATCATATCTTAATGTTTCGCTTCCACTTCCGGACATTTCAGAACGAGCACGTGAATCACATTGAAATGGGATGCGAATAGATGTACCGAGTAGAGGCCCTGACCGCCTGACCGACCGAGCATTTTCACTTTCTTACCGCAGTATCAGTGAGCGCGAAAGTGAAATTAGATGATTTTCTGTGTAATGTTATAGCTTAGGATAACCGCAATGAGATGAATTTGTGTTCATTGAGAATTCATTTGGTTCATCATTATTACTCGAACTAATATGAATTCTAGCTACGTGAAAAAAAATCACCAAAACAAGCATCCGTTTGTCTTACCGAAGTACAAAATTGTACCTGAAATCTATATTTTGCATAGAGCAATAAAACACCACCAACCTAGATTTAGAGCATCATTCTCGATTAACCTTTCATATGTGTGGTGGGTTAAAAAAACGTGGGATTGAACCTCGACAGTGCCATGTAGAGCAAGAAAAGTCATTCTCTAAAAATATGCACCAGGATGTTTTTTTTTCAGTGTCCTATTTATTTTGTCGTACTTAGACGAAGGCGTACAAGCATACGGTTTTCCTGATGGTAAGTAGCCACCGTAGCCCATGGACGCTTGCTATTCCAGAAAAATCACAATCTCCAAACACAGAAGAATCCTAACAAAACACAGACGAAAGGTTTAACAAAGCTCCTTAAAATAAGATTAAAAAACCGTAGTTAGGTATCTATTATACCGAACCAGTGTGGGTCAGACAGTCAGACGCCCATAAAAGATAGTAATCGCGACATGATACAGAGAGAAAGAATATAATGGAAAAATAAACCATCTTCGTCTGTAGCCCCCGACAGGATCCATCCATGTCGTTTAAAAAATTATCGGGGTAACTTCCTTGTTAAAAATAACACAAAACAAAAAATATTTCACTAAATTATTTGTTTGGTTATAAATATAAAGGTATAGTAATCGCGATTGGTAATCACCGACATTTATAGTTCCAAGTATGTATTGGACGAGTTTAGATGAATATTTCTTAACTTTAATTGTATAAACTGACGGCCGGGGATAGAAACTACAGTGTCTATGTGGACGAGATTTTAGAGAATCGTGCAGCGAGCTTCGTGCCGCGGCCCTTATTGCCCACCTCTGTACTGTAATGCATTTGTGTCGCATTGCTCCGGATTCCATTGGTATGTCTGGTACCTAAAATTCCGATCAGATGATTGTACGTATAACAGAAGGTGTTGACATTGCTAACCCTATGTGAACAGCTATTGTAATAGTATGTAAAAAATCTAAGAACAGAAAGACAGAAGGATAATTGTGTAAACTGAAATGAGTGAAAAAAAAGACCGGGTTGCACTCCAGGAGTGCCAGCAGAAGTGAAAACTCAATAACATTGTAACAGTTTTTCGATCAGGTCACGTGACATCTTACGGTGTCACCCTAAAAATGAATTTGACGCAAATTTATAAACAATTATCAATTATTTAGGCGGACGGGCCGCGGGCGCGTTGGGTGCGAGGAGCCGTCGGCTCGCCCGTCGGCGCACCGACGGGCGGCGGCAAACACAATACCAATTTGTTTTTGCCATTGCCAAATATTTCTCAAAGCTTTATCTCTTTAGGAATAACGTCTAAATTCGTACTATTCGAATTTGCAAGAACGGCAGACGGCGGTGGCGACCAAAATATCAATTTGTTTTTGCCGTTGGTAAATATTTTTCTAAGCTTTATCTCCTTAGGAATAACGCCCAAATTCGAACTATTCGAATTTTCTCAATAGCAAAACGGTGAAGGACGCGTTGGTATTATTACAAATTTATTTGCAGAATATGCTATTGCAAAAAGTGTTTAACGGCTTTATACTCTTACGAATAGCGTTCAGTTTTGAATGAAGTCGAATCGGCTAGCAGCAAAAAGTGACCTCCTTCACATCTGACGTCACAAAACTCTGTCGCGTATTTAACAATTTTTCCCCATCCCAAAAAGTGCTCAGCGCCGCTAAAGAAGTTTTCACTTCAAAAAACCTGAAAGCCAATTGCATTTTTACAAATATTTTAATAGCCTACATCACTCAACGGTAAGAGGAATCAACTATACTTCCTAATCCAAAATCCATCAAGCCGTTTGGCAATTCACATACATATGTACATACGTTCGAAAAAAATAACCCTCTTTCTGCGGCGGTCGGGTAAAAATGACTTACTAGATAAAACGTCAAACTTATAATAGGTACCTTGGAATAAACTCTAAGGATAACCTCCCAGTGCCCGACAGTGGCCTAATACATGAAACTTTCAACTTATGTCAAAACAATAGAGGTGAACAGTAGGTGTCAACTATTAGGCATTAACGTGTCGAGTATTGCGATATTTACTTTATTTATTCCTGTTTGGTTTATTTATTATTATTTTTTTTTTATTAAGAAAGAAACAATAATACAACATGAACAAGTACAGGGTCCCGCAAAACCGTTGGCACTAGTTTCATGATAAATATCTACTCGTCATATTTATTGTTCAGACTACAGATAGGACGTGAATTCTGCAATTACGACGTACCATGCGATTATATATTTAATACGCGATTAAAAACATAAACTTAATATTGTTACTTATTTTCCTACTCGCTAAGACGCTTTTGTATATTTTACTTAATGTTTGTATTTATGAACCTCCAGGTCTGTTTTTATATATATAAGCAACTAACCTCTATCTTTTTATGTATGACTATATGTGTTCAGGGGGGCTAGCACAACTGACGCCGAGCCGCGACGCGAGTCGAGAAAGATCTACCCTCGTCTTTCGAATTTGCACGGTGCGAATGAGACAGCGGACGCTCAGTCGCGCGAAAAGCTGCTTTTCAGACGTACTGAACAATAAATAAAATAAAATAAAAATGTTAATTAGAATCGACAGTTTGTTTTCAAAGGAAACGCCTCATGACGAAAGATGTGAAGAAACAACAAGGGCAACCCACAGAACAGAAAATACGAGGACTAGGTGTTTATTAGACAGGGGTATTCAACATTGAAGCAAATGTTTGAAAGCATGCGGAAAATAAAATGCTTGGTAGTTTGTCCTTCAGATATTTCGACGATAATGTGTAACCAGAATCAAAGAATTTAGGAGAATTTGTTATAGTTATTATCCTGTTCAAATAGGATACAACTTGCATGGCATTCAAACGTAAATATTAACTATTTTGTTGACTAAACCTACGGGCTTAATGTCAGTATATGTTCGCAGATCGACAGTAAAAATATATCCTTTTCATCCTTAAGAAGTGGCATGTGTCCAGCAATGGGATTTATGAGCGATATTATATTAAGCTGATAATTAAAAGTGTTATCATAAAATAATTTTGACTCACTTAACATTTGGGAATAAATTCATGGGCATAAGTGGTTTGTCGCATATAGATAAAAAAACTTCACTGTTGGTTACCCCTGCACTCTACCGAAACTGCGCTGTAGTCACAAGCTGTTAACTTATATTATTGCAAATAGATACTATATAAAAACCAACATACTCATCCACCGTGTCATTATGATACCGACACCCTCAAATCAAGACATCAGCGCTTCAACAATGTGTCTCAAAGTAGGTTAACTATAGTGAAAATGCCCTTACATCCAATATTTGACAGATGTCATCCCAGTACAATTTATGTCATCATACGTCATCGATTGACGTTTATTGCACCGGGATAACGGCTGTCAAATATCGGCTGTTAAAAAAATCGAATTATAAGTGACTCTAAAGTAGTGAGAAGTGATAGCTATTAGAGTGACAGTTTAAGTGCGAACTCAAGAAGTGACGAGTGAAATTTTTCGGATCCGATCCGGGATCTAAAAAGTTATGAAAGAGTTTAGAGTTTATAACTATTGGCTTGCCTAAAAAGAAATTTTAGGTAAGCCGGTGGGAATCGGCTTGTATGGATAGTGATAGTTAGGATCGATACTCTTGTTATTTCGGATTGTTATAAAAAATCCTGTTTTATTTCAGGTAGTGATGCTCAGTGCGGTGATGGCCGTCTGCCATGCTGGTTACATAGGATTCGACGCCACTTCCTCCCAGAATGTCGTTCGCCACGACGAACTCGATGGGCATTACGGACACGTCGCACAAGTTGGTCATGTTGGCCAAGTGAACCATGTCGCAAATGTCGGTGCCCCCATCTATGAACCCAGCTACGAGACTGGAGCGCACTACCAGGGCCCGGAGGCCGCTGAGGATTACTACCACGGACAGAACGGGGCGTATGAGGGGTACTCCGCGGGTGTTCAACTGCATGGGGCTTACCAGCCTTTGGCGACGTACGCGTCCGGATATAACAACTACGTAAGTAGTCTAGCTAGCTAATCTCATCGACTGCCTTATCCGTACTAATATTATAAATGCGAAATGTGTCTTCTGTCTGTTACCTCTTCACGCTTAAACCGCCTGAGCCGATTTAGATGATGATGATTTGTTTCGTGATAGTTTGAGTCCCGAGAAAGGACATATGATAGTTTTTATCCCGGAAATCATCCCCTAAGGGGATGTAAGTATGTATGGAGCTACGATATAAACGAGTTCCACGCGGATGGAGTCGCGGTACTTAATATTGTAAGCGCGAATGTATGTATGCTCTGTATGCTAATCAGCTTAAACCAACATAAAAAATAAGTTTAATCGTTAAATCAACTAGATTCAATTCCTGAAAATCTTTTTCTATTAATTGCGGTTTGAAGTTTGTGTGAAACAACTTGAACGACATCGCGAGAAAAAGCTATCCATCTTAATAAACTGACCTATAGTAAAACAATGCATCATCTCTGTGAGATAACTTTATCTCGTCAAAATTACGGCTTTTGTGCATAATACGTAGTCATTTATTTAAGACGAATTGCATTCGTTATCTTTAAAGTAATTACCAACGTAAATGTCTTATTTGTATACTAACAGTCAAACAGTTTGCCGTCGTTCTCACAAACTGTAATTTTAAATGTTTGCAGACAATATGCGGTTATTTTGTATTTTAAGATCGTGGAATGTATCTAAAACAAAAAATGGCCTCCTTGGATTTCAAATAAATCATTCGCTGCCAGCCGAGTAGCAGATATCGTGTAGGATATGGCTAATCTGGTTGCGTTTAAGAAATTATCTGTAATAGCCTGCGGTTACCGAAAGGTACGATAGTCACGTAACGATAACTAGAGGCGACCGTGAAACGGAGCACTCCAATGCTAAATAAAAGGAATTTTATATTATGTTTAATAGTGTCGCAAGCAATAACAGCGGCCAGCCAAGCACGGGTGGCGTCGGCTGGACCGCTCTTTTTGTTCACCTTCTCGGTTGGGCATTGACCTGAAAACGAAGTGTTACAATTATAATCTAGGTAGTAAGGTTTGTTTGGTGTACGAGTGCATTGAGCAACGTGTCTCACAATGGCGTATGACAAAACAAAACCAAACTAATCATACGTAGCGATACATATAGCACCAACAATAGCGAAGTCCCCGCCCGCATTTCTCAGTCAATTTGCTGGATTGCCTTTGTATTTTAGCGGAACGTACCTAATGTATTTGCTATACTTGAAACATTCACAAAGAAACGAATAGGACAATATGATGTTATGATAATTTAAAATCGAAGCATGAAATCAAGGTGCCTTTTAAAGTTAATGAGGATCAAGAATGTAGGTAATACTTTATTGAGACCATGATGATGGCGCGCTAAGTCTCAAATAATTATTTACTCGTATAACTCGAAGTTTAGTGCGTCACTAGTGTCTCTATAAAGTATTACATTCTTGTTGAAGACGCTAGCAGTATTTTCTCGCAGAATAGTTAAATTACTCGTCAGCGAATATATAACAATAATAATAATAAACTTTATTTCATTTGTACTATCGACAACACACCTAACTGACCATCCGTGCACTTTTGTGCATTGTAATAAGGTTCTATATAAATACAGGATGGTCAGTTAAAGTGTTGGCGTTTGTAAAACAGACGTGTAGTTGAACCTAGTAACAGGGTTACCCAGTTGTAATTTACATTATTGGTGCAGAATGAAGTCCTTTACTTCCCGTAATTACTATTTATAAACTGTAACATCATGAAGTAAGATTCGTCAGCTAGCATCAATAGTTATACTCGTAACTGGATATGGTGCAAGGAAGCCACTAGCTGGATGGGATAGCCAAGATATAGTATTTGTAGAGCGTGGCTGGTAGTGGTAGAGTTACGCCGTGTGGAGTAGGAAGCTTGGCGCTAATTGCGATCTGATATCTTTTTCACGCTGAAAGCTGTATGAGCTATGGAGTCTTGGCATCACTTTACATGTTATGTTTTTGGTGGGATTTCATTCCTTTTTATAAGGTAATTTCTAAAGAAGGGAATGGGAAAACCCATACAAACTTCCATTCCCTAATTATAGTTTGCGGAAAAATACAAACTTCAACCCCCTAATTTAAAGGGTGGGGGGTGATTTAATAAAAATCCTGAAATACGTATTTTATTATTTATAACAAGGAGTCCCTATATAAATTTTCAGATCAAAATTTGCGGAAGTCTGGGGGTAGAAGTTCAAATTTTTTGAATTATTTTGTTGATTGTGTACTAATCCTAGCTTACATACCTAATTTCAGCTTTCTAGGACTTCAGGAAGTATCCTAGAGGTTTTGATGATCAACATCAGTGAATGAGTCAGTGACGAAATCGGCGTTTTTTAGATATCAATAAAATCTTAAGTATAAGAGCTATGTTACTGAAACTTCATATGTTTAATAAGTCCACTATTGACATCATATCCCGAGAATTTTGTTTACCTGGTATAATCCAAACCCAAGTTACGAGGGTTCAAAAAAACGACGAAACCGCTTCGAGAAAAGGTAGGTAGTGCCCTTGCGTTGCGCTTCGCTTGGCTCGTCTTGGCGGGGGCACTACCGTGCCCCCAGATGACCGAAATAAGTAAAACTAGTGAAATATTTCTTGAATTTGTCCATTAAAATCTAATGTTGTAAGGAATAGGGATAAAATATTTTACCTGTCAAAATAATATACTAATTAGAAAAGAAAAGGTATCAAAACTTTGCCTTTAGGCAGGGTGCCCATCACACAGGCAACATTCCCGCGCTGAATAGCAATCGCTATTCTTTGAGCGAGAAAGCTGCCTGCCTGCCTGGTCGGCCACCCACCCGTTGCGTCCCTCAACCGCTTACTAATCTCGGATAGGGTAGATAGATTGAATTTAGTTTCCTATTAGGGTTTCCTTAGTTTTCATTAATATCATATTGTTTAAAAGACGTTATGTTACTTTTTGACTTCATATATACGTGTAACATGTTTTTGTACATAATTTCAGGCGCCGCCAAAGTACCACTTCACGTACTCGGTGTCGGACCCAGACACCGGCGACCACAAGTCGCAGTTCGAGTCACGCGACGGCGACGTCGTGAAGGGCATGTACTCACTGGTGGAGCCTGATGGCAACGTGCGCACCGTGCACTATACCGCTGATGACGTCAATGGGTAACTGTCCACAAATTATTTTCTTTTTGCACTGCCATCAACTAGTCGTTGAAAGGAATCCGGTGGGCCCAAACACGACACGTATTACCTAACGTAATAGAAGAGATACTGAGGCCACCTTCCGCATCCATCATCAGACCAGTTTCATGGTACCATAATAATGCATTGTTATCCAACTTACGTAAGTGTACTCAAATTTGTGGACTAGGGGAAATTGGTAATATTTTACTTGTAAGATTTGACCCGCACATTCTAACGAACGAACCGCAATCCCATTCAGTTCATGAGGCGTTTGATTTTTGATCGAATCGCCGAAGAATATATTTAGAATAGTGTAGTAAAAGCGGACGCGGGAGCGGACACGATAAACAGTTTCAGTATAAACAAGTTCAGGCTGAGATGTTAAAATGTATGTAAAACGAATAATACGATCAATAAAAAGTCGGTAAAGCGCTTATTGCAAGCGTCTAGAAAGACCACGGTATCTGCCCACCATCAGGCAGTCGACGCATAGAGTCAAGGCTCCCGAACGCGACACATAATTCTAATGATCGCCTCCGTCCTAAATCGAGTCTAGACAATAACTGCTTGCTAGGTATATCCTAGCAAATCAAACCGACGACTAAACTAAAAACACTTAAATAAAATAAATGGACGCTGCAATACTATACATATAAAAACCGTGGCATCCCTTGTTACTACTATCCGTATAATCAAACCTAATACCTAGATACAATTAAATAATAAGCCGATTAATAAGAATACATTCGTATTTAATTCGAAATAAACCAGTAAGTATACTAAGTAAGTAAGTGTGTGCCTGAATGAACTGACATAGAGTAACCAAGCACACCAGCGCCTCACGTGGCCAAATACCGTACTAGCTTTATAATAGACAATGACACATATTGAATTCGGCCTATTCAAATTTAATTCCAATACTCCCACTAAATTTGACATGTATTTTGAACTACTGTTAGATACTTATAGAATTTGGTGTTTCTTAAAAAATGCTGATTTTACTATCAGGCAAAATTTATATTCCACCCCAAAACAACAATGTACAGTTAGCATCATAAACATGTGTACACTTTTCGACTTAATCTCAAGTAATAAGGTCCCAGAACCACCCAGAATGTAGGTAAGGTATGCATTGTTTATGATGATGACAGTACATACATTACGAGGTTATAAGTGCAAAATAGTGTTCCACTCGGCTTACGACTTTACGTTCCCTTGCATCTACTACAATTAGGCTATCCTAACACCCTTAGGTAATTCTATTTAGTCCTAGCCTTATCTAAACTCAAGCTTCTAAAGCGTTGCGCATACATGTCACGGAAAGCCTAGACGATTTAATGGACCTGAATCTGGCCCTTGAGCCTACTATACTAGAGCAGGCTTTATGTAATTCTGCAGATTACTCAACAATTCATCGAGAAAAGTTCTTGAGCCACTTTCGCTTTCCTAGTAGTTCATGACAACTATATGATATAATTTTGCTGTTAGCTCGTAAAACAGTGATATTTATGAGCCCTTAATCAATAGTCGGCTAATAACGCTAAACATGACAGTGCATAACTCGCAACAAGTGCTAACAAAACTGTATAATATCTAATTCAGTGAAAATGCATTTGTTTTGTTGAATCATACAAAGGAATTTTCTGGACAAGGCCACTTTAACAAGCCAAAACGTACATACACTAATCAAGAATCTGAAATGAGGATAGGTACCTGATTTTGACATTGTTAATTAGAGTAAAAAATATACTTTTAAATTAAAAAAATACAGGCATATCTACCGACGCATCAAAAAACATGTTTATTATCTGTATTCTAGTGGCATTCGATTTGGTACAATCTTCAGGTAAAAAAAAAACAATAAAAACATAAATTTAGATTGGAAGTCTATTATAAGAGGAAGTACCATATGTACCTACAGAAATCACAAAACTTAAAAATTACGAGAAATAAACTGTTATCTACACAATTGACACAGCAAGGTTTGGAACCATCGACCTTTATAAAGTACGCAGACCACTCAAATAAAATAAAAGAACAGCGAGTGTAACCCAGTTATTGGCATGAACCGAGTCATTGATGCTGTCTGGCCTTGATACTGGTATCAGTTTTGGACGAAGAACGCCTGACCGATTCGTTTCGCTTTACTTGCCTACTTACATAACCACAGTGATACCCAAACAGAGCAATTTTCCAATAACTGCTCACCTTGTAAATACATTGACGTGATTATTAAAACATAAAGTTATATTATGACTTGTTATTTACAGTGTCAGTAATATGAAGCTCGTAAAGTGTGTCCCCGATTGTAATAATTGTATGGATTGCTATAATTGGACAGTTGGCAGATAATAAGCTAGCGATTATGTTTTCGAAATTAACTTATTTGATTTACGACTTGTATCCGTATGCATTGTGTAAATACTTATACTTTGCTGTTGATTTTAGAATAGGAAAAGTTTCATTTACGATACAACGATAAGTAAGAGCAAGCTTAACTACCTATATTTTTACGACCAATTTATGGTTTTGACATAAGTAAGGCAAGTAATTAACCGGACAGTTTGAATAACCATATTGAGGCCCAACGAACTAATACCCTCCTAAGTAGTGAGTTAATGGGGTTTTCAGATCAGAGCTCTGAAAACTGCCCATTAACACTTATAATATTCAAGTGATATTTGAAAACCTCCGTCGGGTATTTGTTTTCGAGCCAGAACAAGACGGTCCTTCTAGAATATAACTACTGATTGTCTTATTAATCCACATTATTCAAGATAAAACTTTCCTGCTAGTAACACGTCTTCTTTTGCAGAAATATGAAATTTCGAAAACAATCTCACAGCATGAAATTGGATGTGGTTTGTGCTGTTGGTAAAAAACGCAACTTTCGTCATGGTAAACTTTTACCTGACACTATCCGTTGTATAATTTGTGGACCCTCTAACTGTGGAAAAACGAATTTAATAATTGGACTTCTTCTTCACGAGCATGGACCGCGTTTTGAAAATGTTTATGTTTATTCTAAAACTCTTTTCCAACCCATGTACCAGTATTTAGAAAAAGTATTAACATTAGTTCCATCAGTCACTTATCAAAAGTACACTGAAAATGATCAAGTAATTAGCCCTCATGAAGCTATTATTAATTCAATTATAATATTTGATGACGTAGCGTGTGAGAATCAAAATAACATTCGGGATTATTTTGCTATGGGAAGGCACAAATGTATTGATAGCTTCTACTTGAATCAAACGTACAGTAAAATACCTAAACAGTTAATAAGAGACAACGCAAATTTAATAATTATTTTCAAACAAGATGACGTTAATTTACGTCATGTATATGATGAACATGTAGGATGCGATATGACATGGTTACAGTTTCGAGAAATGTGTGCAAAAGTATGGAGCATGCCTTTTAAATATTTGGTTATAAATAAAGATTGTCCTAAAAATTCAGGATGTTATAGGATGGGTTTTGATACCTTTATTGTATTTGATTAATACATCATTTAAAGCAATGTATATAAATATAGCGCTTATTGTTATCAAAGAAACCATTGAGATCAGACATGAGCAGCAATATGAGTGAAGAGAAAAATGTTAAAGGAAAGATACTCAAGTCTACCGAGGCTGTTAAAAGAAAAGTCAAACTTATTCGAGACCTACAAAATAACAATAACATGATTTTAGAGTCTGTTTTCAAACCAATTACAGAACCCCTTAATAATATGGTTAATCGTAAAGTCAATGCTAATTTAAATTCTGAAGATGATGAATTGAAATGGGATAAAAATACAATTAAAAAATTAAAATTCAGTCCAGATAGTGCAAAAAAAAGCGATAGAAGCGTGACCGATAAAACTGTTTTGCATAAATCATTTGATTCAAATATTTCTGATGACAATCTATCGAAAGTAAGTGATGATACTAATGATGATGATGACGACAATCTATCGAAAGTAAGTAATGATTCTGATGACGATGATGGCGATGATGATGACATTCTATCAAATGAAAGTCAAGACATTGAAGGTCACAATAAGACGTTTGAAAGCGTTAATAGTAATGTAACGGATAACACTAACGATACAACATTTTATTCTCCACGCAATGATCCAGAATTTGCTAAAAAGTCAAGTACCTTTGATAATGTTCCTTTTGGTGTTCGAACAGAACGTGGTAGGCTTATGCTTGGATCTTCTTCAGTTCGTGTTGCTAATAAGAAACTCAAAGTCAGTGGACGTATACTAAATATGACACCAGGATTAAAAGAATTATTATTTAAGAAAGTACCTGATATGGGTGTTATAACAGAAGAAGATAAGCGCAATTATAAAATACTTTTACTAGAAACTAATGCCCACAGGCGTGACTTTAATCCAAACAAACCAATCAAAAGTAACAAAGGCATGAAGTATTTACACATTATAAAACCGCTTTTTAAGTTAGCAAAAGAGCGAACGACTAGCACTGAAAGCTGTACTATGGGTGAAGGATTACCTACATTAAAAAACGTTAAAAAGGATACAAACTATGTTTATTGGGATGATCCTAACGAGCTTGTAGATAGGTTGAAACTGTTAATTGCTTCTCGCGATGCTGGTAATACGGGTTTGGATAACGAAATTATATCTATTATTGAAGAGTTACGAGAAGCTGGTCACGTGAATAATATATAACTTTGAAATTCATTCTTTACCAGACAGTTAATGAGAGGCTTTTCAGTTAATAACAACTAACAAAATATAAATGAATATCGATAAGTTTGGTCATCACGTACATAAGCGTTTACGTTTGATGACAGTTTCTGATAAAGCAGTTTTGAGATCAGAGAATGGAGATTATGATTTACAATTTTCAAGATTGAAAGGCGTTACAAAACCACTGACAGGTGATGATGCAGTTAACAAGCAGTATGTCGATCAATCTTTCTCGAATTTTTACGACAAAAAAGAACTTGATCAATTATTAAACACTATAAAGGTTCAGATTCATAATCTCAATGCGCAGTTAAGAGTTAACTTTTATACCAAACAGGAAGTAGAGACTATCGTCAAACATACTAATAATGACAAAGGAACAAATCGTTAATGAAATTCATCGAGCAGCTCGTAAAAATTTCAAACGCAGACCAGTTATTTTAAAGGGAATTGATCATTTATGGCAAGCAGATTTATTGGATTTACAAAAATTTCACACGCTCAACAAAGGATATAAATATATTCTAGTTGTAATTGACGCGTTTTCTAAATATGCGTGGTGTGTTCCATCAAAATCTAAAACTAAAACTGAGATCAAAAACGCATTTGAAAAAATTATAAAATCATATCAAAGAATTCCAGTTCATTTACAAACAGACTTCGGTACGGAGTTTTATAATACTGAATTTGAGCGTTTTTTAAAATCCTTACACATTAACCATTATTCTACGTATTCGGTCAAAAAGGCTTCTATTGTTGAACGGCTGATAAAAACGCTCAAAGGAAAACTATTCAGATATTTTAGTTTTATAGGAAACTATAAATGGGTGGGAAGACCTTTAGCCGATATTGTTCAGTCTTATAATCATACTGTACATCGTACAACTAAATTTATGCCTGATGCCGTGAATTCTAAAAATGAAAATGAAGTTAAGGAAAACATAGTCAAATCACGAAATTATTTACATCAAAAATCCAATAAATTTAAGGTTGGAGATAGAGTTCGCATCAGCAAATACAAAAGTGTCTTTCATAAGGGGTATACGCCAAATTGGTCGACTGAGCTCTTTACTATAAAAAAAGTGAACAATACTAACCCTTTCACTTACCATATAGAAGATCTACGGAAAAACCCTATACTTGGTACATTTTATGAACAAGAATTGCATAAAACTCAGTGTCCAAACATATATCTTATAGAAAAGGTTATCAGAAGAAAGGGTAGAAAAATGTATGTTAAGTGGTTAGGACTTGATGATAGTGAAAATAGTTGGATTAATAGAGATGATATTGTTTAATAATATTTATACACTTCGTCTTACGAAAATTTATCATTAACTTAATGGTAATGAGAGGAAGCGGACTTGTAAATAGTGTAATTAATCACTTACCGTTTGAACTGCACCTGCCTGGGTATAATTATTGTGGACCAGGTACAAAATTACATAAACGGTTGCAAAGAGGTGATAAAGGAATCAATCCGTTGGATAACGCGTGCATGCAGCACGACATAGCTTACGACAATCATTCTAATTTAAGTGATCGTCACAGTGCAGATTTGGAACTGTATAAAATGGCTAAACAAAGATTACGGTCAAAAACTTCCGGGAAAGGAGAAAAACTAGCCTCATGGTTAGTTAGCAAAGTGATGAAGTCTAAATTAAAGGCTGGTGCAGGAATTAAATCATTCAAACATTTTGTTAAAAAAATACGTACGGAATTAAAAAAAAAAAAATCGAAAAATAAATCCGTTGCAATCAGTCAAGCATTGGATGCAGCAAAAAGAATAATCTCTGTTCACAATACGAGTAAACTGCGTGTACCACGCTTACTACCCATTCCGAAGTCTGGAGGATTCCTTCCACTCATTCCTATATTTGCGGGTCTCTCTGCATTAGGATCATTGGCTGGTGGAGCTGCTGGAATCGCAAAAGCTGTCCACGATTACAAAACTGCTAGAAAAAACTTTGCTGAATCTGAACGTCATAACAAGATGATGGAATCTATCGCGTTGGGAAAAGGGTTACATATTAAGCCGTATAAAAGTGGAAAAGGATTATGTATCAAAGCTTCAAAAAACTGAATGATCGGTTACCCAGGCGAGCACTCACTAATTTCGACATTTTAAAACACTCGACGGACATTCCTTACTTTAGAGGTGTTTTTATGAGGGATAATTTACCAAGACGGTCGAAAAGAGTAGAATGTGCAATCCTAAATTTAGATAGTTCTGAAAACCAAGGAACTCACTGGGTAGCCTACGTCAAAGTAAACAAATATTGTGAATATTTTAATAGTTATGGTGATCTTCAACCACCGTTGGAATTAATACATTATTTAAAAGACTGTAACATTTCATACAATTATGCAACTTACCAAAAGTTAAATACTGTGAATTGTGGACATTTGTGTATACAATTCTTGAAACAGTTTTGGTGTAACCATTTAAATGTGGATGACATATAAATAAAATTACATTCACACAATGTCTTTCACTCTGTCTATAACTGGATGCTCCTCCTCTCTTATAACAAATCACTCACCTGCTCTAGAACTAGATGACGATTATGAATGCGGTTTGCTATATATGTCAACTTTTAATTCAATACCGAATATAGACAAGAGAAATAATAAGTTTTATTACGGTGAAAATGAAGTAGTAGAAATACCTGAAGGCTCATATGAACTGCAAGATATTGATGATTACCTTAAAAGTCGTCTCCGAGATTGTTCTTTCACAATGACATGCAACAACAACACGTTGAAAACCTCTATATTGTGTTCTAAAACCGTTCACTTTAATAAAGAAGACTCTATTGGTAAGCTTCTGGGTTTTGGGAAAGAAACTGTTCCAGCGAATATATTAACCGAGTCCGCTTTGCCAGTATCCATTCTGTCTACAACCATAGTCAGAGTTGAATGTGACATCGTGAGCGGATCTTTTGTGAATGGGAAATCTTGTCATATAATCCACGAGTTTGTACCTAATGTACCGCCTGGTTACCGAATCATAGAAACACCAAAAAACGTTATCTATTTTCCTGTTACTCAAAAAAGTTTGAACTCTCTTAAAATAAGAATTTTAGATGAAAAAGATCATTTGGTTAATTTACGTGGTGAAGAAATTCAAATATATTTACACCTTCGAAAAAAATGATAGACTTTAATAAAAACGTGAACCTATACAAGAAAGCTACTAGTACTCTTTGTGCTACTAAGAAAAGAACACCTAAAGGACAACTTACGAAGGAAAATAAACAGTTTTTAAAAATAATAGGTTTATTAAAATGAGTATATTATCAGTAACAGATAATTTCAGCTTCGACAACTCTATAGAAAGTTTCGAATATCATTCTTATAAGCCGTACGTTACAAGTTTTAATTTAAATGATGAAATTCGTATACCTATTAATCAACAAGATCTGTATGTGCTACCGTCGGAAAGTACTTTATACGTAGAGGGTTCAATTGCAGTATTCAACAGAGAAACGAAACAGCGAGTGAACAGTGTTCTTTTCACAAACAACTCAATTCTTCATTTATTTCAAGATATTAGGTACGAGCTGAACGGTATTGAAATTGACAGAATTAAGAATGCTGGGGTCACAACAACAATGAAATCTCTCATATCCATGAATGAACTTGAATCGTCGATGTCAAAACAGTGGGGCTGGGATATCAAAGGCATAAAAAACTCACACGGATCATTTTCAGTGTCTATACCGTTAAAAAAGATTCTCGGTTTCGCTGAAGACTATGGCAAGATTATAATAGCATGCAAGCATGAACTGGTTCTCTTGCGATCAAATACTACTTTGAACTGCGTAAAACTGAATACAAATGAATATGTAGATAACCTAACTATATCTAAAATAGTCTGGCGTATGCCTCATATTAAGGTTTCTGATCGAGAAAGATTGAGGTTACTGAAATATTTGGAAAAAGATCACGTTATTCAAATGGCCTTTAGAAATTGGGACTTGTACGAGTATCCACTTTTACCTCAAACATCAAAACACTCGTGGGCCATCAAAACATCATCTCAAATTGAAAAACCTCGATTTGTTATAATTGGATTCAAAACGAACAGAAAAAATGATACTCTCAAAGATATAACTGGCTTCGATCACTGTAATTTGAAAGACGTAAAAGTGTTTTTAAATTGCACCTATTTTCCATACGAAAACTTGAATGTTAGTTTTTCATCAGAAAAGTTTGCTTTATTATACGAACAGTACGCAAAATTCCAACAGTCTTATTACAACCGTAGCCAAGCGCCGTTGCTTTCTCCACAAGAATTTAAAGACGTTGCACCTCTATTCGTTATCGACTGTTCACGACAAAACGAAACCTTAAAAACAGGGTCAGTAGATGTTAGAGTTGAATTTGAATGTGAATCAGATTTACCTGACCATACTTCAGCGTATTGTCTTATTTTAAATGACAGTATTGTAGAATATAAACCCTTAAGCAATATTACCCGTAAAATTTCGTAAATGGCGGACTATTTGTTTGTAGACCTCCAGGGTTTTAAATCCTCTGAAAATGAGTTTATTGTTAAAGAATTTGGATACAGTACAAATAATTACACGCAATCATTTTTAATAAAACCTCCATACGCATTCTTTACTCTATCGGAATTGGAAAAACGACGTGTGAAGTGGATAGAAAAGAATCTGGGTATTTTGTGGCGTGAAGGTTATGTTGATTTTAGAGAGTTCAAACGAATTATTGTAATTCATTTACAGCACAAGAAAATATTTGTTAAAGGCAACGAAAAGATTAAATGGGTTAAAGATTTGTGTGCTGACTGTGATGTAATTGATATAGGAGAGATGAATGCTCCCTCGTTTGGTGACCTATATAAAAAGTATTGTTTAAATGGTAATGTGAATTGTGTTGATCATAAAAAGAAATGTGTGTTAAAAAACATTATATGTATTAAAACATGGTATTTAGATAATGTGTGCAAAAAATGATTTTTATGGTTTAATAAATTGTATTTTCAATACCTTCGAATTTTTATTTTACTTACTATCCACTAAACCAAGTGACGAGTGAGGTCATAAAAGTCGGTACCTATTTTTGTTGCACGGCTCGCTCCATAATGCAGTGCAGGTGTGAAAGAGATAACATGATTCCTATAATTTATGACCTAACTCACCACTTGGTTTTAAGGATAGTTATAACCAAGTGAACCTGCCCTAATACACACAGGATAGCTATAGAAATTAAATAAAACACCTAGTTACGAAATATATGTTTATTAGAAACTGGCACAAAAACATTTTTACATATTTATTCATAATATTTATACCTTAAAACTAACTAATTAAATAACATAACATCTATGATGCCTAATTTTGCTATAGCAAATTTTATAGGCGATACAAATGCGTAGCTAGTGAAGTTAATTTACAATATCAAAACATAGACTCATGACCCCAAGATAAGGTCGATATTCGGTCCTTCAGCAAGATACGTTTGTCATCATTAGACGACAGTGCAACTTTTTTGACGGATTGCGTGAAAATAACATGTTTTAATGATTTAAATACAATGTTTGTCTTTCTCAACCTTTCATTATTTAACAATACCTTTTTATATTTCTCAAAATCTAAATGACGCAAGACATGTTTCTTTGTACCCTTGGCTTTTTTCAGTTGCTTTTTTTCTGTTTTGATACAGTATAATTTGGACCTGAGACCTACAAACTCATGTATTATTTCGCCTCCCAGTTCATCTTTGAAAAGGCCCGGTACTTTATTATGTTGACGAGTAATGCCATAAACATTATTAGCAGGATAATTACTAGTGTCAAAATAATGCTGAAAATTCAATTTAATGTCTGCGTATACATCTTCTGTGCTTATAGCGTATAAAAACGAGTCCGTATCAGAGTAACATAAATTTATATTAGGCCCGTAAAATGTTTTCATCGAAGAATAATGAAAATTATACATATGAGACTTAGATGTTTCCAAAACAGTAAAACCAATATAAATGGGTCGATCGAGTTTAACAGACTCGGGTTTCATTTGTACAGCAACGAAATTTTCAGAAAAAATTGTTGAGCTATGATAATTCGGTCTAGATATCAGGCATTCGGCTCCATATTTCTTTTTTGTTTTATTTTTAGTATCATTCCATATGTTAACCAACATAACTTTTAACCTCTTCTCAGGGTCTTCTAATGTCTTTCCAAAAATAGCATTGTTAAATAATTTAAACAAGTTTTGTTCGAATACAGATGTAGCTTTTTGTCGTAACTGAGTGTTTAAATCTATGTACTGTTTTAAAAATTGACTCTGCTTAAATTTTATTACTCTATGAATTTTTTTAAGTACTAAGCCATGTTTCAAGCATGTTTTTAAATGTACATAATGAATAACGTACTCGTATTTATCATATAAATTCGGAATCAGTTTAGGTTGCTTTGAACCAGGAGGTACGAATTTTTGAGGACAGAACGGAATGTCGTTGTGCAAGTCATGTAAGTATTCTGGATAGTGTAAATCCACTTCCAAAATATAACCAAAATCAGAATCATCTGGTACTAAGCGAACATCTAGGTCTTTAATTTCACCTTGCTGCAATAATTCGAAGTCGCCATAAGGCAAACTGGCACACATCGCATACCCGTACAGATTATTACAGTCTATATAAAGTAAATAATTATTTGGTATACTAGGATCATAATCGTGCATGTATTTGTTATTTGCCTTGACATACCGTGTTGAACATAAGCAAACTCCCCCCCGAATACCCTTTTGTATCATTCTAATTATTTCTAGGTCGTTAATAAGCTGTAATTTTACGTTGGTTATTCGTAACATAGCATCAAAACTTAAACTTGGCGCGGTCAGATAAAAAGCAGGATCTAGCCTATAGTTAACTTTACAAGTTTGACGGAATTTTTCAAATATGTCGGCCAGTAACAATACATCAGATTTAAGGTAAATATCTGTGTATTCCCCTAAATTCTCGACTCCAAATGATTTCCAAACAAGTTTCGCATGCTCGTAATCATATTTCGATATCGTTTCATTAGTTAATGAGCTGTAAAAACAATGTTGCTGAGGTAAGCTTTGCTCTTCGTAGCGAGCCCAATTATTCATATACTCATAAGGGTAAATACCTTTACGTTTCAGTAGGTCGAAATGTACCTTTAGTGGAAAAAAATGCGCAAGGTTAACAAAATCTCCGTCGTCTAAAGTGCTTACAAGTTCCTCTAAACTAGCTCCTAAAAATTTAAATGAATCCACAAACCGAACCGGCATCACTTGATCAGGATTTTTGATAAAATACTTTGTGAATGATATGTAATTTTCTTTATTTTTAGCAATAACTTTAATTTGACCGGGCATTTCCCCTAATTCACGTAAAAATAAATGGGAATCATAACCAGACAAATTGTGAAAAAACACGGGCACGAATTCAGGTAAACGGAAGCGTAAGTTGCAAAAACTGTGGCTGGCCCCCCGAAATTTTCCAGTCACATGCGAATGATCTCGAACTGAGTCCCCAAGCAATAAATTGCCACAAAGAAAACAATGTTGAGCATTTAAAAAATCCTTTTCTTCAGTCTCAGTAATAACCATAGGCTTAGGATTCGAATAAATATTGTTTATTGTGGATATATCCCTTTGCAAATACTTGAGAAATTTAGCAACGCAATCTTCTCCACGATATGTAACGAACTTGTTGAGAGAACTATCGTACGAACATACAACATAGTACGCAAAGGCAGCAGGCACGTGCTCCTGTAGTTGAATAGTATTTTCTGATCCCGTTTTTCCATTTGTGTTAGGCACCAATAAGGATTCAAAGTCTGCATATATTACGAAAGGCATATCTTGCATACGTTCGAAATTTTTAAACTGTATTTCCTCATTTTGATTTGGTAAAACTGTTTTTACACCACCACATATATGAGCATCCCTCTTTGTTTCGTTATTGAAAAATATCAAACATTCTTCACAAAGATAAAGTTTACCCTTGTGTTTTGTTAATTGATGTTTAAGCAGACGACCTAAATCTTTAATCAGACAGTAATGAGTTTGCCGACCGTTTTCTAACATTAATAAGTTAACATGATGCTGCTTACGGCATGCGGTTTTGTACAGCGGACCTACGACTTCCAATTTATTATTTATCGAATATACATTAACACTTATATGTTGATTATTTTTATCAAATATTTTGATATCTTTTAAACCGACGGGAAAAGTCATGTTTTTGATATTGAGAACGTCCTCATAATGAGGATACGAAGATACTCTTTGAACATTATTTTTAGCCGGAAATAAATAAGCCATTACACACCACAGAAAGCAAAACGCGTCATTATTTTTTATATTGATACACGCGCGTTTTAGTTTTATACTTTTAGGCAAATCTATGAATCCAGACGCTCTCAGAGGATTGTACTTGCAGATATTAATTTCTAGGTATAAATTTTTCATAAACGACCACCCGCTGTCTTTGGTTTGAAGTTCGTCAATTTTTCGACAAATCGTCTGCAAAACATTTAAAAATATTTCGTTGAAATCGAAATTTGGATGTATTACAATATTCTGCGTTGCAAACGACTTAATGCCACACGTATCGTTTTTTAGCAAAGAAAACTCTGCAAATAATTCGAAATTCACTTTGACACTACCGAAAGCTGATTGCCTTGCTTCACAAATACGACGGACGCGGGCGCGTATGTTGCGTATAAACTGAATAGGAGGGCACGCACAGTCAAGGTCATCTTGGCTTCCCCGCACTCGGTATGATGCAAGACTACTACGAAAAGCGCTACCAATTTTTTCAATGCCTTCAATATTGTATATAGAGTTGTTATTTTTGTGGGCTGTGCTACGTAAATGGGCGGAAAATGTACGACTCGGTACAGCTATTTCGCAAACGGAACAGAAAACCGACCGGCTACTCATATTCGATAGATAATTGATTAAGAGTAAGTGAAGTATTAGAATAAAAGGTATAGTAAGAATAATTAATATGACTCACGGTAAATGTTCTTTTTCGGTGCAATGCTTTATCCTATAAATCTTTTGATGCAATTACATCAGCAACATTATATAATTTCAACTCAACAAAAATAATAAGGTCAAATATTACAAATAAAGGTATAGTAAGAATAATTGGACTTCTTCTTCACGAGCATGGACCGCGTTTTGAAAATGTTTATGTTTATTCTAAAACTCTTTTCCAACCCATGTACCAGTATTTAGAAAAAGTATTAACATTAGTTCCATCAGTCACTTATCAAAAGTACACTGAAAATGATCAAGTAATTAGCCCTCATGAAGCTATTATTAATTCAATTATAATATTTGATGACGTAGCGTGTGAGAATCAAAATAACATTCGGGATTATTTTGCTATGGGAAGGCACAAATGTATTGATAGCTTCTACTTGAATCAAACGTACAGTAAAATACCTAAACAGTTAATAAGAGACAACGCAAATTTAATAATTATTTTCAAACAAGATGACGTTAATTTACGTCATGTATATGATGAACATGTAGGATGCGATATGACATGGTTACAGTTTCGAGAAATGTGTGCAAAAGTATGGAGCATGCCTTTTAAATATTTGGTTATAAATAAAGATTGTCCTAAAAATTCAGGATGTTATAGGATGGGTTTTGATACCTTTATTGTATTTGATTAATACATCATTTAAAGCAATGTATATAAATATAGCGCTTATTGTTATCAAAGAAACCATTGAGATCAGACATGAGCAGCAATATGAGTGAAGAGAAAAATGTTAAAGGAAAGATACTCAAGTCTACCGAGGCTGTTAAAAGAAAAGTCAAACTTATTCGAGACCTACAAAATAACAATAACATGATTTTAGAGTCTGTTTTCAAACCAATTACAGAACCCCTTAATAATATGGTTAATCGTAAAGTCAATGCTAATTTAAATTCTGAAGATGATGAATTGAAATGGGATAAAAATACAATTAAAAAATTAAAATTCAGTCCAGATAGTGCAAAAAAAAGCGATAGAAGCGTGACCGATAAAACTGTTTTGCATAAATCATTTGATTCAAATATTTCTGATGACAATCTATCGAAAGTAAGTGATGATACTAATGATGATGATGACGACAATCTATCGAAAGTAAGTAATGATTCTGATGACGATGATGGCGATGATGATGACATTCTATCAAATGAAAGTCAAGACATTGAAGGTCACAATAAGACGTTTGAAAGCGTTAATAGTAATGTAACGGATAACACTAACGATACAACATTTTATTCTCCACGCAATGATCCAGAATTTGCTAAAAAGTCAAGTACCTTTGATAATGTTCCTTTTGGTGTTCGAACAGAACGTGGTAGGCTTATGCTTGGATCTTCTTCAGTTCGTGTTGCTAATAAGAAACTCAAAGTCAGTGGACGTATACTAAATATGACACCAGGATTAAAAGAATTATTATTTAAGAAAGTACCTGATATGGGTGTTATAACAGAAGAAGATAAGCGCAATTATAAAATACTTTTACTAGAAACTAATGCCCACAGGCGTGACTTTAATCCAAACAAACCAATCAAAAGTAACAAAGGCATGAAGTATTTACACATTATAAAACCGCTTTTTAAGTTAGCAAAAGAGCGAACGACTAGCACTGAAAGCTGTACTATGGGTGAAGGATTACCTACATTAAAAAACGTTAAAAAGGATACAAACTATGTTTATTGGGATGATCCTAACGAGCTTGTAGATAGGTTGAAACTGTTAATTGCTTCTCGCGATGCTGGTAATACGGGTTTGGATAACGAAATTATATCTATTATTGAAGAGTTACGAGAAGCTGGTCACGTGAATAATATATAACTTTGAAATTCATTCTTTACCAGACAGTTAATGAGAGGCTTTTCAGTTAATAACAACTAACAAAATATAAATGAATATCGATAAGTTTGGTCATCACGTACATAAGCGTTTACGTTTGATGACAGTTTCTGATAAAGCAGTTTTGAGATCAGAGAATGGAGATTATGATTTACAATTTTCAAGATTGAAAGGCGTTACAAAACCACTGACAGGTGATGATGCAGTTAACAAGCAGTATGTCGATCAATCTTTCTCGAATTTTTACGACAAAAAAGAACTTGATCAATTATTAAACACTATAAAGGTTCAGATTCATAATCTCAATGCGCAGTTAAGAGTTAACTTTTATACCAAACAGGAAGTAGAGACTATCGTCAAACATACTAATAATGACAAAGGAACAAATCGTTAATGAAATTCATCGAGCAGCTCGTAAAAATTTCAAACGCAGACCAGTTATTTTAAAGGGAATTGATCATTTATGGCAAGCAGATTTATTGGATTTACAAAAATTTCACACGCTCAACAAAGGATATAAATATATTCTAGTTGTAATTGACGCGTTTTCTAAATATGCGTGGTGTGTTCCATCAAAATCTAAAACTAAAACTGAGATCAAAAACGCATTTGAAAAAATTATAAAATCATATCAAAGAATTCCAGTTCATTTACAAACAGACTTCGGTACGGAGTTTTATAATACTGAATTTGAGCGTTTTTTAAAATCCTTACACATTAACCATTATTCTACGTATTCGGTCAAAAAGGCTTCTATTGTTGAACGGCTGATAAAAACGCTCAAAGGAAAACTATTCAGATATTTTAGTTTTATAGGAAACTATAAATGGGTGGGAAGACCTTTAGCCGATATTGTTCAGTCTTATAATCATACTGTACATCGTACAACTAAATTTATGCCTGATGCCGTGAATTCTAAAAATGAAAATGAAGTTAAGGAAAACATAGTCAAATCACGAAATTATTTACATCAAAAATCCAATAAATTTAAGGTTGGAGATAGAGTTCGCATCAGCAAATACAAAAGTGTCTTTCATAAGGGGTATACGCCAAATTGGTCGACTGAGCTCTTTACTATAAAAAAAGTGAACAATACTAACCCTTTCACTTACCATATAGAAGATCTACGGAAAAACCCTATACTTGGTACATTTTATGAACAAGAATTGCATAAAACTCAGTGTCCAAACATATATCTTATAGAAAAGGTTATCAGAAGAAAGGGTAGAAAAATGTATGTTAAGTGGTTAGGACTTGATGATAGTGAAAATAGTTGGATTAATAGAGATGATATTGTTTAATAATATTTATACACTTCGTCTTACGAAAATTTATCATTAACTTAATGGTAATGAGAGGAAGCGGACTTGTAAATAGTGTAATTAATCACTTACCGTTTGAACTGCACCTGCCTGGGTATAATTATTGTGGACCAGGTACAAAATTACATAAACGGTTGCAAAGAGGTGATAAAGGAATCAATCCGTTGGATAACGCGTGCATGCAGCACGACATAGCTTACGACAATCATTCTAATTTAAGTGATCGTCACAGTGCAGATTTGGAACTGTATAAAATGGCTAAACAAAGATTACGGTCAAAAACTTCCGGGAAAGGAGAAAAACTAGCCTCATGGTTAGTTAGCAAAGTGATGAAGTCTAAATTAAAGGCTGGTGCAGGAATTAAATCATTCAAACATTTTGTTAAAAAAATACGTACGGAATTAAAAAAAAAAAAATCGAAAAATAAATCCGTTGCAATCAGTCAAGCATTGGATGCAGCAAAAAGAATAATCTCTGTTCACAATACGAGTAAACTGCGTGTACCACGCTTACTACCCATTCCGAAGTCTGGAGGATTCCTTCCACTCATTCCTATATTTGCGGGTCTCTCTGCATTAGGATCATTGGCTGGTGGAGCTGCTGGAATCGCAAAAGCTGTCCACGATTACAAAACTGCTAGAAAAAACTTTGCTGAATCTGAACGTCATAACAAGATGATGGAATCTATCGCGTTGGGAAAAGGGTTACATATTAAGCCGTATAAAAGTGGAAAAGGATTATGTATCAAAGCTTCAAAAAACTGAATGATCGGTTACCCAGGCGAGCACTCACTAATTTCGACATTTTAAAACACTCGACGGACATTCCTTACTTTAGAGGTGTTTTTATGAGGGATAATTTACCAAGACGGTCGAAAAGAGTAGAATGTGCAATCCTAAATTTAGATAGTTCTGAAAACCAAGGAACTCACTGGGTAGCCTACGTCAAAGTAAACAAATATTGTGAATATTTTAATAGTTATGGTGATCTTCAACCACCGTTGGAATTAATACATTATTTAAAAGACTGTAACATTTCATACAATTATGCAACTTACCAAAAGTTAAATACTGTGAATTGTGGACATTTGTGTATACAATTCTTGAAACAGTTTTGGTGTAACCATTTAAATGTGGATGACATATAAATAAAATTACATTCACACAATGTCTTTCACTCTGTCTATAACTGGATGCTCCTCCTCTCTTATAACAAATCACTCACCTGCTCTAGAACTAGATGACGATTATGAATGCGGTTTGCTATATATGTCAACTTTTAATTCAATACCGAATATAGACAAGAGAAATAATAAGTTTTATTACGGTGAAAATGAAGTAGTAGAAATACCTGAAGGCTCATATGAACTGCAAGATATTGATGATTACCTTAAAAGTCGTCTCCGAGATTGTTCTTTCACAATGACATGCAACAACAACACGTTGAAAACCTCTATATTGTGTTCTAAAACCGTTCACTTTAATAAAGAAGACTCTATTGGTAAGCTTCTGGGTTTTGGGAAAGAAACTGTTCCAGCGAATATATTAACCGAGTCCGCTTTGCCAGTATCCATTCTGTCTACAACCATAGTCAGAGTTGAATGTGACATCGTGAGCGGATCTTTTGTGAATGGGAAATCTTGTCATATAATCCACGAGTTTGTACCTAATGTACCGCCTGGTTACCGAATCATAGAAACACCAAAAAACGTTATCTATTTTCCTGTTACTCAAAAAAGTTTGAACTCTCTTAAAATAAGAATTTTAGATGAAAAAGATCATTTGGTTAATTTACGTGGTGAAGAAATTCAAATATATTTACACCTTCGAAAAAAATGATAGACTTTAATAAAAACGTGAACCTATACAAGAAAGCTACTAGTACTCTTTGTGCTACTAAGAAAAGAACACCTAAAGGACAACTTACGAAGGAAAATAAACAGTTTTTAAAAATAATAGGTTTATTAAAATGAGTATATTATCAGTAACAGATAATTTCAGCTTCGACAACTCTATAGAAAGTTTCGAATATCATTCTTATAAGCCGTACGTTACAAGTTTTAATTTAAATGATGAAATTCGTATACCTATTAATCAACAAGATCTGTATGTGCTACCGTCGGAAAGTACTTTATACGTAGAGGGTTCAATTGCAGTATTCAACAGAGAAACGAAACAGCGAGTGAACAGTGTTCTTTTCACAAACAACTCAATTCTTCATTTATTTCAAGATATTAGGTACGAGCTGAACGGTATTGAAATTGACAGAATTAAGAATGCTGGGGTCACAACAACAATGAAATCTCTCATATCCATGAATGAACTTGAATCGTCGATGTCAAAACAGTGGGGCTGGGATATCAAAGGCATAAAAAACTCACACGGATCATTTTCAGTGTCTATACCGTTAAAAAAGATTCTCGGTTTCGCTGAAGACTATGGCAAGATTATAATAGCATGCAAGCATGAACTGGTTCTCTTGCGATCAAATACTACTTTGAACTGCGTAAAACTGAATACAAATGAATATGTAGATAACCTAACTATATCTAAAATAGTCTGGCGTATGCCTCATATTAAGGTTTCTGATCGAGAAAGATTGAGGTTACTGAAATATTTGGAAAAAGATCACGTTATTCAAATGGCCTTTAGAAATTGGGACTTGTACGAGTATCCACTTTTACCTCAAACATCAAAACACTCGTGGGCCATCAAAACATCATCTCAAATTGAAAAACCTCGATTTGTTATAATTGGATTCAAAACGAACAGAAAAAATGATACTCTCAAAGATATAACTGGCTTCGATCACTGTAATTTGAAAGACGTAAAAGTGTTTTTAAATTGCACCTATTTTCCATACGAAAACTTGAATGTTAGTTTTTCATCAGAAAAGTTTGCTTTATTATACGAACAGTACGCAAAATTCCAACAGTCTTATTACAACCGTAGCCAAGCGCCGTTGCTTTCTCCACAAGAATTTAAAGACGTTGCACCTCTATTCGTTATCGACTGTTCACGACAAAACGAAACCTTAAAAACAGGGTCAGTAGATGTTAGAGTTGAATTTGAATGTGAATCAGATTTACCTGACCATACTTCAGCGTATTGTCTTATTTTAAATGACAGTATTGTAGAATATAAACCCTTAAGCAATATTACCCGTAAAATTTCGTAAATGGCGGACTATTTGTTTGTAGACCTCCAGGGTTTTAAATCCTCTGAAAATGAGTTTATTGTTAAAGAATTTGGATACAGTACAAATAATTACACGCAATCATTTTTAATAAAACCTCCATACGCATTCTTTACTCTATCGGAATTGGAAAAACGACGTGTGAAGTGGATAGAAAAGAATCTGGGTATTTTGTGGCGTGAAGGTTATGTTGATTTTAGAGAGTTCAAACGAATTATTGTAATTCATTTACAGCACAAGAAAATATTTGTTAAAGGCAACGAAAAGATTAAATGGGTTAAAGATTTGTGTGCTGACTGTGATGTAATTGATATAGGAGAGATGAATGCTCCCTCGTTTGGTGACCTATATAAAAAGTATTGTTTAAATGGTAATGTGAATTGTGTTGATCATAAAAAGAAATGTGTGTTAAAAAACATTATATGTATTAAAACATGGTATTTAGATAATGTGTGCAAAAAATGATTTTTATGGTTTAATAAATTGTATTTTCAATACCTTCGAATTTTTATTTTACTTACTATCCACTAAACCAAGTGACGAGTGAGGTCATAAAAGTCGGTACCTATTTTTGTTGCACGGCTCGCTCCATAATGCAGTGCAGGTGTGAAAGAGATAACATGATTCCTATAATTTATGACCTAACTCACCACTTGGTTTTAAGGATAGTTATAACCAAGTGAACCTGCCCTAATACACACAGGATAGCTATAGAAATTAAATAAAACACCTAGTTACGAAATATATGTTTATTAGAAACTGGCACAAAAACATTTTTACATATTTATTCATAATATTTATACCTTAAAACTAACTAATTAAATAACATAACATCTATGATGCCTAATTTTGCTATAGCAAATTTTATAGGCGATACAAATGCGTAGCTAGTGAAGTTAATTTACAATATCAAAACATAGACTCATGACCCCAAGATAAGGTCGATATTCGGTCCTTCAGCAAGATACGTTTGTCATCATTAGACGACAGTGCAACTTTTTTGACGGATTGCGTGAAAATAACATGTTTTAATGATTTAAATACAATGTTTGTCTTTCTCAACCTTTCATTATTTAACAATACCTTTTTATATTTCTCAAAATCTAAATGACGCAAGACATGTTTCTTTGTACCCTTGGCTTTTTTCAGTTGCTTTTTTTCTGTTTTGATACAGTATAATTTGGACCTGAGACCTACAAACTCATGTATTATTTCGCCTCCCAGTTCATCTTTGAAAAGGCCCGGTACTTTATTATGTTGACGAGTAATGCCATAAACATTATTAGCAGGATAATTACTAGTGTCAAAATAATGCTGAAAATTCAATTTAATGTCTGCGTATACATCTTCTGTGCTTATAGCGTATAAAAACGAGTCCGTATCAGAGTAACATAAATTTATATTAGGCCCGTAAAATGTTTTCATCGAAGAATAATGAAAATTATACATATGAGACTTAGATGTTTCCAAAACAGTAAAACCAATATAAATGGGTCGATCGAGTTTAACAGACTCGGGTTTCATTTGTACAGCAACGAAATTTTCAGAAAAAATTGTTGAGCTATGATAATTCGGTCTAGATATCAGGCATTCGGCTCCATATTTCTTTTTTGTTTTATTTTTAGTATCATTCCATATGTTAACCAACATAACTTTTAACCTCTTCTCAGGGTCTTCTAATGTCTTTCCAAAAATAGCATTGTTAAATAATTTAAACAAGTTTTGTTCGAATACAGATGTAGCTTTTTGTCGTAACTGAGTGTTTAAATCTATGTACTGTTTTAAAAATTGACTCTGCTTAAATTTTATTACTCTATGAATTTTTTTAAGTACTAAGCCATGTTTCAAGCATGTTTTTAAATGTACATAATGAATAACGTACTCGTATTTATCATATAAATTCGGAATCAGTTTAGGTTGCTTTGAACCAGGAGGTACGAATTTTTGAGGACAGAACGGAATGTCGTTGTGCAAGTCATGTAAGTATTCTGGATAGTGTAAATCCACTTCCAAAATATAACCAAAATCAGAATCATCTGGTACTAAGCGAACATCTAGGTCTTTAATTTCACCTTGCTGCAATAATTCGAAGTCGCCATAAGGCAAACTGGCACACATCGCATACCCGTACAGATTATTACAGTCTATATAAAGTAAATAATTATTTGGTATACTAGGATCATAATCGTGCATGTATTTGTTATTTGCCTTGACATACCGTGTTGAACATAAGCAAACTCCCCCCCGAATACCCTTTTGTATCATTCTAATTATTTCTAGGTCGTTAATAAGCTGTAATTTTACGTTGGTTATTCGTAACATAGCATCAAAACTTAAACTTGGCGCGGTCAGATAAAAAGCAGGATCTAGCCTATAGTTAACTTTACAAGTTTGACGGAATTTTTCAAATATGTCGGCCAGTAACAATACATCAGATTTAAGGTAAATATCTGTGTATTCCCCTAAATTCTCGACTCCAAATGATTTCCAAACAAGTTTCGCATGCTCGTAATCATATTTCGATATCGTTTCATTAGTTAATGAGCTGTAAAAACAATGTTGCTGAGGTAAGCTTTGCTCTTCGTAGCGAGCCCAATTATTCATATACTCATAAGGGTAAATACCTTTACGTTTCAGTAGGTCGAAATGTACCTTTAGTGGAAAAAAATGCGCAAGGTTAACAAAATCTCCGTCGTCTAAAGTGCTTACAAGTTCCTCTAAACTAGCTCCTAAAAATTTAAATGAATCCACAAACCGAACCGGCATCACTTGATCAGGATTTTTGATAAAATACTTTGTGAATGATATGTAATTTTCTTTATTTTTAGCAATAACTTTAATTTGACCGGGCATTTCCCCTAATTCACGTAAAAATAAATGGGAATCATAACCAGACAAATTGTGAAAAAACACGGGCACGAATTCAGGTAAACGGAAGCGTAAGTTGCAAAAACTGTGGCTGGCCCCCCGAAATTTTCCAGTCACATGCGAATGATCTCGAACTGAGTCCCCAAGCAATAAATTGCCACAAAGAAAACAATGTTGAGCATTTAAAAAATCCTTTTCTTCAGTCTCAGTAATAACCATAGGCTTAGGATTCGAATAAATATTGTTTATTGTGGATATATCCCTTTGCAAATACTTGAGAAATTTAGCAACGCAATCTTCTCCACGATATGTAACGAACTTGTTGAGAGAACTATCGTACGAACATACAACATAGTACGCAAAGGCAGCAGGCACGTGCTCCTGTAGTTGAATAGTATTTTCTGATCCCGTTTTTCCATTTGTGTTAGGCACCAATAAGGATTCAAAGTCTGCATATATTACGAAAGGCATATCTTGCATACGTTCGAAATTTTTAAACTGTATTTCCTCATTTTGATTTGGTAAAACTGTTTTTACACCACCACATATATGAGCATCCCTCTTTGTTTCGTTATTGAAAAATATCAAACATTCTTCACAAAGATAAAGTTTACCCTTGTGTTTTGTTAATTGATGTTTAAGCAGACGACCTAAATCTTTAATCAGACAGTAATGAGTTTGCCGACCGTTTTCTAACATTAATAAGTTAACATGATGCTGCTTACGGCATGCGGTTTTGTACAGCGGACCTACGACTTCCAATTTATTATTTATCGAATATACATTAACACTTATATGTTGATTATTTTTATCAAATATTTTGATATCTTTTAAACCGACGGGAAAAGTCATGTTTTTGATATTGAGAACGTCCTCATAATGAGGATACGAAGATACTCTTTGAACATTATTTTTAGCCGGAAATAAATAAGCCATTACACACCACAGAAAGCAAAACGCGTCATTATTTTTTATATTGATACACGCGCGTTTTAGTTTTATACTTTTAGGCAAATCTATGAATCCAGACGCTCTCAGAGGATTGTACTTGCAGATATTAATTTCTAGGTATAAATTTTTCATAAACGACCACCCGCTGTCTTTGGTTTGAAGTTCGTCAATTTTTCGACAAATCGTCTGCAAAACATTTAAAAATATTTCGTTGAAATCGAAATTTGGATGTATTACAATATTCTGCGTTGCAAACGACTTAATGCCACACGTATCGTTTTTTAGCAAAGAAAACTCTGCAAATAATTCGAAATTCACTTTGACACTACCGAAAGCTGATTGCCTTGCTTCACAAATACGACGGACGCGGGCGCGTATGTTGCGTATAAACTGAATAGGAGGGCACGCACAGTCAAGGTCATCTTGGCTTCCCCGCACTCGGTATGATGCAAGACTACTACGAAAAGCGCTACCAATTTTTTCAATGCCTTCAATATTGTATATAGAGTTGTTATTTTTGTGGGCTGTGCTACGTAAATGGGCGGAAAATGTACGACTCGGTACAGCTATTTCGCAAACGGAACAGAAAACCGACCGGCTACTCATATTCGATAGATAATTGATTAAGAGTAAGTGAAGTATTAGAATAAAAGGTATAGTAAGAATAATTAATATGACTCACGGTAAATGTTCTTTTTCGGTGCAATGCTTTATCCTATAAATCTTTTGATGCAATTACATCAGCAACATTATATAATTTCAACTCAACAAAAATAATAAGGTCAAATATTACAAATAAAGGTATAGTAAGAATAATTGGACTTCTTCTTCACGAGCATGGACCGCGTTTTGAAAATGTTTATGTTTATTCTAAAACTCTTTTCCAACCCATGTACCAGTATTTAGAAAAAGTATTAACATTAGTTCCATCAGTCACTTATCAAAAGTACACTGAAAATGATCAAGTAATTAGCCCTCATGAAGCTATTATTAATTCAATTATAATATTTGATGACGTAGCGTGTGAGAATCAAAATAACATTCGGGATTATTTTGCTATGGGAAGGCACAAATGTATTGATAGCTTCTACTTGAATCAAACGTACAGTAAAATACCTAAACAGTTAATAAGAGACAACGCAAATTTAATAATTATTTTCAAACAAGATGACGTTAATTTACGTCATGTATATGATGAACATGTAGGATGCGATATGACATGGTTACAGTTTCGAGAAATGTGTGCAAAAGTATGGAGCATGCCTTTTAAATATTTGGTTATAAATAAAGATTGTCCTAAAAATTCAGGATGTTATAGGATGGGTTTTGATACCTTTATTGTATTTGATTAATACATCATTTAAAGCAATGTATATAAATATAGCGCTTATTGTTATCAAAGAAACCATTGAGATCAGACATGAGCAGCAATATGAGTGAAGAGAAAAATGTTAAAGGAAAGATACTCAAGTCTACCGAGGCTGTTAAAAGAAAAGTCAAACTTATTCGAGACCTACAAAATAACAATAACATGATTTTAGAGTCTGTTTTCAAACCAATTACAGAACCCCTTAATAATATGGTTAATCGTAAAGTCAATGCTAATTTAAATTCTGAAGATGATGAATTGAAATGGGATAAAAATACAATTAAAAAATTAAAATTCAGTCCAGATAGTGCAAAAAAAAGCGATAGAAGCGTGACCGATAAAACTGTTTTGCATAAATCATTTGATTCAAATATTTCTGATGACAATCTATCGAAAGTAAGTGATGATACTAATGATGATGATGACGACAATCTATCGAAAGTAAGTAATGATTCTGATGACGATGATGGCGATGATGATGACATTCTATCAAATGAAAGTCAAGACATTGAAGGTCACAATAAGACGTTTGAAAGCGTTAATAGTAATGTAACGGATAACACTAACGATACAACATTTTATTCTCCACGCAATGATCCAGAATTTGCTAAAAAGTCAAGTACCTTTGATAATGTTCCTTTTGGTGTTCGAACAGAACGTGGTAGGCTTATGCTTGGATCTTCTTCAGTTCGTGTTGCTAATAAGAAACTCAAAGTCAGTGGACGTATACTAAATATGACACCAGGATTAAAAGAATTATTATTTAAGAAAGTACCTGATATGGGTGTTATAACAGAAGAAGATAAGCGCAATTATAAAATACTTTTACTAGAAACTAATGCCCACAGGCGTGACTTTAATCCAAACAAACCAATCAAAAGTAACAAAGGCATGAAGTATTTACACATTATAAAACCGCTTTTTAAGTTAGCAAAAGAGCGAACGACTAGCACTGAAAGCTGTACTATGGGTGAAGGATTACCTACATTAAAAAACGTTAAAAAGGATACAAACTATGTTTATTGGGATGATCCTAACGAGCTTGTAGATAGGTTGAAACTGTTAATTGCTTCTCGCGATGCTGGTAATACGGGTTTGGATAACGAAATTATATCTATTATTGAAGAGTTACGAGAAGCTGGTCACGTGAATAATATATAACTTTGAAATTCATTCTTTACCAGACAGTTAATGAGAGGCTTTTCAGTTAATAACAACTAACAAAATATAAATGAATATCGATAAGTTTGGTCATCACGTACATAAGCGTTTACGTTTGATGACAGTTTCTGATAAAGCAGTTTTGAGATCAGAGAATGGAGATTATGATTTACAATTTTCAAGATTGAAAGGCGTTACAAAACCACTGACAGGTGATGATGCAGTTAACAAGCAGTATGTCGATCAATCTTTCTCGAATTTTTACGACAAAAAAGAACTTGATCAATTATTAAACACTATAAAGGTTCAGATTCATAATCTCAATGCGCAGTTAAGAGTTAACTTTTATACCAAACAGGAAGTAGAGACTATCGTCAAACATACTAATAATGACAAAGGAACAAATCGTTAATGAAATTCATCGAGCAGCTCGTAAAAATTTCAAACGCAGACCAGTTATTTTAAAGGGAATTGATCATTTATGGCAAGCAGATTTATTGGATTTACAAAAATTTCACACGCTCAACAAAGGATATAAATATATTCTAGTTGTAATTGACGCGTTTTCTAAATATGCGTGGTGTGTTCCATCAAAATCTAAAACTAAAACTGAGATCAAAAACGCATTTGAAAAAATTATAAAATCATATCAAAGAATTCCAGTTCATTTACAAACAGACTTCGGTACGGAGTTTTATAATACTGAATTTGAGCGTTTTTTAAAATCCTTACACATTAACCATTATTCTACGTATTCGGTCAAAAAGGCTTCTATTGTTGAACGGCTGATAAAAACGCTCAAAGGAAAACTATTCAGATATTTTAGTTTTATAGGAAACTATAAATGGGTGGGAAGACCTTTAGCCGATATTGTTCAGTCTTATAATCATACTGTACATCGTACAACTAAATTTATGCCTGATGCCGTGAATTCTAAAAATGAAAATGAAGTTAAGGAAAACATAGTCAAATCACGAAATTATTTACATCAAAAATCCAATAAATTTAAGGTTGGAGATAGAGTTCGCATCAGCAAATACAAAAGTGTCTTTCATAAGGGGTATACGCCAAATTGGTCGACTGAGCTCTTTACTATAAAAAAAGTGAACAATACTAACCCTTTCACTTACCATATAGAAGATCTACGGAAAAACCCTATACTTGGTACATTTTATGAACAAGAATTGCATAAAACTCAGTGTCCAAACATATATCTTATAGAAAAGGTTATCAGAAGAAAGGGTAGAAAAATGTATGTTAAGTGGTTAGGACTTGATGATAGTGAAAATAGTTGGATTAATAGAGATGATATTGTTTAATAATATTTATACACTTCGTCTTACGAAAATTTATCATTAACTTAATGGTAATGAGAGGAAGCGGACTTGTAAATAGTGTAATTAATCACTTACCGTTTGAACTGCACCTGCCTGGGTATAATTATTGTGGACCAGGTACAAAATTACATAAACGGTTGCAAAGAGGTGATAAAGGAATCAATCCGTTGGATAACGCGTGCATGCAGCACGACATAGCTTACGACAATCATTCTAATTTAAGTGATCGTCACAGTGCAGATTTGGAACTGTATAAAATGGCTAAACAAAGATTACGGTCAAAAACTTCCGGGAAAGGAGAAAAACTAGCCTCATGGTTAGTTAGCAAAGTGATGAAGTCTAAATTAAAGGCTGGTGCAGGAATTAAATCATTCAAACATTTTGTTAAAAAAATACGTACGGAATTAAAAAAAAAAAAATCGAAAAATAAATCCGTTGCAATCAGTCAAGCATTGGATGCAGCAAAAAGAATAATCTCTGTTCACAATACGAGTAAACTGCGTGTACCACGCTTACTACCCATTCCGAAGTCTGGAGGATTCCTTCCACTCATTCCTATATTTGCGGGTCTCTCTGCATTAGGATCATTGGCTGGTGGAGCTGCTGGAATCGCAAAAGCTGTCCACGATTACAAAACTGCTAGAAAAAACTTTGCTGAATCTGAACGTCATAACAAGATGATGGAATCTATCGCGTTGGGAAAAGGGTTACATATTAAGCCGTATAAAAGTGGAAAAGGATTATGTATCAAAGCTTCAAAAAACTGAATGATCGGTTACCCAGGCGAGCACTCACTAATTTCGACATTTTAAAACACTCGACGGACATTCCTTACTTTAGAGGTGTTTTTATGAGGGATAATTTACCAAGACGGTCGAAAAGAGTAGAATGTGCAATCCTAAATTTAGATAGTTCTGAAAACCAAGGAACTCACTGGGTAGCCTACGTCAAAGTAAACAAATATTGTGAATATTTTAATAGTTATGGTGATCTTCAACCACCGTTGGAATTAATACATTATTTAAAAGACTGTAACATTTCATACAATTATGCAACTTACCAAAAGTTAAATACTGTGAATTGTGGACATTTGTGTATACAATTCTTGAAACAGTTTTGGTGTAACCATTTAAATGTGGATGACATATAAATAAAATTACATTCACACAATGTCTTTCACTCTGTCTATAACTGGATGCTCCTCCTCTCTTATAACAAATCACTCACCTGCTCTAGAACTAGATGACGATTATGAATGCGGTTTGCTATATATGTCAACTTTTAATTCAATACCGAATATAGACAAGAGAAATAATAAGTTTTATTACGGTGAAAATGAAGTAGTAGAAATACCTGAAGGCTCATATGAACTGCAAGATATTGATGATTACCTTAAAAGTCGTCTCCGAGATTGTTCTTTCACAATGACATGCAACAACAACACGTTGAAAACCTCTATATTGTGTTCTAAAACCGTTCACTTTAATAAAGAAGACTCTATTGGTAAGCTTCTGGGTTTTGGGAAAGAAACTGTTCCAGCGAATATATTAACCGAGTCCGCTTTGCCAGTATCCATTCTGTCTACAACCATAGTCAGAGTTGAATGTGACATCGTGAGCGGATCTTTTGTGAATGGGAAATCTTGTCATATAATCCACGAGTTTGTACCTAATGTACCGCCTGGTTACCGAATCATAGAAACACCAAAAAACGTTATCTATTTTCCTGTTACTCAAAAAAGTTTGAACTCTCTTAAAATAAGAATTTTAGATGAAAAAGATCATTTGGTTAATTTACGTGGTGAAGAAATTCAAATATATTTACACCTTCGAAAAAAATGATAGACTTTAATAAAAACGTGAACCTATACAAGAAAGCTACTAGTACTCTTTGTGCTACTAAGAAAAGAACACCTAAAGGACAACTTACGAAGGAAAATAAACAGTTTTTAAAAATAATAGGTTTATTAAAATGAGTATATTATCAGTAACAGATAATTTCAGCTTCGACAACTCTATAGAAAGTTTCGAATATCATTCTTATAAGCCGTACGTTACAAGTTTTAATTTAAATGATGAAATTCGTATACCTATTAATCAACAAGATCTGTATGTGCTACCGTCGGAAAGTACTTTATACGTAGAGGGTTCAATTGCAGTATTCAACAGAGAAACGAAACAGCGAGTGAACAGTGTTCTTTTCACAAACAACTCAATTCTTCATTTATTTCAAGATATTAGGTACGAGCTGAACGGTATTGAAATTGACAGAATTAAGAATGCTGGGGTCACAACAACAATGAAATCTCTCATATCCATGAATGAACTTGAATCGTCGATGTCAAAACAGTGGGGCTGGGATATCAAAGGCATAAAAAACTCACACGGATCATTTTCAGTGTCTATACCGTTAAAAAAGATTCTCGGTTTCGCTGAAGACTATGGCAAGATTATAATAGCATGCAAGCATGAACTGGTTCTCTTGCGATCAAATACTACTTTGAACTGCGTAAAACTGAATACAAATGAATATGTAGATAACCTAACTATATCTAAAATAGTCTGGCGTATGCCTCATATTAAGGTTTCTGATCGAGAAAGATTGAGGTTACTGAAATATTTGGAAAAAGATCACGTTATTCAAATGGCCTTTAGAAATTGGGACTTGTACGAGTATCCACTTTTACCTCAAACATCAAAACACTCGTGGGCCATCAAAACATCATCTCAAATTGAAAAACCTCGATTTGTTATAATTGGATTCAAAACGAACAGAAAAAATGATACTCTCAAAGATATAACTGGCTTCGATCACTGTAATTTGAAAGACGTAAAAGTGTTTTTAAATTGCACCTATTTTCCATACGAAAACTTGAATGTTAGTTTTTCATCAGAAAAGTTTGCTTTATTATACGAACAGTACGCAAAATTCCAACAGTCTTATTACAACCGTAGCCAAGCGCCGTTGCTTTCTCCACAAGAATTTAAAGACGTTGCACCTCTATTCGTTATCGACTGTTCACGACAAAACGAAACCTTAAAAACAGGGTCAGTAGATGTTAGAGTTGAATTTGAATGTGAATCAGATTTACCTGACCATACTTCAGCGTATTGTCTTATTTTAAATGACAGTATTGTAGAATATAAACCCTTAAGCAATATTACCCGTAAAATTTCGTAAATGGCGGACTATTTGTTTGTAGACCTCCAGGGTTTTAAATCCTCTGAAAATGAGTTTATTGTTAAAGAATTTGGATACAGTACAAATAATTACACGCAATCATTTTTAATAAAACCTCCATACGCATTCTTTACTCTATCGGAATTGGAAAAACGACGTGTGAAGTGGATAGAAAAGAATCTGGGTATTTTGTGGCGTGAAGGTTATGTTGATTTTAGAGAGTTCAAACGAATTATTGTAATTCATTTACAGCACAAGAAAATATTTGTTAAAGGCAACGAAAAGATTAAATGGGTTAAAGATTTGTGTGCTGACTGTGATGTAATTGATATAGGAGAGATGAATGCTCCCTCGTTTGGTGACCTATATAAAAAGTATTGTTTAAATGGTAATGTGAATTGTGTTGATCATAAAAAGAAATGTGTGTTAAAAAACATTATATGTATTAAAACATGGTATTTAGATAATGTGTGCAAAAAATGATTTTTATGGTTTAATAAATTGTATTTTCAATACCTTCGAATTTTTATTTTACTTACTATCCACTAAACCAAGTGACGAGTGAGGTCATAAAAGTCGGTACCTATTTTTGTTGCACGGCTCGCTCCATAATGCAGTGCAGGTGTGAAAGAGATAACATGATTCCTATAATTTATGACCTAACTCACCACTTGGTTTTAAGGATAGTTATAACCAAGTGAACCTGCCCTAATACACACAGGATAGCTATAGAAATTAAATAAAACACCTAGTTACGAAATATATGTTTATTAGAAACTGGCACAAAAACATTTTTACATATTTATTCATAATATTTATACCTTAAAACTAACTAATTAAATAACATAACATCTATGATGCCTAATTTTGCTATAGCAAATTTTATAGGCGATACAAATGCGTAGCTAGTGAAGTTAATTTACAATATCAAAACATAGACTCATGACCCCAAGATAAGGTCGATATTCGGTCCTTCAGCAAGATACGTTTGTCATCATTAGACGACAGTGCAACTTTTTTGACGGATTGCGTGAAAATAACATGTTTTAATGATTTAAATACAATGTTTGTCTTTCTCAACCTTTCATTATTTAACAATACCTTTTTATATTTCTCAAAATCTAAATGACGCAAGACATGTTTCTTTGTACCCTTGGCTTTTTTCAGTTGCTTTTTTTCTGTTTTGATACAGTATAATTTGGACCTGAGACCTACAAACTCATGTATTATTTCGCCTCCCAGTTCATCTTTGAAAAGGCCCGGTACTTTATTATGTTGACGAGTAATGCCATAAACATTATTAGCAGGATAATTACTAGTGTCAAAATAATGCTGAAAATTCAATTTAATGTCTGCGTATACATCTTCTGTGCTTATAGCGTATAAAAACGAGTCCGTATCAGAGTAACATAAATTTATATTAGGCCCGTAAAATGTTTTCATCGAAGAATAATGAAAATTATACATATGAGACTTAGATGTTTCCAAAACAGTAAAACCAATATAAATGGGTCGATCGAGTTTAACAGACTCGGGTTTCATTTGTACAGCAACGAAATTTTCAGAAAAAATTGTTGAGCTATGATAATTCGGTCTAGATATCAGGCATTCGGCTCCATATTTCTTTTTTGTTTTATTTTTAGTATCATTCCATATGTTAACCAACATAACTTTTAACCTCTTCTCAGGGTCTTCTAATGTCTTTCCAAAAATAGCATTGTTAAATAATTTAAACAAGTTTTGTTCGAATACAGATGTAGCTTTTTGTCGTAACTGAGTGTTTAAATCTATGTACTGTTTTAAAAATTGACTCTGCTTAAATTTTATTACTCTATGAATTTTTTTAAGTACTAAGCCATGTTTCAAGCATGTTTTTAAATGTACATAATGAATAACGTACTCGTATTTATCATATAAATTCGGAATCAGTTTAGGTTGCTTTGAACCAGGAGGTACGAATTTTTGAGGACAGAACGGAATGTCGTTGTGCAAGTCATGTAAGTATTCTGGATAGTGTAAATCCACTTCCAAAATATAACCAAAATCAGAATCATCTGGTACTAAGCGAACATCTAGGTCTTTAATTTCACCTTGCTGCAATAATTCGAAGTCGCCATAAGGCAAACTGGCACACATCGCATACCCGTACAGATTATTACAGTCTATATAAAGTAAATAATTATTTGGTATACTAGGATCATAATCGTGCATGTATTTGTTATTTGCCTTGACATACCGTGTTGAACATAAGCAAACTCCCCCCCGAATACCCTTTTGTATCATTCTAATTATTTCTAGGTCGTTAATAAGCTGTAATTTTACGTTGGTTATTCGTAACATAGCATCAAAACTTAAACTTGGCGCGGTCAGATAAAAAGCAGGATCTAGCCTATAGTTAACTTTACAAGTTTGACGGAATTTTTCAAATATGTCGGCCAGTAACAATACATCAGATTTAAGGTAAATATCTGTGTATTCCCCTAAATTCTCGACTCCAAATGATTTCCAAACAAGTTTCGCATGCTCGTAATCATATTTCGATATCGTTTCATTAGTTAATGAGCTGTAAAAACAATGTTGCTGAGGTAAGCTTTGCTCTTCGTAGCGAGCCCAATTATTCATATACTCATAAGGGTAAATACCTTTACGTTTCAGTAGGTCGAAATGTACCTTTAGTGGAAAAAAATGCGCAAGGTTAACAAAATCTCCGTCGTCTAAAGTGCTTACAAGTTCCTCTAAACTAGCTCCTAAAAATTTAAATGAATCCACAAACCGAACCGGCATCACTTGATCAGGATTTTTGATAAAATACTTTGTGAATGATATGTAATTTTCTTTATTTTTAGCAATAACTTTAATTTGACCGGGCATTTCCCCTAATTCACGTAAAAATAAATGGGAATCATAACCAGACAAATTGTGAAAAAACACGGGCACGAATTCAGGTAAACGGAAGCGTAAGTTGCAAAAACTGTGGCTGGCCCCCCGAAATTTTCCAGTCACATGCGAATGATCTCGAACTGAGTCCCCAAGCAATAAATTGCCACAAAGAAAACAATGTTGAGCATTTAAAAAATCCTTTTCTTCAGTCTCAGTAATAACCATAGGCTTAGGATTCGAATAAATATTGTTTATTGTGGATATATCCCTTTGCAAATACTTGAGAAATTTAGCAACGCAATCTTCTCCACGATATGTAACGAACTTGTTGAGAGAACTATCGTACGAACATACAACATAGTACGCAAAGGCAGCAGGCACGTGCTCCTGTAGTTGAATAGTATTTTCTGATCCCGTTTTTCCATTTGTGTTAGGCACCAATAAGGATTCAAAGTCTGCATATATTACGAAAGGCATATCTTGCATACGTTCGAAATTTTTAAACTGTATTTCCTCATTTTGATTTGGTAAAACTGTTTTTACACCACCACATATATGAGCATCCCTCTTTGTTTCGTTATTGAAAAATATCAAACATTCTTCACAAAGATAAAGTTTACCCTTGTGTTTTGTTAATTGATGTTTAAGCAGACGACCTAAATCTTTAATCAGACAGTAATGAGTTTGCCGACCGTTTTCTAACATTAATAAGTTAACATGATGCTGCTTACGGCATGCGGTTTTGTACAGCGGACCTACGACTTCCAATTTATTATTTATCGAATATACATTAACACTTATATGTTGATTATTTTTATCAAATATTTTGATATCTTTTAAACCGACGGGAAAAGTCATGTTTTTGATATTGAGAACGTCCTCATAATGAGGATACGAAGATACTCTTTGAACATTATTTTTAGCCGGAAATAAATAAGCCATTACACACCACAGAAAGCAAAACGCGTCATTATTTTTTATATTGATACACGCGCGTTTTAGTTTTATACTTTTAGGCAAATCTATGAATCCAGACGCTCTCAGAGGATTGTACTTGCAGATATTAATTTCTAGGTATAAATTTTTCATAAACGACCACCCGCTGTCTTTGGTTTGAAGTTCGTCAATTTTTCGACAAATCGTCTGCAAAACATTTAAAAATATTTCGTTGAAATCGAAATTTGGATGTATTACAATATTCTGCGTTGCAAACGACTTAATGCCACACGTATCGTTTTTTAGCAAAGAAAACTCTGCAAATAATTCGAAATTCACTTTGACACTACCGAAAGCTGATTGCCTTGCTTCACAAATACGACGGACGCGGGCGCGTATGTTGCGTATAAACTGAATAGGAGGGCACGCACAGTCAAGGTCATCTTGGCTTCCCCGCACTCGGTATGATGCAAGACTACTACGAAAAGCGCTACCAATTTTTTCAATGCCTTCAATATTGTATATAGAGTTGTTATTTTTGTGGGCTGTGCTACGTAAATGGGCGGAAAATGTACGACTCGGTACAGCTATTTCGCAAACGGAACAGAAAACCGACCGGCTACTCATATTCGATAGATAATTGATTAAGAGTAAGTGAAGTATTAGAATAAAAGGTATAGTAAGAATAATTAATATGACTCACGGTAAATGTTCTTTTTCGGTGCAATGCTTTATCCTATAAATCTTTTGATGCAATTACATCAGCAACATTATATAATTTCAACTCAACAAAAATAATAAGGTCAAATATTACAAATAAAGGTATAGTAAGAATAATTATTAATTATTCACGGTAAAATGTTCCTTCTTCGGTGAAATGCTCCTTACATATTTGTAATGCGTTTTTGATATGCGAAACCTCTGGTGAATTAGAGTCTACCTGAATTTTGAGGCTAACAAGTGCTTTCTCCCATCTGCCTTTCGAAGCGATTGATGCTATATCAGCAACTTTATACAATTTTAAATCTAAAAAAAGATCACCGGACAACTGACCGTAGCGATACACCTTTCCGCCGGGGACTTGTCGTTTTAGTACAGACCGCAACCCTGCAACATGTTTTTCGGCACAGAAGTCGTCATCACTATCGTCGTCAAGAGCCCAGCCTGAAGAAACGCTGCTTTGTTGATCCGACAATGGCTTCGGACCGGCTTTTGACCTGTAAACCATAAATAAGTTTGTTAAAAATAAACAAACGAACTTACATATAAGACAAAACTAACGACATCTTTGTAGGTAAAAAATATTATATATTATATATAATTAGTAAATTACTTACCGTTGAGACGAAACTTTGGACTTCAATTTAGTAGATCTAAAAAGAAAAAATAATATATATTAATACAGGTAACAAAACAAAATTAATTTCATTTTCTACAAGAACTACATAAGCAAAATTAAAATATATACCGTGGTATCGGAGTTGCGTCATCAGATTCATATAGTTCAGTACACTTTTTAGACTCCTTTTGCTTCTTATACCTGAAACAAAATAATGTTATATTTAGTATACCTTATTTTTATTTTTATTTTTTTATTTTTGGAAACAGAATTTAAAACAAAATAAAATATAAATTACTGCAACTCACCGTGTTAGCTCCTGCGTTCCAACATCGGATTCACAAAGCGCCCTCTTCTTACTCACTATTTTTTTCGACCTATAAAAGAAACAAAACTAAAATTAAATACACGTCTTTAAAAATTAAATCGCTTACTAAATAAAACAAAACAAATTAGTATAAAGTGATGTTTACCTCGAATTTGGTGTTGGTTTTCTGGCCTCGATTTCGGTAAAGGACTCGGAATCAGACCTGCAATAAAAAGGTTATTTTATATATTTGCTATTGTTGTTTGTTGAACTTATATTGGTTCTATTTATTAGTCACGTAGAAACGATAAAAAAATAAAATTTATAAAAACTTACGCACATAATTTCAATGCAGTGTTCCTTCGCTTGTGAAAACCCGTGAGAAAGTGATGAAGTGTAAATCGAAGTCTGGTTTGCATGAATATCGCTTCACAGTAGTTGTCAACCTTCGTTAAGTTGATTAATCAATAAAACTTAATAACAGTAATGGTAGAAAACATGCAGAAGACAAGTTTTCACAGGTTTAATACCTCAGATACCTATTTCGAAACATCAGCAATTATTCAACAAACAAAAGTATCATATTTATTTTAAATCATATACGGTTCTATCAAAGCGATCGCTCTAATTGCAATGAACGCCGACATTCTGTTCCCTTCAAAATAATGGAATACGACTTTCGTCTCCTTTCAACACATTATGCTACAAAGAGTGCAAGTAAGAAGAAACGAGTATAGGTAACCATATGAACGGAAAGAATTGCTCCACTGAATGCGATAATTTGCAAGGATGTAACTTTTAAAATCTATTATTAGGTATATGAAACCTGTAATTATAACATTCGTACATAATTCTACTTTATGAAACACATGTGTTAACATGTTCTATCTTGTACTGATTGCATCCACGTTTCTCGATATAAACAGTTTACGTACCTAACAATTAAAAACGCAATTGTAGAAAATCATTCTGACTGGAAAACTTGTCATAAACGGACGTCGTCCGAGATCGATAAATCGTATACCTCATACTTCAGTGAAAATGGTGAGTTGATTGAATTTCTAATTTAATATTTACATTTATTTATTTATATTGCGGTTACAGTATTTAAAATGTTTTGTGCTTATTTTCAGAGTAAATCCAGTTCGCAGCCATTACCCATCTCCAAAAGTGTTTATGAGCCGAATATTTCCACTTTTTATTCACAAGCAACATTCGATGACGTGTTACCATGCTCACAAGATGTAAATGGATACCTAGAGTACCAACAGGATTGTATGAATAGACTGAATAACGTTCAAGAGGTAAAAAAGCCTTCGAAAATATCGAAGAAATCCTCGAAGAAAAAGGCGAACAGCGGAAAAAACAAAGCCTGCGGCAGTGGATTTAATTCCTATATAATTAAACAAAGTAAAAAAGGTCAGCGTCTTATTAAAATAAGCATATCCAATCTTGAACTGGACAACGAGTCTGAAGACGTCGCCGTGCAGTATGTCGTCGAGAGTGAATGTGATGACGTATTGAATTCCACAGAAGGACTAGTTGATAAAATTGTTAAAAGATTAAGCAATGCAAATTATTAGATTTAACCTAGATTTATTTTCGTATAATTTAAGATGATGTATGATACTAAAAAGTGAAAGTTTCTTTATTATTAAAAAATATTGTGATAAGTATACAAATAGAATATTAAATATACCTACAGATTTGTTTTATTTTAAGCTTACATACTTGCTTTCATTATTTGTAAGATTATTTAAAAATATTGGATAGTTATAAACGAACCAAGTTTTAAATAGCGTTATCATCCTCCCCTCCCAGGAGGTAAATAATTTGTTTGCAAATGCATACTAAATTCTAACGCATACATGGGTCAGCGGGAGAGAAGTTGTTGATTAGTATGTTTTAATGCTCCTTTGACAACGAGCGGACACGTAGAATGACTCAAGTTACAACAAAATGCATGATGACAAGTTAGTTACGTCGATCAACTTTGCTATGTAATTAAAAGCAATATGAACCAATTGTTCAATTCTAATATGAATCTAATAGCTTTGTTATAGCCTCTATTTTGCAATAAATTGGTCTAGAATATAGGTCATCAAACGGTTTACAATTGAAAGCAAAGAAATATTATTTTTAATTTGCCTTATTTTAAAGTCTAGATTACTAACAGCTTTGTAAAACATGACGCACGAGCACGTCATGAGTTATAGCCAATGAATAAACAGGACCTGCATCGCGCTATTAAAGTTTTTAACATTTGTTCATATAAATAAAAAATCAGACCTAAGTCTGTCGGGAAGTTGCGACCGGACGACCCCAGCACGTAATTCAGATACATTGGACTGGCCACCCTCTGTGTGTGTTGTGTTGAATACAGAACCTTGAAAACTAGGGTTTTCTATACCTAGGCGGTCGATAGGTATGGATACCCACACCCGGAGGGGGTCAAACTCAACACATGTAAAACCGTAGCCTTATGCCAGGGACCTGCTTCCTGGGGGTTGCGACCATGTCTGACGAGCCTGATCAACTTGTTAGATGTGTTATGTGCAAACGCCATAGCCGTTCTGCGCTATGAGGGTTTATGCCAGGGACCGGCTTCCTGGGACCCTTGCATGCAACTGAGGGTTGGCCTCCTTAGACTGCATGTTGTGTTAAGCTTTTGCTATTTGAAATAATGTCCATTATTTTACGACTTCAAAACAATACCCGATTGGGACTTTGAAATATCACTTGAATAATTAGTAAGTAAGTATTAATGGGTAGATTTCAGATGGCTGATTTTATTGAATGTTAAATATAAAAATGATTATGCATTCGTTTCATTGATATTTTACATACGGATCCCTAAGTAGTAAGCGTGCATAAGTGACGACTTGAAGGGTTCATATTTCTACTCAGTCACAAGTGCATTGTGCATAACTTTTAATTTAGATTTTAATATGATATGATTATGATTCAAGTTATCGAACTACTTTCATGAGTGATCTTTAAATACTTGAGTAATATTCTGCATTATAAAATCCTCTGTACGTCATTTGCACGCCGGATGAATCGACCAATCAGAAAATCTGGTCTGCATCGCGCTATTAAAGTTTTTGAAGCCGTTTGTATAAATAGAAGTTATAAGGTTTTCGAACGAAGCAAATACCCGACAGCGGTTTTCAAATATCACTTGAATATTATAACTGTTAATGGGCAGTTTTCAGAGCTCTGATCTGAAAACCCCATTAACTCACTACTCTCCTATGTAGCAATAATTGTTATAAGAACTCGTAAACCGAGTTCCCGTTACGATACTATGTAAGTTAGTTACTTTGCAGCTATGGTCCATTCAAAAACAACTTTTCAGGGACATTTTCCCGTGGAAACTCAATAGCAAATAAATACTGGCATTTCTGTAAAGAGGTTTATCTCCAAAATTGTTTGAGATACGGTAGTTGACAAAAGTAAAAATGAATTATTCTTGATTACCAATTAACAAATCTCACAAAAATGGACGCTGTTTAACCATAGAAAACCGAGACGTCACCAGCAAGTCGATCAAGTAACGCATTGTACGTAACGCATACGTTAGATAGATCTAATTGTCAAATTTTATATGGAAACTAGCTGTTGCCCGCGACTTCGTCCGCGAAAGAAAAAAGGTTGCTATTAAATTATTTTAAGCGCAAGCTTCATTATCGCTGTCCCAAACAAACTTCTACCATCTGGGACAATTTCCGAGATAAAAACTATCCTATATCCTTCCAAGGGTCTACAATTATCTCTATGCCAATGTTCATCTAATTTCGTACTAAGTTTAAGCGTAAAAGGTTTAAATTGATAAATCTAAAGTGAAAAGACCGTTTTTACAAATATAAATATTATGAGTATCATCAACAGACGTACTATTAAACCAGGTTTTTTCATAATGTATATATTAAAGGATATTTTTTTTCATGTATAGACATGCAAAAAAATCCAGTAATGTAGCTAGTAATAGTACTAACTACATTACTGGATTTTTTTGCCTAACTCCGTTCAGTAGGTGTTTCTTAGGTTAGTCGAGGCTGCCAAAAGACGAAGATCTTTTCAACTTCATTCTCAGTTCCCATTTAGCGGTGTTAGAGAATAAATTATTTTGACTAGCCAAAATAATCTTCTTAAATTAACAAAATGATCCGCAGTTTTAATCTAACTTTACCTTCTTTTCGGTTCTGTGAGCATTTCGGTAACTGTTCGGTTTAAGGATCGCAGCTCTAACCTAACCTAACTACTTTTCTGCTAGCAGTTGCATTACGTAAAATAGTATATGTATGACCAAAGAACTTACTTACTGCATAAATTACTTGTTCGCCATACATACTTCCAATTGCTGATACAATCTTGGAGAGTCCAGCTCAAAAAAAGTTTCCCTCATACAAACTTTGGATCCCCATTTCACCCCCTTAGGGTGTGAATTTTGAAATTCCTTTTCTTAGTTTACCCCTAGACCTTATAAGGAAACTACGAGCTAAATTTGGAATCTTTAGAACCAGTGGTTTGGGCTGTCGTTGATATATGGCAGTCGGTCAGTCAGTCGGTGTCAGTTCTTCTTTTATATATTTAGGAAATGACAGTTGGATTTACCTAAAGCGCGTTCAAAACGTAACGTGATTGGAGACCATGTGTCCCTACAAGATTCATGGTAACACAGCGTGTTTTAACGTTTCCCAAAAAGTTGCAGATTAGACTATCAGTGAATATCCATCTTCCAATAAATTTAATTTTTTTAGTTTAAGCTTTTTCCGACCGTCCATTATGGCACAATCATCAACTACTCATTGATATAGGGTTCCAGAGATCCCAAACACGATTACGATAACGCATCTTTTGTAGTACTTATACAAGTTACTACGGCCTCCTTCGGTCTCCATAATCAGATACCTATATACTCTGTGGTGTCATAATGTTGCGTTGTCGCTGAACTTACATCAGTAGGTATTCCAAATTTCAGCAATTGGATCGGTATCCCACAGCCGGTGCAAGGGGCTGAAAAAATATTTGCAAAGTTCGATGACAACTTACATACGTATATATACTACATATTTACACATGAACAGTGCACGTCAATAATAGGCAATAATATTTCAATCAGTACGTACTCCAAGAATTACTTAAACAATATTACATTAATTTAAGTTAGATGTGATGATAACGTATTGTGGACCCAGCTAAGTAGCTATTAGCGGCATGTCTCAATTCACAACCACGCTAACGACCAGGTAATGTACTCTCGTTACATTGTCACGATTTTTCACATCGCACACATTCTCACACATATTAAAACCATCTAAATGGGACCAGTTGGGCAACTTAGCTATTTGCATGTTTCTTATCACACAGACACATTGAACATAAAGTGCGTTAAATATTCTGTTTAGATTACAAAGTCATATCAAATTAAGGCAATCCGACAACTTGAACTGAACGAGCGAGCGAAGCGAACGATGACGGTACCGTAATGGCGTTTTGAAATATCGGTTACCGTTATCGATTTTAAGGTAACCGAAACCTTCGTAATACAGGTTCGAAACCGGTATTATAAAGGGTACCGAAAAAAATAAGTGAACTTACACTTACACAGACAACTTCTTCCAATAGGAACGAACGAACGAATCAGAAAAGTATCAGAACAGAACCGACAATACTGAAAAACAAAACGGCAGCGCCGGCGGTTTGGCAACGACGCCAAAATAGAAGTATCGGTAACCTTTAAAAAGCGGTTACGGTACCGAAAAAAAATAAGGTTACCGTTATATTTCGACAGCGAAATATAAAGGTTCCGCTACCGAAACCGCTATTTGAAAACCGATATGACGTCATATCGGTTATAAAACATACCTACCGGTATTTTTCGGTTATGCAGTCCTTGGCTGAGAGTGCCAACTGACAAGCTCTCGACCTTAAGGCGCTTATGCTCTCACTGAGCATAAGCGTGAGCGAGACGTAAGTGCGTGCTCGGAAGCGCGGATATCATGTTTATTAATTTAAATTTTTTGACCGATTAATTAAATAAAAAAGTAATCACTGAGTTCTTTCAAACATGATATTGCCGATTTTTAGAAGCAAAATTTTAATATTTTTGGCTTTTGTGCATAATTTGTTACGAATATTTTAGACCTATGTTCGTGATTTTTTTTCTGATCTGATCGAGCGAAAATGGCTTAATCATGTTTCGAATGTGCTTATGTGTGTGTGTGTGTGTGTGTGATGTGTTCATGTTTGATCTCGCTGCAGAAAAGCCTCAAGATTACTATTCGTATTTTTTTGAAACCATATTATTATAAACAGACGCATTATATTGTTTCCAAAATTCTTTTCGTTTGACTTCGCTGAACCTACGCATAATGAAGTAGGAGTTCTGAGTTTTCCGGCGATTTCGAGGCCGGTTATTTGACACCCAGAATATGTGCCGCGCCTCGCCGACTTAACGTGATAGCGTGCTACTTACAAATTGTATAATATATCCCGCCAAAAACATTACATGTAAAGTGATGCCAAGACTTCATAGCTCATACAGCTTTCAGTGACGAAATCGGCGTGTTTTAGATATCAATAAAATCTTAAGTATAAGAGCTATGTTACTGAAACTTTATATGTTTAATAAGTCCACTATTGACATCATATCCCGAGAATTTTGTTTATCTGGTATAATCCAAACCCAAGTTACGAGGGTTCCAAAAAACGACGAACCGCTTCGAGAAAAGGTAGGTAGTGCGTTGCGCTTCGCTTGGCTCGTCTTGGCGGGGGCACTACCGTGCCCCCAGATATTGATGTGTATGTTAGTCTGTAAGGTATTTGTAAATATGGGCCTCGTTGCCTGAGATAAATAAATAAATAAAAGAATACCTACGTTTCTTTACAGATTCAACGCGGTGGTGGAACGAACCGGTCCGTCGGTCCACACCACTACTTACCACTGATCTCTTCTACTTTTAAAACCATACATTCATAAAACAACATTTTCCCGTTAGGTACTAATAGGAAATAATGTATTATTTTATTATAATAAACTATGTTAACGATATTTTTATGTCTTTTATTGACTACCTACTTAGTTAATACTGATATAAAAGCGAATGAGATATTGTAGCGTCGAGTTGGTACAAAATAACATCTTAACTAGGTAGCATGTATACAAACGGACATCCATATCATAAATAAAAAAACATTATTCCAGGCAAAGAGTTAAACATAATCTTTAAAATTTAGAACCTAGCAAGCAGCGGCGAGGCGGCCAAAGAAATCGGTTACCACTGGCTTGGATATTTTGTTGGAAAAACCCCCTTTATATTTCGGCTCTTGATAAAAAATAATAAGGTGAGTCGGGGTAAGAGTATCATACTTTTTTGAAAGTTAGATTCAAATAGTGTTTGTGGGCTTATTATTGCATTAATTCGTATACTAAAGCGATAAAATATAAGTAAATTTAATATATTTTTAATTGAAACTACTTATCAAGCAAAGAAACTATTAAAAAATTCACTAATTAGTAAAAAAATAAAAATCGGCACGACTGTTCCTCGTGCTCCATGACTGGGGTAAGAGTATCGTACGTACCTAACTTGAACTAGGTTAGCTCCAGTGGATTTACGTATTTAGTAACACAGTTGGTAGACGCTGTACAGAAAATGAATACCTTAATAAGTTGAAAAACTCTTCCAAATTCTGAGAAACTGCCTTTATACATATTCTGGGGCAAGAGTGTCATAGTAGGTGTTATCAGGGGTGACAAACCACCTAACACTAAAATAAAAAAAAATGCTTTGAATTTTTAATTCACTTTGAAAACTATACTTTTTACGAGTACCTAATACTCGTAGGTATTACAGGAGTAGTATTTAGTATTAATGCCACTCGTGATTACTTTCGTCTTTAACCAATAAAAATCTTTATTTTGTTTTTGTTATACATATACCAATTTGCCGCATTTTATCAGGTGACAAGAACTGAGGCGATTTTTTTGTTTTTTTCGTAATTGTAATTGTGTCACGATATGGTTGATTATTTATGTTTTTGAGTGCTTGAACCCAACATCCGCATCCTTAAATGTCGAAAAATCGCATACGCACATCCCTGAATTAAGCAGTGCCAATTTGTAATAAACATGACAATTAATAAAAGGTTTGACAGCCCTGACATGGGGTAAGAGTAGCATATGACTCCCTTCCCCCGGACTGAACTGGCACTCTTGCCCCACTTAAATAATTTGAGGTTAAAATTTTATTGGCTTGATAAAAACTTATAATCGATAGGGATAACAGAAAATAACGATGTAACATAAGAAATAAACTATAAATATTCGACTCACCAACAAACAAATCCGAATTAACAGCCATAAATCACACAAAACCGCTTTTGAATTATACGAGTACACGTGCACTTCCACTTATCACAAGTCTTAACCAGTCAAATTAAACCACGTTTTGTTTCAATATGGCGTGTGAAAGAGACATCTATGATTTGACGATGGAACTAATACACGCCTGTCTGTTTTACCGACGGTACAAAAAGGCGCTCAATTCAAAAGAATTAGCTGGAGAAGCTTTTGACCCTCTTGCCCCGACTCACCTTACCTACAAGATTTCTCCGATGGCAATGTGGATATATTTTAGCATTTGCTGGCTTGAGTTAACTTTTCATCAATATTGATTCTTTTTTTTATGGTCGGTCCAGCGTTTTGTTACACTGAGGCCCGTTATGACCAAAATGTAAGAACTTATTCTATTATATTATGTACAGTCAAGGGTATTAGTATACGTTATTAATGTCATGACCGATTTCGGCCACAGCGACTGTGTGATCTGGACTTGATATCATCGATTAGATATGACTTGAGTTTTGTTGTTCTACTCTCTGGTGCGCTCTCATGTGGCTTGCATATCCTATCTTTTTTGCAAAGGTACGAGCGCAAATTGGACAGGTTAATACCCCACCCACGAAGTTGTACTGGATGGATGCCGGTAGACGAGCCTTCAGCTCGTCTCGCTTTTTATCGAGCTCGTTACGACGCTCAATTTCGAAGGCATTTACTTGTTGATGGATTAGACTTCGCCATTCGGGCCGCCGTGCTGCCTTCTCCTCCCACTCAGAGGGCTCTAACTTGCATTTCTTCATGTGTCTTTTCAGAACATCCTTATAGCGAAGGTATTGGCCACCACATTTACGCTTACCGTTTTGGAGTTCTGAAAAGAAAATGCGCTTCGCCACTCTGTCGTACGACATACGCGACACGTGTCCACACCACCGCAGCTGCCGCCTCATCAGATACACCTCAATGCCTCCGACATTTGCGCGCCTCAGGACATTTGTATTCCTGACACGGTCCATCCACTTGATGTTCATGATGTCTCGGAGACATTTGAGGTGGAATCTATCGAGTATGCGGATGTGTTTACGGTAGAGCACCCACGTTTCGGAAGAGTATAAGAGATTAGGCAGCACAACAGCCATGTAGACGTTAACTTTTGTGGCAAGTTTAAGGTCGTGGGACTGGAAAACCTTGGGTCGCAGCTTGCCGTAAGCCGCAGCTGCAGCACCAATTCGGCCATTAATCTCCGACTCCAGGTCGCACTTGGATGTTATTGTGCTACCAAGGTACTTAAACTTATCCACTTCAGATAACGCTTCTCCGCCGATGCTCACACCGGTAAAAGGCACGTTGTGAATGACATCCATGGTAGTCATGACTTCTGTCTTTTTCACATTTATCTTAAGGCCAAATATAGTGCAAGCATCGTTGAGATTCGACATTAAGCTCTGTAAACCTCCTGCAGTGTCAGAAACAAAGCATAGGTCGTCTGCGTACATTATTTCCGTCATAACTGCATGAGACACTTTGGTACGGGATTTAAACCTAGAGATATTGAAAAGTCCAACATCCATGCGAAAGCGAATGCCGATACCCTCGGACGAACTTTTCAAGGACTCTCGAACCACTACAGCGAAATACAGCGCAAACAGAGTCGGTGCTAAGACACAGCCTTGTTTGACCCCACAGGTAACGGGGAATAGCTCAGACTGCTCTCTGCTGACAGAAACGCAGCACCTCATGTCGTCGTGTAGAAGCCGCAGCAGTTTGACAAACTTGTCGGGACATCCCAGTTTTGACAAAATTACCCAGAGGGCTTCACGAGGGACGCTGTCGAAAGCCTTTTCTAGATCAACAAAGCAAAGAAACATAGGTTGATTTTGCTCTCGACTCTTCTCAAGAAGCTGACGGACTGAGAAGATGGCTTCGCAGGTCCCTCTGTCTGGTCTGAAGCCAAACTGAGATTCCGGAAGAATCGATTCCGACAGAGGCAGCAGGCGATTTAAAAGAATTCTTGCAAATACCTTACCCGGAGTTGACAGCAACGATATGCCCCGATAGGAATTGCAGTCGGAACGGCTTCCTTTATTTTTGTACAAAGAACAGATGCGAGAAATCTTGAAACATTCCGGTACCTGCTCCTCATCCCACATATGAACAAATAACTTCCATAAGGTGTTATGTAGATTGTCACCCCCGTATTTTAGAAGCTCTCCGCTGATGTTATCAGTACCTACCGCTCTTTTATTTTGCAATTGTCTGATGGCAATCACAGTTTCACTGAGCGTCAGAGGAACCATTAGCTCAGATTGTGGAGGTGATTCCGGAAGTGCATGGATAAATTCTAGATCTGCTAGACGATCGATGTTAAGTAAATGGCTAAAATGTTGTACCCAACGTTTCATTACATCCTCCTTGCTGGTCTGTGGAACACCATCTACAGATTTTAGGGGAACGGAGGCATGACTTGCTGGCCGTATCAGTTTCCGAACTTCGTCATAGAAAACCCCCAGTTGGTTGGTATCTGACAACCATTGCAATAGGTTTGACTTTTCTTGCCACCATTTATCTTTAGCCTCCCTAGTGAACTTTCTGATCTTTGCACTACTCTCCTTTATGCCCTCCAGCACATGGTCTTGACGACTCCTTGTGTTGCTCGATTGTCTGAGAAGCTCCCTGTGTTTTCCAAGCGCTTTAGTGAACGCATCGTCGTTTTCATCGAACCAGTCCTCCCGTTTATGAGCTTTTAAGCCCAAAACCTTCGTACTGATTTCGATAAGATGCGTGGACAATGTCTGCCAAGATGTACTGAGGGGCTCATTATCCACATCAAGTGACAGCAATGCATCGTCTAGAGCCTTTATAAATACCTCCCTCGTCGGGATGTGCTGAAGTTCTTCAACATTAGCACGTAGAGTATTCACAGGATTACGCCTGCAAGGACGGCGGAGGCATATATTAAGCCTTGTCAATACAAGTCGGTGGTCAGTCCAACAGTTAGCATCCCGCATGACACGGGTGACTCTGACTTGGCCTAGATCTCGACGCCGCACAATGGCATAATCAATGAGATGCCAATGCTTTGATCGCGGATGCATCCAGGTAGCCTTGTGTTTCATTGCAAGTCGGAAGAAGGTGTTGGAAATGGACAGGCCAAATTGAGCACATAGACTTAGTAGTAGTTGGCCATTGCTATTCATATTTCCTATTCCATGCCTGCCAAGAACATTCGGCCATGCGTCAAAGTCGCGACCAACCCTCGCATTGAAGTCACCTAGCAGCAATATCTGTTCGCGAGACCTAATGCTAGATAATGTTTGCGTAAGTTCTTCGTAAAACTGATCTTTAATGTCATCGGATTTATCTAGAGTAGGCGCATATATACTAATGATATTTAAAAAGTTGTTATGTTCTAAGTGAAGTCGCAGTGAAATGACTCGGTCCGAGGTGTAAACAGGACACTCTTCTAAGCGCCTTACTATCTCGTTTTTGATAGCAAATCCAACTCCTGAACGTCGGGGTTCATTCACCGCAGTACCCTTCCAAAAGAACGTGTACCCGCCGCCATGCTCCACCAGTTCCCCTTCATCAGCAAGATGTGTTTCACTAATTGCAGCTATGTCAACGTTGTAGCGGCGTAGTTCTCGGGCCACTATAGCTGTTTTTCGCTCAGGGCAAGAGTTACCATCACGGTCGAGAAGGGTGCGTACGTTCCATGCGCCAAACACAAGATTAGTTGTTTTAGACTTCTTAGTTGAGACTTTCAATTTTCTTTTTGTATTTCGACCACGACAAATGGGATGCACAGGCAGCCGTGGTTACTACCTCCCCGTTAAGATGGAACAAACAATTTTTAGAGCACCTTTTCTAGCTCCCTCCTCGGCTGAGCGAGGAAAGCAGTGCCTCCCTAAATAGGGCTGCTTTGTCGCGCGGGGTGCTGCCCAATTCGCACTGTTGTTCCGATGCAGCACAAAAACGACCACTCTCCCCGTGCCGCCTGCGTGCAGACCTCAGACAAAGCCCAACTTGCAATGTCAGACCTCTCTACCTCAGCCTGTCGCCACAGGGCTTTTAAAGTTCTCGTTCAACCAGTATCCAGAAACAGTCCGTTGCGCAGGATATATTATGGTGCATAAGTGTTCGCGCACACACAGACGCACCCTCTCGTCTCTACCCCCCTTGAACCAATGGAACGGATAGCCGCTACGATCGGAGAAGAGCAGAGATGCAGTGTCCGGGCAGCGATAACAGGCCCCTATCGCAACCCTTCAGGCCATCTACAACTGCCTAGCTGCCTTATTGCCACCGGCGGTGGACTGCTATTAGTCAGTAGCCAAGGCAGACATGCACTATGCGGGGAGCGACCGCAAGGCTTAGATGCGAGCACCCAAGCCCCCCTCTACCAGGTTTAGCCCACGAGTCGACGTGGTTGCCCGGGGTGTGGCAGCTGCGTGCAAACAGCTACGAGGAGCCACTGGTGAGAGTTTATGAGCATCAGTGATTTCAACTAGGTAATCCGCCGCCATCAGGCCGACTGTCCGGATCCGACACCGAAAACCCACTACACCCCTAATTATCGCATTTATCGCTGTCCCAAATAAACTTCTACCATCTTAAGGTGAGGCATCTTGAGGAAATTACCACAAAGGTGTAAAATGGGGCTTCGAATTTCCTACTTTATTACGCGAAAACTACATAAAATGTGACAGTTTCATCTTTAAATGATATTTGAAGATATTTGCTACAATTATATGAGGCCCAAAACACGATTTGATTCATTTGCCTCGATAGATTAGGATCGCAAAGTTAGGTCTGATTTTGCGTTTTTTGGTAGGTTGAGTGAACTAAAAACCTAAACCATCTTTTTCCTAGTCAATGTTCAGTATTTATTTTTGTATCCTTTTATTCCTTATTGTATTTGTGACAAACAAGTGGGCTCCTTTTATTTTTAATATACATAAATCAGTAGAATTAAGCACTTAAATACAAAATCACGCACAAATTGGACACGCTTAAGTCACTTTCTTTCAATTTTAGAGGGCAGATGGCCATTAGGCCTCGTACTGGAAGGACGTCGGTCGCGATTTTTTCGTTTTGACAATTGTATAATTCGCTAATTTAATAACCAACAATCTAAAAATAATACGTTTTTAGGGAACATTCATAGGGTGTTAGGTGGATAGTTAAACGTTCAAAATATTTTTTCTGTCATTTGTGCTACTATAACACCCAATATAACATTCAAACCCTACCATTACAATAAATAAATAAAATAATACTCGTATTAACTACAAGGAACATCGTATCGTTGTACAGACTAAGGCGATTATGATAATATATTGCGATCCCGCCGTAATAACGAAGCCGTCCAATGAAATTGTCATGTTTTCTTCCTCAAAAATCAGCAGTGCCAACGAATTGAATATTGTGGAAATACATTGTCAGAATATTTATTATTATAAGAACAACACGGAATCTGCAAGCATGAGGCAAATAGTGTTATTGTGATCAATTCAAGACGAAATATAGTCACCCGATTGGATACAGTTCAAGATTACCTATTACACTTCAACTCCATGTTTATAACTGATTCACTAGCAAGAATTGCTACGCGCTACGCTCAATACGACACGAGTCATTGTTTCAGCGGATCCCGTGGTTTTCCCCCGTATGTAGCGGAAAGCGCCTACGGTCTAGGCGCCCGCTAGGCGGGTTGCTGGCAGACCCGAGTAAGAGTTTGAGAGTCAAATGAAGAAGAAGAAGTAGGTAGCAAATATTTGTAATATATAAATGCAGCTAAAATAGCAACGTATTCCATGGCATATAAATGTGCATTTACAAGCCTATAAAAATAAAATAATAGATATTGTTTATTTTTATAATTGATGATGCAATTGTATGACGTAATTACACATAAAATTATATTCTTGTGGTATAAAACATACAAATGAAGTAATTGTTTCATTTTCTTAAACTACCTCCCTTATTACCTACCTACCTTATTTGTCTGCTTTGCCCAAAGGTTGACTGGTAGAGAATGCTTACGGCATTAAGTCCGCCTTTTTTACGATAAGTTGTTCTTTTGTGCAATAAAGATTAAATAAATAAATAAATAAATACCTACTCTCAAGCTAGGGAATTCACTAGATCAGACATATTGTGCTGCTTTTATACTCTGCTTGCCCCTTGGTCAAGTGCGAGCTGGACTCGTGCACGAGGGTTCCGTACCGTACTCGCAAATTTTGCATGTCTAGTTTAACGTGAGCTTCCGTCGCGAATTGTTCACCAGCGTTTTGGTGCCCGCTTACGCTGGTTATACAAATTTTGAATGCGATATACAGTACGATAACTGTTATTTAACCACTGACTGATAGTTTGCCTTCATTTAATTTTCAACTTTAATGTCATACAAATAAAGCAATTTTCAGAATACTGTTACCCACGTCTATCGATTTAGAAATAACTTCTATTAATTTGTATGAAGTTAAAGTTGAAAATTAAATGAAGGCAAACTATCTGTCAGTGGTAAACCCCAAATAATTCTACTGTACCTAGTTATAAATTGACTTGACATTGACTTATCAATAGCACATATTTCATATACCAAAATGTACCCTAAGAACCTACTCAGAATACAAAACTGTCAACAAGTTTCTGTCATTTTTCAATAAGATGTTTTGACGATTTTGCTTGCTCTATGGAGGTCGGCGACTGATTTCAAATTCATAATGTCACCAAAGAAAAAAAAACCAAGGTTAGTGACCTGCCGCTGTAAACTGATATGGTGTGCGTGAAATGTAGTAGTGTGTGTGACTGGGGAAAATTACGATAATGGTGCGCCGCCTAGTGTTATTTTAGTGTCGCGTATGTAGCTTCATTCGACTTGTTTCGCCTTAAGAGTCCGCAGTAAGCTCGATTCTCGATACAAACGTAGTTACGCTCTCATTTTAAAGCTACGTCTTGGATTGTAACGAAACTTTGCATTTACATTGACATGAGGTATATCCAGGTCTATAAATAGTTTATGTAGCTTCAGATACCGTAGTAAAAAAAAAAGACCGGGTTGCACTCCGGGAGTGCCGGCTGAAGTGAAAACTCAATAACATTGTAACAGTTTTTCAATCAGGTCACGTGACGTCTTACGGTGTCACCCTAAAAATGAATTTGGCGCAAATTTATAAACAACTAGCTTCTGCCCGCGACTCCGTCCGCGTGGAACTCGTTTATATCGCAGCTCCATACAAACTTTCACCCCCCCCATTTCACCCCCTTAGGGGATGATTTCCGGGATGAAAACTATCCTATGTCCTTCCCGGGGATTCAAACTATCTCCATACCAAATTTCATCGCAATCGGTTCAGCGGTTTAAGCTTGAAGAGGTAACAGACAGACAGACAGATAGACAGACAGACAGACACACTTTCGCATTTATAATATTAGTATGGAGTATGGATATGGATAGTATGGATTATCAATTATTTAGGCGGACGGGCCGCGGGCGCGTTGGGTGCGACGGGCCGGCTCGCCCGCCGTCGGCTCGGCCGCGGCCGCGGCGAACAAAATACCAATTTGTTTTTGCCATTGCCAAATATTTTTCAAAGCTTTATCTCTTTAGAAATAACGTCCAAATTCGAACTATTCGAATTTGCAAGAGCAGCGGTCGGCGGCGGTGAACATAATATCAATTTGTTTTTGCCGTTGGTAAATATTTTTCAAAGCTTTATCTTTTTAGGAATAACGTCCAAATTCGAGCTATTCGAATTTGCTTAATAGCAAAACGGTGAAGGATGCGTGAACAAAATTACAAATTTATTTGCAGAATATGCTATTGCAAAAAGTGTTTAACGGCTTTATATTCCTACGAATAGCGTTCAGTTTTGAATGAAGTCGAATCGGCTAGCAGCAAAATACAAAAGTTTGTGACCTCCTTCACATCTGACGTCACAAAAAACTGTCGCGTATTTAACTATTTTTCCCCATCCCAAAAAGTGCTCAGCGCCGCGATATATCCAGGTCTATAATTAGTTTATGTAGCTTCAGATTATATACCATAGTAAAAAAAAACAGCGAATTTAAGTTTTTCGTACAAAACTTGTTTTTGCTGTATTTTGTTTGTTTTATAAACTGGAACCATATAAACTATTACAGATATAGATTTACCTCATGTCATTGTATATGCAAAGTTTCGTCACAATCCAACAGGTATTTTTAAAATGAGAACGAAACTCCGTTTGAATGGGAAGGTTAAATTCGGCCGAGCTTATTACTGCGGAATGATTTCCGAGATAAAAACTATCGTATATCCTTCCAAGGGTCTCAAATGTTCTCTATGCCAATGTTCATCCAATTCCGTCCTGGGTTTCAGCGTAAAAGGTTTCAATTGCTAAATCTAAATGTCCGTTTTTACATATAAAAGTATCATTAACAGATGTTTCTACTTAAGGTGGTTCGATTTCCATACAATACATCTTTTGACATTCGTAGACTAAAAGCGTGATATTTTACAAACTTATGTAGTAAGTACCTACTTAACAAACTTTCATAATTTGCTTTCCATTTGCCCCTTTCCTAGAATAAACTTGTCTAAACTAGAATAATATGAGAAATTAGTTTGGGACGTGATGCTTTGGGAAAACTATTGTATGGAAATCAAACCACCTCAAACTGTTACAGCACTCTATTTTCACTGTCATAAAGGCGTGTACAGAGATTCATGCCCTTTTTTATGTACGTAATACCCATGACTGTACCTAACTAATTAAACGTCAAAGTTGTATAGTTTAATCTGGTGACAAACTCCTTGTTTACAATTATTTACCTACCCTTGTTTATTTTATCAGGGGCTACTTAGGACATGTTGTTTCAGTTTAACGTCCGTGGTCCGTTATGCGTGGACAGTTTGACAGGGACTCTCTTTAGAGCTCAGCTTTAGCTGTCGATCTATTCAGTCTAATCAGTCCAAATTGTGTTGATTTAACCCACCCTACCTTAATTCACTTATTAATGTGGCATCCATTTATCAACTAACTTTGTTCTAGGACCATCGGCCTTAAATATCCACTACATGTTTTACTAGACCGGATTCACGCCGTATGGCCATCAACCGATATAATCGCATACCGATACTGTGAACTTCCGTTGCTAATTAGTAATTACACATTAAGATCGGTGTACAGCACACAAAGCTGACTTAATTGCGTCCTAGACATATGCAATATTTGTGCATTGTGCATACCTACACACAAAACCGATATTACGATATGTTGGCAAACCCTGAGAAATTGTTCAATAGATTTTTGCTCTAATAATTCCCACAATTATAACCTCTATATAAGCTAATGAACCAACGCATACCGCGTGCACTATTGTCTCTTATTCATTAGACAAAGCATACAGTATCCGTATACGCCAAGATGTTGTCTCGCGTAAGTTTCAGAGAGTTCAAGTGTTAAAAGTGATTAACTATCAAGATAAGAAAAAAATATGTTTCTTAAAAATTAGAGTATCAAGTTATGAATAGTCTGTCAAACCCACGTCAAACCTATACGACGGAAAAAAATTGACGATTGCATTGTGCTCCCTAATATTTATGAAGTTGAAGCTACGATCACCTGCAAGAAGTGCTTCAAGGCTTCCATAAAAAAAAATGTTGTGTTCTGAGTATATTTAGCTATAACATATAAAACGCCGTCGTTTTATGCATTTATTTATCAGAGCTTTCAAAAATAATGAACATCAGTCCTTTCTTACAATCTGGTGAACTACCTATTCCAGGAAAACATGTTTATTTTTATGGAAATTCACATATAAGGTACTCGTCGCTCGTGACTAATCTAATCCAATTCATTATATCAGCCGAAAGACGTCCACTGGTGGACGTATGCCTCCCCCAAATAGCCACAATGGCCGGTTCTGCGGCACCCACATCCAGCGACTTTAACCAAGTCAACACCTTGACCAATTACCTATATAAATATACTGCAACAAACGCTCTAATTCTAGGTACTAACAGCCTGCGTGCTGGTATCGGCTTGCCAGGCCATCTTCCCATTCCACCACCACCAACACCACCACCACCCGGCCATATCCCACCAGGAGCTGCAGAAGCACGACGGGCCCCACCACCCCATCCCGATCCACCACCCCATCCCCATCCACCACCACATCCCCATCCATCACCACGTGCCGCTGCTGCACCACCACGTGCCCGTGCCCCATGTTCCCCATGTGCCTATCCACCACATCCCGCATCATGACCATTATGTAAGTAGTATTTCGCTAAAACGTCGCTTAAGAGTCCGCAGAAAGCTCGATTCTCCACACAAACGTAGTTACGCTCTCATTTTAAAACTACGTGTCGGATTGTAACGAAACTTTGCATGTACAATGATATATCCAGGTCTATAATCAGTTTATGTAGCTTCAGATTATATACCATAGTAAAAAAATACAGCGAATTTAAGTTTTCATACAAAACTTGTTTTTGCTGTATTTCGTTTGTTTTATAAACTGGAACCATATAAACTAATTACAGACATAGATATACCTCATGTCATTGTATATGCAAAGTTTCATCACAATCCAACACGTAGTTTTAAAATGAGAACGTAACTCCGTTTGTATGGGAAGGTGAAATTCGGCCTAGCTTACTGCGGACTCTAAACGCTTGTGAGTCTGACTTGTGTTGTGCGTGTTTTTGCGTCACACCTGGCCGAAAACTGACAATTACCGCCGTGTAGCGGCGAATGCGCAATGTTCCACGTCCTGGCCAGAGATGTCAAATTTTGTGCGCCACGGGTGGTAGTAAAGCAAGCCTCAAATTTGTCAAATACCTGCAATCTGAGATATTCTTTGTTTTACCGCCTTACATCAATATGTATGAGGCACCCATTTCGTTGCGTTAACGCCGCGCAACACGCTGCATAAAATATTGTCATAGTGCATAGTGTGTGGATCCACTATTAAGACATCAACTCTTTTTAATCAAAGCTGATATTTCAAAAAAAATAGTGTGGAATATAACCTAACCAAACCAAAACAATTTTTATGCAATGCTAAAAATTAATAATTAATAAATAATTAATTAATTGTCTTAGCGCCCGACACTGCCCCAATCTGGCCCTTCAACCTTAATGCCTCGTGATAAAGAGGACATGCAAGGTGGCAAGCATTACTTTAATCACTTTTCAAGAAGTTTAATATCAGCCTCAAATGATCTGCTTATAAATTCATGCACCGTACAACTACTTTATCATTCACAATATCTTGTAAACACTAATCAAACTATTAGTTTCCTTGCAATAAATCATTTGACTAACAATCAATTAGCTATAAACCGAAATGTGATATAGATTTACTAGCTTAAATTATTCAAGAAGTACTTCATATTATAATATTTCCATACTGCAAACAGATTTCTTGGCATAGATCATAGACTAAACGACTATTGCGGTATTATTACTCTTTCGACTTCCCGTCAATTTCAACAGGTTTGCTAACCGATCCAGCGGTGAGACTAATCGTACCAGTCCTGCAATTAATTCTTTAACCACGACTGAAACTCGGAACATGAGTGTCATAACATATCTGTTCTATATTTAGACAGACTGATATAGTAGACTCGAAACAGTTGATTAGTTTACCAATTTATTATATTTATCCTCCTAGCGTTTTTCCCGGTTGTGCCTTAAAGGGACGCGAGGTTCGCTTTATCACCTAATCCCAAGATTTGGCTTAGGCACTAGGTAGTTTTACCATCTGACCTTCCTTCTAATCATCAAGCCTATACTTATATAGCTACTCTAAACTTTTTCATAACCTTTTTTGTTCCGGGTTGCCCATCGAAAATTTCCACACAGCGCCACTGATACATATACGCTAATAATTGGTGATGATAATGATAATTTATATGTATCCCTCAGGCGTTCCCAGAATACAAGTTCGCGTACTCCGTCCACGACCACCACACGGGCGATGTGAAGTCACAGCATGAACACCGACACGGTGACCTGGTTAAAGGAGGCTACGAGCTGGTCGAGCCTGATGGTCGCGTCAGGAAGGTCGAGTACAAGGCCGACGACCACACCGGGTAGGTATCGAGGGTTTACAGGCGACGTGAGACCACAGCATGAACACCGACACGGTGACCTGGTTAAAGGAGGCTACGAGCTGGTCGAGCCTGATGGTCGCGTCAGGAAGGTCGAGTACAAGGCCGACGACCACACCGGGTAGGTATCGAGGGTTTACAGGCGACGTGAGACCACAGCATGAGCACCGTCACGATGACCTGGTCAAAGGAGGCTATGAACTGGTCGAGCTTGACGGTCGCCTCAGGAAGGTTGAGTACAAGGCCGACGACCACACCGGATAGGTACCAAGGGTTTACAGGCGACGTGAGTTCACAATATGAGCCCTGCCACTGGGACCAGCTCAAAGGAGGCTACGAATTAATCGAGCCTGATGGTCGCCTCAGGAAGGACGTGTACCACGCCGGCGACCACATCGGGTAGATACCGCGGGTTCACGGGCTACGTGAAGTATAGCATTAGCACAGCTACGGCGATCTAGTCAGAGGAGGCTAGGCGCCGGAGGTCGCCTCAGGAAGGTCGAGTACAAGGCCGGCGACCACACCGGGCAGGTACTGGACGGTCACTAGTGACTAAGTCACAGCACGAGTGGATCAAGGAGGCTACGAGTTGATCGATAATTATGGAGTCCCTTATTTTACCGACAAACGTTTCACCGAATGCATTGTTCAGCGGAATTTTCATTTCATCGATTTCTTTCTCTCAGAAACTGTTACTTTTGTAGGCATAGCTAAAAGTTAATTGTGTAGAATCCATTAATTAGGTTATGTAAGGATTGTTTTATAACAATCCTAAAAAGTTTGCTATTTCTGTTTTTTACAAGCATTATATTATTAACTTGCCCTGTTAGTATGGGACAAATCTTACAAGTAGAATTTGACCCCCTTCCCGGTGACCGATTGAGCTGAAATTTTGGGTATAAGTATAGTTTGGATGACAGCTCAATATTATGGTACCATCGAGCTGATCTGATGATGGAGAAGCTTTATACTAACTTGCCCTGTTAGTATGTATGGGACAAATCTTGCAAGTTAAATTTGACCCACTTCCCGGTGACCGATTGAGCTGAAATTTTGGGTATAAGTAAGTATAGTTTGGATGACAATTCAATATTATGGTACCATCGAGCTGATCTGATGATGAAGACAGAAGGTGGCCATGAGCCCACCCCGTTGAGTTTGGGTTCGTTAGAATCGTCTCAATTGTTGATGATGGTATACAGAAAAGTACAGTCAGCCATAAAATCTTGTACCAAAAATGAAATTTTTGACAACAACTTATTTTTAATTTCGATTAAATATATGTAAATTCGGCGAAACATTCAGTCGATGAAACGGTTATATCGGTAAAACAAGAATGGTTCATTTTAATTACATGGGTTCGTTATTAGATTAGTATTTTTTATGACGTCATTATTTGTGAGCACTGGTGTTTTTATATGAAGGTACATGAAAAATTAAGGGTAGTGAGCTATTCAGTAAAATTTTTTTTTTTATAGTTTCAACGCCATCGTCCATCATTCGTCGCCTCATCACCACGTTCATTTTGCTCACCACCACATCTAAGCGATGGAACTCAAGGATGCCCCGAAGGACAGACCCGTGCACTGATAAGACTGACTTATACTATACCTTGTAAGAAATAGCTGTAAAAAAAATAACACTGAGATTAAAATAATATTGAGCGCTAATATTGTCTTTTCATGCAGCACACATTTAAGTATGTAATAGGTATATAACAATAAAACATTTTTTTTTTTTTTATAGCTTAAATTGTGTCCCACTGCTGGGCAAAAGCCTCCCCTTTTTTCCGCCACTCGTCTCGCTCCTGTGCTAAGTAAAACAATTATGTGGAATTATTCAATTTCCGATGCAGATTCTATAGGTTTCCCTAACTTTTCGAACGAGCGTTACGGCACATAAACTGTAAATATCACCTTCGAAAGATAGCAGTATATCCTGACGCGCGTTCAAAAAGTAAAGCAATTACCCTGCTCGTAAACGTATATACATGCTTACCAGTCATTAATAATGTTGAATACTTTCCGCAAAGCGCGTTAGAATAGTTATTTTTCCAATTAGGGTTTCCAATCGCGGTATTTTATGTTTTTCAATTGTATGTTATGATTTTTGGCATCATATTGTTGGCACCAGAAAAGCCACAATTCGATACAATCACGCCTTAAACGGATCGCCACCATTTAGTTACTTTATTTTACTCCGTGTAATATTTTTTTTGTTAGTGAATAAAGTGGGACTAGCTACTTCAACCAACACATATTTTTATCTGATTATATGTGGAGTTTGTTTCATATACAATTCATTTAAATTTTTGTTACTTCCTAGAAAAACTATTCAACGAATATAATTTACTTGATCGATTATTAATTTCACAAGTATTTTAAGTGACAGAACTACTAAACATTGCTGTTTATTTATTCGACGTACCGTAAAACGGGGTGAGTAGGGACAAAACTGACATTCAAACTTCGATAACTCGTATATAATAAGTGTTCCGCACGTTTGTATTTTAGGTTTTTTATGATTTTGGGTAGTTCCATTTCATCACGATCAACACGAAATCCCACCTCACCCCGTAGTCCCTCGTAGTTGGGGTGAGATGGGTTTTCATACAAAGGTGATTTAGGAAGATTTTTGGATCGAGTTTTTTTTATTATGAATATTTTATAGCTCCCTTTTAAATTAGAATCTGGGGGCACGGCAGTGCCCCCGCCAAGACGAGCCAAGCGAAGCGCAACGCAAGGGCACTACCTACCTTTTCTCGAAGCGGTTCGTCGTTTTTTTCAACCCTCGTAACTTGGGTTTGGATTATACCAGATAAACAAAATTCTCGGGATATGATGTCAATAGTGGACTTATTAAACATATAAAGTTTCAGTTACATAGCTCTCATACTTAAGAATTTATTGATATCTAAAAAACGCCGATTTCGTCACTGACTCACTGTATGTTGATCATCAAAACCTCTAGGGTACTTCCTGAAGTCTTAGAAAGCTGAAATTTGGTATGTAAGCTAGTATTAGTACACAATCAACAAAATAATTCAAAAAATTGGAACTTCTACCCCCCAACCCCTTAAAGTAGGGGATGGAACTTTGTATGAGGCTTCCGCAATTTTTGATCCCTAGCATGAAAATTTATATAGGGTCCTTGTTATAAATAATAAAAAACGTATTTCAGGAAATTAGGGGATGGAAGTTTGTATGGGTTTTCCCATTCACTTCTTTAGAAATTACCTTATACAAAAAGGAATGAGATCCCACCAAAAACATTACATGTAAAGTGATGCCAAGACTTCATAGTTCATACAGCTTTCAGCGTGAAAAAGATATCAGATCGCAATTAGCGCCAAGCTTCCTACTCCACACGGCGTAACTCTACCACTACCAGCCACGCTCTACAAATTCTATATCTTGGCAAAAAAGTATAGACCCGTCACTTATTAATATCATCATAAATTCATTCGGCGTGAAAGTCTATGCGGCGACCGGGATGTGCCCAACAAAGCTATACTTTTTAGCCAGGATGTAGAATTTGTAGAGCGTGGCTGGTAGTGGTAGAGTTACGCCGTGTGGAGTAGGAAGCTTGGCGCTAATTGCGATCTGATATCTTTTTCACGCTGAAAGCTGTATGAGCTATGAAGTCTTGGCATCACTTTACATGTAATGTTTTTGGTGGGATACATTATTTAGGTAGCAGTAGCATTAAAATCCCTTCTCACCTCCCTTTCATCCCTTCTCTCCCCATTCATAACCCAACTCTCCTCGCGATCCCTACTCACCCCATTTTACGGTATTAATAAGTAATTTTTGTATGATATACTAAACTAACACACTTATATGCATTTCTTTACAAAAAAAAAGCCTATTTAATTACGTATGAAATAAAAATACGCGGAAATTAAAGTATATTTTCGATTACTTACTCATTTTAAGCGTTACAGTTCTTATCAATCTAACTTTATATTAAAGGTAATTGATATAATTTGATAGATAGATAGATAAATCATTTATTTGTGTTGCTAAAATACACACACATTACAATAAGAGAAAAAAAAACAGAAAACACAAAACTTAAAAGAACATTAAAATAACATAAACGCAAGTATGGAGCCATCGACAGTGGCTTCATATTTGAGCCGTTCGGCGTAGTGACCCTCGGACTGTGGGGACCAGGCGCGCACCGAATCTTCAATGGATTGTGGAAGCGCTTGGTCGAGGCTTCACGGGACCAGAAGGCTGGCTTTTACCTCGCCCAGAAAATCAGCATTGCCATTCAACGTGGCAATGCTGCCAACCTTCTGGGCACACTACCGCGTGGCAGCGACCTGGGGCAAATTTTGTACCTTTAGTTTCACTTTTGTTAGTTATTTCTCTTTTTTTAATTTATGTATTCAAATAAAACTAATATATACTAATATATAAAATAAAATCGGTTATGTAATAAACTATGAGACTGACTGAGAAGAGAAGACCATGAGAAGTTTGTTGGTTAATCAAGTGTAACCTAAAAATCCATTGAAAACTAAGAATAATTAAATAAATGGTTTATTACAAACAAGAAAAAACCATTATCACGACTCTCTAGACTTGAATTTTTTTGGCTAAGCATTTTAGTAAGTCACTTCTGAATATTCGTTTGTTTTTAGTTTTCAACTCGAACAATTTTGTATGCATTTAGGTGATTTAAACTGATATGAAATAATACATTTCGAAAAGTGCTCCTGTAATGTACTACCTACCACCTACTAAATGACTTATTTAATACAGTTGCCACCATCATCAGTTTAGGGGTGCGCGAAATTGGCAACTGTGGTTGCCACAAGGAAGTGAGTGGTTAAATGGAAAACCGTGATTCAAATGAACTTGTATCAATTTTATTATTCGACGAAATTAATTGTCTATGAAATGATAATCTTTGAACGTCGCTGTTGAAGTGATATTCTATTAAAAGTTTGTCGGCAATTCATGGGTAACCTGACTACATGAACATAGGACTAATTCAAACAAACCGAAGTAAGTAGAAGTCTGTTATATTAATAGTACTTTTCTAAATATCTTCAACATCCTAATAAGTAGGTATTAATAACATAATTGCGGTAGGTACATACTTATATAACCTTCTTCAGATGGTTCACATTCAAATTACCTAACGTAAATATAATTTAGGTGAATTATATAAATGAATAGTTAAATATGTAAACTGGTAAGATAAAAAATAAACATTCATAACATAGTGGCAACCTGGCAACAAATGTTTAGCTGAATTCTTATTAAATATAATCCTATTGTACGAGAAGAGCAATATCTTGGTTCAGTAATAAACATCAATCTACGCGCAGGCGCGTGATACACGTAGTAATGACACAAATTAACCTCACGATCCCGTATTCCAGCATTGGACCAGCACCGCGTTCCAAATAACATTAGAATAACGTTTGAATAGGATATTAATAAGAAAAATGTCCTAGAATTACTTATTGCGATGATTCATTATTGTTCAGACGTCAAAATGATACAACTTTTTTAAATGAAACAATACTTATACACGGTCAAGTTTCGTGATCAGGAATCTATTTTTCTAATTCTGTAATTGATGCCAAACACGATTAACTCGAAGTTAATCGTGTTTGGCATACTTTGCTTACCTAAAACAAACGGTCTTTTTTCTTAATATAATTGAATAAGTACAATACAATACAATACAAATATTCTTTAATGCTCACCAGACATAGTAAAAACAAAATAGAAAAATAGAGGTAAAATTAAACATAAACAGTGGTAGACAACAGGCAGCCTTATCGCTAACAAGCGACTACCTAGCGAACGAAGCGAAGTACTACCTAGGTACTTACTTTATAATTCAAAATCATTGTCACCCTTACGTTAGTTTAAATCTATGAAACTAACCTTAAAAATAGTTTCGTAATCCAACCTAAAAACCCTTTGTGTCCAGTAATTAATTGAAGAGTAACAAACTATCAATTTTCACATATCTACATATGACAAATAGATGTTAGAGTTTATTGGAGTAAGACCTATCGAATTTCCCGCCAATGCGAAAATTTGACGTATATGTATGTACTTAACTTCAAGAAGTTTAGGGTGACCAAACATTCAGTGGAAATTAGTCTTGACATTATCAGTTTTAATTAGTTAACTAAACTGTGATTTAATTGCATGAAAGGCATCCATTGAAATCCGTTTTCAGTGATCCCGTAACGTTTTTGAACGCACTTTAGGACAACTCGTCTGTCATTTTCCCATACAAAGAGTCAAAGAGTGGCATTTAGATGTATCAGCACGGCTATCACGGGACGGCGCGCGAGCTCTCGATTTTTCTCGCATCTCTTTCTAAGTGTTCTAATAAGAGAGAGATGGATAGTGCGAGAGAAATCGAGAGACCTCGCGCCGTCTTGTGATAGCCGTGCGTCCGCAGCTGATCACTGATTAAAATCACCGTGTATAGTGTAATAATAAAAGTACCTACCTATGGTTTCATAAAGCAATCAGGCTACCTAATAGTATCTATTCCTAAATAATATCGAATGATAATGACTATTACATCTAATAGTCGTCACGCCAATTCCCGCATAAACCGTCTAATTTTTTTTTTTTTTTAATACCACGTCGGTGGCAAACAAGCTTACGGCCCACCTGATGGTAAGTGGTTACCGTAGCCTATGGACGCTTGCAACTCCAGGGGTGTTACATGTGCGTTGCCGACCATTTAAGAATTTATACAATCCTTTTTTAGGTTACATATTAAACTAGCGACCCGCCCCGGCTTCGCACGGGTATATTATACATAATATAAACCTTCCTCTTGAATCAATCTATCTATTAAAAAAAATCGCATCAAAATCCGTTGCGTAGTTTTAAAGATCTAAGCATACATTAGGGACAGACAGCGGGAAGCGACTTTGTTTTATACTATGTAGTGATTTAGTGATAGTGATGATGATGATAGTGATAGTGAAGATCCTTGGCCACGCCACGGCACAGGGGCGATACCGGGAAACGAAAACGAAATTCGTTCGAGTAACTCTCTCTGTCGCTCGAATAGGCAAGTGCGAAAGAGAGGGAGATACACAAACGAATTTCGTTTTCGTTTCGCGGTAGTGTAGGCCCTCGGTCTTGTTTATGGATTGTCTGCGCGTGCGACGGTGCGGGCGCCATGTTGGATTGGAACTCACCGGAACGCAAACATATCAATGGCGTGGCTTAGGAATGTTTACGTATTTAAAGAAACCCTGAACGCTGTTTTTTGACTCTAAATCATAATGCACAATTATCGAAGCCCTAATTCTGGTACGCGTTTTTGTCGTAGGTATGGAAAATATGTGAATCGTCATACCTATTTCATGCGCGCCTAGTGTCGTGGTACTAGTTTAACCCAGAGTGCGTGCGGTTTGTAATCAGACGAGGCGATTGAACTTGTTAGTTGCAAGATAGAGGCACATTATAGGTAATCGTTTTCCAAGCAGGACGGGGCGAGACACGAAGCAGCCACGCCTTAATATTTGCCGCTCAAATTACGAGCTTCCGACACACTTATTTAACACTTCCCGCATGATACCCTTAAACTGATAACTGCTGATCTAAAAAACAGTAACATTTTAAAGATTCGCCGCTTCCCTTTAAAGGCGTGTAACAGACGAATTATCAATCGTACTACTAGCTCAAAAAATAGACGAACGAAGGAAATGCTCAATTTAGTACCAATAACGTTATAGTGTATATATAGGTAAAGAAACAAGATAATCGGTATCAATTTCGTTTTACGCACTGCGTAAAACACGATTATGATTTGGAAGGTAAAATCTCAATCTAAGTAAAATAACAATTGAAAATTATAATAGTGATCAATGACAGTTTCACACGGAAGGTATCCTGCGCCTATCTAAACAATTGAATGTAGATAATAGTGGAAAGTGTGGCGGATACAGCGGCGCTACCACGCCCGAACTTCGAAAGTAGAAGTTCGGGTATTTCCATCTCTATCGCACTCCCTTACTCGAGTGACAGGGATGCATGTATTACGAACTTCGACTTTCGAAGTTCGTGGTAGCGCCGCAGGATTTTGTTTTGGGGGTTTGACTCCCTTTTTGAGCATGCTGCGGCCAATTTGGACCCCTGCCCTGCCTGGGTCCGCTAGTGAAAAAGTAATGTGATAATAATGCTATATTTGTGCAGGTAGTGACGTTACTAGGACTGGCGCTATGCACCCAGGGGGAGCCTCTCGCGACCTCGCAGCAAATGGTGAAGAAGGAGTTTGAACATCATGGTGGGCTCAATCATATCGGAGCTCACTCGCCCGAGCATCATGAAGAATACGTGAGTTTGCCAGTTATAAACATAAGTTAAAGTTTAAAATCCCGCTTCTTTCACAAGCACATTGTCCATTCAATTAGTGTACCTAGTATGTAGGAGTATACAGTTCAATTTATAAAGCTACTGAATACTTGTAAGTACCTACTCTATCGGCAGAACAGAAACTAGGTACTGACAACAAAATCATAACAAGTTTCTGTCAAAAATTTAATTTTTGGTACAAGATTTTTATTTCCGACTGCACTTTTCTGTATACTATCGTCAACTACTCATTGAGACGATTCTAACGAGCCCAAACTCAACGGGGTTACGTTGGTTAAGTACTGAATTCCCATGGCCACCTTCTGTCTCCATCATCAGATCAGCTCGATGGTACCATAATATTGAATTATCATCCAAACTATACTAATACCCAAAATTTAAGCTCAATTGGTCACCGGCAAGTGGGTCAAATTTAACTTGCAAGATTTTTTGATTACAGACAGACAGACAGACAGACAGAAAACGGGACAGGTGAAACTAAATAAAAACTTGTAAAAAGTGAACGGCGCATGGATGGAACGATTTGTACTATGGATGGATACGATTATCGCATGGACCAACCACGGAGGTTTTCCACCGTTGAGAAGTGAAGCGGTGAAAAAATTTTTATAATATGTAATACAACATTGGTCTCTTCACCTCACCTCTAATCACCGATTGATAAGCAACTTCAAAGGTTAATTTCACCTACTTATATATTTTGTGTTGATTATTCAGGCTTGGGCGTATCCGTCATATGAATTCTCTTACTCTGTGAATGACCCCCACACCCATGACATCAAAGGTCAACATGAGCACAGGCGTGGAGACGAAGTCAAGGGCGAGTACTGGCTCTTACAACCAGACGGCAAGAAACGCACCGTGAAGTACCACTCGGACAAACATAAAGGGTACATATACTTGTATACATCAACTCACGCCTGTAGGGCTAAAGGATAACCCGAGCAGGCAATGTTGTAATATAAAAAGAGGTAGATAGGTTATAAGCGCTCCAAAAATGGCACACTAAAACTGAGTCAGTTGCACCAAATTACCTCAGATTCGCGTCGTCAATGGAAACATAGTATAAAACAAAGTCGCTCCCCGCTGTCTGTCCCTATGTATGCTTAGATCTTTTAAAACTACGCAACGGATTTTGATGCGGTTTTTTTAATAGATAGTGATTCAAGAGGAAGGTTTATATGTATAACATACCCGCGCGAAGCCGGGGCGGGTCGCTAGTAATACATAAACGCGTCTCAGCTGTCAGATTTGGTGGCCATTTTTAAACACGGCATTTCGGTTGGCAATTTATATACCTCTTTTTTTATGTTGCATCATTGCAAGTAGGTATATAAGTACAGGATGTCCGACGAGTTAACGTCAAGCCGCAAACGGGTGATAAGTCTCAAGCCCGGGGCCCAAGTCATAACAGCCGTTCCCCGTTCTGGGCTTGACGATGACTTTTGAGTTTATTTTTATTTTTAGTGGCACTTCGAGCAATTGTAGATTTATAGATGGAGAAAATATGATATGGGATAGGTGACTAGAACACTCTTACGGCTCGTACCTATAGCACTTAGACGCAATACAAAGTCAATGGTACAGCGACCAGAGGCGTCTTTACCTATGGTGCAGGTTGTGCGTTGCACACGGGCGCAGCGGTCCTAGGGGGCGGCGAGCCATTCCATTTTGACCGTGCGTGCGCTTACTAGGGGGCGCTAGAGTAGTTTGCACACGGGCGCTACATGGGCTAAAGACGCCTCTGACAGCGACCTCTCTATGGTGAAACTAGCTACAGCGGGCTCATTTTTTAAAATAACGCGACATTGTATAAACATTAGCAGTTTTTATAATTGAACGAGAGAGCGAAGCGAACGAATTTCTATGCTTCAGCTTGTCCCGAAAGTCGTTTGTCCGGTGTCCCGTTGTCCCGCTGTTCTCCTCCACAGGTCTTTTTTCTAAACCGATTCTTGTGAAATTTTGTGAGGATGTTTTTTCTAAATTCTACAGCTCACAGAGCTACTATAGTTGGGTACCTACTAGTCTCTGATATTGGTAACATACATACAAACTGAGTATCAAAATGACATTACGAATAATTTTACCAAACATTATTTAGTTGCTCATCTGTCCGGTTAAAATCCCAAACAGTTTTGTAGATATGTGTAATGTATATTCGGTCTTTTTGTTTTCAACAGATTTAATGCTGACGTTCGCTACTCAGAGCATCACGAACATCGTCATCGTCATCCCGCGGAACCACGTATAGAGGAAATCGTCAAACCCGTTGTGGAAATTCTCGAAGAACCACAAAACCCGATATTGGAAAGTGAACCCATTCTAATTGAAGAGACCCCGATAGTTGTAGTGGAAGAGCGTTCAGAAGAACCCATTGAACTTAAACACCATGGACCCATTCGTCACAAGCCCATACATATTGAATACTATATTAATCACAAACATCGAAAACCTCATCACGAAGAACATAAGGAACCTCACAAGCCAGAGCGCACAGAACTAGAGGCAGAACGCCGCGAAGACGAGGCTCGCGAAGAAGAATCTGCTGGAGAAACTGGACAAGAAGCTCGCATACGAGAGGATGAGGCGCCTCGCAAAGAAATCAAACACATCGAATACTACTCAAAAATTCATCATCCTATTCACAATGAACATCATGGCCACGAAACACCAAAGCACATTTTAATCTACCATGAACGCCGCGAGGAACGCCGCGGCCGCAAAGAACAACAAGGCCAAGAACGCGGTCATGAAGAACAACGCGGTCGTGAAGAACAACGTGGTCGTGAAGGACAACGCAGTCGTGATGAACAACGCGGTCGTGAAGAACAACGCGGTCGTGAAGAACACCGTGGTCGTGAAGAACAACGCGCTCGTGAAAAACAACGCGTTCGTGAAGAACAACGTGGTCGTGAAGAACAACACGGTCGTGAAGAACAACACGGTCGTGAAGAACAACGCGGTCGTGAAGAACAACGTGGTCGTGAAGTACAACGTGGTCGTGAAGAACAACGTGGTCGTGAAGAACAACGTGGTCGTGAAGAACAACGTGGTCATGAAGGACAACGCGGTCGTGAAGAACAACGTGGTCGTGAAGAACAACGTGGTCATGAAGGACAACGCGGTCGTGAAGAACAACGCGGTCGTGAAGAACAACGCGGTCGTGAAGAACTACGCGGTCGTGGAGAACAACGTGGTCGTGAAGAACAACGCGGTCGTGAAGGACAACGCGGTCGTGAAGAACATCGCGGTCGTGGAGAACATCGCGGTCGTGAAGAACAACGCGGTCGTGAAGAACAACGCGGTCGTGAAGAACAACGTGGTCGTGAAGAACGTGGTCGTGGAGAACATCGTGGCCGTGAAGAACAACGCGTTCGCGAGGAACAGCGTAGTCGTGAAGAAGAACGTGAACGCAGCAAAGTTCATAACTGGGGGGAACGTCATGGTCACGAAGAACACCGCGTGCGCGAACATCGTGAACGTGAAGAGCATAATTTCCCATTACCTCTAGTGCTCCGGTCTTTGAACATCGGATACCAACATCACAACGATCATGACGAGGAACGTAGGGAACCAGAGTTACTCAAAGTCATACATCATGAGGAAATCAGAGCCGAGAGGAAACATGACCCTGATGTTCAGCTTCGTCGTTTGCAAAAACCATTGATTTTCCGCCCCGATCACGCCCACAATTCCGGTTACCACAGCGATCACAGGAGACAACGCAAAACTCAATGAAAACGCTATGATACGAGTTAAAGTTTCCCCGAGACGCTCTTTGAAAGAATAGCGCTTAACAGGGGAAATATTACGAATTATATAATGTTCAAATGAAGCATATTTATTTATCGCACAATAGGGAAAAGTTATTGTAAATTAAAAATAACCGTGTAACCAAATAAAGATTTGCTTCGTACAATGTTCTTTGTAATAAAAAATCCTGATCCAATCAGCAGGTACTAACAATCTACATCATATTTAAGAATTTGGCTCCTGTCGCTGGAGTAGACCCTTCAGACCAGGTCATTACTACAACAACTCACCGCGTTTAAAAGTTGTTCCAACCATATGCAGCAAGGCCTCCCCAATTCGATACTTATTTAACAAATCGCTGCAGCCCCCTTATTCTCTAACTTGTTTTAAGCTCACCTCAACGCTCACCCTCAAATGTATCTTGACACCGCGATGCGTAGTAACTAAGCGTAGGAGAGGTCCAGTTTCGTGACGGGTGACCGGTGGGGTGAGCCGCACTAGCACGTAGCGAATAACAGCCCAGGATACAAAAACAATTTGTGTGATACACACTTAAATATTAACTAGACATTCCCCTCCATCTCCACCAGTTTTACCCATAACACGTAGCTCTGTGATAAAAATATATAAAATTAGTTCATTAAATATGATTTTAATCATGCACTTATTTTAAAAATCTTACATATATTGAATTTTATTTAAATTGTAAGAAACTGGAATGAACGGAAACTCGAAAAAATGAAAACTGGAATTGGATTAGATCGGTTTCTAATAGCATTGGAAAAACAAAGAACGCGTTTCTTATGACACGACTTAACACGGTCATGTATCTATGTATCTATCAGTTATGGCACTTATGGCCTTATTCAATGGGGGTAACTCAGTAAGGGTTGAAAGGGTTTTCAAGCTACAAAAAAAAATGTTCGTGTAATGGTAATCGCTAGATTAGACATCGGTTGTAAACCCATATTCAAACAGCGTAACCTAAATTACCCTTTAGTGTGCATGTATGATACCTACATGGCTGCTTTTCCAAGTGCTTCCCAAAATAATTCATTCAGAATTCTGACATGAACAGTGCAGTGGTTGGATTTCGTGAAAGCCGAAATGATCGCAAATTGGCTCACAAAAGAGGACGCCCACGATCGTGCAAAGTGGACAAAAGCCGATCCTGGCAAATGTTAGGTAGAAGAAGAAGAAGCGCTCTGATATGTGTTCCAATAATCCAAGGAAGCAATATAAAGATCTATTTCTCAAACATGCTCGGAAATGTACGCGTTAATATCACGAAATGAAGACGTGAAGTTTCTTGTTTATGGCTCCCTACATTACTTCTTGGCCTTACGCCAAGAAGTAATGTATGAAAACCCTAAGTAAAACCATTATTGTCCGCTACTCTAACTTTTTAAATTTGCTTACTAATATTAAACTGACAAAGGAAAATTTACATACTGCCAACCACCACTAGACACTGTAAGCATACTTGCTTCATAGAAAAAATAAAATTAATCTATGGTACTATACTTTATGTGCGGTTAAACATGGTGCTCGAACGGCTTGTTCAAATGGCATGTTTAAAAAATAAAAAAGGCGCAAATTACCTAGTATTTAATTGATTACCTAGTATTTATTTTAACTTTAATATTTCCTCACATCGTTTGAGAAAAGTACTATACAATCCTCGGCCGGAACAGGGATTGCTGGACTCGTTGTATTCGGCCTCGTCTACGACTCGGCCGTCTACCCCAATCTCGTCCAGCAATCCCTTCACGGCCTCTGCAGTAATCTACTATTGTTTTAACCACTCTGTAGCGTATCATAAAATAAATGCTATAACATCATCATTTACAATTAAATTAAGTACACTAACTTTAAGAACTTCCTAGTCATACTTATAAACACTTTGTGTCAGCCTGGGAGTCCGTCACCACATCAGAGCACACTTTATGGACTCTTCAGACTCGTTCTCATGTAGAAGAGGAGCGCAATGGTGAGTGAGTGAGGCAGACGCAGAGCCTACGTCAATAGCGCTACTAATGGCCGGTTCCAACATCAATCCACCGATAGTTTTCCTTACCGGCAGTTACATTTTGACAGATTACCCGTAGAAAATGTGTCAAAATGTAACTGTTGGTAAGGAAAACTATCGGTGGATTGATTATTGGAACCGGCCATAAAAACTCGAGGAGCCATGAGGAAGTTTCCAGATAACAGTGAAAACGCAAGTGTCAAGTGTTTTGAATGTAGTAAACCTGGACACCTCAAACGAGACTATAGTATATGTCTGTCTGTCTGTCTGTCTGTCTGTCTGTCTGTCACAAAGTGAAATATCTCACGAACTTCTTAAGCTAACAATTTGAAATTTGGAATGGTTTGAGATGAGAGTTATCCACGTGCATAGAAAATTAGAAATTTAAATATACATTTTAATTTTCTATGAAAAATTACGAATATGAGGAGGGGGCAAAAAATAATTCAACTATTAGGTGAAGTGGGGTATCATATGAAAGGGCTTGAGTTGCACTTTTAAAACCGTTTTTCTTTTCTTTCTACATTGGTAAAACTTCGATCTATGAAGGAAAATGAAAAAAAATACCACCCCCCTTATCTCCGAAGTTATCCAGGCGAAAAATTTGAAATTATTACTTGTGATTAAGATAAACATAAATATTACTGGAAAAGTATAACTTTTTCTGTATCTAGCGTATTTTTTGTTACCTATATTTAAAAAAAAAACATTTCCTAGTTAAGTTTGGAATTTAATCAACTTCATAAGTATTTTGCACTTGACAGGGTTTTTTTTTATTTAGTGTGACCCGAAATTTTTGACCGCGAGTGTAATTACTACTACTATAGAAATCATCCATGACTTAGAAACAAACATTCGTGGTCATCACACAAATAAATGGCCTTACAGGTATTCGATATCAGGACCATTAGCTTCGTAAGCAGTATCACTTCCAACTAGGCTTCCGTGGTTGTCAAATGCTTATATTATCAGCCGATGGTGACTGCACTTATCAGTGGATTATGGACGCCAGCGAATGATAAGCAGTTGAAAGTATGTGGCATAGGTACACTAGACATGAAGGAGTTTAATGGTTGTGAATTTATTATTACTTAATTCGTTTTCTTTCCCTAGTGCCTATAATCCTAATAACTGTGCATTGGTAAGAGTAACATTAAACTGCTGAAGACAATCAAATAGCGCTGAGTCTAACTAAGTGATATTTAGAACGAATAGAAGTATGCTGTATACATTAATTTGTTTTGTATAAAATGGCGTGTCGATCTGGGTTCAGGATCGACTTGGAGCGTGAGGATATGGCTGTGCATTGGTCTTGTGGAATTTGGAATAGGTAGGTACTTTTAAAAATTCGAATAGTGATTACTTGATTAGCTTGAAAAGGAGCTCCTAAATATAAATAAAGTTTGTATCTAACGTTCCGACACACGCATCGCGTTACATCGACAGCTATTTATTCGCGACTTGCAAAGTCATACACATACACTACATGCATGTAAAATTAACACACATGTCAATAAATTCATAATTAACAACTTAGAACACTTAGAAACTTTATTTTCCCTAGGGGCTAAATGTACTACTTTAGCCCCGCTATCTAAGCCTAATATGACACACTTTTCGAGCATGAGAAGTGAAAAGAATAAAACATGCTTATTTTTACGCTTCTGTCTCCGCATGCTTTTAGCTTTTTATTATACAATCTAGGGGTAGGACAGATCAGACCACGTGGAGGTGGGGTGCGCTGATTCAGGTTTTGGTAGCTATTTTTCATAATATCACCCATTTCACACAGTAATTTGTTATTTTACATATAGTATGGCTTTAGAAAGGTATGGCAAATGATTTTATTGCATATAAATATTATGGATTATAAAGTTTCTGGCAAATGATATTATGGCATATGGAAAATATCAATTATGTTTTATGGATATTATCATCAAGGATAGGACAAACGCCCGTCATTTTGAAAACTTAACCCTGTTCTGTACAGTAGAGACTTCCTTATATTAATACAAAAAAAATAGGTACTAAATAAGAATAAGAATAGTTTATTCGTGACAATACAAAACAAAGGACAAAAGTAATGTTTTATAAATTTATTTTAAGTACCATAATTTATAATTAATTAATGAAAATCGCATTGGTTTAAAAATAATTACACGTTTCTAAAGTGACAACGTCAATGCTTGACAAAGATGATTAGAATATTACCTATTTTATCTAAATGGCCAGTAGTAAACAAAGTAATTGAAATCAAGTAGTGTCTAATGCGATGATAGAAGAATAGGTAATTTATTGATAAATGTGTTGAAGTACATTAAATTATAATATTTTGAGTAAACTTCAAAAAAAAAAAAAATATCATTAGGAAGTCTCTACTGTACAGAACAGGGTTAAGTTTTCAAAATGACGGGCGTTTGTCCTATCCTTGATTATCATAAATAAAAGTTATGGCACATGAAATTATGTTAAACAAAACTATGGCCTATGAAAATGGTGGCAAATTAAATTCGGCCAAACGAAGGAATACCATAAAATACATTAATGTAACTTTTTCATTTTCAATAAAAATGGTTAGCCTCGTCTACAACCTAAATGTCAAATTGATAGCTTGTACTTGTATGAACGGAAGACGGACAGCCTGACAGAGTCGCACTACTGTATGGGTCCTGTTATTACCTTTTTGGTACGAAACACTAAATACAGTGCTATGAAACGACTTAATAATTTTAATTTACATTTAATGTTGACGATAAAATGGAAATATGACGCGAAGACGTATAAAATGATATATTGTATGATGTACCTAGGTACCTATTTGGATTTTGTATAAGTATATATTTAAGTGTAGTTTGTTCCTGAAACGATACATTGAATTATACAAACGCGACAATAAAAAACGCTTAAGCGTTTTAATTAAACGTTGATTACTAATTATTAAAAAATCTATTGGCAAATTATTCTTCAATTGATTTGAAGGATACATGAATCGGCCAATTCCGGAGATTTCGCTTATATAATTATGACTTATCAGTAGTGGTCTGAGTAAATTTACGCAAAACGTTATTGTACTCGCCAGTTGAATAACATGCTGAAGGTGAGTTGCACCACTTCTTTATTAAGAATTTAAAAAAAACGAAGTTCCAATAAGGAAAATCGATAAAATAAAATAATAATTAATCAATAAAACCAACAAATAGTAATTTTCGATGAAAGTTCAAATAAACAATAGCGGACATTATTTAAAGTATTATAAAGCTGGCCACTCATGGACGCCTGTTGTCTCTGCGACAAAGAGATTGGCGTAATATTTTGGCTATATTGACGGAAGCGTCACGTAGTCTCCGCTTTATCGTGGTTGGATCGATCAAAGGGCGCATTCAGGACCTAGGCTCAGAACCGGTTTAAAGTATACTAGTAAATACCGGTTTATTTCGGTTTAGTTTCGAACTTTTACCCGTACTTTTTTAGAACTTATTATTAACAACAATTAAGCGGTTTATTCGACGAGCAGCGCGGGAGGCCTGTCAGTATGGATATAGCTACATATAGAAGCGTTTATCGTTCTTAAACGGTTAAACCGAAAAAACTTTTTTTAAATTTCATTGTTTTTTTATGTCAATGGGCCGTAATTCACACTGTGTCCGATTCCCGATCTGCTATGCTAGTATACGCGTTTAAATGTTTCTTAGTGCTTTAAGTCTATGCGTATATCGTACTTTAAATAAAATTTGTTCATAAACCAATAGAAAAAAAGTTTTTGAACCCAAACCAAACTAAATTTTTAAAACTAAGGTTTTCTTTCGGGTACATTATAACGGTTTGAATTTTTGTTTTCATAAAGTTTTGTTTATCAGTCATTTTGACATAAAAAAAATCTTATTTTTTTTACATATATTTAGTAGGTAACTATAATGTTGAGAATATTGGTCTCATTTTACCAGCTATGATGAGATCTATAAGGAATTGAGGGATCTATTGAAATATACTAGTGACTCTGTGAGCTCGAGGATGTTTTTTTTTTAATTACCAAAAACTGAATCGACAACATAAAACCATAATATTATTATAATTAACGAATCCGCTTACAAATCCCGAAAATCGGTTGAGAAATGCGACCTGTAGAAGAGACAGCGGACATCCGCACATACGAAAGAACAATACAATACAAATACAAATATTATTTATTGCTCACCAGACATAGTAAAAATAAAATGGAAAAATAGAGGTAAATTAAACATAAACAATGGTAGACAACAGGCGGTCTTATCGCTAAAAAGCGATCTCTTCCAGACAACTTTGGCCCAAGCTGAAATGGAGGATTCCGTTCGTGTTGCTCGCTCATTCCATTAGGCACGCATGTAGTGATTTAAATATTATCTATTGTAAATTAGTAACTCAAGTAAGTGCTGAGACACTAGCCCTCCCTTGCTTCGTTTTCTTTGTTATTACGTAAGTGCCCTTGCTAGGTTTATCTCGTTGTGAAGTAAGGAATTTACTGAAACAAATAGAACTCCTAGGAAATGAGAAAAACTTTGTTGTACACTTTTTCTACCGATTCCTGATATTTTACCTAAACATTTCTACAGTAAGAGCAAGTGACTAAACCAAATCATCAAAAAAACGTACTCACTTATATAAAACAAACGCATCCTTTATTTTTAATCGTTTTTTTTGACCGGTCGATAATAATAAATCCTTTATTTCTAGTTACTACTTGTCGCGCTCCTGGCGTCAGGAGTGGTCGCGGAAGATGCCGTTGCCGAGCCAGCGAACGCCCGCGTCTTCTCGGCTGTGCCAATAGAGTCCGCGACAGTGTCAAAAGACGCCGACTCCGCAGAACAGAGGATGCGTGTGCCCATGGGCAGTATGCGCAAGGACCCGGACCACGACCATGAGGGCTATCGCGACGACCACTTGTACCTCAAGGCCAAGCTCGATGGACACCGCCCCGAAGGCCCTCTCGTAGCTCGCACTATCCCCTCCTCAATTGTACGTAACTATTTATGGAATGACGTGCGAGGGTTTTTACAAAATACAAACATTAGTTGAAGGAGTTTAGATCTCATTTATTGTTAATCAAATAACAATTTCAGAAATAATATATTCACATCGTGGTTTTTGTGGGAGATAGGTATTTATAAATCAACTCAGTGAAACTCGAGTATCCTTGCAATTTTTAATTTTCAGTAAGCAGAAAATTTCACAATGACTTTTTTTCAGGAACACCCCAACATCGCTGCACAAGACGAGTACGTATTTTACATACAAATTAATTCCAGTATTAAATTGTGTTTGATATCACTAAGTAAAGTGGGACATTTAGCGTTACCCTATCCAAAAAACACAGTGAGACGGACACAGGAAAATTATCTATGGATGAAACGTTTTTTGAACTAACCTACAGGCGAGCGTATTTTGTAAAATGCTTGCTTTTTCATTCAAGATTACGACGTAACTATCAGTATTTATTCAAAAACTGATAACGCTTCTGCTTATGTAGGCGTAAGGCCTCTTAAGAAAGTTAAAGCGTGACCAGAAATGACCTCTCGTAATTCGCGTAATCGATGCGTCTGATTTACCTAGAAAGTTTATTAATGACTATAATATAACTGCAGGTGCAGATACTTATATTTAATTTAGTCGTATCATATCAGTATACACAACTAATGGCCGGTTCCAATAATCAATCCACCGATAGTTTTCCTTACCAACAGTTACATTTTGACACATTTTCTACGGGTAATCTGTCAAAATGTAACTGCCGGTAAGGAAAACTATCGGTGGATTGATTATTGGAACCGGCCATAAGACAAGTAACATTAGGTATAGATGAATTATCGAGAACATGGAATTGCATTTGTAGTGGTAGTACGAGAAAATAGAAAATTCAAATATAGAATGCCTGTAAACATACAATACTACTACATATGCAATTCCATTCCCCATTCCCATGCATTTCCCATTTTTCCCATTTTCCATTTCCATGCTCTCGTTATCTATATATTCTAAAACCTATGTACGCTTGTCAGTGACTAAGGTCGTGATCGTCTCCAAAGCCCATAAATTCATTGCATGTTTGAGAAAAGCGTTATACATACCTCGGCGTGAAAAGGGGTTGCCAGCCTCATAACTATCCGACCTCGCTACGCTTGGCCGTCTATATGTACTCGGCCGGCAACCCCTTACTTCCCGGCCTCTGTAGTAATGTACTATTACGTCTATTACTGTGGGTATTTCCTCGCTTGTGCGCGTGACATAACACTACAATGGCCAATTCTTAATAACCACACCATAATGATATCTTGATTTGTTTACCTGTCAGCTCTGATGTTAAATACTTTCGCCATGTCCGTCTGTCCGTCCGTCCTCGGCTTAGCTCAGTAACCATTAATACTAGAAAAAAAATTGTAGGCATAGTCGACAAACTTAAAATGTACTTAGAAAGGCCAACTTTCGTACAAATTCGGCCGACGCAACCATTTAGTTGGTGCGCGCGTGTCCATGTAACTAAGAAAGACAGGCAACTACGGACTACACTGCACGTGGCCCGACACGCACTTGGCCGATTTTTTATTTATCAATTAGTATTTAACACTACTATTTTTCAAGTAAACCGTCAGAATGACAGTGACAACAGGGACAACTCGTCATTAAAATTATTGCCAGTGTAAGAAATTAGTTCCAATGAAATTCCGCAACATGGCGTACGATCATATATTTCTGGTCTGGCTATATAATTGTGTGACGCCTGTTTAAATGATTAAACTTCCGACCTATACATATGCGCAGCGTTTGCGTATTAAACCAATGCGAATTACTTAACTTTAATATACTTACTTATTGACCTTATTGTCTTCATTACAGAATCATCAGATTTGCATATAGTCCGGCGTATTACGAGCCTAGATGGGTTCTGGACTACAGATTCCTCAAGTCAGGTGGTAGGAGATACACGCGCGGGCCTGGGGGCCAGGTCCTCATCCTGCCGAGGAGCTACATGCACCACAAGGGGGACGGTACCCACGACTACGACTCGATGATCGAGCATCTCCGACTCAAGCTGATCGCCGAACAGAACCAGAGGATGCGTGAGCATGGTTTTTCCCACCAACATGACCGCGGACACTTCTATGAACAGGACGACCAACGTCAACAGGGGCCTATGAACCATGATCATGAGCCTATTCACCATCGCGAGCATGGGCCTATCCATCGTGAGCATGAGCCTATCCACCACCTCGAACTTGAACGTGAACGCGAACGTGAACGTGAATGCGAACGTGAACGTGAACGTATCGTCCAACGTGAACGTGAGCCTATTCTCCAACGTGAACGTGAGCCTATCCAACACCGTCAACACGAGCCTGTCCTTTATGGACGCATGGAAAGGGAAAGAGAACAGAGAGAGGGAATGATGAACATGGGAAAAGAACATCTACTGTATCACTAGTTTAGAAGCCACCGTTACTGATTGTTACACACTATTTGCTTTATAATAATATCTTTTTATTGAAGTGAAAACTTCTTTAGCGGCCCTGAGCACTTTTGGGGATGGGGAAAAATTGTTAAATACGCGACAGAGTTTTGTGACGTCAGATGTGAAGGAGGTCACTTTTTGCTGCTAGCCGATTCAACTTCATTCAAAACTGAACGCTATTCGTAAGAGTATAAAGCCGTGAAACACTTTTTGCAATAGCATATTCTGCAAATAAATTTGTAATAATACCAACGCGTCCTTCACCGTTTTGCTATTGGGAAAATTCGAATAGTTCGAATTTGGGCGTTATTCCTAAAGAGATAAAGCTTAGAAAAATATTTACCAACGGCAAAAACAAATTGATATTTTGGTCGCCACCGCCGTCTGCTGTTATTGCAAATTCGAATAGTTCGAATTTAGACGTTATTCCTAAAGAGATAAAGCTTTGAAAAATATCTGGCAATGGCAAAAACAAATTGGTATTGTGTTTGCCGCCGCCCGGAGCCGGCGGCCCGTCGCACCCAACGCGCCCGCGGGTCGTCCGCCTAAATAATTGATAATTGTTTATAAATTTGCGTCAAATTCATTTTTAGGGTGACACCGTAAGATGTCACGTGACCCGATCGAAAAACTGTTACAATGTTATTGAGTTTTCACTTCTGCCGGCACTCCCGGAGTGCAACCCGGTCTTTTTTATACAGATTTGTTTAACTTTGTGTAAAACTTTCTGCTTACTTACTTTTCTGTTATATACAATAGTTCTTGTAGTTTTCTGATATACTTCAGAAAAGTAATGATCTGTGAATACTTAATACACCTTACGCCAATGTGACGGTAATAAGAGGGCCAAGTTCTGCTCTGCAAGACATCAGGGGACCGATTTTTGACTTTCGAGCGCTCGACTCTTTCACTCGAAAACTGACAAAAATTATGAAATGCTATTTTGAAATAGCGATAGAAAATTTAAAAACGACTGGTATTGACCACTCGTAATTAATTATATTGGTAGAAAGTAAGTGCCTGCCATTTTGACACTACAAACGTATTTACTTTTATTTGATTTTCGAGCGCTCGAAAGTCAAAAATCGGTCCCCTGATAACTGTTTGACAGTGCGAGCAATAATAAATGTTTTTGGTGGGATTTCACTTCTTTTTGTAAGTTGCTTATTTTGTTCATTTTTTCTTTCTTTCTTTCGGTGTAATTCTTGCACATCAGAGGTGCCTTTTTTCATAGCACACTCCTGGAGGTGTGTGGCATTAAACTACCCAAATTTTTTGTTTCCGAATTCCATTTGTTCCATTTTTTTTGTTCCATTAGCTTTTTTCCCCACTTTTTATTTTTCTGAGTCGATTTAGTTCATATACTTACTTGCGTATTGACAAACGGATTTTTTCCTAGTAGCGTTTTTCCCCAACAGATAATTTTCTAGACGATGTAGTTCATATTCCCACGTGTTGATAGACTGATTGTTTTCCAGTCGCGTTTTTAACCAGGTATACTTTTTTTTCAATCACACGCATAATGCCATATGCGCAAGATGACACATATCCAAAACCGTTTTTTTAGCTGACCATAACCAGAACCCTACCTATGCTACTCCAAGGCAGGTCAGTGTAGGTACGACGACGAGCGAAGCGAGGAGGAGTGTTAGGTCAACTTAAAGTAGGGGATGGAATTTTGTATGAGACTTCCGCAAATTTTGATACTCTAGTAAGAGGAGTTGTTATAAATGACGACCGCTTTAGCCTAGTTGGTAGTAACCCTGCCTACGAAGCAAAAGGTCCCGGGTTCGAATCCCGATAAGGGCATCTATTTGTGTGATGACCACGAATATTTGTTCCTGAGTCATGGATGTTTTCTATGTATTTATTTATCTATATAAGTATGTTTATCGTCGTCTAGTACCCACAGTACCATAATGATATCTTGATTTGCTTAGTTTGGGACTAGGTCGATTTGTGTAAGATTGTCCCCTAATATTTATTTTTTATTTATTTTTAAATAATAAAATACCTTCATATTGCAGGATTTTTATTGATCTCTATAGATCAGAAATTAAAAAGTACGTGTCGCAGGTTGTTGAAAAAATCATCCCTCAATCTCTTTAATTAGGGGATACAAGTGTAGGTACCTTAATATGGGCACGTCAGGTTTCATAATATTACTACTTACATTATTATATGGATAATATTACTATACGTATGTCAGGTACTTCGTTAATAATTAAAATATGGTGTCAAGGAGTATATAGATAAACTACCCAACATTTTTGTTTCCGGATAATTTTTTGTTCCATTAGCTTTTTTCCCCGCTTTTTTATTTTTCTATGCGGTTGTGTTACCAGTAGGTTATTTCTTCGGACGCATTTATTTCTAATATTAATAATAATTTGAGATATTAATTTGTGACGTCATACTTTGGGAAAACCATTTTTCTCAAATGATTCTAGTTTATACAAGTTTATTCAAGAAAAGGGGGAATTTCGAGCAAATGAAAAGCCAATTGATGAAAGTCAGTTACATTAGTTTCTTAAAAAATCACGCCGTTAGCCTGCGAATGTCAAAATAACGTTTTGTATGGAAATCGAACCACCTTAAGGGGTTGCGCGGTAAAGGTTCCAAGTTTTAGGATTTTTTTGTTGTTTGTTACTAGCTTAGATACCCAATTTCAGCTTTCTAGGTCTTCAGGAAGTACCCTAAGAATGTTGATGTTCATCAGTAAGTCAGTGACGAAATCAGTGTTTTTTTAGATATCAATAAAATCGAAAGTATAAGAAGTATGCAATTGAAACTTTAAATATGTTTATTAAGTCCACTACAGTTAAATTGACGTTTGTGTATAATTTGATTTGTGCAATACTGAACAAGGATAAATAAAGATCTATACGTTTACAGTTATATTATAAGAGTTCTCGTTAGAATTTTTCTGAAAACATGTGTAAAAAGTTTAAGTCTCTAATTGGAATCTGTCATTTAACACCAGCTTAATAAATAAGGTACCTTTGAATTTGACTAAAGAATTTAGAAAAAACTTTAGGTATTTTAGTATTTTTAAGTAGTTGAGGAATTCCATAAGTCATCTGTGGTCTTCATCATCAATTCCACTCCACCAAATGTATGATTTCCGGGTGTAAATACACGGGTTATAATAGAAAATATGAAAATCACTACACGCGTGCCTAATATAATTCAGGAGTTCCCTCAATTCTTCATGGATCCCATCATCCAACTGATTTTATGAAAAAAATGGGACCCACCTGGAAGCATAATACTTACAAACAAAAAAAAAATTACGAATCGGCTCATCAACGACGGAGTTCTGGGGTAACAAACATTAAAAAAATATACAGGGTGATTCAAGAGACGTGAGCAGGATCAACCCTACACATACAGTTAATGTTAATGGATCGTTTACCATCGTAATTAAATTAAACGCCCACAGTTTTTTTTTACATTTTGTGTGAAAGTTTCATTCACAATAAATCATGGTCACCCTACACAACTAAAAAAAAATTAACGTTAATCTTACCAATGCTGGTACGACTAAGTATCTTATAAACTATTGAATCCGTAGGATTGATCCTGCTCATGTCTCCTGAATCACCCTGTATATGATAAAAAATAAAAAAATATAACCGAATTGAGAACCTCCTACTTTTCGTTACTTATTCGTTCTATATGTCGGAGAGGAGAAGTTTCATGCAGCGCCCTCTATTACATTCATCGTGACTTCGGTCGTAATGTGCTCCACTGTCAATCTACAAATGTCATCATTGAAATACATGCGAACGAGGACATATTTGTCTGGGCAAACTCGGGAGCTCATTAGTTCCGCCGCGCGCCAACAGAGGGCTATGACGAGTATTATTTTGAATTAGAAACAACAACGGACGGGTGTGTTCGCTGTCATTGAGGAAAAAGCCTGACAGGAGGTGGTTGCTCTCTTGGATGGAGAATTAATCGTTTAGAGAGAATGGTGTGACGGAATACGAGAACCGAAATTGCCAGTTCACTGTATTTCACATGAATTTTGTAATTATGCTGTGGAGAAGTCCTTAGTAAAGTTTGTAATCATAGTAGCATCGTTTCCTATCAATGCCCGAGAACCCAGGATACGCCCACACCTCGACATCAGAAGTGGTGCCAAATCGGGCTCATGAAGAAACTTGAGAGAAAATATCTTTGAAGAAATTGTAATTTGATCCATGGAAATATTGACAGATGTCAGAAAAGATTTGAAGGAACAACTGGAAATAATTTGTCTACATGTCTGCTGGGAACTATTGGAATAAAGCGGCATTTACCTACTGCCGAGGCAGGAACCACCAGGTCCACAAGATCATAGTTCGTGACGCGGTTGAAATGCGAGCTATTTTGGAGCGTCGAGAGGACATGAGGTTCCCATGGGCGAGAGTCTGTCGTTAATCGAGTGAGTCGTTTTCATTTTGTTGGTTCTGAGTCTTTTGAAAATAACGTTGTTGAGGAAAATGTACAGGCAAATCTATAGAGAGTTAAGAAAGACCACAAGTAAATTTTAAAGTTGGGTACAATTCTAACATAAGATGTGCAGTTATCGAAGTCATTTATATCATAGTTGACTGATAAGTAATTTAATTCAATTTCCATATTAAAAATTCAAGTTGATGCTGGTATGTCTCTAAAATACCACACCATAAGCGTAAGAATGATTAATTCGTCCGTGATACGATGAAGTAAAATCTAATGCTAACACAGCACAGTTCTGTTGCTATTTTGGTAAAAAATGTGGGAATGACGTACGTTTTGGCCAGATATTTTTTTATTTTTTCATTATGGGATATAGAATTGAAATGGGTCAATCAGCTTTTTCTTGTTCTTGTTCTGGGCCAGTGAGCCGGGAGACAGCAGTGACAGAGTTTCTATGCAGAGGAGATATAACAGAATATATAACAAAACACGTGTTTGTGATTAAAACTCAATAAAATCATAGTTTTAATTAGTGACCCAGGAGACGTAACCATGGCAACGAACAACAAAAAATAGTTTATTGCGTCAAATACAACATACGGGTGATAGTTTGAATGCCAACGACACCTATACAGGTCGTGAGCTGCTTTCATCAATGAGTGACATAGACATTAGACTTGCCATCAGATTATATCTGACAATTTACAGTAAAATATACTGCCTATAAGCCAATCTCCGTTGAGTAACTAATGTTTTTTTTCTTTGTGTCCCTTAGAAGCTTTTATAACATTATCCACAGTTTAAGATGACTTCGACGCTCATTTTATTTGAGCCAGTTTCAATTTGGAAATAAGTGTTATATTTCCTGAGTGAGTTATTCAATTAAATTGGAATAATAAGATTTTAAGGTGTAGAATCATAAACAGAGCTTGAGATCCGTATCTATGTTCTCTGTCGAGTTCGCAGTAAATGCTCGCAATGTTGTTTATAAGGGTATTTTTGAAATAATTGTAGTCGAAAATTGCGCTTTCAATAAGTTTTCAAAGATTATCGTTTCACCCTTATTATTAAAACCTATTTTTAAACGTCAGCTGATTAGACGAATAAGCAACGTCAATATCTGTGGCATATGACAAAAGTGTTAAGTCGAATATCAAAATATTTACCGAATAAAATACAAGAATGCGATAAATGCTTACTTAGTTAAATGTTCAGTTGAGGTATTTTACGTGTAATCGACGGCTTGAGATTTCAGCCGATGGAAAATATATTCCATATTGTAACATTTTTCGTAAGTAAAATGTTTACTATTCGCCTGTTCTTTTGGGTATAGAAAAATATGAAGCGTAGTAAAAATAACATTGCCTAGGAAAGTACATACTTGCTTGGTGTAAGTGTTTCAAGAAACGTGATAACCTGTGTAGTAATGTAAACAAAAATTGGGACAATCTGAATATTTAACAAAATTGTGTACGTGCCAAGAGTATTTTACCCGTTCAGTAATTGTACGATTAGTCTTACCTAGTGATCCTAGTGCCTGAGCAAGTGAGCACATTAACTATGTGTGTCTACCTAAAACGTTTGTCGGAAAATAAGTATGATTTTGGAACATGATCATTTAAGAGTAAACACGAGCCTTTTCAGTAGTCTATTTATGACGTATGTATGATTGGTGAAGTCTTTTCATTACACATTATATAGCATAGTGTATAGATCTACAGTTTATACAGGGTGTTACAAAATACCCCTAAAGCCGCAAGGGGGTTGAGGGGTCCCTTGTGGGGAGTCTGTTAGCAGTATTTGAGAACCGTAGTCCACAAAAAGTGATTGACAAAAGGAGGCAATTTGGATGAATCATAGAAGAGTATGTAGCTAGGAAAGTGGTTTGCATTTTTGCCAAGTGTCATCTGAGAGGTACATGACAACAACCATGACCGAGTTAGGGTACATGTTCATGTTTCTCAATTTATGACGAATCGGCAACATGAACACGAAATAGTCATTTAGTTGTGAAATGTAAAAGTTGATGAAGATTTAGTGAGATGGCTTGTAATTGATACCTTTTTTTTCTTATGTTATAAGTACTTAAAGCGGTTTGATTTCCTTTTATTGAGATTGCAAACCTATTTTGTAATAGGTATAGTGGTTTATTTGCTTTTAAACTGGGTACATATGATAAGCAATTGGTCTTTTGTTGAAGTAATCTATGAAAATTTGGTTTGATCGACGTACAGGTGGTTGGGGTTGGTACTTTTTGAAGTTACTTACTTTCACTGTATTTCACATGAATTTTGTAATTATGCTGTGGAGAAGTCCTTAGTAAAGTTTGTAATCATAGTAGCATCGTTTCCTATCAATGCCCGAGAACCCAGGATACGCCCACACCTCGACATATATATAACCTGAGAGCAAGAGAATCCGTGAGAGAACTTTTTAAAGAAATTAGCATTTTAACAGTAGCGTCCCAATATATTTATGAAAATATTGTTTTTATACTCGTCGACTATAATCTTTAAATTAGAACCTCGCAAACCATAACGCAATGGAATACTTTTATTCTGATGAAAAAGTTTATGCTCTATGGACAATCGAAATAATTAATTCGATACGCTCTAGACAAACGAAACAAAATTGAAAATAGAACTTCGTATTTCAATAATGTGTCCTTGTTTAAGGAGACTCGATCCGATACAAGATTGCCAATCTATGGCGTTTCAGAACGTAGCATCGTCGCGTCATCTGTCAAAAATCTACTTGAACTTGCTGCTGTATCCAGGGCATAAAAATTAAAAAAAAACTACGCTTTGTGATTGGCTAGTATTTCGACAATCACAGCACAGTACTGCAACATTACGGACGCCGGTGGTGTGATGTGATAACTTTTCTTTTCAAAGTTAAACTTAAAAAGTTAAAATAAAAACTAAGAAAATGAGTAGTGACAGTGACGAAACATCTTCAACTCCTCAAGAAATAACTAATATGGCAGAGCAAGCCACACTTACCTTGCTACCTGAAAAGTCAAAGAGCCTTTACAATAGTCGAACTAGACAATATAGTACCTACTTACATATTTAGTTTTCTTATGTATATACTCGTATTAATGACTTAAATTATTAATTTTAATGAACTCGTACAAAAAGTATTGTTCACAATAGTGTCATAATCAAGCTTTTTAATCTCGTACCTTACTTAGGCCCCTTCACACAGCAAGCTTCGTGGCCTAAACACGGTACTCGACTAAAAAGCTCTCTATTATAACACGATTGTGAAAAATACTATTGTCATTAAGAACAGATTCATTTTGTAAAAATTCTGAAACCCATAGTTTTAATACACGAAATAAAAATAAAATAGCAACCAAAAAGTTTTGTGTCTACTTTACGAAGTATACAAGTCTTTTTCGGGTCAATGTATCCATTTTTATAATAAATTACCTAATGTGTCTATACCCATTCCAGCTCTTAAAAAATATTTACTTAAAAAAACCTTGATGTCAAAGGCTTATTACAGGGTTGAGGACTATCTAACTGACAGAAATGCATGGCCCAAACCAGAGCCCAACATTGAAGTGGAAGCTCCTTTATGGTGGTTTGTAGTTTATTACGCCACGTAGCCATGATATGATACACTTGCAATGCAGTTTATTACGCCACGTATGATACGCTGTAGAACAACGCATTGTTTTTTTTCTTTGTATTCATATTCAGTTTCACTTAATGTTTGGCAAAATATACGGCCTTACCCCAGGTACATGATTTTGCTTAAGTACCTAAAGTTTCCTCGGTGGAAAAAAATTGGTCTTTATTTTCCTATTTTAACTCACCCTGATCAAGCAATATAGCAAAATCAGCGGTGAAGCGGTTAGAGAAGATCTGGAGGAACAAGGGAGTCAGCAAGAGGACCAAAGTCAAGCTGATGAGAACCTTGATCTTCTCTATGTTCCTGTATGCTTCGGAAACTTGGACCCTGAAAGCACGGATTCGGAGCAGAATAGATGCGATGCATTCGAGATGTGGTGCTGGCAGAAAATGTTAGGTATACCTTGGACTGCGCGCCGCACCAATGCGTCAATTCTTTCCGAATTGCAAATTAAGTCCCGCCTATCCACGATATGCATGCATCGACTCCTCCAGTATTTCGGACACGTGGCCAGACGAGAACCTGATAGCCTGGAAAAACTCATCGTTGTGGGGCACGTGGAAGGAAAAAGGAGCCGTGGAAGATCACCAACCCGTTGGACCGACGCAGTAAAGGAAATCTGTAAAGGAAACTTGCAAACGTCTATCCGGAATATCCGGATGGCCGAAAACCGACTGGCCTGGAGAGCATTAGTGCGCAAAGTAACGACCTCGTGTAGTCACGACCCTCAGTCATGAGGATGCGACGAAGAAGAAGATCAAAAAATACATTATTTTACCAGTTTTATGACACGCCACAATCAAGTTTTATATTATAGTCTTCACTAATCTAGGTATAGTACGACTCTTCTCAGGTGAATTTTTCGCTCCGAGCCCTAATCTTTCAAACAAAGGCCTTTGTCTCTATTATCGCATAGCCGCTAGCTACCGACTAAGCACGTGGCACTACAACATTCATGTTGAAAAACAAACGGTATCGTCATATTATTAAGGTTCAAATTTAATGTCACTGATATTCTAGATATTACGTTTTGGTAGTGTAGAACGATAGACTGCCCCAAAGCAATACGGCACTCACATAATTTTGATACTTTGTGGTGTAAGAAATGAAACAATTTTTTTTTTAATACTTGTATACAAGTTAGCATTGCAAGTTGGAATTTTTAAAAATGGGGCAACTATCCGCCTAGGGCAAATCCCACTTTTCCCCTAATTATATTGTTTTATTTAAATTATTAGCTTGTGGTGGTAAATGTAATAATTTACAATGATGCAGCTGCAAGCATTGTTGTTTCTTCTTATCTTTAAAATAACGATACTGTGAAATTAGCACCTCTGATGTGATGCCGACGCATGGTGACAATAAAAACACTGATAAGGATTTGCGACCTGACCACTATTGTTTTGCATAAATACAATAAGTTTATGAGAAGAAGAAGTGGGGCACATTATTTTATTATTTAGCGACCCTAAATCAGGCTTTAGGCGGTTTCTAATATCGTCATCGTATGCATCGTGTTATTTATATAAGTACTCTGCTCGATATTGTTAAAAACTTGACGACCTGCTTACGTGACCCTGGATTTTGATTGCATACTGTTTGGATTTTTGTGCGACAGAGAGCTTTGAATAACTACCGCGGCTGTGTTTACGGACTTTGATCAAGCGAAGATTAAACGCACGGAAATGCATTATGGACTCAAAAAGATTGATTGATCTTCGTGACATATATTTAAAAAAAAAAACTGAATTAGCGTGAAGAAGGGAGGAATGTCATATACCTGGATGAGACATGGTACGATACGCACGAAGTGTCGAAAAAAGGATGGCAAGATGTCCACTAACGTTCCAACATCACAAGGAAAGCGAATTATAATTTTGCATGCTGGTTCCGAAGATGGCTGGGTAGACGGAGCATTGTTGCTATCGGCTAAGAATGTCGCAAATTTTAGTGCAGACTACCACCAAAATATGAACGCGGAATTGTTTATAACTTGGTTCAAGACACTGACAATTATTAGCCAATATACCACCACAAAGTGTTATCGTGATGGATAATGCGTCCTACCACTCCCGACAAAATCATTTGATACCGAACACCAATTCCAATAAATATGCAATAAAAAGATTTTTGGATATGAAGAACATAAAGTACCCTACACACTGAAAGCAACTAAAAAAAACTTAACAGACATATTAGGAAATTACACTTTTCAAAAACAATTTTATATAGATGAATTGGCAAAAACCAAAAATTGCAAAGTATTGCGACTGCCACCATACTATTGCATATTAAACCCCATTGAACTCATGTGGAGTCTCGTGAAAAGAAACGTGAGGAAATCGAATACGAACCCTAAGTTCAGTGATGGAGTACTGAACATCATAAGGGACGTGGTAACTAAAACAAGCAATCACTGGGGCAATTGCTGTAACCACGTCCGCAGCATTGAAAAAATATGGCCAGGAACTATAGCCATCCACCAGTGGTTATTCGTCTTTCGGCTTGATGATGAGTCGACTGAAAGCGAAGATGCAACATAAATAATGTTAATTTTAATTTATGTAAATATGTAAATTTATTATACTTATGTCTATATGTTTACCTTTAATGCATGTTTTATTTATTTGTATTATATGATTTATAATTGACAAAAGTCGATTTTTTTGTAATTGTAAGAGAATGGTTAATTTAATTTGATTTAGTGTTTTTATTTCATTTTGCTGTCTTTTTCTTGCTATCCCAGCTTTATTTGCAAAATAATATATTACAAGTAAAAATAAATCATTTTTACTTGTAATATATTATTTTTAATTGTTAAAGGTTTATAACTATAAGAAAGAAATTGATTATATCTGATTTTTTATGACACGGTTTTATCTAGTATTACGTATAACAGTTTATTTACCTGCACGGAATAATGTTGATTATTACCTATGTTAAAAAATTTCATCTTAAATTTACATTGTTACCTTAGATTTTGTTATATATAACAGATATACAACGCTTTATCATAAATAACCGTGTTTCATTTTGGACACCACAAAGTATCAAAATTATGTGAGTGCCGTATTGCTTCGGGGTCGTCTATCGTCCCACACTACCAAAACGTAATATCAAGAATATCAGTGACATTAAATTTGAACCTTAATACTATGACGATACCGTTTGTTTTTCAACATGAATGTTGTAGTGCCACGTGCTTAGTCGGTAGCTAGCGGCTATGCGATAATAGAGACAAAGGCCTTTGTTTGAAAGATTAGGGCTCGGAGCGGAAAATTCACCTGAGAAGAGTCGTACTATACTTATCGAAATTTGTCCAAAAAACCATTCCAGAAGTGTTGCATCTCTTTTTCTCGTGCGCGGTATGCGTGTCTCTCACAAGAGGACGTGGTTTTCGCGAATCGACTTTAATCAAGGCATCGCCTTATTTCATAAAAGTAGCCGTAAACAATAGGGTATCAATTACTACAATCACAGATTATAGAATACAACTACAATTTAATGAATAAAATCCCCGAAACTGTTAAACAATTAAGTGACATTAAATTATTTAAAAATAAATTAAGGAAGATACTTATCGAGACATGTTATTATACCGTAGATGAATTTTTTGAGGACCAATCTTTAGCTAACATGACATAATATACTGAATTATAATGAATTTATTAATAATTATTTGACATCAAGTAACTATGTTAACATGACCAAACAACCTTTTAAATTGCTCTTGTATTTAAATTTAGTTAACCTAGTGCTGCATGATAATTATTGCACTTAATTGTAATTTTTATTTAGTTATTAAGTAGTATAATATGTCCTATATTGTATGGCCCTAGCAGGGTATCATGTACCTAATATGACTAAAATGTAAGACCAATGTGCTGATGAACATGATAACAATGGATTAAATGAATATGAATATGAATACAAATTAAGTTATTACTAGGGCAATGGAGAGGGCTATGTTGGGAATTTCTCTGCGCGATCGCATCAGAAATGAGGCTATCCGCAGCAGAACCAAGGTAACCGATATAGCCCTCCGAATCGCTAAACTTAAGTGGCAGTGTGCGGGGTACATTGCACGTAGGACCGATGGCCGTTGGGGTGGAAAGGTTCTCGAGTGGCCACCACGTACCGGAAGGTGCAGCGTGGGTAGGCCCCCACAAAGTCTACCTTGGTAAAGGTCGCGGAAGTCCGCTGGATGCGGGTGGCGCAGGACCGGTCATTGTGGCACTCTTTGGGGGAGGCCTATGTCCAGCAGTGGACGTCTTTCGGCTGATATGATGATGATGATGAAGTTATTACTACAAATTAGTTTTTGTACAGTAATTAGGTCCTACTTACACGAAGAAGGACAACATCTGAAGTTTTCATTGAACATTCGATTCGTCGTCTAGGCTGCCATATTACAACTGGTCTAGTCTAGCCGCTTATAAACATTTGGTTACATGCTACCTGAAAGAGGAAGTATAAACCAAGACGATTCACTTGCAATTTTCATAAATCGAAATGCGTTAATGGCGTTTTGGTGGTAACAGGGTTCCACAGAGGGGAACCCCGAGAACTTTATTCCGAGACAAGCATTGAATTTGAATCTAATTAGGAAAAGGAAGCGCCGCCAAAAAAAGAGTCAATTTTTTATGATGCGAGCAGCATTGTTCTACTGAAAAACTGCAACATCAACTTTCTATCTATTATCCTTAAACTAGCAAAGAATTACATACAAGTAAACAACCTGTGCCGACGCCGGTGTGTTTACTTACACGCATACTTGGCGATTGCCGATCATACTGCTTAACGGGTCGTGACGGCACCTTGAAACCAAACGGGACCTGGATTTCACGGAATAAGCTCGTTACAGCTAATCATCGGCGCGATAATTGGCCATAGGTTTAATTGGCTGTCCCTACTCATTTGTAGCGCTCCACAAATTTGGCAAGCAAACCTCTTTATAAGGTAAAGGCTCATCGGTTTTTTTCGTAGTTGTAGTCCGTCCTGCACACAATTAGACACCAAGTCAACATGTGGTTCCAGGTTAGCTCTATGTGCATAATAATAATACGTGCAATGATAATTACACACGAAACAAAAATAAAAAGTTCGTTGCCGATTATTTAAGGTGGTTCGCCGAGCATACAAAACGTTTTCTGACATTCGCAGATTAACGGCGTGATGTTTTAAGAAACTTATATAACATTCACGCACACCTCTTCTTGCTCTCAAGTGTTATTTTAATGCATCAACGGATTATTAATTTAACCATCCTCTTAGCGTTTTTCCCGGTAGGTAGGTAGTGCTCAAACGAGCCCGGGGTCCGTTTTGGCACCTAATCCCAAGATTCGGCGTAGGTAGTTTTACGAAAGTGACTGCCATCTGACCTTCCAATCCAGAGAGAAAACTGGATATGATTTATTTATTTAACAATAACCTGCTATTATTTTCAGATTGTCGCCCTCTCTCTGCTTGCCGTAGCGTACGCGCACCCGGTAGCCGTGTCCCACACTTCACGTGTGGACCACCATAACCACCTTGGTCACCATGGCCACTTAGGCCACCTCGGCCAAATTGGTCTCCTCGGCAACGTTGGTCACCTCGGCAACGTTGGTATCGGCAATCTTGGCGGCTGGGGCGGCTGGGGCCA